>CM073584.1:94717881-95917881 GCA_037074715.1 Magnolia kwangsiensis
CGAACATCTACCCCATCAGTCAGATGCACCATTCCATGGTGGGCCTCGGGCGTAAAAATCAAGTCAATCCATGACTTGTGTGGACCACACCACATGCAAAAGTTAAGAGGGGTTACACTCCAATTAAAACATTCATAATCACTTGTTGGGCCCACTGAGATGTGGTTCACAAATCCAGCCTATCCATTATGTCTGTCCCACTTGGATGAGGGGTCAGACCAAGTTTCAGACGCATTCAAATTTCAGGTGGGCCCCACCAAGTGCTTTTATATGTTTTAGGCATGTCTTCACATGATTTTAGATGGTATGGCCCACCTGAGTTCCGTATACGGATGATTTTTGGGATATCCCATAATTTAAAGGAGACCCATCAAATGCGTGGAGTTGATGTTCAACACATATCATGGTGGGGCCCACACAACTTGACCTCATGGGAAGTTCCCGTGAGGTCAACCGCATAGAACCATATATATATATATATATATATATATATATATATATATATATATATATATATATATATATATATATATAACCATACCTTTGTGACACAACTTTTTTTCCAAATTTCACCTCCCTTGGATGGTACCAGAGCCAGGGTTTTCCCTAACCCTAGTTTTATTGTTCCATTCTTTCTCGTCTTTTACGTGATCATAGAGTTAGAGATTGAAATTCAACTCGATTGTGTATCCGAACAAGCCTAAGACTATAAGTTCAGTACAAATGAGTCAGACAACATGCATGTTACTAAGTGTTTCACTCTTTTGGGATGGCAGTGTACCGGATAAGCTGTTGTTTCCGAGAAACCTGAAAATTACAATGACGAGACACGCATCAAAAAGACTTACGTAAAGAACAATGGACTGAGGAAAGGTTATTTGATTCTTACAGGTAAACAAGCGAATTCATATTCATGAAGAGATGATCTGGAATTGTGCCACTTAAATTGTTGAAGCTTAAATCCCTATACAAAAGCAATCAATTTAATATGGTAGAAGAAAACAAAAGTGAGATGGAATTTATTGAGTAGGCAAGTCAGAGATCAACAGCATGTGACAGATCCTTTGTATGGCCTACTAGATGAATGGTCCGGATTACAATGTGGCGAGGCATAACACGTCAACCCAAGTGTGAGAAGCAACAAATGTCAAATAGTGCTAGAAAAATTCATATTTTTCTTATGGTTCAAATGCCGGAAAAGTTTACTCAAATGGGAAAGTCCATTGGGTCAGCTTGAGTCGAATCCTTGCCCAAAAAGTTGAAAGTAGAAACTCAATAATTAATAACCATTTAAAAATATATATGTTATAAAATTCACAAACTAACGAAAATAAGGAAACCTATTTGAGTTTTATAATTAGTAAATAAGTTCCACATTAATTTGACTTAACTCAGAACTCGATCCAGTTGAGTTGACTCAATGAGTTTTTTAATGCTAAATTTGCCTATGTTTAACACCCCCAGTCTGTTTTTTATACCAACACATGTGCTGAAGTTGATCATGAAAGTTGGCCCGGATGGGTGGCTCACAGGATCTCATAGTCTGCACGATATAGGACCTTTGTAAATGTCGAAGATCAACTATGCACGTCCAATGGTCCACCTAACCACTATGAGAGTAGAGAGGTCTTATCACCCCTTTAATTCTACGGTCAAAATGACCTTTGATTATGGTTAATGATTTGGATCATATAAGAGATGGGTCGGATGGACAAAATCTGCGATATATTATTTCTCCATTTCTATTAAAACTATATAATACCATTTATGAATGATCTCATCCCTATTTAAAAAGAAGGGTTAAGGACTTTGGATGAGATTAAAAGTTATTTAGTCTCATCCAATATCAATTTATCCTAATCTCAAATTCGAAGTCAATTTTAAACCTTGGAGTTTGAAATCAACTTTAAATTACGGAGAGAAATAAAAAATGATAAAAAGAGGAAAACTTATGTGGGACCCACCAACTAGAGGTTGCCCACAAGTGGGCCCCACAGGCCTGTGTCCAACATATTTCACTCAATCACGTTGTGGGATTAGTACAATATAGATTATCCATCTATCTCATCTCATAATAACCAAATTAAAAATCACAGCCAAAGAAATCAGAGGCATAGGATCAGATGGATCACCATTACTTTCTTACATGTATTTGAGTATTAAGTGACCATCTAATTAGCTATTAATAACCCAAGTTTTGCAATACTTGTCCTACTCCGTATGGCCACACATGATAGAGTCGACTTCCAGTTTAGAGTAGTCAGCCAATATACACACTTATTCAATTTATCAAGTTATTATAAAAATTTAATTTTTTACAAACATCATTTTAAATTAGTTTAAAATAATATTATATAATATATATACTTCTAAAATAATATTGTTTATAAAAATCTGTCAAAAACTCAATAATGTTGAGGAATAAGTCTTTAAGTGGGCTTTAATATTTCTAGAAACTTGGGTGGCATTTAGCATGTTTATAAATAAGAGCTTATTGGTTTTTTTCTTTTTCTTTTTTTAATAAAATTTTAGGCTATTTGGTAAAAGTCTAATTATGGGGTATATTTGTTTAGAAAGTAATATATAAGCTCTGATTTTATAGTTGAGGAGGGGTTACTTTTTGGAATGGAAGTAAGTAGACATTTTTTGTTAATTTTTAGACAAGTTTGTATTTAAACTTTTCAAGTAATTCCCATCTTGCCCTCTTATCTTCTCTTTATAATTTCTTTGAGTTTGGTCTTACATGATGGATGGTGGACATTAAATGTGGGACCACATGATAGAAGGTTGACATTAAAGGTGGGCCCACATGTTGAATGGTCTACATCAAAGGTGGGACCTATATGATGGTGGATGGACATTAAAGGTGGGTCACACATGTGGATGTCTCAGATCGAAATGTTACCCAGCATGATGGACTATCCACATCAAGTGGACCCCACATGATAGATGATCCAAAACAAAGGCGGGACCCACATGATGGATGGTGGACATCAAAGGTGGGCCCCTCATGATGAATGACCCATATTGAACGTTGAGCCCCACATGAAGTATGGTCTACATCAAGTTGACCCACATAATGAAGAAATTGTTATTAAAAAAAAAAAAAGTTGACCCACATAATGAATGGTTCACATTAAAGGTGAGCCCCACATGATGGATGTCCTGTATCAAAGTGTGGCCTAGCATAACGGAACATCCACATGAAGTGGGCCCCATTTGATAGATGGTCCAAATCAAAGGTGAGATCCACATGATGGATGATGATCATTGAAGGTGGGCCCACATGATGAACAACCCATGTTGAAGGTGAGGCCCCACACAATGAATGGTCCATATCAAGGTGAGCCCACATCATGATGGAGTGGGCTTCACGTGATTGATGGCCCACGTTGTTACCTAATGAACAATCTACATCTAAGGTCTCGCATGATGAATGATCCATATCCAAAGTGGGTCACATGATAGATGATCCACATAGAAGGTGCGCCCGACATGATGAATGGTGGATAAAAAAAGTGGGCCCCACATGATGGACAATCCATTTCAAAGGTAGGGCCCACACTATGGACACATAAATGTGGACTCTACATAATGGGTGATGGGTAGTGAACATTGAGGGGCCCCACATGAAGGACAACTAGCATTGATGGCAAGGCCCAAATGATGATGGCCTACATCAAGGTGGGCCCTTAATGATGAATGGTCCACATCCAAGACGGGCCTTGTATGATGGAAGACTCACTTTGAATGTTTAATTCACACAATGGACAGTCCACATCAAAGGTGGGCTCCATATGATGGATGATCCACATCCGATATCTAACATAGTGGATGGCTCAAATGTCTTAAAACATGAATATTGTACGTAGTCATATAGTCCTTTTCCATTTGGAGCATGGTCCATATACGGTGAGATCCATCAAAACAACTGTCTGGATTGCTGTTATAATAGAGCTTTCATAATCTTTAAAAATGATATCAACAACTCTAAAAAAGCTATTATTTAAAGAGAAATGCTCACACACAACTAGTTGGACCATCCAACTAGTTGTCTGAATTAAATGCTAATTAAGGTTAATAAATGATGCCTATGGAAAGTTAATTAAAGAAGGAGCAGAGTTGCTGGCTTGGGATGGCCCCACCATGGTGTTTATGTAAAAACCATCCCAGCTGTTAGATAAGTCACCCCATGTTACACAAAAAGCCTGAAAATCAGCCCTATCCGTAGTTCAAGTAGACCACACGATCGAAAATAGTATGCAGGAAAAACTAACCCTCAAAACCGTTTCTCTTGGTATGGCCCACTTGAATCATTTATCAGCTTGAATTTTTTTTTCTCTGAGCCCTGCATGGAATTACACATCCAATGATCGGAGCAGATCGTATGGTACACATTATGGTGGGCCCCATACAAAATATATGGTGGGCATTGCTCTCGACTATTAGTTCTGGGAAATGTGCGACGCTACCGAGAAGGTGGGACTGATACGTGTTACCCGAAATGACAAGTAGTGGGGTGCTTCCCAAACTGTGGGGCCCACCTTCATGTATGAGTGGTATATCCAAGCCATTCATAAGTTTTTACATATCTTCTTAGTGCATCATCATAGTGCATGGTCTAAAAAATGTAGCAAATACAAATCTCAAGTGAACCACATCACAAGAAACAATGTATATATATATATATATAGAGTGCCTGCCATTAAAAACTTCCCAAGGCCCATCGTAATGATTTTTTGCCATCCAACTTGTTGATAAGGTCAGAGGATAAAGGGAAAAAACACAAATATCAGCTTGATCCAAAACTTTTGTAGCCCCACAAAGTTTTTAATGGTTAATTACCACTGTTTCCTATGGTGTGGTCCATTTGAGATTTAGATCTACTTCATTTTTCGAATCATGTCCTAAATCGATTTGGAAAAACTAATGGACGTACTTGATATACAACACATACATGAACATGGCCCCACGGTCAGTAAAACACCCACTAACGTGTGATACAGGGTTACAGACCAACACCCGAGTTACAAACTAACTCGGATTGGGGAGCAACACAGCAACTCAGGCTGGTGCTGTGTTGACGTGGAAAATTCTGTGGGCCAGCCATAATGCTTGTGTTATATCCACCGTTCATTAATTTTCTCAAATTATTTTAGTATATGAGCTCAAAAACCAGTCAAATCCAAAATTCAATTGGACCACACCACCAAAAACAGTTGGGACAATAATCCCACCGTTGAAATCTTCCTGGGGCTGACCATCATGTTTATTTGCCATCTTACTTGTTCATAAGGTCACACAGACCTGGATGAACGGAAAACACAAATATCAGCTTGATCCAAAACATCTAACTTTTGAGAAGTTTTTAATGGTGGGCGTTCAATCCCTACTATGTGATCCACTTAAGCCATGGATCTGCCTCATTTTTAGGTATATAGTCTAAAATGATCCAGTGAAATGGATGGTCAGCGTGGATAAAAGCCATAGATCATGTTGGGCCTCCAAGAGCCCTCTCTAGGTTGAAGAGAATTAGGTTCGTTTTCATTTTCATAGCGCGAGAGATAACATTAAACGAGAGAGATGCATTCAAGGAAGAGAAAGAAAAGAGGAAGCTGATTCTTTGTTAAAGAAAATTGGATGACTAAAATTTTTGTACAAGTGTGATGTATTTAGATGAAGTGTCACATATATGTAAGAAATCCAATATATTAACCAAGGTCCTCTATAAGCAGGTGAAGAAAATTATTTTATTTTATTTTTTGTGATCAATGATATATTATTTTTCTGTAAAAAAGAATAGGCTGTTAAAAATTCATTCCAATGATCGATATTCAACTTACATGTGTGGCTACATTGATGAGAACTATTTAATAATTTTTAGTATATAAAATTTAATTAATAGACTCTATTTGACAAACGGACTGCATCTTTGACACATAATTTCCAAGACACTTATGTAAGACTTGATCTCATACATTTTCATGTGATGCATTATATTGAATTGAAGGAGGAATTTGTACTCTATTTAATACACGGCTAGTTGGACCAATATAAATTGTCCAACTAGTTGTGTGTGAGCATTACTCTCTCTCTCTCTCTCTCTCTCTCTCTCTCTCTCTCTCTCTCTCTCTCTCTCTCTCTATATATATATATATATATATATATAAACAATTTGTAGACTTTCTTTGGGTACGTTTTGGCCATATATTTTATGAATTATTGCATGTATATCTCTTTATTCAAGTCACCATTTAAAAATATGATCTTTATATCCATCTGTTATTGCTCCAAGTCTAAACTTGCTATAATGCACAAGATTATATAGATCGAGGAGAATTGTGAAGTAGGTGAAAAAAATCTCTTCATAATCAATGCCTTCTTTTTGTTTGAAACATTTAACAACTAACCATGTTTTGTAGTTGTCCATCTTGTTGAGAATGTGGAGCCACATTGGGCCACCTTCGACTGGTCGTAGGGACTGTAAGACTTATCGTACTACGACCGGTCGTAGCTCTCCTAAGACCGGTCATAGGTTACATAATTTGTTCCGCGATTTTGCGCGAAACTGCGGATTTGAGTTCTTTCGCAACTGGGATGCTGAAGGGAAGTTGCCTAAACTATAAATAGGGGTTCCTAAGGTTTTTCTAGGGTATTCTAAGGAATGAGAAATATTGAAAAATATTTCTAAAGGTGTGGGCTCAGGGTTTTCTATTCTTCCAGGGGAGAGCTTAGTATTTTGCCTTGTAATCTTTGTTTCTTCATAGTGGAAGTTTGCATCCGTAGTTTTTTACTCTAGTTTGAGGTTTTTTCACGTATATCTTGTCTTGTGGTTTGTTTGGATTGTTTTGATCTGTTTCTAGTTTATATTTCTTTCCGTTTATCATTTGTGGGTGAGGCTTGAGATTGGATCTCGGCCCACTGCGTTGTTGGCGTGCTGCGCAACAACTGGTATCAGAGCTATTGGTTTAGTTCTATTGGGAGCGATGGCGGAAGATGGAAAAACTAGAATTGAGAAGTTTGATGGTTCAAACTTTACCTTCTGGAAGATGCAGATGGAGGATTATCTGTATCAGAAGGACCTCTACATTCCTCTAGAAGGAAAAGAGAAGAAACCAAAAAAGATAACAGATGATGAATGGTTTTTACTGGATAGGAAGGCTTTAGGAACGATCCGACTCTCTTTGTCTAAGAGCGTCGCCTTTAATATATCCAAGATGAAAACGACAAAAGAATTAATGGAAGCCCTAGCCACCATGTATGAAACGCCCTCAGCATCCAATAAGATTCATCTTATGAAACAGCTATTCAACATGAAGATGTCAGATGGTGGGAGCGTGGCTGAACATCTAAACAAGTTCAATACAGTCACGAGGTAGTTGGAATACGTTGACATCGTTTTTGAGAATGAGGTCAGGGCACTATTGATCTTATCCAGTCTGCCAGACAGTTGGGATGGTTTGGTGATTGCTGTGAGCAATTCTTCAGGATCGACAAAGCTAAAATTTGATGATGTGGTCGGTCTAATTCTCAGCGAAGAATCTAGAAAAAAGGCATTAGGAGTTTCAGGGGCTTCAGGGAATGCTCTAAATGTTGAAGGAAGAGGAAGATCGCAGAACAGATGAGGCAATAAACACGGACGTTCTAAGTCGAGGAAGAAGTCCAAGGGACCGAAAGACAAAGACGGGTGTTGGCATTGCGGCAAGAAGGGGCACATGAAACATGATTGCAGGACGCTCAAGAAACAAGAAGGAAGCTCTCTCAAGGCAGGAAGGATTCAGTGAATCTGTCTGAGGAGAGCGACATAGAGGAGTTGATCTTGTCTCTTGATGCAAGGAATGAGTCATGGATTATAAACTCGGGTGCTTCGTTTCATGCCACTTCATGTAAGGAAGTTCTACGTGATTATGTGTCAGGTGACTTTGGGAGATTCTACCTGGGTGATGATGAGCCGTGCAGTATTGTTGGAAAGGGGGACGTTCACGTCAATCAGAAAGTCGGAACGGTTTTGAAACTGAAGGATGTCAGACATGTACCGAGTTTGAGAAGGAATCTGATCTCAGTGGGGCAGTTGGCCGATACCGGTTATGTGACGACATTCACCAGTGATTCCTGCAAGATCACAAAAGGTACCTTGGTGGTATCTCGAGGCAAAAAGGAAGACACCTTGTATGTGACTTCAGGATTGTATAGTTCACTCTCAGTCGCATCAACTGGAGTGAATGGGCAGTTATGGCATCAGAGGTTGGGACATATAAGTGAGAAAGAGATGAAAGTGTTGTTGTCAAAAGGGAAGCCACCAGGGCTAAAGTCTCTTGACTTAGAATTCTGCGAGGACTGCATATATGGCAAGCAGAAGAGGGTAAGCTTCAAGAAGACAGGACGCGCTTCAAAGACGTATCTATTGGAGCTTGTACACACTGATGTGTGGGGACCGGCATAGGAATCATCTCTTGGTGGCTCACGTTATTTTGTTTCCTTTATTGATGATGCTAGTAGAAAACTGTGGATTTATTTCTTAAAGCATAAATCTGATGTATTTGATGCGTTTAAGAAGTGAAAAGTTGTGGTAGAAAACGAGACAGGTAAAACAGTAAAGTGTCTTAGATCTGATAATGGGGGAGAATATTGTGATAAGAGGTTTGAGGAGTATTGTGCAGAAAGTGGAATCAAACATCAAAAAATGATTCCAGGGACACCACAACAGAATGGTGTGGCTGAGCGCATTAACAGGACCATCCTTGAGCGCACCAGGAGCATGGGGTTACATGCAGGGTTGCCCAAGACCTTTTGGGCAGATGCTGTAAATACTGCCGTATATCTTATCAATAGAAGTCCCTCAGTACCAATGGATGGTGGGCTACCAGAAGAAACGTGGACTGGGAAAGAAGTGAACCTTACACATCTCAGAGAGTTCGGTTGCACTTCATATGTTCACATTGATGTAGAGCATAGAAACAAGCTGGATGCGAGTTCAGGAGGTGCACGTTTATAGGCTACGGGCAGGATGATTTTGGCTACAGGTTTTGGGATGCAAAAAATAGAAAAATCATCAGAAGCAAGGACGTAGTCTTCAACAAAAAAGTGATGCATAAGGACAGTGTGCAGGAAAATAAGGCCGAGAAAAAGGAATTCGTAGAGTTGGAAGAGTTACCGGACATGGGTGTTACAGCGCCACAGGATGATCATGCACAGGAGTATCATGAGGCAGAGCCACAGACACCGGTTGTGAGGAGGTCTACTCGGGAGAGGAGACCCACGATCCGATACTCACCCTCCTTGCATTATCTACTGCTGACAGATAATGGTGAGCCAGAATGTTTTGAAGAGGCATTACAGTCAGATACACGGGTTCAGTGGGAGCAAGCCATGGATGAAGAGATGGACTCTCTTGAGTCTAATCGTACATAGGAGCTAGTCACTTTACCTAAGGGTAAGAAAGCTCTTCATAACAAGTGGGTTTACAGACTGAAGGAGGAGCATAATGGTTCGAAACGGTACAAGGCGAGACTGGTTGTAAAAGGGTTTCATCAAAAGGCAGGTATCGATTTCACTGAAATATTTTCACCGGTAGTGAAAATGTCTACGATTCGCATGGTCTTGAGTATAGTGGCTACAGAGAACTTACATGTAGAGCAGCTAGATGTTAAGATAGTCTTTCTTCATGGGGATCTTGAAGAAGAAATATATATGCATCAGCCGACAGGATACGTGGTACCTGGTAATGAGAACAAGGTGTGCAGACTGAAGAAAAGTCTATATGGCTTGAAGCAGGCCCCGAGGCAGTGGTACAAGAAGTTTGATAGTTTCATGTCGGGAAACGGATTTAGGAGATGTCATGCAGACCACTGTTGTTACTTGAAGAAGTTTGATACGTCGTACATCATTCTTCTTCTGTATGTTGATGATATGCTTGTGGCCGGTTCAAGCATGAAGGACATCTTAGATCTCAAAAGACAACTGTCTAGAGAATTTGCCATAAAGGATTTAAGAGCTGCAAAACAAATCCTAGGCATGAGGATAAAGCGTGACAGGAAAAATAAGAAATTGGTTGTGTCACAGGCAGAGTACATAGCCAAGGTACTTGATTGATTTAATATGGGAGGTGCTAAGCCGGTTAGCACTCCATTAGCCAACTACTTCAAGCTATCTAAGGAACAAGGTGTAAAGACGCAGGAGGAACGGGACTACATGGCCAAAGTTCCATATGCGTCAGCGATTGAGAGTCTCATGTATGCTATGATAAGCACGAGGCCGGACATTGCTCAAGCAGTGGGAGTTGTTAGCAGGTTCATGAACAACCCCTGGAAGAAACATTGGGAAGCTGTGAAGTGGATCCTTAGATACCTGGTGGGTACTAAGGATGTAGGGCTGTGTTATGGTGGATCGAAAATCAAGCTACAAGGTTACGTGGATTCAGATTTGGCAGGAGATATCGACAACAAAAGAAGCACTACAGGTTATGTGTTTACTCTCGGTAGTGCTGCAGTCAGTTGGGTCTCTCAGTTACAGAAGATAGTATCTATCAGTACTACAGAAGCAGAATATGTTGCGGCTACAGGAGCATGCAAGAAGATGGTGTGGGTGCAAGGTTTTATGGAAGAGTTGGGTAAGAAGTAAGTAGATTGCAAGCTGTACAGTGACAGTTAGAGTGCAATACACTTGGCTAAGAATTCAGCCTTTCATTCAAGTACCAAGCATATTTCCATCAGATATCACTTCATACGTTCGTTACTAGAAGATGGATCGATTGTTTTGGAGAAGATTCATACAAGTGAGAATCCTGCAGATATGTTGACCAAGGCGGTCACAAGGGAGAAGCTGAAGCTCTGTTCAGCTTTGATTGGTCTTCAGGCTTGAAGACGGGGAGGTGTTGCACTCCGGATGAAGAAGACGAAGGTTTATGGCAATGTGTCTCCAAGTGAGAGATTGTTGAGAATGTGGAGCCACATTGGGCCGCCTTCGACCGGTCGTGGACCGGCTTGACTCAAAGTCCAACGATGCTATTTTTTTACTATTTTAGGCCCTAGGACTGGTCGTAGGGACTGTAAGACTGGTTGTACTACGACCGGTCGTAGTTCTCCTAGGACCGGTCGTAGGTTATGCAGTTTGTTCCGCGATTTTACGTGAAACTGCGAATTTGAGTCCTTTCGCAACTAGGATGCGGAAGGGAAGTTGCCTAAACTATAAATAGGGGTTCCTAGGATTTTTCTAGGGTATTCTAAGGAATGAGAAATATTGAAAAATATTTCTAAAGGTGTGGGCTCAGGGTTTTCTATTCTTCTAAGGGAGAGGTTAGTATTTTGCCTTGTAATCTTTGTTTCTTCATAGTGAAAGTTTGCATCCGTGGTTTTTTACCCTAGTTTGAGGTTTTTCCACGTATATCTTGTCTTGGGGTTTGTTTGGATTGCTTTGATCTGTTTCTAGTTTATATTTCTTTCCGTTTATCGTTTGTGGGTGAGGCTTGAGATTGGATCTCCGTCCACTGCGTTGTTGGCGTGCTGCGCAACAACTCTCACTTGATCATGGACGTAAGGATACTTAATCTCAATGTGCTTGGACTTCTATTGGTGTTTGGGGTCATTTGCCAAGTCAATTACAGATGTGTTGTCTATCTTCAATGATATAGGCTCATGAATGAATGGAACAATAGTTAGACCTTACAAAATTTGTGAACCATAAGCACTTTTGAACTACAACACAACATGTAATATTTTTGGACTTTATAGATGAAAGGGTAGTGGGTGTCTGTTTCTTACTCAACCAAGAAATAACTCTTCCTCAAAGTAAGAAAACATATCTTAAAGTAGACTTTCGCTCGTCGGCATCATTACCCCGAACGATATATGAATAACCATTGAGTTCGAGATTTATGCCTTCATAACACAGCATTAGATCCTTGGTTCCTAAGAGATAGTAGAATATGTATTTAACGACTTGCCAAGAGACCATCCCAAGTTAGTCTGGTAATGGTTAATTATGCCAACTTCATAACTAATATCCAGTTTGATGCGAAGCATGACATACATTAAGCTACCTACTATGCACACATAAGGTATTGAGGACATAATCAATTTCTCAACTTTTGTTCGAGGACGTGATTTCCAATCTAACTTGATAGTTTTCTCCACAAGGGTTTCAACAACTTTAGAATTCTTCATCTTAAACTATTCTAAAAGAATTTGTATGTAGGTGATTGGAGAGTTGTGGCATTTGAGTTGTTACAAAATGATAGTCGACGACCCATGCAAAGACTGTAAGCAGCAATCGATTGCATAATAGAAGTCTTCTAATGGAACCAAGTTTGTAATGACGAGCAACAATAGATTGATGACGGAGCTCGTGGTAAGCCTGTTTGTGTTCTAACACTGGTGTTAAATCGCATACCACCACCCGTTAATGGTGATTCAACTGATGAGGAGATTAATAATGTGATTCTTCAATTAGAAGAACCAAGTGGTGTGAGACAAGATTGAGATCGATATTATAAAATAAAGATTGACCTCCCAAGCTTCAATGGCCAGCTTCACATCAAGGACTTTCTCAATTGCCTTTTTGAAGTTAAGTGATTCTTTGATTATATAGAGATCCTAAGGAGAAAAAGGTCGAGCTTGTGGCCTATAAGTTGAAGGGTGGAGTTTTAGCTTGGTGGGAACAATCTGAACTTCAAGAACCAAGTAGATAAAAGCGATGATCCACATATGGCAGAGGATGAAGCTAATGCGAACACGATTCCTACCAAATGGCTATGACCAAATATTGTTCCAATAATACCAAAATTCTCAATAGGGTAACCAATCCGTGAGGGATTATACAGAGGAATTATATTGCTTGTCTGTGAGAAACAATCTGGTCAAGACTGAGTTGCAACAGGTCACTAGATTCATCGATGATTTATGTACGATGATCCAAGATTAAATTCAAATGCAACCCATATGGATGATGAACGAAGTAATCAAATTGGCTACCAGATTGGATATGCAATAAGAGCATCTTAATTCACAAAACTATGCTTTAAATAGAGTATCTACTTTTGAATCCTCGCGTAATGCAGCACAATTTCACGGGAAGGAACCTCTGGGAGCCATCCTTGACCCCCTCCAACCACGAACTAAGATTCGAAGGAGTGACCAAGTTAGACCTCAGAGGGTAGCGACCGCTTCTGCAGGTCCAAGTAAAATTTCTAACCCCCACGATCGCCTCTACCGAACAGGTCTTATCGATGTGGCCAACCTTATCATTAATCTAATGTGTGTCCTCAAAGGCAGATCGCTAATCTAGCAATTAATAGTGGGGGAATTGAAGATGTGGAGGATGATTTAGAAGTAGATGACGTTGAACATGTGGAGGAAAATGGAGAAGGAGATGAATGGACTCATGAAGATCACAACAGGTATTTGATCGTGATAAAGTTATATACATTGAAGAAGTAGATCCACAGTAGTAGAACATCTTTCAAATAAGGTGTATAGTGAACAAAAGAATCTATGATCTGATCATAGATGGTAGGAGCGGTGAGAATATCTTCTTGAAGATTATAATGAAAAAGTTGTAGTTAAAAATTAAATTAAAAAAAAAAAAAAAAACACTCGTCTCCATACACGGCTATATGTATCAAGAAGGTTAACAAGACAAAGGTAACTCAACTATGGCGTATTTCCTTCTCCATTGGTAAATACTATAAGGATGAATTAATGTGTGATATAGTTGACATGTAAGTGCTGGTTGATGCTAATTCATGTTGGTTGTTACGAAGCAACTAGCTTCTGGGATACAAATTAGACAAGGCTTGGGCCGTTGTCTAATTGAAAGATTAGGTAGGCTCCAGATATTCCCCAAAACATTCCATTGAAGGCTATTCTTGGACCGGAAGGTGTACTGCCATAAGTTCAGCTAAATACAAGTATCTCGTAATGTGTTCTCGACTATATTAGGGATGGGGGTTGTGCACTTCTTCTACAGAAGATGTGTGTGTGGATGGGCTCCCCATCCGTTGATTTCACTGTGAAATCAGCTTAGAATATCTGTAGAGCGGTTGGAGTTGGTATGCCTTAGGCCAAGTGGGTGTGGCACACAATGATGCCTCCAAAGATCACGTCGTTTGGCTAGAAAGTCATGTAGCGAGCTATTCTGGTTGATAGGAGAATGAAATCCAGAGGCATACAAATGACTTATAAGTGCAGCTGTTGTGGTCCTGAGCTACATTACCCTTCAAAGGAAGAAACAATTGTGCATCACTTCTCAGCAGGAGAGCTGACGTCATAAGTATGGAGAAACTTTAGTTGTATCTTTGAAATTCCTTTCCAAGAGGGACTAGGAGTTGTTGGGAGGGCCAACTAGTGGTGGTCGACAACTTTTATCACTGACAGTTTTTATATTTTACGGAGCCTAACCCCGTGTTTGATCTTTTAGGGAGTGTGGGTTGAGAGGAATGGGTGTTGTTTCGAGAGGAATATGATTTAGGTGGAAAAGGTCTTCGAAAATTATTGGGCTCTCTTCCAGCCTTAAAATCGACAATGATGTCCAAACAGCTGGCCTTTCGAGCGATTAGAATTAGTGGAGGTCCAGCCACCTACTATTCTCTGTTGATGGTTAAGTATGTTAAGCCTAGTGTGGGATAGGTAAAGTTAAATGTTGATGGGTCCTCTAGAGGTAACCTGTGACTTTTAGGGGAGGGGGAGTACGTAGAGATCGACATAAGCATTTTTTAGCATTTTCCTCAGGTTACGGTTTGGGATCCAATACTCGTGCAGAAGTTAAAGCTCTAGTCGAGGGGCGAGAGCTATGCATGGACTGTGGGTTCATGAAAGTGGAAGTGGAGAGTAATTCTATGGTTATAGTTGATATCCTAAATGGCAGGTCCCCGTCCATGTGGAGGATGTGGTATTGGTGGAGGCAGGTTGATTTGTTCAGGTGTTGAATTAATATAAATATTTCTTTTGTGGCGAGAGAGGCTAACTATGTGGTGGATGGTCTAGCGAGATGGGGTAGTGAATCGCAAACAAAGTGGCTGCTTACTTTGTTGTCCAAGCTTCCTCCTACCATTAGAGGAAATTTACTCCTTGATAGAGTAGGCGTGGGAAAGTTGAGAGACAGAGTTGGTGTTACGTGAAATAAAGTATATTGTGGGGTATATGATAGACAGGTCCTGTCGTGTTTTTTTTTTGGTAGTGGAGGCTTGTCCGATAGCTTGTAGGTCTCTTTATAAAAAAAAATAAACATATTTGCTTCTCTTTAAAAAAAAATTTAACATGTTACTTGGTCGACTATAACAATATGATTTTGATGTTACACATAGAGGTCGGGATATTATATTTATTTTTGTCAAATATGGAAGAAAGATTATCCTTGCCCCTGTGAGAATCGAGAACCAACTTGATGAAATTGCACGTGGTGGGCCCACAGGCTATTTGTAAAAACTTAGCGGAGCTAAAGAATGAAGGTTGTGTCATAGATGGCGGTGATTAAGACCAAATAAAATTTATGCCTTTTAAAACATGCATAATTTCTCACTTAAATTAATCTCCAATTAAAGCAAAGGCAATTAACTCTAAAGCTTCTAAGCCAATAGGTCCAATCACATAAACTACAAAGGATGCAACATGCAAAGCAAGTAGTATATAACCATGATAGTATACATGTGTATGTGGGATGTACTATCTATAAACTTTTAACATTTATTTAATTATGCATATATATAATTCAAGAATCAATCACATAAGTATAACTAAACAAGTGTTTAAAGATAATCTCAAACACAAGCATGTATAATGGTTCGGTTTTCCTACTCCACTCATGATGGACACACTCAACCCATTAGCTAGTGTACAGGATTTCACTATCGGATGTTTTAATTTAGGTTCACCTCTAACTTTTACAATCCTACACAAGGACTGGCTCCTTTGAAACTGATGTGGTCTTCTATAGGCTCACCACAAATCTCGGCCCTAGTCCACAGAGACTAGCACATACACACACGTATTTGGTAGCCTACACAAGGACTTGGATTTAGGTCCTACATAAGAACTAAAGTCCTACACAAGAACCTAATCAAGTTTGACAATTAAACTCTTATAGTCAATCCTACAAAAGGAATGAGTGTACATGAGCTCTACAAATGACAACCTTACTTGTCGAATTGAGCCTCATTGATGCGTTGATTTTGAGTCGCTTCTTCAAACCACTCATTTGCTTGAATCCGCTTCTCAAATTCTCCAACGATCATGATGATAATGTGTTGCTAATGCTTCAGTTCTAAGATCAAACACCTTACATGTGATGCTTTGATGTAGTGATCAAGGTAATAGAAGGTCGAGTGAATCTCCTACAACTAATGTGAATATTACAATCCTAGGGGATTCACCTAGATAGGTATTTTAGAGTGTATAAACAAGGATTTGACTATTGGTTTAAGTCTAATCTATAGAACAAGATGGAGATCAAGTTCATCTTCTTTATTGAGGTTGGAATCCTCTTTCAAGTGATGAATCACAAAGATAATAACTTAGATCTCATGTACTTAGAGGCTTAGGGTTAGGGATATGATTATGGAATTGTATAAACTTCTATTGTACTAAAAACCCATCAAAATGTCTAGAATTGAATGCCCTTCATATAAATTTTGAACTGTAACAGTAAAAAAAAAAGGGGGGGGGGGGGGCAGAAAATGTCTATAAATGGCATCAAGAAAATCATATTTTCAACTAAAATGTTATTGGACAGTTTACACGCTCCTATTTGATGTCATCAAGTAGTCTTCGATACCATCGAGAAACTCGAATAAAAAGATCACAATCTTCTAAATGGATCTGAGTTACCTACTCGATGTCATTGAGGGGATCTTCGATTCCATCGAAGAACTCTCGAGAATTGCTCGATGAGATCGAGCACCACTCAAAAATTTATTGTTTTGGACATATGGTTTCATAGCAGCTTTGCACATCTTATAACCTTATTTGTCATATTTCAATTAACCATTTAAGGCTAAGGGATTATCAACAAGGTTTACCTATAGGATTAGGATCATCTAGAGGTTCAAGGTTTATTTTGGGTCAAGGGTTAGGGTCACCAAGGCTTTTCATATACCTATTCTTTGCGACTTGATACTCATATTATCTTGTGTCTTCGGTCTTTAACTTCTAAGGGCTCAACCGAATATATGACACATGAACTCATGTGATTAATAAACAAGGTGCACAAATCAGTGCAATAATACTCGAGACTTCTAAAGTGGAGGGGCGGTCCCTCCTAACCATAAGGGATTTTGTGAAGGAATCCGAGGAGATAAGAGAGATATATGCAATGGTTGTAAAGGGGGGAGAAGTGGATCCCACGAATATTCTTGAGGAGATGAAACTAGCATTACAGGAATTCAATGCAATCATGCATGATGAACTTCCCGATAGGTTATCCCCCATGTGGCATATACAACATCATATTGGCCTTGTCCCAGGAGCGACTCTACCCAAATGATTCCAAAAAATTGAGAGATCTTACAAGGGCAAGTCGAGGAACTGATTTGTATGGGTTTAATGAAATAGGGCATCAACCCATTTGCTATCCCAGCCCAATTGACACCTAAAAAGTTACAAGATTCTAATGCCAAGGAAGAGGTTGATAAACACTAATGCCGAAGGTGTTTGACGTGGGTAATGATATAGTAGTTCACTTGTTTAAGGATAAGTTTCTAGCTGGGACATATAAAAAGTAAATAAAAAAATATGAAGATCGACGCTTATGTTTTTTTATCCTCCCAACGGCATGGAGATGTCATGGAATTTCATTATAATTGACCAATATGTGTATCATGAGTCAATTATTTATTGAATAACTCAAAGACAAGTTCTTTCCAAGTTGAGGGGACTAATTTAGGACATGGCACAGAGACATTCCTAGCATGACTGGATGAAAGAATGTTAAATGGAAGCAGAAGTAATCCGTTGGATCCGAGCTTGATCCTACATAGGGCATGATATAACTGGGCCCCAGGCACATCTGGTTCAAAGAAATTCAATTTGAGTAGGATTTTTGTTTGAAATGTGATCCATAAATCGGCTATAACTTTTGATCTGGGTATTATTACGGGAAGCAAGACCTATAAATCTTTATTGTAATAGGCCATTTAGGGTGAACCGACCGCATCTGTCCATTTCGTGAGAAAACGTAATCTTCCAGTTCAAAAAGGAATTTTAGGAAAAAATTATTATTTTTAGTATTTTCGATTTTTATCGTATTTTATTATTTTTAGAGTTTTAGATTTCTATCTTTTCATAAAAAAAAAAAAAATTATAATCATGCCAAGAATGCTCTAGTAAAGTTTATTTAGGACTTTCTGTTTTTAGAAGAAAAAAAATATTATTTCTAGTAATTTCTATTTTAGCTGAATTAAGACTTTTATTAGGGTTAGAATTTTACTATTTTTATTAATTATGAATTAGGTTTTATATTTCTTTATTGGTGGTGTAATTGAAAGCTAGTAAAAAATACACATTATTCAATAAAATATTTGAGTTTTCTTTTATTATTTTCTATAAATTCAATAACTATATTGTGGATTCAAAGTTTTGATTATTTGAGAAAGACTGTGATCTTTCTCATTACCTCCTCACACCCTTCGGGTCGGTGAGGTTGGATGTAGCTATAAGTTATTTGGTCTTGTCCAATATTACCTTATTCTAATATTAAATTCAAAGTTGAATTTAAAGCTTGGAATTTAAAATTCAACTTTAAATTGTTAAGAGAAATTAGAATATATATATATATATATATATATATAAAAGAGGAAAATTGCATGTCCAACAGATCAAACATCTATGAACTTCATGCCGGTATGGCATGCACCATACACTAGACCAGGCATCTCATCCGCTCTACTATTGATGGGCCACTAACCCAAAATTTCTATGATTGGTTTTATCCTAACCATCTATAAAATGAACCCTTTTCTCACTAAATGTCAGGAGTTACTTAGGATCATTCAAGCAATGTGTTTTTTAGACAAGGACAATTCACTGCCGAATGAACAGTTTTGATCTCATTCACTTATGCCCCATGTAAACCAGTGACTTGAAGGCACCAGGGTCCACTCCAGTCAATATATACATATACACACTGCAAATGTATGAACTCATTAAACATAAGAAATTGTAATTTGAACCAAGCATAACTAGAAAAACTCACGTGCTTTAATGATTCATGGTTTGCAATAGTGAATGGTATAGTACCAGAAAGCATATTGTTTCTTAGGACTCTGCAGAGAAAGCGCACAACCTATATGAGTCTGTCATTTTAACTTTTAGAGACATGAATGAAAATAAATAAATAAAATCTAACAGATTAGTAATTTAGTATTACTCCATATGCTGAGATCATATAGCCTTACAAGATAGATAAAGATGTCATATTCTCAATAAAATTCAACGAAGAGCTCCCATTAGACACATCACTGATCCACCTGTATGAGTACACGGTTAGTTGAGGCCATCAACGACAAGCTCCCTTCAAGAGTTTTCCTTTAAAAATCAAATGATATTGGCCTGGATAAAAAAGAGCTACTTCCTTCCTGCACAACATGGGAGACCCCATTTTGTGATTTTTGGAAAATCTACTTGGGGTGTGTTTGGTTTCACCAAATATCATGAAATTTCACAATGTTTAGTGCATCCAAACACACCCTTAGCGCACAAATTCCAATATCAGAAATTAGTAATATGAAGGAAGACTATTGAAGATTAAAACTCACAAATATTCCAGTGAGGTCAATTTAGAAAAACTCGATGGTATGGGACCCTCGAAAGCATTGCCTTGCATACTCCTGCATCAACATTTTCAGCGTTACAAATACTCTTTAAAGAAGTATACCATGGCATATTAAGAAAATGAGATCTGCTAAGTGCACTCGCTATGCTACTCACATAGTAGGTCCCACTTGCAGGTAAAAGAAGGCTAGTTGTCCACATTTAATGCACACATGTGGCCCCCTAGATGACCGATCATTGAACGTGGTGGAAATTCCTATCCACGTTTAGAACAGAGTGTGGCACCAAACCTACTTTTGAGTGTGGATAGAATTTATGTCCACTACCAATGGATGGTGGGAGACTTCGTTACGCAATCCCATGCGTACCAAATGAGAAAGATTGGAGTTATTATCAGTGTAGAACTCGTGAGTACTAGCTTACAAATCAGTGAGAGCCCAACTCCCAATGAAATCAGGTATTTTTCCTATGGAGTTGTTATCGGATGCCGACCTGAAATCCAATCACATTTTCCACCACAAATGGGATATTATTAAATTAAGGGATAAAAAAAGATAGACATGGCATAAAAGTAACAAAAATTGAACCATCTGAAATCATGGGCCCCACAGTAGATGGGTCATAACCCAAAAATTAGATCAATTGAATGATCGTAAGCCCTAGATAATGGGCATTAGTCTGTTGAATTCAGATCATTGCGAATTTTTCCATTTTAATGTCCATTGGATTGCACACCATAAGTTGTACTAGTGTTAGTTCAAGAGAAACCTAAGATGGGGCATACGATTTTGATGGTTTCCATGCGGCTTATAATCACGAGCTCTTACAAGGTATTCACGTTTCTCAAGCGGGCAAATGTTGAAGGAATCTTGCCGCTTAGCCCACTGCTATCCATCAATCTGTGAAAATCAAGCATAGATTCATGAATCCAGTTGTACAATTTCTTATGCTATTATCAGTTAGAGGAATGCTCACACCATTTCAACGGACCAAAAGTAGCTGACCATTGAGTTACATTTTTCAAATGGTCAAAACAGTTAAAATGGCTGAAGGGGTACTTTGAACAGCCATGTAAATGTAAACAAAGCGTCCAGGGAAGGGAATTTTACTCATTCCAGCAACCACTCAAGGCTAACATTTTGCTGCTACCATACTACCGTAAAACAAATCACTATTCTCATGGTGGAGCCATCTATAAGAAGGTTGGATGTCATTCACTGGGTGGACAGTAACTTATTATTCAGCTGGTTGGACTAGAAAGCTTCTCAGAAAGAAAACTAAAAAAAAAAGGAACCGAAAAAAAAAGAAAAAAAAAAGAGACATATTAATCTCTATAAATTGGGTGGCAAATTTGAAATTCCAAATGCGTCGTATGATATTTCTGAAGAAGAATACTTAAATATAACAACAACAACAATAATAATAATAATAATAATAATAATAATAATAAGAGAAGTTACAGTTTTTGCAGACTTGTCAAATTCCCCAGCTCAGGTGGGAGCGAACCAGTGAAGCTGCTTGAGCTTAAATCCCTGAAAATAAAAAATAATTAATTAATCATTTCGTAACCAAAAGCATCCTGTTTTGGCCTGAAATCACTACAATAACCTACATCAATTTTCTGTCATTTGAGAACTGAACACGCAGATGGAAGTATGCTAATTTGTGGTGCAGCCAAACCTTTCCCACCAACGGGTTGTTTCATGCCAATGTCAGGTCACATGATGAAGGGGAGCGGATCAGGTGCGGCCCTTCCCCACCCAAGATGGTGCAGCCCTTACCCCTTGACGTACATCCACCTTCATGTATGTACCGTCCATCCGTTTTGCCAGGTCATTTTATGGCCTTATCTAAAAATGAAGTAGATCCAATTCTCTTTTGGACCATACCATAGGAAATGGTGGTGATTGACCATTAATGGGCCACATAAGTTTTAGATCAAGTTGATATATATATATATAGAGAGAGAGAGGTATGCTTAGCTACACACTTTTTTATCCAACTCATACAGCACCCCCATGGAACCCCGGGCCCAACTTTTACTTTGATCGAAAACTTTGATAGACCATGGCAAAAGGAAATAATTTCCTCCTTGATTTGCCTCTCTTTTGTCGTAGCCCACCAAAATTTTGAATGAGGGTAAAGGTTGGGCCTTCCGAATTTCATAAGGTACTGTATCACTTAGGCAGTACAAATTTCCAGCTCATGTCACTGGAAATGACTTCTAAAAAAGTTCTCACCCGAACTCATGAGAACTGGTACGTGGCTTAGCATTAGTGTGTGTGCATATATAAAAGGTCGAGTTCACGGAAACTTTCCATGGGCCCTACCGTGATGTGTGTCAAACATCAACACTGTACATTTGATGGGTCCCCTTTAGTTTATCGGATATCCCAAAAATCAGCCATGTATGGTACTCAGGTGGGCCATACCATCTAAAACCATGTGAAGACATTACTAAAATATATAAAAGAACTTGGTGGGGCCACCTGAGTTTTGGATGCATATGAAACTTGGTCTAACCAATCATCCAAGTGGAACACACATAATCGATGGGCTGGATTTGTGAAAAATATCTTGGTGGGCCCAATAAATGATTATGAATGTTTTAATGGGAGGGTAACCCATCTCAACTTTTGTATGTGGTGTGGCCCACCCAAGTCATGGATTGACTTTATTTTTAAGTCCATGGTTCACCATGAAATGGTGCATCTGACTAATGGAGTAGATGCAAGACACACATCACGATGGGGCCTACACAGTTCGATCTCATGGAAAGTTCCCATGAGGTTGACTTCGGAGTACAAACATTACGGAAACAGTAAGTTGGCCCTAGGAATTTCTTAATGGAAGGGCTTTCAATCATTCCAATAGTATGTCCGCCTCAGATTTGGATCTTCTTCACTTTTGGGCTCATGCACTAAAATGACCCACTAGAGTTGATGTACGGTGCGGATGATTACATGCATCAATGTAGGTCCTGTGGTAAGGGCCTCACCATCTTGGGTGAGGCCGGGGCCACACCTAATCCACCCCCACGATGATGATCATCTAGCTCAAAAGATCAGATGGGCCTGTCATTAAGTTGGCCACATGATGTTGAGTCCGAACATCGCTTATCCACTATTCTGCCGGTACAGCCCACCTGTTGACTGGTCTGCGGCCTACCATTTTGAACAGTGCCGATTCCCCACAGAAGTGAAATGTTGGCGGGAAAGATGTGGCTTCATGACAATACGTGCTGCACCACCAGAATGATTCAGACCGTTCATCTAGACACTCTCACCGTAGATGGCCCATCTGGAAAAAATAAAATAAAATAAAATAAAATCTGCCCCCGCCCTTTCATATCAGCAACGATGATCCCCAACCAATGAAATTCTTTTGATAATGAGCTTACACTATGAAAGCTTCTAGATGAACGGTCTGGATCTTCATGTGCTGAGGAGAAAGAAGGTAGCTAAATCCAAACTGTACAAATTAACAGTGGGAACCACTGATGAAGGATACATCCCTCTAAGCAGATTGATTAAACCACCTTTGATCAATTTGTATTTTCATTTCAAACTGTTGACTATATTTCATCTCAGTCTCAACCATCTACTAGTGTTCATCAATCAATCAGCCAGTGAGAATCATATGTCCAAGCAGGCCCATGATGCTTGACGTACATTTACGCCACATGTCCCATAGTAGTGTGTATGTATATGATCCTCACAATGCCTGAGGAAGATAGTCAGAAAGTCCTTCCAAGCGGTTTGGTAGGGTCAATAACATAGGCATCCATCAAGTGGGTTGGTAGGGTCAATAACATAGGCATCGATCGCCCTTGTAGTGTGTCTCAAGTACAGACGAATGGTATATGGCACAGATTCCATATACTATAATTTTAACTAGTCATGTGGACTACTATACTTATTTTTCTAGCATGGATAAATGGGAAGAGATTCAATATACCCGAGAGGAAGAAAATTTCATGTCCGACGAGAGATCATAGTGATGGGATGAATCCTAACCGTTGCTGTATAATAGTTCTATGCAGTTCTTGGAAGCGGATTGCGTGCAGACTAAACGCCTTATGTCATAGTGAGTAAACTCTGTGTGGCCCACTGTGGATGTATGTATCTTATCCATGCAATTCATCCATATATTCAGATCATTTTAAGACATCAACCCAAAATCGAAGTACATCCAATGTTCTATTGGACCACACCAGATGAAACGGTGGGGATAATGACTTCCACCATTAAAACCTTCTTCGGGCCTACAGTGATGTTTATTTTTCATCCAAACTTTTCATGAGGTCACAGAGACACGGATGAAGGTAAAAAACAAATATCAGCTTGGTTTAAAATTTGTATGGCTCACCGGAAGTTTTCAATAGTTGGTGTTCAATTCACACTGTTTACTGTGGTGGTGTCCACTTGAGCTTTGGATATATTTAAATTTTAGTATCTTGCCCTAAACTTAGATGATAAAATGGATGGACGGCGTGGATAAGACATATACATAATGGTGGGCTCAGTGTACTATCTGCCTCTACGGTTCTCTTTAGAGTACACGTGACCAACATGTGGTGATCAGTACCGTTGATCATGTAAGCTACCATGGGGATGAGCTATAAGCCAAAATTCAGAGTGATTGGATAATGATTAAACGTGACTGGTAACCACTCCTTTTGAAGGCCACTTATCAGACAGCTAAGATAGTCCACTCCCCCATCTATGGGATGGCCCAATAAGACAATGGTTCTGATCAAAACATCTTTGCCACGTGCTACATACATGGCATTCCCCTTTTAAAAAATGGTGCACAAAAATTTACTAAAACCTGACCAATAATTTCTGCACTACATCCTTAGATGGTTAGTATCATACTATCATTTTAATTTTTCATCTATGGTCCGATCCGGAGCCCTAAGAGGAATGAGTGGTTCAAATCATCACACACGTCACTACGAAGGATATCTTACAAGGAGGTTAGATTCCGAAGGTTTCCCAGCTCTTTGGGGATGCTCCCTGATATGGCATTCATTCTAACGGAGCTGAAGGAGAGGAATAAAAAATAAAAAATCAAAGCAAATGTTAGAGTTACAGTAAGTTGCACCATAAATCAGGCACATTCAAATTACAGCTTGCACACATATATACCTCAATCCGGACAGTCCAAAGTGTGCGCCATCAGGCTATATGCAATTTTGATGGTGCAGATTAAGCTACATATATGCCATGTGTAGGATGAATTTGGTTGCAAATATAATCTACCATGTGATGTAGATTATCATATAATTCATCAATAAATACTAGGGTGATTGCACCAGCAATATGGTGGGGGCATGATCCTTGTCTTTCATGTGAGGGTCCTACGCTATAGTTTCAGAGTATCTGAGAGTTGCTATTTAATAAATAGAACTATCCAATCATATGATCAAATCGATTGTCGGCCCATAGTGCGACCCACCAAACGAAAGGTTGACTATCCTCATACCTTGCTGGACTTGCCCAACGATAATTTTGAACATGATCCACAGGTGTATAGAGCCATGTCCATCTCTATGCAAGCACAGTTTTGAACATGGGACAGGTGCACAGATCCGACCTTTCTATAAGGTGGACCTAACTGATTAGATCTTCTGGATCAAAAATCATGTAGGTTTACTCCTCAAGTGGGCCAGTATACAAATCAAACTTCTAGCTAAATCAATTTTTATCCAGCCATCCATTTGTTGAGTGCACGCCCCAGTTAAAAAAGGCTTGATCAGCGGATGGAAAGCTCCGATCCTACACATATGCCATTGTGGGACATGTGATTGCATATAGACGGATGAGATTTGTATTCTTCATTTATCGTGCCTTGAGATCAGTTGTTGTTCACTCCCCAAGTGCAGGGTTGTGATGTAGTAATAACTCGGTAAGACCGAGGTCGAATCCCAAGGGACTGAAACTTGTACGTTATCTAAAACTAACCAGAACTAGAACTAGATTAAGATGAAATCTAAACTGAATGTAATTTGAGAAATAATGGTGAAATAATTATCTAAACTTGAGAGAAATCAGGAGAAGGGAACTAGGGATTCAGAGGATCCACTTGTAGAGATCAGGGAGAACTTATGCTTGCATCAAAAATCATGAAAATTACTGAACTGCCGTTGATCTAGTTTTCAAAGAGATGAAAGGTGTATGAATTAGAATGGATTCCATCACCAAAGCATGTCCAAAGACTATGGCAAACAACAGAATTAAACTAATTACTACCCAATCACATGTATGCAAGTTAAGAAGGGTACCGACATCCAACCATGCCCAGGAGACTATGGTGAACAACAGGGCTTCCTGACATCATAAACATTAAAGAGAACGGAAATATTCAAAGCCATTGCAGACCCATTGTAATTTCAGTCACAACAGACCATTAAAAACCTAAAACATTCTCATATTAATTAACTAAAATCAACGTCAATTCATGCATTAAAATTTAAATAAAATCAAATCTCCCATCTCACTACAAGCTTCACCTCTTAGCCCTAGCTAGGAGGATTTATCCTGCCATGGATGGGCTCAATCCAAATAAATAAAGAGAAAAAGAAAAGGAAAAGAAAAGGGAAAGAAAAAAACCAAGCTCCTCTCTCTCTCCTCTGCCCACATTGAAACCCAAGCTCGAGCCCTCTGTTCTTCCTCCCAAGACCCTGAATGAATGCTCCCCACGTCCAAAAACCTCTTTTTATAGCTGCTGGAAGGCTGGAGTCAGTGACAGAGTTGCAGCAGGACACGGAGTGCAATTTTCGCAGCCAAGTTCGGTACCATGAAACACGCCACTTTCCTCGCTCAAATTTCAAAGAAACACCGTCCCTTAGTACTTTCTTGGGTCCTCTACATGATAGACGGTTCAGATCTGCCATATGATCAAAGATGGTGGGCCAAAACTGTCCGGAAAAGTCAGTTTTCGCGGATGTGCGAAACCTTTCGCACCATTTCGCTGTTGTGGTCGGTGGGCCCCACAGAAGCATTTTTTTAAAAATTCACCCCGTCCATTGGATTCATAACGAAATTTCAGTCAAGAATGGGTAGTTTTGAACGTTCATTGACGTGTCCTAGAGAAGAAATAACTAAAAGATCAAATTTGAACGCTACCGGGCAGCCCTTTTGTGGCCTCTGTATCTCACACGTGTGCACGCATGGGTGCAAAAGGTCAGCATGGTTTTGTAGTTCTCGAAGCCCTCTACACGGTGGACGGATCAGATTGGCCAAACGAGCAATGGGTGGGGCCCACTACTGTTCGCAAAAACGGCCAGCGGCCGTGCGTCCGCTGTCCGAATTTTATTTTTTTTTAAGAAGAAAGTCGGTCCGCGTCTTGCTGACCAACTTAACTCGTTTGGTGCACGACGAGTGCACATGTGCACTGTACACACTCATCTCATATGGGGTCCATTGTACTGTTTTGGAGAAATCTGCACCGTCCATTTATTTTGACTCCTCATTTAAGGCGTCAATAATAATTTTGAGGTAGTTCCAGATATCAGGTGGGCCCAGAATCAATGGTTTATGGACTGATCTGTCAGTTGGGGCACTTCCCGAGATCTTCAATGGCCGAAATTTTATATGTACGGTTAATTTATGGTCCTCAGGCGACGTATGAAGTTTCGAGCCGAACGGATGGTGGAAACCTCGGGATCTTGCATTCTGGACGTCCTTTAGGCCACTTGAGCTTCAATTTCTAACTTTTCTCAAATTTCTGACCGTGTATATTTGTCAATCTTGGTCCCCTGGAGTGTGTCCCTTGCCTTTGGCGTCATCAGATCGTTAAATCTCAACTTTTAACGTCCTTTTTCCATCCATGCTCATAAAATCACTTTGCCACACAAGAATGAGAAAACGAGCCATTAGACAGCATTATATTCGTAAATCCAGACAATATCTGGGGTCTAATATGCAATATTTGACCCTCAACACAACCCCCAACCAGCATTTTGCTAGTCCCGAGCAAAGTATGCGAAAAATAAGTTGAGAATTATAGGAGAACTTTCTATGAAATCAAGTGAGATTTTGAACAAGATACGAGAAATTTAATATTCATGAATGTTAGAAATTATTTTCTCCTGAGCTCAAGCGCACCGTAGACTTCATAATCAAGTGTAAAGTATTAATCCATCAATTAGAAAAATTTTAAACATTGAGATCCATGGATGTATAGTCTAATCTCGGCTTATCATCATTAAGAGATCCAATCGTCAATTTCATGATATCATTGGTAACCAACAAGAAAATTCATGACAACCAAAACCTAATCCAAAACTTGCCTCATAGATTAGCCTATTAAGTTGTGATTTTTCTGTTCAAAGTAATGCCAAGGAAGGGGAATCAAATCCTCACCTATAGGGAGCAAACCTATGGTGAAGATCGTACACCTGACTCTTTTTCACATATCATTCATAGGGAATTAACTCTACACCTATAAGGAGCAAACCTATGGTGAAGATTAATTATCCAACCTTTCCAATTTTTATACCATGATGGCAAGATATTTCAGGCTGGTTCCTTTCGTGCTTAGTGATTACCAAATTAACCCTTCAATGTCAGACTGAAATCTTAACGTGAAAGCGAGATGTGACATGTGAAATCCTGACGCGATCAATGTTTAAAACTTCTAATCATGGCTTAGCAACTCGATCTTAACTGCAAAATGCCACAGATACGGAATCCAAGAGTCATAAATTATCAACATCATATATCTCACAATTCTAAATCAAGGATATTCGTCAAAATCACTTCGAATTCATAAAAATTTTCAGAAAAATTCAAAAAATTTTCACAATTGTTGCTCAAGACCAAGAAAATACGGATTAGGAAGCCTAATCTCCCACCCACAACCTAAAATCTACATTGTCCTCAATGTAAAAGATATGAACATGCCATACACATGGAACAACGAAAGTAAAGTGATGGGAAGATAGTACCTGGATAACGAATCAAGAGAGAGACTTTCCAAGAGATCACGGCATGGAAGCTTGTCAGCATGAGAGAGAAAGCAGAACAAAAATAACGAAAATAAAATCCCACCTATACCACTTTCGCAGGTGCTCTCGATTGCATTTAGCGAATGCAACAAGCCTTTAAACCCCTAGGTTACCCCTAGTGGACGAGTTGTAGTCTCGTGAGGGTTTGCAGTAATGTTACCCACAAACATTGAATCGATCATCCCGCAAGGTTCCCCTTCCGGCCAATATCTTGATAAGTCTTTCAGTAAGCTTCTCAATAGGATCATCCAAAAGCCCTTTTTACAATAGGCTTGGATGCCCTGGAGTTTGACTTTCCAGAGAAACTTATTTACCCCATTAAAAATGTGTTGATGATTCGCCTGAGGTATCCAAAGTATAAATGATTCACCTGTGTCAGAAAAAGTTTCAGAGTTAGTATCCCATGGTGAATCAGAGACTACAGATAGATCAAGTTGAGAAAAATTTTCAGGAAGTGGTGTAGTCTCAACACTTTCCGAAGTATCAGACTTCGGTTCAATTTTCAGCTCCTCCTCCCCTAATGGTAAACATTCAGGATCTGTGGAAGAAATGGCTTCAGAGTAAGGGTTCTCTCGGTCAGTGCTGACTGCCGAGATGTTGTCTTGCAAGGCATTCACTATGTCTCTTATCATGGGATCATTTGAATCGGCAAAGTATGCCAAGCAATCATTAAAAGAGTTGGGACATTCTTCTGAGAGTGACTTATTTTCCACCTTGGAGCTCGTGATGATCTGCTCAAGGAATCCATCATCCTTGACAGTGGACGGATATATGCTCTCTTGCTCCAACCCTGCACAGACAGATTGAGGGTCAGTATGCGAAGCATTGATATGATCACTCTGTTCATTGAAATTACTCAGAAGAGGCATTGAATCGTCCACATTCAACAGTTTAGATGGTGGCCTCAACTGGGTGGTTTCAAATTTCAGAGTCGTAGCGCGCAACTCATCTTTCTCCCGAATCATATCATCATTCAATTCAGGGGAGTGGTCCAAATATGTTTCACAAGAGTTATAAGGGTCGGTCATAAGGGGCTCCTCCACTTTTAGATCAGACATGTCAGGTGACTGAAGTATCTCATTATGACCGTTCTCTTCGCGTACTTCTTGATCATTAACTTGGACCAAACTTGAGATTAGTTCCAGGGAAATTGTGGTTATACATTCAGGATTGTCATCCCAATACTCATCATATTTTGGTTCAGTGCAGTGCACACTTGGGATGAAATCACTTTCTTCATATTCTTCACTTAGAATGGGTTGAGATTCGCATAAACTAACATCTTCATCATCATTAGAATCTAGTGTGTCATGTGATTGAAGTGTATCATTATATTTGAAAGACAGCCATGTCTCTTCCCCATTCTTTTGAACAGTCATAGAAATCGACTTATCGGTAAATTGGACCGTATGCTCGTTAATGGAATCCAACTCCTCATTCCAAATTCTAGAGTTCTTCAAAGGCGAGTTAGGATCACTTTCCTCGCATTGTATTTCTGGAATGAGTCGTGGCTGGGATGACCGAGCCTCCTCTATTCTATCAAGGCGCGAATTGAGTCCTTCCATTGCTTTTCTGAATTCCGCAAACCACTCCATGTTATGCTGAATCGAATTTTCCTAGTTCGTTTCTGGTTGAATCTCAAAGGTAGAGGGTCCAAGAGAATAATCACTTGAAATAAGTGATTCCAAAGTTTTTATACTTTCTTCACAACGTGCTAAGTGATACTGAAATGAATCCTCTTGGATCGTTTCTGGTTGGATCTCAATGTTAGGGTATCCAAGAGGATAATCCTTAAAACATGTTATTGGTTCATCTTCACAGCTTTGATGTTTCCACTGGTTATAGTCATACTGATCATACATGGGAGAATATGATAGCTGATAATAATCCTCATTCCCATAATTACGATCGTATATAGCCCTATTAACCGATGGAAGATAACGTTCTAGTCGGTTCTCAATGTCTGTTTGTGATGGAGAAAAATCTTGAGGTATACGTTGAATTCCACAACCCTCGGGCATTCCCCAATATCTCCTATCCATCTCAGCGTATGCACGTACCCACGATTCCATGGTAGAACCCTGACTCTAAGTCTAATCCTAAAACAAAAGAAAAGTCCTATAGAAATATGGAAAGTAAGAGAAGAAGTTAGAAGGGTGTTACCAAATAAGAAGTTCATATGTTAAAATCCTGCAGAAGAAAACAAAACAAGTTAGTTTCTAAAACAGTTAGTCTAAGATTATAAAATTTCTAAAAACCCTAATAGAGAAAAAATAAAGAAATTAGAAAAGATATCACCAAATTAAAAGTTTCTATCTCAGAATCCTACAAAACAGGAAAGACAAGTTAGTTAAAAAAAAATCAGAAAAATCTAAACCTAAAACTGAAGTTAGTAAAAATCCTAATCTAAAACTAATCCTAAAACCAATTAATTTCAGAAAAACGTAGCCGACAGTCCCCGGCAACGGCGCCAAAAACTTGTTCACTCCCCAAGTGCAGGGTTGTGATGTAGTAATAACTCGGTAAGACCGAGGTCGAATCCCAAGGGACTGAAACTTGTACGTTATCTAAAACTAACCAGAACTAGAACTAGATTAAGATGAAATCTAAACTGAATGTAATTTGAGAAATAATGGTGAAATAATTATCTAAACTTGAGAGAAATCAGGAGAAGGGAACTAGGGATTCAGAGGATCCACTTGTAGAGATCAGGGAGAACTTATGCTTGCATCAAAAATCATGAAAATTACTGAACTGCCGTTGATCTAGTTTTCAAAGAGATGAAAGGTGTATGAATTAGAATGGATTCCATCACCAAAGCATGTCCAAAGACTATGGCAAACAACAGAATTAAACTAATTACTACCCAATCACATGTATGCAAGTTGGGAAGGGTACCGACATCCAACCATGCCCAGGAGACTATGGTGAACAACAGGGCTTCCTGACATCATAAACATTAAAGAGAACGAAAATATTCAAAGCCATTGCAGACCCATTGTAATTTCAGTCACAACAGACCATTAAAAACCTAAAACATTCCCATATTAATTAACTAAAATCAACGTCAATTCATGCATTAAAATTTAAATAAAATCAAATCTCCCATCTCACTACAAGCTTCACCTCTTAGCCCTAGCTAGGAGGATTTACTCTGCCATGGATGGGCTCAATCCAAACAAATAAAGAGAAAAAGAAAAGGAAAAGAAAAGGGAAAGAAAAAAACCAAGCTCCTCTCTCTCTCCTCTGCCCACGTTGAAACCCAAGCTCGAGCCCTCTGTTCTTCCTCCCAAGACCTTGAATGAATGCTCCTCACGTCCAAAAACCTCTTTTTATAGCTGCTGGAAGGCTGAAGTCAGTGACAGAGTTGCAGCAGGACACGGAGTGCAATTTTCGCAGCCAAGTTCGGTACCATGAAACACGCCACTTTCCTCGCTCAAATTTCAAAGAAACACCGTCCCTTAGTACTTTCTTGGGTCCTCTACATGATAGACGGTTCAGATCTGCCATATGATCAAAGATGGTGGGCCAAAACTGTCCGGAAAAGTCAGTTTTCGCGGATGTGCGAAACCTTTCGCACCATTTTGCTGTTGTGGTCGGTGGGCCCCACAAAAGCATTTTTTAAAAAATCCACCCCGTCCATTGGATTCAGAACGAAATTTCAGTCAAAAATGGGTAGTTTTGAACGTTCATTGATGTGTCCCAGAGAAGAAATAACTAAAAGATCAGATTTGAACGCTACCGGGCAGCCCTTTTGTGGCCTCTGTATCTCACACGTGTGCATTCATGGGTGCAAAAGGTCAGTATGGTTTTGTAGTTCTCGAAGCTCTCTACATGGTGGACGGATCAGATTGGCCAAACGAGCAATGGGTGGGGCCCACTACCGTTCGTAAAAACGGCCAGCGGCCGTGCGTCCGCTGTGCGAATTTTTTTTTTTTTTTTTTTTTTTAAAGAAGAAAGTCGGTCAGCGTCTTGCTGACCAACTTAACTCGTTTGGTGCACGATGAGTGCACATGTGCACTGTACACACTCATCTCATATGGGGTCCATTGCACTGTTTTGGAGAAATCTGCACCGTTCATCTATTTTGACTCCTCATTTAAGGCGTCAATAATAATTTTGAGGCAGTTCCAGATATCAGGTGCGCCCAGAATCAATGGTTTATGAGCTGATCTGTCAGTTGGGGCACTTCCCGAGATCTTCAATGGCTGAAATTTTATATGTACGGTTAATTTATGGTCCTCAGGCGACGTATGAAGTTTCGAGCCGAACGGATGGTGAGAACCTCGTGATCTTGCATTATGGACGTCCTTCAGGCTACTTGAGCTTCAATTTCTAACTTTTCTCGGATTTCTGACCGTGTATATTTGTCAATCTTGGTCCCCTGGAGTGTGTCCCTTGCCTTTGGCGTCATCAGATCGTTAAATCTCAACTTTTAACGTCCTTTTTTCATCCATGCTCATAAAATCACTTTGCCACACAAGAATGAGAAAACGAGCCATTAGACAGCATTATATTCGTAAATCCAGACAATATCTGGGGTCTAATATGTAATATTTGACCCTCAACAGTTGTGACGGTCCAAATGCTGATCAGATAATCCTAACCATCCAACTGGAGGCTACCAACGGACTGTTAGAAAAAAACTGGTCAGTTTTCCGAGTTCAACGGTTGTAAAATTACCTCTCACCGACTTCAGATGTAATGCTTTATAAGATACAACTAATTGCACCAGATACAAACCACTGTAAGAGTTAACTGCCACATTGGAAGTGGTGATGACTCTTTTGCATACCACATGGTACTCACATGGAGCTATCCAGACCATCCAAATTGTGAGAAAATTGTGGATGGAGTATATAACCAAAATTCTGCTGATGAAGTAATCCTAGTCATCCAAGTGATGGCCATCGGATGAAAGGGTAAAAGTAAATTAATTAGTGTTCCGAATTCAAAGGGAAAAGTGAGATGGATCCTATCAAACTCTTGGTTTAATTATTTTTTTTCCCTTTGTACGTGCTTCATCCATGAATGTTTCAGAAATTTGGATGGTCTGGATTCTCCTACGACCATGCCATGTGGACAGTTAACGAGTGATAAGTAATAGCAACAGCAGATATTTCGCTGTGGGAGAAGTTTCGATACTTACAGGTAACTCAAGTTCATTAAATTGCCGATAGAGGCTGGCAATGGACCCGTTATGTAATTTCGTGACAAATCCCTGCAACAGGTATAGAAAACACTTGTTAACAAGTTTATCCTGAGTTTGCATGTAATAGACTGAACCCGATGTAGGGTCAGACCTGGCCCATCACTGCAAAATCTGGTCCGTTTATAGCCATAGCCTGACCCGACCAGATGTTAACAACAATGAATTTTGACCCCTACCAGCCAAATTACTAACTGGGCCTAATCTTTTAAACACGTGCTGAGTCCAAACTCACTTGCACTCTTGCTGTAGATAGACGAATCAGATGAGTTAAATGAGACTTGTCTAAGTTACTTTGGACTCAGTCGGACCCATCCAGTTCAACACCATGAATCAGTACCCCTGATTGGTGTGAGTCAGGCAGAATCACTACTGACACAGATGAGTCGTGACTCAACTCGAGAGTAGACAAGTTGGCATGGTGGTCCGGCTCAACTAAAGTGTTTACATGTGGCATGCATCGAGGCTTTGAAGAGCCATTTAAATGTAAACAAAGCTTCCAGAAAGGGAATTTTACTCATTCCAACAACCACTTAAGGCTAACATCTTGCTGCTACCATACCACCGAACAGTTTTCATCAGCTGCATTGTGACTTTCTAACTCTTTTTCTATGAGGAAAGGTTAAAAATAAAGAGTCCAACTAGTTACAGTCCACTTAGCAAATAAATTCCAATCTTTGATGCGTGTGTGACATCCATCCCTGTCCTATAAGTTGGCCTAATTATTGGGATTAGGTTTTGCAAAGATCACCACATCTTTTCATCGAGTGGACCACACTTGTATTTTATTACTTATCGATGAAAAATATTGTTGTTATGGTGTGGCCTACCTAATTTGTAAATGGGGCTGATTTTGTACCTGCAGGTTAGTCAGGTGGCGGAGCCAACCTATTAGAATGTTGGATATAATTCATTGGGTGGACAATATACTTACATTTCAACTGGTTCGACTTAAAAGCTTCTCGTAAAGAAAACTTAAAGAAAGAAAATAAAGAAATAAAATTTTGCATATTAATCTCTACAATTTGAGTGGCAAATTTGAAATTTCAAACAAAAATATGAGATTTCTCGAGAAGAATAATTAAATATAATAATAATAATAAGAGACTTTACAGTTTTTGCAAACTTGTCAAATTCCCCAGCTCAGGTGGGAGAGAGTCAGAGCAGTTGTTTGAGCTTATATATATATATATATATATATATATATATATATATATATATATATATATATATATATATATATATATATTAATCATTTCATAACCAAAAGCATCTTGTTTTGGCTGGAAATTACTACAATCACCTACATCATTTTTTGGTCATTTGAGAACTGAACACACAGATGGAAGTATGCTAACTTGTGGTGCAGCCAAACCTTTCCTGCCAATGTGTTGTTTGTGTAGAACATCCTTACCATGAAATACTAATGTTGAAACCTATTCTGTCATAGGTGAATCGTATATGCTCTGGATACCTCAAGCAATTTAACGAAAAAATTCTTATGAGGTACATATATTTTTCTAAAAAATCATGCGCCAGGGCATCCAAGCCTATTGCAAAAAGGGCTTTTGGATGATCCTGTTGAGGAACTTACTGAGTGTAAGACCCGTATCTTGGTCCGTACCTTTTCGTAGACTTCCGCGGTCTTACCGGTCGAATTCCGGTAACCTTTGACCCTTAACTGATATCGACGCGTGACCCTGATTCATATACCGACAACCCAAGTCGACTCAATCCGAGACCAATACCATAGCGATCGCGCCGTCGTTGTGGTTCCGATGCCGCGACTCGCGCGCCGAGGCGATACCCTGGTCAAGAGTTGTAGACCAACGTTCGGTGCGAGAAAATGCCGCGCGTTGCAAAACCCAAGAGAATCTCTACGATGTGTCACATCAATCACATCAATCCCATCAATCAATCAATCCATCAATCAAGTACATGTCAAGTACACATCACTTTCACCCCTTTTCCCAATCAACCACAAAAGTCTTCACCTCCCATACCTCTCTTACACAAAAGGCCACAAAAGTCTTTATCTCCAATACCTCTCTTACACAAAAGGCCATAAAAGTCAAAGATTTCTTACACAACCATCACTCACCACATCCATCCATCACTCTCTCTCTCTCTCTCCCTTTACAACTCTCTCTCTTTCTCTCTTTCTCATTTCAAAATCTCCAAGCAAAAGAGCTGCATACGTATGAAAATTTTCAAGCATCCCTAAGCTCCAAGTGGCCCACTTTCCTACCCCACCATCTCCCATCTCAACCCTCCATTTCTCATCTCATCCATTGAAGTTGAAGCTAAGGTGCTAAGGAACCCGTAGGAGCAAGAAGATCGGACGGTGGGTGCCTCTATAGGGTAGTTTCTTTCTTATTTTTATGATGGGCCAAGTGAGACCCACCGATTAATGGTGTGGATCTCACTTGGGACCCTAAGTTGTGGCCGATGGACCACTTGGATCATCATGATCATTCCATGATGGGGCCATTCTCCATGGACCCCATCATGATGTTTATTTCATTTAGAAAGGTCATCTAGACCATCCATATTGGTGGGGAAAGGATCCCCACCGTTGATTTTGAGTTTTGATGGTCCCTTATGCTAAATGACCAACTTGATGTATGATTCATTGCAAAGGAGGGCCCATAGTGTCGGGGTCCCTCCATCACAAGCGTGTCCCACTCTCCATGTTTCTCTCTCTCTTTTATTTTTTTATATTTTATTTTATCTTATTTTATGCAATAGGGTTGTGTGGCCCACTTGTATGGACCCCACCTTGAGACATTATTTTGTTCAAGATTTATTCAAGTGGGGCCCACCATATACGTTGTACCCACGTCACCCCTCAGTGGTGGCCCACTTTATCAGGGCCCACCACAATGTATTTTTGAAAGGAACAAAACCGTCCAGCATCTGGGACGCTGGACGTTTCAAAAAAAAGAAAGAAAGAAGATAAGGGAAAGAAGAAAAGGTGGCATTTGGGTGGTCCACTTGCTTAGGCTCCACCGTGATGAATATAAACAATCCAAGCCATCCATCCTCTCACCCACCTCTTTTTAGGCGTTGAGCCAAGAGTTGGGGTCGATTGGAAGATCTGATGGGCCATAGCATCAAAGAATGCATCATTACCATTCAAGGATCCTTTTTCTTATTTTATTTCATTTTCTATCATCAAAAAAATTCAAACTTTGAACTTGTTGGATTCATTGCGAGGTAAGGAATCCTATGGTCTGAGTGGATTCACTTAAAGCGGACCCCACACTTGAAAAACCCCAAAAAATCGAGTTTTTCCCAAAATTTCAAGAGGCCTTGCCTCTTTGCTTCTGACAACGGCTGTAGCAGCAGCGTCAGCGTGGTGGGCGGTCGAGTAGCTGCCCACGGCTGCTTCCGTGGGCCCCACCATGATGTATATGTTAAGATCCACACCGTTCATGAGGTGGGTCCCCTCCTCAGGTGGGCCCCCTCCAAATTTCAACCCGATCTAGAACTCCGGCGGCCCACACCACAGGAAACAGTGGAGTTGTATACCTACCATTGGAATCCTTTTTGGGGCCCACAGAAGTGTTGGATCAAGCTGAAATTTATGTTTTCCCTTCATCCAGGTCAGAGTGACCTTATGAGCAGCTTGGATGCCAAATAAATATTACAGTGGGCCCCACGTGGAGCCCACAGTGTTGTATGTATTTTATCTCCACCGTCCAGCGGACGGTGGAGCCCAGGGTGATGTTGTGACGGTGGAGCCCATTGGGCGTGTGGGTGTGCATGCGTGTGTGTGTACAACGTGAGTGTGTGTGTGCGTGTGCGCGTGCAGCATGAGTGCGTGCAGCGTGTGTATGTGTGTGTGTATATATATATATATATATATATATAATACTATATATAACGTTATATGATATTATTTATAATATTGTATTATATGATATATAATATTGTATATTATATATATATATATATAACATTTGTAGATTTCATGTTACATACATGATGATGGGTCTTCATGTGGGCCCCCACCATTGATACAGGTGCTACATCTAATCTGCTCGTCCACTTTAAAGATCATTTTATGGAATGAGTCAAAGTATGAGCCAGATCCACAGTCCAAGTGGACCCCATCTTATCATGATATGAGGCTCATCTTAAGGTATTTGTGACATTTATTGGGGCCCACTTTGATGTGGATGTAAGGCCCATGGGATTGGACCAATTGATATATCCCAAGGCCCTTGGGACCAGACCCATTTAATTTATAAAAGGCCTATGGAAGTAGGCCCATTTGATATATGTAAGGCCTAGGGGTTTAGGCCCACTTTGATATGCATGCAAGGCCTTAGAGGTTAGGGCCCATTTGGCATACTTATGGGGTTCAATTGGTGTGGCCCATTCGTTATCTTTAAGACCCATGAGTTAAACTCAGTTGATGCAGTCCAAGGCCCATGGATTTTGACCCATTGCAATGCACATAAGACCCATTGGTATGACCCATTTATGTGGCCCATCTGATGAATAAAAGGCCCATAAGATATGACCCATTTGATATATATGTAAGGCCCAATGGGATGAACCTACGGCCCATTGCAATGTGTAATTTCCATACAAACTAACTAGCGATGTTTACAAAGATCGTGCCTTGGGAGCAATGTTGGTTTGACGTCCACATTGCGAGTGTAATGTTGGTTAGATGTCCACATTACGACTCTCCTTAGGGCCCATTACTAGGCCGTACTTGCTGTGTATAGGCCGTCCAGGCCCATCTGCGTTGTAAGAATGGTTCATCACTCATTTACATGTTTAGTATAGTTTCATGACTCATGATCATACGCATCATATGTATGCTTGATATGAGGATTGGCTGATCATAGCATATGCCTTCAGACAGGCTGTTTATGGGCTCCTGGTTAGGTAGTGTTGCCCTACATGAGCGCACGATATGCGCAGGATTTGTTGTATGACTGGATAGCGTGAATCATGCATTTCGTATTTATGTGACATGGTTACTGTACACCCTAGCGACATCAGAGCCGTAGCCTCCATAGACGCATCGTGGTTGGAAGGATTGAATACCGAAAATCTTATTCTATATGGGGTGCTATAGATATCCCTGGGTGAAAGTCCCTAAACCCTTATGGTACCAAGAGGTTGCTCCAACGTCTAGACCGAGTGGGTAGATAAGCGTTGAATGCCGATTACCAGACGGTTGCGCTCTCCACTGTGTCGTGGTTGGTTGGAAGGGGGTGCGGCCTTACCCGCCCGAGTGTAGGGGGCAATGCTAGGCTGAGTCTGACCAGCTCCAGGAATAGGTCTGCTATCGACGAGTCACGCCCGATATTGGCAGACGGATAGTGTGGTCTCTTCCACTTACCTTATTGCGCGTGATGTGGCGGCAATCTGGTTTAGAGTGTACTAGACCCCGGTGATATCCCATATTTTGAGCTGTATTGATGTGTGGACATAGATGAGAATCTGTATGCTTGAGTTGCATTGCACATCGCATGGCCTTGGGATGACCGATACCATTCATATCTTGCATCGCATAAGCCTTGGTACGGCTCATGATATTATGGATCCATCTGCATATTCCGCATTGCATGTTCATATTACTACCTTGCGCACACACTTTCACCACCCTCTAAGCTTTTTGTAAGCTTATGCACGACCGTTGCGTGCAGGTGACGTTGGATCGCAGCAGCGCTGAGGCAGGAGCACGTTGCAGATCGTATTGGAGTTTTTGTTCTTTACCATTGTATTTCCCTTTATGCTCATTGTACTTGTAAAGTTTTTGATCATAGTGGAAATGTAATGGAGTTCTTGGTTGTTGATTGTGGGTTATGCCATGGGTTATGCTTATTACGAATCAAACTGACGTTGAAAATCCTCCTCGTAGCATCCCAAGATCGGAACCTGGCGAATGGGCGCTAGGAGCCGAGAATGGGGTTCTACGGAGGCTGTCGGCGCCGGATTCAGCAATCGAAAATTTTGTGAGCCCGGTTTCCGAGTTTGTGGCGTGACACTGAGAAACTTATCTAGATATTGGCCAGAAGAGGAGCCTTGTGGCATGATTAAGTAGTTTTTTCCTTATTTCATAGGACTAGGGTAGTTTGCTTTATTTTATTCTAGGATAGACGATTTTATACCACTAGGTTAGTTTGCTTGATACGTTGTTTTAGGATAATTTACCTTTACTCTCGTGCTGACCGGCTTCCATGTTGCGATCTCTTGGAAAGTCTCTCTCTTGATTTCTTCATTCGGGTACTATCTTTTCATCACTTTTCCTTTACTTTAATTGTCCCATGTGCATTGCATGCTCATATCTTTTACATTAAGGACAATATAGATTTTAGGTTGGGAGTGGAAGATTAGGTTACCTAATTATTGTTTTCTTCGTCTTGAGCAAAAATTGTGAAAATTTTTAAATTTTTCTGAAAATTCTTGTGAATTCGAAGTGATTTTGACATCTATCTTTTTGATTTAGAATTGCGAGATACGTGATGTTGGTAATTTATGTCTCTTAGATTCAGCCATCTGTCAGACTTCATAGTTAAGTTTGAATTGTTAATCCAGAATTAGAAGTTGTAAACATTGATAGAGTCATGACTTCACATGTCACATCTCTCTTTCACATTAAGGTTTCAATTTGATATTGGAGAGTTAACTTGGTAATCACTAAGCATGTAAGGAACCAACCTGAAAAATTTGCTCGTTATGATCAATTGAAGAAAAAGAAAACACTTAGCTAAAAAAAAAAAAAAACAGATACCATTGGAAAGGGTTGGGCGAATAATCTTCACCATAGGTTTGCTCCCTATAGGTGTAGATTTAATTCCCCATGGATGGTATGTGAAAGAGGTTTGGGTGTACAGTCTTCACCATAGGTTTGCTCCCTGTAGGTGAGGATTTGATTCCCCTTTTTAGCATTACTTTTAATGGAAAAATCAAAAGCTAGAAGAATGAAAAGATGATTTGTGGGGCAGGTTTTGGTTTACGTCTTGGTTATCATGAATTCTCTTATTGGTTACCAATGATATCCTGAAATAGATAAGTGAAGTTTAATAATGATAAGCCGAGATTACACTATACACTCATGGAATTCAATGTTTAGAATTTTTCTAATTGATAGATTAATACCTTGGAACTGAATTATGAAGTTTTACCATACACTTACATCCAGGAGAAATTAATAATCAACATTCATGAATCTTAAACTTCTAATATCTGGATTGTTTTAAAAAATTACTGGAGTTGATAAAAATTGTCCTGCAATGCTCAACTTATTTTTTGCATACTTTGCTCGGGACTAGCAAAATGCTTGTTGGGGGTTGTGTTGAGGGTCAAATATTGCATATTAAATCCCAGTTATTGACTGGATTTATGAACATGTACTGTTTAACAGCCCGATTTAATCGTGTTTGTGATGCAGGGTGTTTTTATGAGCTTGGACTGAAACAGGGTGCTAAAAGCTGAGATATAATTCTCAGAATTCACCAAAACATGGGACGGACTCCAAAGGACCAAGATCGATGGATTTAAAAGCCAGTGATTCGAGAAATTCAAAAAATTGAAGCTCAGGTGGCCTGAAAGTCAGCTAGAATGCTAGATCACAAGGTTCTCACCATCCGTTTGGCTCGAAACTTCATATATGGCCTGAGGATCATAAATTAACTGTACACGTTAAATTTTAGCACTTGGATCCCTGTGGAAGTGGCCCAACGATCAGATCAGCTCATGAATTATCAACCTAGAGCCCACCTGATATCTGGATATTCTTGAAATCTGGTCTCAAGCCATTATATGAGGTAACAAAATGAATGGATGGAACGGATTTCTCATTAATATCTCTATAGGCCCCCACCCAGGATGAATGTGAGCAACATCATGCGCAATCGGCAATGCACCAGGAATGTACGCACGGTCAAACCGAGTTTGACCGTGCTTTCCAAAAACATAGACCGAGCCCCCTATTTTCCCGCTGTTTGCGTCTTTGAACACATGACCGTCCATTGGGACATGATCAGGCCCACTTCCATCATCATTCATGATGATCGGAACTGTTCATCAGGTCCATAGGCCTGTTTCGGTCACACCCTAGATCAGAGCACTTCAAATCAAGCTAAAAATCGTCGTCCACATCCTCTGTTATTGTCCTTCAAATTAAGAAACAGATTGCGGACGGTAATGGGGCCACAACCAATACATGCTGATCAGTTCTGCTGATCAGATCCATCTGTTAAGGGGCCATGACACGTCCGACTGACCCCATGATATGTAAGGAGAAGAAAAAAAAATGGGGAGGAAACTTCCTTGCGCCGGAAGTTTCGGGATTTCCGGACGGGTGTGTAAGCTACGATTCTGCCCACCATCTGAGCATCTGATTTTGGTGGCCCACAAGCTTTCAGTGACTCATCCAAGCCGTCCCTAAGCATCAGAACGAGGAGAAACACCTTGCCCAAAAATCTGCCATGATCCACTCGATCATCTTCTTGGATTGAATCAGAGAACCATTCTTTCTTGATGGGCCACATGTGAGCATCTGAATGGTCCATTTTGTGTGTCAGGGATGCAGATACACATCAGTGTGGGTGAAGCATCTACATGTTGTAGGGTGAGTGAACGAATCAGCAGCAATTGCTATTCTGGCGCGCAAGGACACTAGCTAGAACAAGTTTCCAAAAATAACATCTCGTGGTGGCGTAACCGGAAGCAGTTGTCTCCTATTCACACCATCCGACCGACCTTTCAGTTTCTATAAAAGGGAGAGGCAGTTGTGGGATCTTAGCTTAGGCTGGACGTGGAGTAGAGAGAGAGAGAGAGAGAGAGAGAGAGAGAGAGAGAGAGAGAGAGAGAGAGAGAGAGCAGGCTAAACCTCTTAGCTAGGGCTAAGAAGTGAAGCTTGTGGCGTGACGGGAATGATCCCATGGCCTTGATGCATATTATGAACTGATTTTGATGATAGTTGATTAATAGGAATACTTCTAGTTTTTATATAGTTTGTTATGATTGAAATTACAATAACTTTATAGAAGCTTTGAATATTTCTTTCCTTTTTATGTTTATGACGTCAAGAAGCCCTGTTGTTCGCCATCGTCTCCTGGGCATGGTCGGATGACAGCACCCTTCCTAACCTTCATACATTATTGATTAGTCGGTAATTAGTTTAATTCTATTGTTTGCTTTGTCTCCAGGGCATGGTTTGGTGATGGAATCCATTCTAATTCATATACCTTTCATTTCTTGAAAACTATATCAAAGGAAGTTCAGTTTGATTTTCATGGTTACACTCTTCAACTAGATAAAGATAAGACTCTAAGTCCAGTTAAGCTTTTGAATCAGGCATAAGATCTCCCTGATTTTACAAATGGATCCTCTGAATCCCTAGTTTCCTTTCCCTGAATTCCTTAAGTTTTAGATAATTATTTCACAATTATTCTTTAAATTCTATTTGATTTAGATTACGTCTTAATTTAGTTTTAGTTCTACTTTGTTTTAGATAACGTACAGATATCAGTTCATTGGAATTCGACCTTGGTCTTATCGAGCTTATTACTACATCATAACCTTGCACTTGGGGAGTGAACACACACCGACTGCTCCAACCTTAGATTACTCCGAACCGACTGCCTCAGAGCAGGAGCGCGACTATGACCAAGCCGAGAATCCTCCAACCATTCCAGATTAACTTTTATGTCTCTAATCGGATTAAGATGGCATCGGACTTCTATGATGAAGGGGCTCAGATCTTTCCATAATTGGTCCCACGCTATAGTTTCAGAGTATCTGAGCGGAGTTGCTTTTTAACTAATACAACTATCCAATCATATGGTCAAATCGATTGTCGGCCCATAGTGGGATCCACCAAATGAAAGGTCGACTATCCACATGCCTCACTGAACTTGCCCAGCTAAATTTTGAACATAATCCACACGTGTATAGAGCCATGTCCATCTCTACACAAGCACAGTTTTGAACATGGCACAAGTGCGCAGATCCCGCCCTTCCATAAAGTGGGCCTCTTTGATTAGATCTTCGTCTCAAAAATTCAGGGAAATTTACCTCTTACCGACTTCAGGAGTCCATAATTAAGACGGTCTGCAGATGGTTGACCAGTTCCTCGCCACCAATTGGAGGCATTGGTTGTAATTTTATTTCTAACAGTCTAGTCTCATCCTCAAAAGTCCTTGAAATCGGTGGTTATGATCATACAGACTGCCATGGCCTTTTTTGGCAAGGCACATCTCATGCCAGAGCTAACAGATCAACCACGGGATTTATCACCGTGTATGAAGATGTAATGCTTTATAAGATACGCACCGGATACAAACCACTTTGGAAGTGGTGATGACTCCTTTGCATACCACATGGTACTCATGTGGAGCTATCCAGACCATCAAAATTGTGAGAAAACTGTGGATGGAGTATATAACTATAATCCAGCTGATAAAGTAATGCTAGCCATCCAAGTGATGGCCATCAGATGAAAGGGTAAAGGTAAATTAATTAGTGTTCCAAATTCAAAGGGAAAAGTCAGATGGATCCTATCAAACTCTTGGTTTAATTTTTTTTCCCTTATGTACATGCTTCATCCGTGAATGTTTCAGAAATTTGGATGGTCTGGATTCTCCCATGACCAAGCCATATGGTTTGGATTCCACGTACTATAATTTTAAATAGTCATGTAGACTACTTATTTTTCTAGCATCGACTTATTTTTCTAGCATCGATAAGGACGCGGATTGCATCCTACCCGGGCGGGCAGGGATCTGTGGGGCCCACCGTGATGTAAGTATTTTATCCACGACGTTCAAAGATTTTCTCATATCATTTTAAGATATAAATCTATAAATAAAGCCGGTACACACCTCCAGTGGACCACACCAAAGGAAGCTGCATTGATAATGACACCCACCGTAGAAACTTTCTAAGGGCCACCGTTATGTCTTTTTACCATACAACATATTCGTAAGGTCACGTAAACTTCGATGAAGTGAAAGCATAAATATCACCTTGATCTGAAGCTTCTCCAGCTCCCAAGAAGATTTTAATGGCGAACGTTCAATCCCTACTTTGTGGTCCACTTAAGCCCTAGACCTAACTCGTGTCTTAGTTCATGTCTTAAAATGATCTGATAAAAACTATGAACGGAGTGGACAAAACACTTACATCACGGTGGGTCCCACAGAACCCTGCCCGGACAGATTACCGTCCGGACGGGGTAGGACGCAATCCGCGTCCCCATGGATAAATGGAAAGAGAGTCAGTGAACCCGAGAATATGAAAATTTCATCTCCGACGAGAGATCACAGTGATCGGATGAATCCTAACCGTTGCTGTATAAGAGTTCTATACCGTTCTCGGAAGCGGATTGCGTGCAGGGTAAACTCCTTCTAGAATAGTAAGTAAACTCTGCGCGGCCCACTATGGATGTATGTGTCTTATCCATGCAATTCATCCGTATTTTCAGATCATTTTAGGACATCAACCCAAAATTGAAGTACATCCAAGGTTATATTGGACCACACCAGATGAAACGGTGGGGATAATGACTTCCACCGTTGAAACCTTCTTAGGACCTACAGTGATGTCTATTTTTCATCCAAACTTTTCACGAGGCCACGGAGACATGGATGAAGGTACAAAACAAATATCGGCTTGATTTAAGATTTATATGGCTCCCGAGAATTTTTCAATGGTAGGCGTTCAATTTACACTGTTTACTGTGGAGTTGGTCCACTTGAGCTTTGAATATGTTAAATTTTACGATCTTCCCTGAACTTTGATGATAAAATGGATGGACGGATTGGATAAGACATATACATAATGGGGGGCCCACAGAGTTTACACAGTATACTATCTGCCCCTACGGTTCTCTCTTTAAAGTACACGTGTCTAACATGTGGTGATCAGTACCGTTGATCCTATAAGCAAACTGTGGGGATGAGCTATAAGCCAAAATTCAGAGTGATTGGATAATGGTTAAACGTGACTGGTAACCACTCCTTTTGTAGGCCACTTATCATACAGCCAAAATTTCAATACTTACAGGGAGGTCAAGTTCGTTAAATTGCCGATAAATGCTGGCAAGGGACCCGTCATGTAATTTTCTGAGACATCCCTGCAATATATACAGAAAACACTTGTTAACGGTTGGAAGATTAGATATCACCGACTTCAAGGGGTCACACTGTTACAGTTAACTGTCACTTTGAAGTGGTGATGGCTCATTCATATACCATGTGGTACTCATGTGCAGCTATCCACACCATCCAAATTGTGAGGAAACTGTGGATGCAGCTATCCTACATCATTTTTTGGTCATTTGAGAACTGAACACACAGATGGAAGTATGCTAACTTGTGGTGCAGCCAAACCTTTCCTGCCAACGTGTTGTTTGTGCAGAACATCCTTACCATACTAATGTCAGGTCATACGATGAAGAGGAGCAGAGTAGGTATGGCCCAGCCCCACCCTAGATGATGAGGTCCTTAGTCCTTACCATGGGGACCACATTAACGTATGCATGATTCTACATCCATGCCATTCATCCATTTGCGGATCATTTTATGACATGAGCCTAAAAATGAAGCAGATCCAATTATGCCACGACTTTATCAATAAGTTGGATGGAAAATAAACACTGCGGAAATAGCATAGTGGCCCAAGGAAGTTCTTAATGGTAGGGCCTTCAATCACAACATTTTCCTAAAGTATGGTCCACTTGAGATTTGGATCCCATGACAGGAGATGATCCGGTAATCCCGTGAAACAGATGGATGGTGTGGATATAGTTTACACACATCAAGCTGCGCCCTATGGTAAGGGCGGCACCATCTTGGGTGAGGCCGGGGGCACAACTAATCCACCCCATGATGATGATCATCTGGATCAAACAATCAGATGGGTCTGGCTCAAAAATCATGTAGGTTTACTCCTCTAGTGGACGAGTGTACAAAACAAACTTATAGCGAAAGCAACTTCTATCCAGCCATCCATTTGTTGTGTATCCGCCCCAACCGGAAAAGGCCTGATCAGCGGATGGAAAGCTCCTATCCAATACATATGCCATTGTGGGACATATGTTTGCATGTAGACGGATGAGATTTGTATTCTTCATTTGTTGTGCCATCGAGATCAGTTGTGACAATCCAAATGCTCATCAAATAATCCTAACCATCCAAGAGGAGGCCACCAATGGACGGTTAGAAAGAAACTGGTCAGTTTTCCAAGTTCAACGGTTGGAAAATTGCCTCTCACCGACTTAAGGAGTCCATAATTAAGACCGTCTGCAGATGGTTGACCAGTTCCTAGCCACCAATTGGAGGCATTGGTTGTACTTTTATTTATAACCGTCTATTCCCATCCCCAAAAGTCCTTTAAATCGGTGGTTATGGTCATACAGACTGCTATCGTCTTTTTTGGCAAGGCACATTTCATGCCAGAGCCAACAGATCAACCACTGGATTTATCACCGCGTATGAATGTGTAAAGCTTTATAAGATGCAGCTGATTGCACCGGATATAAACCACTGTAACAGTTAACCGCCCCTTTGAAAGTGGTGATGACTCATTCGTATACCATTTCGTACTCATGTGGAACTATCCAGACCATTCAAATTGTGAGAAAACTGTGGATGGAGTATATATCTAAAATCCGGATGATAAACTAATCCCAGCCATCCAAGTGATAGTCATCTGGTGAACATTTAAAATTAAACTAACGAGTGTTCCAAATTCAAAGGGAAAAGTCAGATGGATCTTATCAAACACTTGGTGTAATTTTTTTTTTCCCCTTGTGTATGCTGCATCCATTAATGTTTCAGATATTTGGATGGTCTGGATCGCCCTACGACCATGCCATGTGGACGGTTAACAAGTGATAAGTAATAGCAACAGCAGATACTGTGGGAGTGTGGGGGTGTGTGTGCGTTTATTACAAAAAATAAATAAATAAAAAAGGATACTGTGGGAGAAATTTCAATACTTACAGGTAGCTCAGGTGCTTTAAATTGCCGATAGATGCTGGCAAGGGACCCGTCATGTGATTTTCTGAGACATCCCTGCAATATATACAGAAAACACTTGTTAACGGTTGGAAGATTAGATCTCACCGACTTCAAGGGGTCACACTGTTACAGTTAACTGTCACTTTGAAGTGGTGATGGCTCACTCATATACCATGTGGTACTCATGTGCAGCTATCCACACCATCCAAGTTGTGAGGAAACTGTGGATGGAGCATTTTGTCTAAAATCCAGCTGATAAAGTAATCCTAACCATCCAATTGATGGTCACCGGATGAACGGTTAAAAGTAAATTAACGGATGTTCCAAATTTAAAGGAAAAGTCAGATGACTCCTATCAAGCACCTTGGTATAATTTCTTTTTCCCTGTGTATGCTGTGTCCACAAATGTTTCAGAGATTTGGATGGTCTGGATTACCCTACAGCCATGCCACGTGGACTGTTAACGAGTGATAAGTAACAGCAACAAGCTGTGGTAAAATTTTAGATACTTACAAGGAGAGCATGCTGGTTATGTTGCCGATGAATTCTGGAAAGGGACCCTTTATGGAATTATGTGACACATCCCTGCAATATATATAGAAGACACTAGGTGACGTGTGACACTTGTTCAAGATAAAGCCGCTCATCAGGTGGGAGAGACCACATGAGTTGATCCATTGGATTTCTGAGCCAGGTAACAAAATGTGGCCCAATTGAGTGAGCGTAGGACTCAGTAGGACTATGGTTAATAAGTTTAGCTTGGCTTTGTACTTTACAGACTCAAGGGTCAGGCCTGGCCCAAACATTGCAAAATCCGGGCTGAAGCCAACTCAAGGCCTGGCCCATTGACAGCCCGAGCCCGACCTGGCCCACCTCAACTCAATCGGTTCAATGTACAACCCTAGCTATGAATAAGGAATATCTATACTCGGGTACTTCGAACGTTTACATGTGGCAAACATTAACTCAAAATAAACCATACAAAACATTTGACTCACTTTATTCCATGGCATATCAAGTAAAAAGATTTCTGCCACCTGCCGAGCTGCTCATACATATGATAGGTACCCTCGCGGCTAAAATATGACCAGTTATCCACGCCAACAGGAAGCGGATTGGATACTGAGTTAATGAATACTCTGAGCCTACCGAGTAAACTCCACGGGGCACCATGTGATTTATGCATTTCATCCATTTTATCATATAATTTTAGAGTTTGAGTCCAAAAATGATGTATATCAGAAGCTTAATTGGACCACTCCACCAGAAACAGTGTGAATTGAATGTACTTTGCCAAAAAATTCCTGAGGGCCATAGAAGTTTTGGATCAAACTGATGTGTGTTTTCCTTTCATCCATGTATGTGATCTTATGAATAGGTTGGATGACAAATAAACATCACTGGAGGCCCTGAGAAGGTTTCAACAGTGGAGATCATTATTCTATTGTTTCTTCTAGTGTGGTCCACTTGAGCTTTGGATATGCTTCGGTTTTGGGTTCCTCCCTTAAAACCAGTTGAAAAAAATGGATGAACAGCGTGGGTAAACCTCATAAATTCACAGTAGGACCAACGGAGTTTACTAAGTATGATTAATAGTACTAAGTAACTCGGTAGGCAATCCGACTTCCATTCGACGTAGATGTGTGGCCCACTGGATGGCCGAGCTTTGGACATGGCGGGAATCCTTATCCACATTTAAAGCAGGATACGGCAGGAAACCTAGTTTGGGACGCGGATTTCCTGCGAAAGCCTTTTGCAGGAAGCTCCTGCGCTGGGAACTTAGGTGAGGCCCACCGTGAAGTTTGTGAAATATCCTCTCTGTCCATTCCTTTTACGAGTTCATTTTAGGACATGTTGCAAAAAATGAACCGTATTCAAAGTTCAAGTGAGCCGTGCTAAAGGAAAATGTGGTTAGGGAAATTCTTACCGTTGAAACCTCCCTGGGTTCGACAGTGATGTTTAGATTCCATCTATACCATTAATAGTGTCATTCCTATTGGGATGAACTGAAAACAAAAATATTAGCATGAATCAATACTTATGTGGCCCATGAATATTTCAACTGTGGACGCTTAATTATCACTTTTTTTACCTCACTTGAGCTTTGGATACGGTTCATTTTTGGTAAAGTGTCCTTATATGAACTCACAAAACGGATGGACAGAGAGGATTTCTCACAAAAATCACAGTGGACCCCACCTGGGTTCCAAGCGCAGGAACTTACTGGGAAAGGCTTTCGCAGGAAATCCGCGCCCCCTAGCTTGAACGTGGATAGAATTCAAATCCACCCCAGCGTATCGTTCGAGACCTTGTTAATGAGAAGATAGGAGTTATGCTGAGTTTAGGAAACATAAGTAGAGCTTACAAATAGGTAAGATTCCAATTCCCAATGAAATTAGGTATCTTTGTCAACTGGCTACCAGATGCCGACCTGAAATCCAATCAGATATTCCATCATAAATATTAATAAATTAAAATTAAGGGATCAGAAATGATAAACATGCATATAAGTAACTAAAATTGAACTGTTCGAAATTATGGGGCCAACAGTAAATGAGTCATAACCCCAAAATCAGATGGATCCAACAATCCTAAGCTCTGGATAATGGGCATTAGTTATCTGTTTAATTCAGACAACTATGAAGTTTTTTCCATTTTAATGCCCATTAAGGCCAATCGAAGTTGGGGGCCTATGATTCTTCATATAATTATGAGTTCTTACAAGATCTTCATGTTTCTCAAGTTAGAAAATGTTGAAGGAATCTCGCCGCCTAGTCCGCTGCTGCTCATGGATCTGTGAAAAACAGGCATAGATCATCAATCCAATTGTAGATATTTCTTGTGTGATTAACAGCTTGAGGAATGCTCAAACCATCTCAACAGAAGTATACATACACTGTGATTTCTGTACCACTTGCTTATAGAAAACCAAATAAAAATAAAGAATAATTTATTTATTTATTTATTATTATTTACAAAAACTAGAGTCCACCTTATGGTCCAACCGGCTGGACTTGAAATCTTCTCAAAAAGAAAAATGAAAAAGTAAAATAAAACCTACTGCATATTAATCATTACAAAATGGGTGGAAAATTAAAAATTACAAACACATCATCTCGCAATTTTGAGGAAGAATAATTTTAAAAAATAAAATAATAAAAAAAATTACAACTAATGGCTGTTGTAGGCCTGTCAAATTCTCACACCTCGTGTGGGATAAAACTAAAGTAAATGTTGTCACTTATATCCTTGAAAATAAATAACTAATTAACATTTGATATTTATCAATGGCTAAAACTTGTTGTAATGGTCTAGCCCTCCTAATGAGTGGACGGGACTTGTTTTTGTAAAAGGCTATCCTCTTGGTGGAGCCAACCTATTGAAAGGGTAGGATGTCATATGAACATAATAGGTTGGAAATAAGTCATTGACCAGACAATAACTAATGGTCCAACTGGTTGGACTAGAAAGTTAGAATGAAAAAGAATAAAATAAGATTATTACATAATAATTACTATCAAGTTGGGTGGAAAATTGGAAATTCCAAACACATTATATGCCATTTCTGAAAAAGAATAATTAAATACAATTAGAAAAACAAAGGCTAACTTATAGTTTTTGCAGACTTGATAAATTCCCGAGCTGAGGTGGGATCAAACCCTTGAAGCCATTGGAACTTATATCCCTGAAAGTAAATAAATAATTATTTTTTGTCATTTATCGGTAGCTAAAAAGTTGTTGTCATGGTCAGGGACACCTAATGAGTGGATAGAAATGATTTAGTACAAGGTTATATATATCCTCATGGGGCAACCAACCTATTGGAGTGGTTGGATGTCACACTGACATGGGATAGTGACTTGTTGTCCAAACCGTTTGAGCTTGAAAACGTTTCAAAAAGGAAAAGAAGAAAATAAAAATGCCACATATTAGTTACTACTAAATTGGCAAATTAAAAATTCCAAACAGATCATAATTGTTTTGGAAAAAGAATAATTAAATAGAATTAAATAAAAAAACAGAAATACAGTTGTTGTAGACTTGACAGATTCCCCACCTCAAAGTGGAAGCAAAGAAGCTAGCCCTCGTGATATCCCAAAAAGAAATTAATTAATTATATTTTGTTGTCATGGTTTAGCCCATTTAATGAGTGGATGGGACTGGTTTTCATACAAGGCTATCCTCATGCTTGAACCAACCTATCGGGAAGGGTCAGATGTCTTATACCAACATAGGTTGGAAATAAGTCATTGGCCAAACAATAACTAATGGTCCAACTGGTAGGACTAGAAACTTAGAATGAAAAAGAATAAAATAAGATTATCCCGTAATAATTACTATCAACTTGGTGGAAATTTTGAAATTCTAAACACATCATATGTTATTTCTAAAAAAGAATAATTAAATACAATTAGAAAAACAAAGTCAAAACTCACAGTTCGTGCAGACTTGACAAATTCCCCAGCTGAGGTGGGAGCAAACCGTTGAAGCCATTGGAGCTTATATCCCTGAAAATGAATAAATAATTATTTGTTGTCATTTATCAGTGGCTAAAAATTGTTGTTATTGTCTGCCATACCTAATGAGTGGATGGAAATGATTTTAGTACAAGGCTATCCTCATGGTGCAGCCAACCTATTGGAATGGTTGGATGTCACATTGACATTATAGGTTGGAACTTAATTTAGTAGGTGGATGGTAATTTATAGCCCAATTGATCGGACTGGAAAACTTCTCAAAAAGGAAAATAAAGAAAATAAAAATGCCGCATATTAGTTACAACTAAGTTGGTTGGAAAATTCAAAATTCTAAACATACAATCAGCATTTCTGAAGAAGAATAATTAAATAGAATTATATTTAAGAAAATAAAAAAATAATTACAGTTGTTGCAGACTTGAGAGATTCCCCAGCTCAGGTGGGAGCAAACCCTTGAAGCCAGCTCTCCATATAATCCTGAAAAAAAAAAAAAAAGTGATTATATTTTGTTATTGATCAATTCCTAAAATTTATTGTTACAGCCTGGCCCACCTAGTGAGTGGATGAGAATATTGATTTTCATGCAAGGCAATCCTCACCTATTAGGAGGATTGGATGTCATTAGGAAATGATAGTAACTTATGGTCCAACTAGGTGAACTTGAAAACTACTTGAAAAGAAAAGTAAAAAAAATAAATCACTTTCTAATAACCACTACTAAGTTGAACGGCAAATTCAAAATTACAAAAACATCGTATAGCATTTCTAAAGAAAAATAATTTAATAGAACTAACCAAAAAAAAAAGAGGCCAATACCAACTGTTGTTGGTAACCTCTGAACATATTGTAGCTTTAATATTTTTGAAAATAAATAACTAATTAGATTTTGTTATTACCAATGCTAAAAATTGTTTTTGTTCTAGCCCACCTAATGAATCAATGGGAATGATTTTCGTACAAGGCTATCCTCCAGCCAACCTCTTAGTAAGGTTGGATGTTATAAGATCATGATGAGATGAAAATAATTCATTGGGTAGACAAGGGTATAACTGTTAGAACTTAAACCTTCTCAAAAAGGGGAAAAAAAATGATGCCTATTAGTAAGTATGATGTTGGCCGGAAAATTAAAAATTCCAAACATATCCATGGCACTTCCAAAGAAGAATAAATAAATAACAGAACTTACAAGTGCTCCAGACTTGGCAAAGTCCCTATCTCAGGTGGGAGCGAACCATTGAAGTTATTGTTGCTTATATCCCTGTAAATAAATAAATAATTATGTTTTGTTATTTATCAATGACTAAAAATTATAGTTATTTATTAAGTTAGATCAAACCAGAGTAGTTACTTATTTAATCCTAAGAATAATTGGAACCCCTGAAATAACCTTAGTAATTTTTCTATCATCTAAGAGGTGAAGGTGCAGCTGAAATAAGCGTACTTGTGGTGCAGCTAGACCTTTCGTGTTAACATGCCACTTGTGTAGAAAATCCGTACCATGCCAATGTTAGGTCCCATGATGAAGATAATGTAGCTTCGAAAATTATGCAGGTCCGATCATTAAATTGGCCATGCCTGGATGTTGAGTTAGACCGTCCGTTATCTACTCATTCCAACAGTGCGACCCACCTAGTGCAAGGTTTGGCCTGATTTTCGTGCTAGGTGTATCTCCGGTGGAGCTTATAAGTTTGAATGGTTTGGATTCCCCACAGAAATGGCATCTTGGCATGAAAGATGTGGCTTCACGACAAGATGTGCCCCACTGATTAGCTTTGAATATGGCACAGGTGCTCAGATCTGAGCTTTCCATAAGGTGGGCCTCACTGATTAGATCTTCTAGCTCAAAGTGGGCCACGGTGTACAAAACAAACTTATAGCTAAAGCATTTTTTCCAGCCATCCATTTGTTGCGTAACTACCCCAACGGTGAAAAGGCCTGATTTTCAGACTAGAAGATCTTCGCAACGTCATCAGCGGACAAAAATGCATGCCCCGATCCTACACGTATGTCACTGTGGGACATGCGATTGCATATAGACGGATGAGATTTGTATTGTTCGTTTGACGTACCCTAGAGATCAATCGTGATATTCCAAATGATGCTGATCAGATAATCCTAACCATCCAACTGGAGGCTTCAAATTGATGGGTTAGAAAGAAACTGGTCCGATTTACATATTCAACTGTTGCGCAATTAGATACGATTTCCCCCTCGGTGAGTTTTGGTGCATGAGCCATCCAGAAGGGGCCCATGGTTAGGACGGTCTGCAGATGATTTATTTATAAAAGACACGTTGCATTGGGTGTATCCTAGCCAGCAATTGAAGGCATTGGTGGACTTTTATTTATTACTGTTCATTACCATCCTCAAAAGTCCTTGAAATCGATGGCTAGGATCATCGGACATGTGTAGTACTTTTTGGTGCGGCAAATTCCCGGCCAGGCGCAACAGATCAACCAGCGGACTTATCACCGTGTATGAAAGTGAAAATCTTTATAAGATACAACTGATTGCACCAGATACAAACTATCCGCCATTAGGAAAGTGGTGGTGACTTATCCACCTACCATGTGGCACTCGCGTGCAGCTATCCAGACCATCCAAATTGTGGGGAAACTTTAAATGGGAGCATATATCTAGAATAGAGCTGATCAGTGGTCCGGATCACCTAACAAAATCAGCAGATATTTTGGTGCCGGAGAAATATTTGAATACTTACAGGTAGCGCAGGTGCCTAAAATTGCCGATAAATGGTGGCAGGGAACCCTCTATGCTATTGTCTGACACATCCCTGCAATACATAGAAAACACTTGATGACACATGACACGTGTACAAGACCAAAGGCATTCATCAGGTGGGGGGCCAATTTGTAGATTCCCTAGGTAAACTAACAGAGCATTTTTACATGTGTGGGCCACCCCAGGAGTAGATCCATTGAATTTTTGGGCCAATAATATAGTGGGCCCGATTGAGTGAGCTTAGGACCCAGGAAGGCGATGGTTAAGAATTTTAGCCTGGGTTTGCATGTAATAAGCTGGCCTGACCGGAACAGTTCAGAAACCGGGCCTAAGCCAACCTAAGACCCACCCCTGAACATCCCTGGCTCAACCCTTATAGGTATTAATAGCAATGAGCTTAACCCTAACCGGTCCAATTACTAACCCGGCCCAATCTTTTAAACGAATCAGATGAGATAAATGCGTCTCGTCTGAGTTGATTTGGATTCAGTCCGACACATCCAGTTCCACACCATGACTCACCCCTCAGTGGCATGAGTCAGGCCTACTCACTCCATACTTGAATGAGTGGCGCGAGTCAGGCCTATTCACTCCATTTTTTGAATGAGTCACGGCTCGACTTGAGACCGGATGGCACAGTAGTCCGGTCCAATACTTTACACTGCGACATTGTGAGCACCCATACTCAGGCACCCAGAATGTGTACATGTGGCATGTAATAACTCAAAGAAAATGGCCAAAAATAAAGACCCAGTGAAGATAATTTCTTCTTTAAAGTTGGATTGATTGAATGATCATAACCTTTGATTAATGAATACTTTTCCTTAGAATTCAGACCATTGAATGACTTTCATTTCAGCTCTGCATCGGATATCCACCAAGCGGCCACTCAAGAAGCTTAAAAAGCCTAGGTTTTGATCCAAAAACCATTTAAACTGGGTCCCAATATTTGGACAGTTAATCTTAGTTACTCATAGTCCAGTTTTACAAAATCTTAATGCCTGAGTTTAAACTACAGCACTCTGCCAGATCATCAAACCGTTTCTCATACAAGTATCTCAGTAATAACAACCGAAAAAAGGACGGTAGATCCGTACAATTTTGTAAGGTATGACAGGCTCAGGAGCTCTTCCGGAATTACCCGCCGTCTCTCCGTCGAGCCCCCCCGCACACTCCTGGAAGTAAAAAGTGCAAATATAAGTATGGGCCGAAGGCCTACCTTGATTGGTAGTCCGCTAACCCTTTAGGCACACGTGGCATATATGCTCAATGATCCAAGCCATTCATCTGGTAGTTCCCTCTATGGATGAGCCATCAAATTGATCAGAAAATCCTAAACAGGCAAGGCCCACCTGATGGCCTACTTGATTAATAATATTTTGGTATCAAGTTGGCATATCTGAGTGTGTACGTACATTTCGGTTATGTGGCAGGTGCCTGATGGGCAATAACATTTGATCCCAGGGTCGCTGATTGTTGATGCATTAACGGCAGTCCCACTACATGGGTTTCCACTTATGTTCCATTCATCAGACGGAGCAGAACGACCCCATTGTTGGAAAATGGCATTAAGAGCTCTCTCTGTCCATACACATGAAAAAAAAAAAGAAAAAAAAAAGCGCTACGGTAAGCCCATGGGAGCCATCAAAGGGCAAGAAGAGAGAAATTTGAAAAAGGAGCTAGAAACAACCATGTGTTCCAACTGTAAGGCCCACATGTGATGTGCATGTGGAATAGGGAAAGTGAATCTGGTGTAACTCCTCACTATGCGTCCCAAGAATCATCCACAATAAAAACTCAGTGGGACATGGGAGGGGGAATGCACAATCACCCCTAAAACATACGTATTCACTTGTTGTATCCCATCTAAATTTAAGAATAGGTTGGTTTCCTTATTATGCCTTCATCTTAGTAGGATTCACATGATGACCGGGTTGGATGACATATAAACAACATCCTCCACCCCACATTCCATTTGGCAGGCATCCCCATCATCCCCCACTTTTCCCCTTTGTTGTGGCCCACCTGAGTCATGATCAGGCTGAATTTGTAAGTAGGTCTACAGTTAAGGGATGCATATAATGGACTAGTTGGATGGAACTCACACATAATAGTGGGTCCCACAATCTAGAACTTATGGTAACTAATGTCCCACAGCATGATATCATTTCCAGAGCACAATTAAATGACATTCAGGTTCACAAGTGCTAATGTGGTGTTTTTTTGTCCCATCAATAGCGGGGCCCTCATATGTACGGATTGTATATTTTCCCTGCTGGTACGGTTGCTGATGAGAAAGGGTAGCGGATTGCGTACTGAGTAACTACTACGTACACTCTGTGGGGTCCATGTCTGTGTGATCTTATGAACAGGTTAGATGATAAATAAACATTATTGTGCGCCTGATCAAGGTTTCAACTGACAAAATCATTATTCTCCGTGTTACCTATGGTGTGGTCCACTTGAACTTTGGATATGCTTCAATTTTAGGCTCAAACCCTTTAAATGATATGAAAAAAACTGATGGACGGCGTGGTTATATAAACCACGTACTTTCATGGTGGGCCCAACTGAGTTTACTCAGTATGATGAGATCTTACCGAGTAACTCAGTCAGCAGTCCGATTTCATGAGAAAGACCCCATAGTACCTCCTGCTCATCGGCACGTGCATGATTCTATAAATGCTGAGCCATGGTTTGATGATTAAGACCGTCCATCAAATATCATGAACAGTGGATGGGAGATGCCCTAAAAATCTCTAAGATTGTAAATCCAATTCCATGGATGGCTTGAATAGCATGCCCATGTGCCACTTTGGCTCATGTGGTTGCGCTTAGGTGAGATTCCTTCTTTTTTTGTTAGCTTGTTAGTACACCGACTGTAAGTTCACATTTCAATGTTAACCACCCCCTTTAGGGAATCCATACCAACACCTCAGCATTGAAACCGTAGGTGAGATTCCTTGCACATGTGGGTGGACCAGGGATCCTCTCGTCCCGTTCTTAAATATCCATATCGGCCATGGTCATGTAGGTGGCCACAGTCCAATTGAACAGCTCCATTGCACCAGGTCAGCGTCATAGAGTCGGAAGGTATGCAGTCCACAGCTTTATTTTGGACTTGGGTAGGCCACACGATTTGTTTGATTAAGATAACGGAAAGAATATTCGAAAAGCCCAATCACGCTCAGCCACGTCATAATTGACCTTTTTATGTTTGCTATCTCATTCACCGTACATGGTGTCCATATTTTCCCACATGGGCCATTCAAATCTTGGGTCCCACTTCGATTTAAAATTGGTCGAAATTAGAGATGATCAAACCAACTTTATCATCTTGTTTTTCTAGTTGAATTTGGACTGTTGATGTTTTGTTTCCATTCATCCATTTGATTTCCACCAATTGGATTATTGGGACAGTTCAAGTAATTATTGCAATCCAATCTTATAATGCATCCAAACACAGCCTAAGCATCTCTCCCCGGACCATGATGTGATCACTTGCGATTTCGTGGACACGCAATTACTTTTATCTCCCTGTATACGTTTGTATATATACCATATGGACTGGATTGGATATGATCCAATAGCCCCACCATGATGTACGTGTTTTATCCATACCGGCCATCTATTTTTCAATGTCATATTATGGTATTGGCTAAAAAATGAGATGGATCCAAATCTTTAATAGACTATGACACAAGAAAATAGTGGTGATTGAACACTCACCGTTAACAACCTACAGGGCTCACTATTATGTTTATTTACCATCCGTTGACTAGGTCACATAGACCTAGACGAAGGGAAAACACAAATATCAACTTGATTAGATCTTTTTATGGTCCTGAGAAAGTTTTCAACGGTAATTCCCATTGTTTCTTATCATGTGGCCAACATGCGTCTTAGATCTGCCTCATTTTAGCTTCATATCATAACATGATCTGTAAAAATGGATGGACGGAGTGGATTTCTTGCAAACATCACGGTGGAGCCCACCTATATTCTGGCACGAAATTCCAGTTAAAACCTTTGGTAGGAATCAACATCTGATTTTAGTAGAAGCTTATTTTCTGGTGTGCCAGATACCACCTCGGTGATGTGTTGGCGTCACTAAATTATGAGATCACCAAAAGCTGAAAGTGGTTGAAACTATGGACCCACCTGAGAAGCTGCAAGGAGCAAATATTCCGTACGTGGACCACACCACATGAATTTTATATCAAGATCCAACAAATGAAGTAAATTCAAATCTTATGTGGACCACGTCATGGGAAAAAGTGGTGATTGAATACCCACCATTAAGAACATCCTGGGGAGTAGTGTTTATTTTCCATCCAACCTGTCAGTAAGGTCACAAAGACCTAGACAAAGGGACTACACAAATATGAACTTGATCCAAAACTTTCATGGCCCACGAGAAGTTTTTAATGGTTAATCACCACTACTTCATGTGGTTTAGTCCACCTAAGATTTGAATCTACTTCATTTTTAGCATCACGTCATAAAATGAGTTGTCAAAATGGATGAACAGTGTGAACACAGATAGGCTTTCAGACTTTAAATTCAGATTTCAAATATATATATATATATATATATATATATGAAAAAGAAATTTTAGATTCCACCGCTATGCATGTGGTGTATGGAAGATACAAAACATCTATCTGGTGGCCCACAGCATCGATGGCCTCGGCCCAAAAAATTGCACCACCCACTCGATCTACAAACAAAATGGTCACAGGCAAAAAATGATGAAAAATGATAGGCAACAGGGTAAAAGTGCAATCCCCAGATACTTGCAGTTGTCTAATTGAGACAACTTTTGGTCCATGGCCCATATATAGTACAGACCAGAAGATGGATGGTTGTGATTGCATTTTCCTCCATCTGATGCCTTGACGCATGGGAAATAATAATAATTCAATTTCAACTTGATGGCCTTCATGTCATCTAAGCCATATTCCAATTAATTGGAGTTGGCTACGTGACGAATCCTGTTCAGCACAGGATTCATAAGAAATGCCAGCAGCCAACCTATGAGAAGCCTGGTCCTTTTTCTAGGTATGAGACCAGCAGCAAGAGCCAAGGCTCCCAGTGGCTAAGATCTCAGATAATTCACATTTCTACTTCATTAAGTAAAAGAAAATATATCAAAACAAAGTGACACTTGGTTTCAATCAAATGATTCAATACAAGAGAAAATAGAGTTCATGTTAAGATGAAACTCTAAATTTTCATAATAGAGATTGGAATTCCAAGGATGCATACCTTCATCTGGGTTTGTAAAATTAGCTCGAGCTTGAACTTTGCATCTCTCTACGAAACGCATGAGGTGTATGCACCAGAAGCAAAAGGCAAGCAGTGTATGCGATGGAGATTTTGGCATGGACCTTTTCATCATTCCAGGCACAGGTGTACTGTAGCTATGGAACTTAAAATCCCAGAATCCTTTAATATATAGATGTGTTTTTCCTTTTATTACCAGAGTCAACTCCTATAATATCTTTTTTTTTTTTTTTTTATCTCTTGTTATTTCTGTGTTAGAACAATTCCACGTGCTCACCCGTTTATTTAGTAGCTGGTAGTATTATCCTTTTCTTACCTTACCTCATGAACTGAACTCTAATTACTCTTCGGTAAGTCCATTGATGTGGCCATCTTACTAGCTGTTGGCTTTGAATTGACTACAGAGTGTCCACTAGAGTACGAAATGACTAAGACAGGAAGAAAGGAGAAGACCGCCGCCTTACATGACTTCCTGTAAAAAAGACAATATTTCTTCCTTTTTCTCGCCTTCTCATCTGATTAAATGGAGACGAACTTCATGCTGCAGTGGGACATGGGCACTGAGAAATTGTACCTATAGCATGAAAGTAACTCAACTTAAACTGCCAAGATGTAGGTCATCACTTCAGATGAATTGTAAGCTAAAAGAAAAGAGAATATATATATATATATATATATATATATATATATATATATATATATATATATATATATATATATATATATATATATATATATATATATATATATATAATCAATTGGTGGACTTTTATTGGAAGGTTGAGATTTAACAAAAAAAAAAAAAAAATGAAGAAGAAGAAGAAGAAGAAAGAAAGAAATGGTCTGGATTCAGCAACGAGTGCCCCTGAACCAGAGATTAATACTATTAAAACAATATGATAGTTAGGATGATGACCCATCTAGGACAGTATCCCTTGATTTATTGTACACCAGGTGTATAGTTTCTGAGTGCCTGCTTATCAACCATCATAGTCGGCTGGAGTATCAAACGCCTCTTAATCAAATGGAAACTCATGTATAAATAAATGGACGTTAAAAGAAATTGACAAACAATTCACCTTCAAAATGCATGTGTTGCCCACTGGATGAGCATATTGGCTAGATTTTATGATGTAGAGCAGGTCGTGGACAGTTACATGGCCAAGATGGATCAGAAAAGGCCCGGTTGACGACAGAAGTGATCTAGACCATCGGACCTTCAATCGAGGGTGTCTCACAATTCGGAATGAGTTATCTGATGTAAAATATATGATTTTAGGGTAGAATGAGCTACTTTAACCAACCAACCCCTCTATGTCAGGTTGCGCAAGCCGGATTTACGAAATACCCCTAGATCGATGGTCGTTTCCGTGTTTTAATTTCGTTTTTACTATAAAATAGTAAGTTTTAGTTTGATTATAACTCTTCATCCGTTGGGCTTTAGGAGTTGTGTCCAACATGAAAAGATCTTAGAAAAATTAGGAGAATGGTTTGGTGAAGCCAAATAGGACACTTACTATTTTTAACCAAAAACCTTACGCACTAGTAAACATCACGACCATCTATAATGGTAAGTTTACTATTTATAGTAAGTCGTGGATTCTTTGAGTTTTAGTTGTAGTTTGATTCTGATTTCTTTCCCATTGCTTGGTATTTCTGTTTAAAAGGTTGTGAACTCATTTTTATGAATTAATTAATCAATTTTGAATTTATTAGAATTTATTTTTATTTTCTGCTTTCTTTCCTCGTGGATTTGAGAAGTCTCTGTGAGGAGTCCAGAGAAGTTCCATGAATTCAGAATATTTATCCTCTTGAGGAAGAAGATGCTCGACCTCACGTCCTTCCCTACGTCATTTTACCACAGGCCTAGGTGAGCAGCGGATATAGTCTCTTACACGTGTTTCTCCATGACACATGTGAGCAGCAAGTATCATGGCATCTTTGTTGCATGTGTAGATGATTGCCATGAAGACTGTAAATGGACGGTTGAAGAAATGAAAATATTGGACCACACACATTTCAACAGCCTCGGAAAGGGGAAAGGGGTGCTAATCATATACAAGGTATTTCTACCAGACTCAGATTGCATATTGACGCCACTCTCAGTAGCTACTCACTACTGGATGGTGTTGTGAGCCCACCATGATGTATGTGTTTTATACATGCCATCCATCCATCCATTTTTCCAGATCATTTTAGGGCTTGAGCCCAAAACTGCAACAAATCTAAATCTCATGTGAACCGTACAGAAAAAATGGCGATTGAACACCACCATTAAAAATTTGTAATTGAGGGCTGGAAAAGCATTGGATTAAGCTTATATATATGTTTTCCATTCATGTGGGACTGTTTGACTTAATCAACAAGTTTGATGGAAAATAAATATTACAATAGGCCTTAGGAAGTTTTTAATAGTGAGCCTTCAATCACCACAGTTTTCTGTGGTGTGGTCCACTTAGATTTGAATCTGCCTCATTTTTCAGTTCATGCCATATAATAATGATCCAAAATTGATGAACGAAGTGGACAAAACATATACATCTTGGTTGGACCCACAGAGTAACATCCAATAATGTCAGTATGCAATCTACGTTCATTTCTAGTAATGATTGAAGAATTTGTTTTTCTCCTATTCGATAAGCAATCTAGCTACAATCAGATCCCTCATCGAAGTCTTCTCAGTGATGATTGAAGGTAAGTGTTGAATCACACTTGTAATTTAAAGCATTAATAGTTTCTATTCCAAAGTTTACGAGCTTGTATGCTTGTTTAGGTTTTTCGACAATTTTTCCTAAAACCTTAACACTTTAAGCGTTAAGTCGGGGCGAATTATTACATAAGTACGGATCATTATTCCTAAGCTGTCATTATCGAATCTTGAGAGTTTCAGTTAATGATTCATGTTTGTGAATGAGTTGATGCATGGTAAATTGTCTATGTTTTAATTTTAATTGCATATCGGTCTAATTCTGACTTTAAAAAAAAAAAAAAAAAAAAAAGTAGGCTCATGCCACGAATTCATTAATCATAAAAACTTATAGCCCTTCGGGTGGGTCCCAACAAAAAGATACGGGCCTCACCTATCATGTACCCCCTGACTGAGCTAAAAACAAAAGAAATTCTCAAAAAAGGAAAGAGAAGCAACTAATTACTTCCCTAAACGAGCCGAAAGCCCAGTGGGCCTAAGTTGAAAAATGAATCAACATCAAAGATTTCTAAAAGACCCTAAGCCTGTATTGTCAAAAACTAGCAAACCCCTAACTAACCTCGGAAGGAGAGAGCGGGAATTGAATATCATTTCTGGGCACCCTTCACTAGCTAGCCTCACCAATGCATCGGCCACTAAATTCCATCATGATAGATGTGGCTAAAAGAAAGAATGAGTCTCCGCCTTATTTTCTAAATTACTCCCATGGTGTGCCAAATATTCTAGGGAGTGGGGGCTGAAGGGTCCCCTGTCACTTCTACTATGAGCTTGGAATCTGATTCCAGTACAATATTAGTTAACCCAAGGTTGGAACAAATGATCAACCCATCCAACATGGCCTGAGCTTCCACAATAGTGTTTAAAGCTACACCGTAGCTTCTCGAGATTGCAAAGATGAAATGACCCTAGCAGTCCCTATAGACACCCCCGCCACCACTCTGGCCCGGATTACCTCTTGAAGAGCCATCTATGTTAAGCTTCAGCCAGTCTTTTGGAGGCTTGGCCCATCTGACAAGAATTGGCTTCCTTCCATCAGACACAGAGGGATTTTTTATTTTAAGAAGCTGGAGGGTGATAGATTCAGATAGGGATTTCTTGTTAGGGGCAGGAATGGAAGGGGTGATCTCTCTCAGCCAATATGTGACTTTATGAATGATCGAGCTAGCTGACATGACTTTGCCCTCGAACCGGGCTAAATTTCTGTTAGCCAAATTTCCCACATAAAAAAGGAAGGGACAATGCCAATGAGCGTCTTGAACCTGGTTTTAGAGTTAGCCTTTGTTGCCCATTGCTGAAATTTGTGAAAGAGAGATTGGTTTTGGATGAAAGGAATGTCAAACAGCTTGTAGAAAAAGTTCCAAACAGACCTTGCTATGCAACCTTGACAAAATAGGTGATCAGCATCCTCCAATGCATGAGCGGGCTGGCTTGAAACAGAGTTTGGCTGATGACCCCTGAAGTTCCTAGACGACGGGCGATCAGCTGCATGGCTAGCTGAGACATAGTTTGGGTCCCCTGAAGCCCGAGAGAAGTGAGATGAAAGGAACCGAGAGGGGAGGATCGAGTGAGTTATCTGAAAACAACATTCGCATCTCGACACCATGGAAATACCAACTCGTTGCACCGTTGCATCAATAGGGACAACACAATTGATAGCTTTCCATACAAAAATCGCCACTTTCGGGGGAAGGAATTTGTTCCAGAGCCATCTAGTCCAAGGTTTAATAGGCTAATTCTAACTTGTTAATGATTACATGTTTGATGAAATGCCTGAATGAGTAAATTTTTAGATTTAGGGTTTATGCTAAATTTTGTTGTTATTGTCTGATCGATAGTTAGTCTTTGATTGATATTTAGAAATGCTTAAAATGTCAAGTTAATCAGCAAATCGCCAGATTCAGGGGTGGCCTGAGTTAGGTCAGCCACCATAGGCTTGTTCGATTGACCCAAGTCGAACACAGACAACTGAGAGTATCTGGACTATGCGGGATGCTTGCACCCAATGCCGGGTTTTTTTTAAAAAAAAAAAAATGAAGAATTCATTTCATGATGAAATTGTTATATGTATTTCGGGTCACCCCAATAGCACAAAAAGGGGAATAGGGGGCAACCTATCATGAAAGGAAATGAAAACTATACATGCTCTGCCACCTTGACGACACCCAACCCGACTTTTCACCTAATGCCGGTTATGCCAGGGTTGTCATAGGTCAATCAAATTTGTCTAAAAGTCGACTAATTATTTATGTTTACCATGTATGATCACAACCAATTAAATTTAGGATACCCCCATTATCATTAGATGAGTTTACTTATAACTGTTAGCGTAACGATACGATCCTACAAAGACTCATAGTCGAGCATGATGGTATGGGACACCATGTTCAAACGGTTGGCTTATGCTGGGGTGATGTGTCTGACATATTGGTGAAAAAAATAGGTGACGAGCTTCCCCGTTGTGATCATTGAGCACATATGAAAGCTTTGATCCTATTGTATTATAAATGGAATTGATGTCGAGACTCTACCACATTTGTGTTTGGGTGATTACCCTTATATTATTTATGGTTGTCCTTAGGTAATGAATAGTAAAATGGATCAAGGGACACAGTGGGGAACCACTAAGGGCGCATCAACTCTCATGATCTGGGTAGAGACTCGTGATATAATGATGGTATCATATCTTCGTTAATCTGTTGTATGAATTGGAATTAATAATCACTCGACTAATCATACACATCAATCGCATTGCACCAGAATATGATGTTACCATTTGGCATTGGAGTCGTGTGATGATGGAATGTTGATGTTTACGAAATAGGTGTTAAAGTCGCTTGTGAGGGAGTGTTGGATTGTGAAGCACATGCATCATTTCATAATCTCATTTGTGCATTTAACAAGAATATTTAAGAAGTTTTTGATTTCTTGTTTATCATTACCTGCACTAATTGAGTCGAAACATATGTAACTTAGAATTAATTGAACCATTGATCAGTTAGCTCTCCCACTCGGGATTGTGTTTTAAAACACCAACGGGGCAATGTTATTAATGTAGGTGCTATCAAGATATCCAACGGGTAGGCTTGCACTTTCCTCATGAAGTCTTAGCAATATTGGACGAAATTAAAATACTTTATAATTATTTCAATTTTATTCATGTATATATTGGAGTCTCCGACTGGGTGTACTCTATGTATTAATTTTGTTATATATTCATTATGGCTTGTATAATTCTTATTTTGGGCGATCACCACTATTGGAATCATACATTTAATTGATAATCCTATATTTATAGGATTTTTTTTAATTATTATCTCTGTTTGACTTTTGATGGCACTGATCTAAGGCTACTTTGATTATTAATCATGGATGAATGTTAACCGGATTGCGCGGGCGCGTGGGAACTTACCCACATGCATTTATTTTGTTAGGTTAATACTTGGGAACTCGAGATCAAAATTTCCGTGCGAGAGTGTCGATTTTCAGGATGTTATATGCTCGTACTTTACATTATATATATTTTGCTCATTTCTTTTGTTATTGCTTCTTAGAAATTACAATGAATAAATACAGCTAATATACGCTTTAGTTATAACAATATATTAGTCAAGTAATTTTTAAGCTACTCAACTTTTAAACCAACCTTTTCTTTAGTAATAAACTTGGATTTCATAATTGATCGATCGATGTACGTTTGCTTGGAAGACTTCTAAGAAATTGCTCATCCACCCCAAGTGAAGATATATCCGCTGGTGGATTTTCTTTTATCTGAATTAGTGATCCAAGCTTGTTTTTATATTTACTGAGGGTGGGGAGTTTGTAACCCATCGAAACTCCTCCCTTTTACGTTGCACACGAGTTTATGATTCCTAGTCTATCCAAAATATTGCGCACGTAACACAATTATAGTGCACCACCCCTACAAAATTTTAGATCAATCACAACTTTTGTGGGGTCCACTGGTATGCCCGATCAAATCATCTAACCATTAGGGAGTCATCAATAAGGCCCACCTTATAGAATTCCTATATTGGTTTGGTGTTGGATTGGTTGTTCTGCTATTCTTAAAGTATTGTGCACTTAGTTCTTCAATAACATTCTTCTATTACTGTAACGGTTACAGAAGTCAAAAATTTATCCTTTCTCTGTTATATTTCTTTTTATGACAACTTCTCTTATGTCGGTTAAGACTTTGTTCCTTTCAGTCACCTTTGTATCTTAAATAGTTCAATCACATTTCTCTCTTCGCTCGTAACACTGCCAACCATCCCCTGATGTGTAAAATTAAATTTATGCGATTATAATTCCACAAAAAGCACTCCAAGTATCTTGAAGATTTTTCTTTCCACTTTTTATCCCATGTGTGATTGCAATGTGTTGCTCATTTACTACCATGACAAAAATAAGGTACAGCAGGTTTAAGGTAGTTGTTATTGTTAAGAAATTATACAAATCTAGATAATATCTGTATAATGCGAAAACCAAAAATCACTATGATCAGAACTTAAGGACAGGCTCAAGCACGTCTGAAAATGCTGTCCTTAAAGCGTTATTTGCCCCTACTCAAGTGAATTGAGTATGCTGATAGGTTACAGGAAAACAGCTTCTAGGATACGACGAGCCTGGTGTGGGTCTACGTTCAGCAAAGACGAAGGCCCACCAAATGGAACTCTATTACACACTTTTCTGGCAGTATTACAATGTAAGAGAAAAATCCCAAAGGAAAGAAAAGAAAGAGAAAAAGTGGTTTCGACCACTGCACTGGTCAGTTCAAATCTTCAGCCACTGATTCAGTTGAACCGTTCTAGACCACACCGCTGGTCTGTTCTTCTAGCTAAGGTTCAAGCCTTGCTATGTTGTTGGAAACACTAGAAGATATGAGTGGAGAGGGGCTGGCTATCTTAATTCGTATGGGTTTGCTGGAGTGAGTTGAGATGGATTGGAAACCCATCCAGGCTCTCCTTTTTAGGCTAAGGTGGCTAGGGGGTTATGGTTCAGAGACTTAATTTCCATTAAGTCATTTCTAACTGTTGGAAAACTAGCCGTTTTATGGCCATTTTTTACTGTTGTGCATGGGCCATAAATCCGTTGCATGCTGACTGTTGTGAGACAGCAGCTAGCCATTTTCTAGCTGTTGGGCTAGCCATGCAGCAGTTACAGCTAGACCCTGCACTTAATGGCTCAGCTGTTACAGTTTCTGCTGCAACAGCTCTATTCAGTCCATCTATATATACTGAGAGATCTGTCTCTTAGTCCTCTAGTCTCTCTGCCAACCAGTCACCTGCCATAGCCACTTAGTGGCACCACGACTCGCACACGTCTCGCTCCGGTTCACGAAGGGAGCGACCCTCTGTGACACGATACACATGTGCGAAGTGCAAAGTGCGCCACTAGCGCCTCTACAGCCACACTACCTCACATGCCCACGCCCTGGCACCGAGCCCATGACCGAGACCGAGACCGAGACCGAGCCCAAGCCCGTGCCCGTGCTCGTGCTCGAGTCCGAGCCCGAGCGTGAGCGCGTGCACGTGCGTTTGCGCGGTGTTCCAGTACTTCCCATTGGAACACGTAAGTCTCATAGTCCACGGACTAGGTAAGCAAATATTATAGTACTTCACCATTATCATTTAAACCATTTTTTCTTCTTCTCTTTTTCCAATGTGGAACTATTCCCAAAAACCCACAAAAAGGTATTTCTTTATATATTATATTATATATATTTTTTATTTAAAATATTTTTTATTAAATCAATATTTTTACAACACTCCCCCACTTGATTTTTATAAAAATATATTTTTCTCGGTTAAACATTTCTGTCAGAATAATCAACTTATATACATAAAGAAAGATATTTTTCGATTTTAATCTTTCCTTAGTGTAAGTATCTCAAAACTCTATTGAAATGACTGGTAGCTGCAGCTTTGAACCAGTTTTTCTTAGATAACAGAGTCGAAGAAACCACACACATATTCGCTATGTGTTGTTAGAGTTTCCACAATCTTGCTCAGCACAATTAATGGCCATCTGCTTATCTTAATTCGTGAATGATCCCGAGAGAAAACTCCTAACTCTCATAAGAGATGGCACCATCTCTACGTTCATATAGGTGAAATCCTTCCAGTGTCTCCGTTACTTTAAGACACTTGTCCTAAAGACTGGATTTCATTAAGAGTTCTAAGACTCAACCCTCTTTCGTAATGCTCAGCACTTATCTATTATGGATGAGGTTTTATAATTTAGTGCTGAAAACTTTTCACATATCAGTGACTTGTTCTTACCCATTAAACCCAATATTTAGAGATTTTCTGACTTTAGGTTGGGTTACCATTACTGGTAGAACTTTGGTTGAAGAGTTTCAACCTCATCCCTATAGATGTAGCCTTTACTACTTCTCTCGGTAGAGGTTTAGTAAAAGGATCTACCAGATTATTGCTTGATTTCACATAAGAAATAGCAATGATTCCATCTTAAATCAATTGTCTGACATAATCATGTCGAAGACTAATATGTCTAGATTTATCATTATAAGTGCCGCTATAGGCTCTAGCTAATGTGGCTTCACTATCACAATGTAGTGATACAGCCGATATAGGCTTTACATAAAAAGAAATTTCTAATAGAAGATCTCTTAGTCACTCAATCTCTTTGCCTGTTGCAGTCAGGGCTATGAATTCAGACTCCATAGTCAAGTGCATTATGCAAGTCTGTTTCTTGGATCCCCAAGATACAGCTACACCTCCTAGGGTGAAAATCCACCCTGTAGTAGACTTGTTGTCCCCTGCACTCGATATCCAGCTCGCATCGGTATATCCTTCCAATACAGCAGGAAACTCTGAATAAAATAGTCCAAGTCTTTGGTTACTTTTAAGTAACCAAGGACTCTACTGATTGCAATCCAGTGTTCATTACTGGGATTACTAGTAAACCTACTAAGGTTACTCACAGCATATGCGATATCAGGTCTAGTGCATTACATAGCATACATAAGACTTCCTATAGCACTCGTATATTCTAATTGTGCAACTATTCTTCCAGTATTTTCTTTTAGTTTGATAATTGGATCAAATGAGGTTTTTGCTTCTTTTATATTTAGATGGTTAAACTTATTTAGTATCTTCTCAATATAATGAGATTGACACAAAGCATAACCCCCATAATGTTTTTCAACTTTGATACCTAGGATGGTATCAACTTGTTCAAGATCCTTCATTTTAAATACTGAAGAAAGAAACCTCTTTGTTTCAGTCACACCTTCCATTTTATTACTTATTATTAACATGTCATCAACATACAGACAGATAATAACAATATAACTACCATCTACTTTAGAATATATGCATTTGTCAGCTACATTATGCATAAAACCATGAGAAAATATTTTAAAATCAAACTTCTCATGCCACTGTTTTGGTGCTTGTTTTAATCCATACAATGATTTGACTAATCTACATACTTTATTTTCATTTCCTGGTAGAACGAAACCTTCAGGTTGTTCCATGTATACCTCCTCATTGAGGTCACCATTCAGGAATGCAGTCTTTACATCCATTTGGTGAATGTGAAGATGATGTATGGAAGCTAGCGCAAATAATATCCTAGTGGATGTTATCCTAGATACAGGTGAGTATGTATCAAAGTAGTCTATCCCTTCTTTTTGTCGAAAACCCTTAGCTACTAGTCGAGCTTTAAAGGTTTGGATAGTCCCATTAGTGTGATATTTCTTCCTAAATACCCACTTACAACCTATGGATCTTGAACCTGAAGGTAAGTTTACTAGTTCCCATGTTTGATTTGATAGTATGGATTTCATTTCATCATTTATAGTTTCTTTCCAAAAAGCTGTCTCTAGAGGATACAGCTTCCTTATATGTTTTAGGATCATCTTCTATAGTCATTACTATAGGTATTTGTCTTATAACATTTTCTCTATCTGCTTCTACCAGATGAAAAATGATGCATTGTGAGTCTATGTAGTCATCTCCATGACTCTTCTCTATTCTTGTTCTTTGACTCCTACGGGGTTCAATAGGAGCTTTCACTATATGTGGAGCTGTGTTATCTGGTTCTCTATTAAGAGTTTGGATTTCATTATCCTTTGACTCCAAGGATAGTGAGTTCTCAAAGAATTCAACGTCTCTTGATTCTATAATTGTATTAGACTCCATGTCTAGAAGTCTATAAGTTTTACTATTTTATGCATACCCTACGAAGGCGCACTTAATAGCTCTTGGTCATAACTTAGTTTTTTTTGGATCAGGGGTTCTGCAGTATGCAAGACACCCCCACACTTTAAGATATCCTAGGTTAGGTTTTCTACCTCTCCATGTTTCATATGGAGATATTTTATATTTTTTAGATGGAATTCTTTTTATTATATGGCATGCTACAAGCAGTGCCTCACCCCACAGACTTAGTGGCAACTTTACTCTTATTAGCATTGAGTTAACCATTTCTACTAATGTTCTATTCTTCCTTTCAGCTATTCCGTTTTGTTGAGGTGTGTATGGAACTGTACATTGATGTACCACTCTATGTTCTTCACAGAAGTTATCGAATTCATTCGAGAAGTATTCTCCTCCTCTATCGCTACGGAGAATTTTTATCTTCTTACTTAGTTGATTCTCTACTTCTACTTTATATATCTTAAACATGTTCAATGCTTCATCTTTGCTCTTTAATAGATAAACATACACATATCTAAAGCAATCATCTATAAAGGTTATGAAATACCGTTTACCTCCACGAGTAAGAATGTCGTTTAACTCATAGATATCACTGTGCACAAGATCCAAAATTTGAGACAATCTTTCAACACTTGAAAAAGGTTTTTTCGTCATTTTAGATCGTATGCACACTTCACATTTATCAGTTTCATTATCTGTGTATGAGATTAAACCATTCTTAGCCATGAACTTCAAGGTACTATACCCTATATAGGCTAATCTATCATGCCACAGTCCAGCAGATTCAACCATATACGCAGAAGTGCTACTTTTATTCAGAGAAAACTTAATCATCCCGTTACAAGCATATCCCTTTCCAACAAAATTCTCATTCTTGGACAGAATCAGTTTTCCTGACTCGTACACCACCCTTATACCTGATTTTCCCAGAAGGTCCCCAGAAACTAAGTTTCACCTCATGTCTGGGACGTGCAGTACATTAGTCAGAATCACTTTCTTCCCAGAAGTGAATATCAGTTCGACAGTTCCTTTGCCGACGACCTTTGATCGGACTTCATTACCCATTTGTACTTCTTGACCATCGGTCAATTCCTCATAGGTTTTGAAGGCTGATTTGTCGTAATACACATGTACTATAGCAACAGTATCATACCACCAGCCTGAAACTTTGCCTTGGATGGTATTCACCTCAGTGATCATAGCCACGATATCACCTTCTTCTACTGTACTTGCCTCTTTTTTAGATTTGCGATATCGGCACACTCGACCATAGTGTTCGGTTTTTCCACAGACATGGCATGGGCCTTTGAACTTTCCGTTCTTCTTTTGGACATTTTTCTTGAATTTCCCTTTATTGGGTTTTAAGGAATCGTCCTTCTCGGAATTCTTGTTATTGGCGTTTTCTATTGCATATACCTTGGACGAGGCATTCCCGTTATCATTCTTTTTGTCACGGTTACGGAATTCTTCCTCAATCCTGAGGTGTTTCTGGATTTATTCCAGTGTGTAGTCCTCAGTTTTATGTAGCAACTTCTTTCTATAGTCTTTCCACATCGGTGGCAATTTAGCGATTATAGCCCTGACTTGGAATGATTCAGAAAGATCGATTTTGATCGCTTTGATTTTGTTTACTATTAGCTGCAGTTCTTAGATTTAGGGCAGCAGCGGTTTATTATCTATCATGCTGAAGTCAAAATACCTGGCGATAAGAAATTTGTTGGTCCCTTCTTCTTCAGCCTTGTACTTGAACTCCAGTGCGGCCCAGATCTCATTTGCTGATGATGTCTGTTGGTACAGATCGTACAGGCAATCGGAGAGAGCGTTCAGAATGTGTCCACTACACAAGAGTTCATCTTCGGCTCTTTTAGCGCGGGCAGCCACCTGTTCAGGTGTGTCGTTATCGATTGCTTCAGGTAATGCTTGTAGATTTGGATCTAGTATGTAGTAGATCTTCAGCGCCGTCAGAAGAAATTTCAGCTTGTCTTGCCATCTTGTAAAATTGGTTCCATCGAACCGATCAAGACGTATCAAGTCCTGATTCATCAACTTGATGGATGAAACACTGTCGACTTCCATCTTAAAAATAACGCTTTAAGATTGTTAAGAAATTATACAAATTTAGATAATATCTGTATAATGTGGAAACCAAAAATCACTATGATCAGAACTTAAGGACAGGCTGAAGCACGTCTGAAAACACTGTCCTTAAAGCATTATTTGCCCCTACTCAAGTGAATTGAGTATGCTGATAGGTTACAGGCAAACAGCTTCTAGGATACGACGAGTCTGGTGTGGGTCTGCGTTAAGCAAACACGAAGGCCCACCAAATGGAACTCTATTACACACTTTTCTAGCAGTATTACAATGTAAGAGAAAAATCTCAAAAGAAAGAAAAGAAAGAGAAAAAGTGGTTTCGACCACTGCACTGGTTAGTTCAAATCTTCAGCTACTGGTTCAGTTGAACCGTTCTAGACCACACCGCTAGTCTGTTCTTCTAGCTAATGTTCAAGCCTTGCTATGTTGCTGGAAACACTAAAAGATATGAGTGGAGAGGGGCTCGTTATCTTAATTCGTATGAATTTGTTGGAGTGAGTTGAGATGAATTGGAACCCATCCAGGCTCTCCTTTTATAGGCTAAGGTGGCTAGGGGGTTATGGTCCAGAGACTTAATTTTCATTAAGCCATTTTTGGCTGTTGGAAAACTAGCCATTTTTTACTGTTGTGCATGGGCCATAAATCTGCTGCATGCTGACTGTTGTGAGACAGCAGCTAGCCGTTTTCTAGCTATTGGGCTAGCCATGTAATAGTTACAGGTAGACCCTACACTTAATGGCTCAGCTGTTATAGTTTTTGCTGCAACAGATCTATTCAGTCCATCTATATATACTGAGAGATCTGTCTCTTAGTCCTCTAGTTTCTCTATCAACCAGTCACCCGCCATAGCCACTTAGTCGCACACGTCTCACTCTGGTTCGCGAAGGGAGCGACTCTCTGCGACACGAAGTGCAAAGTGCAAAGTGCAAAGTCCGCCACTAGCGCTTCTACAACCACACAACCTCACATGCCCATGCCCTCGCACCGAGCCCGTGACCGAGCCCGAGTCCGAGGCCGAGCACATTCGCACTGAAACACACAAGTCCTATAGTCCACGGACTAGGTAAGTAAATATTATAGTACTCCACCATTATCATTTAAACCATTTTTTTTTCTTCTCTTTTTTCAATGTGAGACTATTCTCAAAAATTTACAAAAAGATATTTTCCAAACACTTTTTTATATATTATATTATATATTTTTTATTTAAAATATTTTTTATAAAATTAATATTTTTACAACAGTTATTGAAACTCGTTCTTGTTCCCGGTCATACGATAGACGGACTATGGACTGGATAAGGTAGTTATGTTTCATTATGCACATATGGCGTAGCAAATCTCATCATATTTCGTACAGCAAAATATCTGCATGAAACGTCACTTTTATAGCGTTTGCAGACTACGTTAGGTACTATACATCCTAATGCATTGAAATAGTGGAAATTGTGAATTTTCATCCCAAAGCAGAGAAATGATTGGTCAGAGTGGATATAGATCACATACATCAAGATAAGTCGTTCCCCATGGCTGCAAACTGGAAAGATAATCCTCGAACAACAGCCCATGCGATCACAGTCCGGGACAACTTAGAATCCCCCCATGCTATCACAGTCTAAGACACCTTAGATTCCCTGCCATCCACACACAGTGGGACCCACCTGATGAGTGGCTTTGATTTTGTACACGTGACAGGTTGACACACGTGAGAGTTGGTTTGGCAAAAAAAATAGAAGTGCACCGTGTGGTGCACGCAAAAGAAGTGACATTTGCTTTTGTCTCCATTCACCCAAATTGACAGGGCTATTGCCTTCGCTATCCATTGACTGCATCTTCTCTCTTATGGAGTAGCTAATCCTATGCTAGACAATCATATCTAAGTCATCGAGCACTCACCTCCATACACATGTCATGCAGGAGTAAGGTTACTGTAGCTGAGGTATCCACAAAAAATCCCACTGTTCCAATGATCCTAGCCGTGATCGGATGACTATATTGCCCTGTCTTTTGGACCTTCAATTAGCTGCCCATTTCTAATCCTTGGGTGCTGGTCGTGGGGCTGTCGATGGGAACCCGCCCTTGCAGTGGACCCAATCTTTTCAAATAGGGGAGGTCCCCTTATGGGACCGCTAACGAAGTGGTTCGGGTCTTACATTCTTGGATCTGATTTTATTTTTTTAAAAAAAAGGAGTCTAGCAAGGTTAGGGTCCGTCCATCAACTTTTACCTTATCAAGATTGGGTTGAGTTGGGTCAACTTACTTTTTTATTATATTATTAGTGGGTCAGGGTATCTACATCACAAATGGACCACCTTTGATCGACCATCACTTCAAAATCTCTTTCAAGATGACTACAGCTGTTGATTAGTGGAAAAAATGGCCAATTTGATTGATCATATTGGAAAATGTCACATCATTGATTTGGACTCTGGACGATGTATCCTACCTTTGATTGCATACCTTTCAAATAATAATAATAAATAAATATAAAAATATGCAGTAGCCACCTCTCATTAATGTCTGCAAAAATGAAAAATCCATATGGGTTACAATCGAGATAATTCGATTATTAATATGGTCCATCCATTATCTGGGCTGGGCCTAGGTTTTATTTCCTATTCATCTCAAAAGTCAATTCGATAGGATGATGTAATCAATCTATTTTCAATGGTTATGAAAATGGGTAGGCTATATTGATAATACTAAAAACGGGTCAAGCCATTGATTTGGATCATCCATGTTATTGGTCTGCCGTTGACTGCCCTTTGCTCCTAATTAAAATCATCTTAATCTAATGATCTCAGTCATCTAATCAATAGACAGGAATGGATGGTCCTATTTATTAAATTATAAAAGGTTTGATCAATAATCTGAACCATGCATAAATCATGTGGGCCACACCTTTGATTGAGGATTCATCCCAAATATGTATATATATATATATATATATATATATATATATATATATATATATATATATATATATATATATATATATATATATATACCCACACACACACTTTGATAGAGGATCTTAGCCATCCAATCACCGTACTAGAAAATGAATGACAATATTTATTATATAGAATATGGTGCTAGTTATTAAAAATTATCTTGACCCATCCCACTTAAGAATTACTCGGGCTTGAAAAATGGACGATCCATGCTGCTTTGGACCTTACACCACGTGGGATTCACTTTTGATTTCCCTTTTAAAACTCACTTTTACTAGCGATTATAACCATCTAGTCAATGGGGTAACGACTGACACTTTTTTGCGGTAACTGATGAATCATTCCTCAGTACACAACTCAAGTGAGCCGCATGACAGGAAAAAGTGCTAGGGAAATGTTACGGTTGAAAACCCCCAGGGTCCGTTGTAATGTTCATATGCCATCCATATAGCTCATAATTATGGTTTTTATTACTGGGATGAATTGAAAGCACTAAAAATTTAGGCTAATCTACGACTTTCGTGGTAGCGTGAATGTCTCAATGGTGGAGGTTTAGTCCTCACTTTTTTTTTTGTCATATGGCCCACTTGAGTTTTGAATCTATCTCTTTTTTCAGCTCATGTCCTAACATGATCTGACAAAATGGATGGATGAGGAGATTTCACGCAAACATCTATTGTTGGATATCTTAAATCAATTCAACAACAAGGTCTATTGATGTCATCGACAGACCAGTCAATGCCATCGAGTACTTCGATGCCATCAAATAGATGCTATTAGTTTAGCAAGAAGATTGGCTGATGTCCTTGAGAAATATTCTGAGAAAAATAATTTTAAATTATGGAATGTCAAAATGATTGGCTTATTAGTTTAACAAGAATTGGATATGGTTACTTGATGTAAAGATAATTGAATTTGCTCCCCTTATACAGCGTCTCAAGTATAACAAGTTTCCAGAGCAATCAACATTCAGGATACAATGACTATAAACCGATCCTAGTGGTACACTCACTATACATGGGCTCGAACCACTTACAGTTTAACCCGAAAATGCTAAATTAACTTAGCGGCGAAATCAGTAACCAAAAACTTGTAAAACAGAAAAAGAATATTCACAAGAGAGCATAAATGGTTTTTTATTTTTTATTTTTATTTTTAAAGGAATGGAAGCCCTTATATAGACTCTAAAGTAGTACATTACGCACCCTTTCGAAAGGGTATGGTCCGTTAGTTTTAAGCACAACGGTGTGACTAACCAACCAGCCACATCTTTATATTTCAAAACGAAAAGTTGCAAGTGTGAGTAAACTCTTGTACAAAATAAAGTCCCGCGAGTACCCATATACATACATAGCCGTGTGAGTACATACCCACAATCCTATCCCATTACGAACGCGGACTCGAGTTCGGCTCGACAAGCGCGTGTGTGTAGAGAGCGTGTGGGACGACGACATATATTAGAGCTATTAGCATAACCCCCCATATAACCAAACTCACATGTCCCATTAATGAGGCTAAGCCCCAAGGCAAAAGGCCTACCTTATATATAAGAAATTTTTTAAGACAAATTTGATGTGGGATTAAACCTACAACATAAAAGCAACATAAATTTCAAATTTGGAAGGAAATCAAAATATTTAAAAATCTCAATTTTTTAATGTACTTCTGAAACAAAATACAACAAACTCTACCTTACCGTATCTGTCTATCAAATGAGGTGAGGCCTGGGCCTTACCCAAGACAATTTGCCCTTTACCATGGGCCCACCTTGACGTATGTATTTTATATCCATGCCGTCCATTTGTTTTGCCTGATCATTTTAAAGCGTGATCTTGAAAATGAAGAAGATCCCAATATTAGGTGGACCATACTTTAGGAAACAATGTTGATTGAATGCCTTACCATTAAAACTTCCTAAGGCCCACTATAATGTTTACTTTCCATCCAACTTGTTGATAAGGTCAAATAAACTTCAATGAAGTGAAAAAACCAATATTAGCTTGATCCAAAACTTACGCCCCCCATTAATGGTCAATCACCATTGTTTCCTATGTTATGGTCCACTTGAGAGTTAGTTTTATTTCATATTTTGGCTCATGCCCTAAGGTGATCAAGTAAAATGGATGACCAGCATCAGCATATAGAATAAATACATCAAGGTGGGCCCACAGTAAGGGCTGCATCATCTTGGGTAAGGTTGGACCACACCTAATCCACTCCCTACAATGCATGGTAAACGCAACTCCATGTAGCCCAACTCCATAGAACTTTGGGTTTGCCTCATTTTTTTGCTCAAGCCCTATGATGATTTGGCAAAATGGATAAACGGCGTAGATATAACACATACAACCTTGATTAGCGTTTTAAAATTTTGCTTTTTAAAATATATCAACTTAAGGTAAAGTATGATACAATGCCTACCAGAAAAGTAAAATACATGACCTCTGTGAGGTCCATCGTTTTGTCTATGTGAAATGCATTCCATTCCTCGAGTACACTTTCTTATACTCAACGTCTGGCCCAAAAAACAATCTGATCCAAAACTCAAGTGGGCCTCATACACAAACATAATATGTTTGGTGTTCATCTTTATTATTCCTTCCAATGTGGTCCACCTGAGTAGTGGTTCCAATTGATTTTTTTAATTCGTTCCCTAACAAGAACAAGCTTACATTATGGACGTATTAGATGTCTCAATGGATTGGCACATAGGGCATGAATATTGTATGTTTTTACTTGCCGATTTGGGAGTTATTGGAGAGAGAGAGAAGTTGGGTTTTAATGGAACATAAAAGTCAAAGTCGGTGGAGGAGGGAGATGAGTTACGAGGAATAGAGATATTTTGGGGAATTTCAAAAGACTCTTATACTTACTGTAATCCACAACGGCACGTACACCAATCCTAAATCAATTATGTGAATAATTTTCATTAAGAAATTTTTATTACGGGTGATAAACAAACACCCAAAATAATAAATAAAGTAGATGAAATCTGATTTTAAGACTTCCGTGGTATATTAAGTGGTAAATAAACAGGCCCTAAGTCCAAATATGTGTTATATACCATATTATCTGAGTCTGCCAAGCCGGTGCAACGACTATAATTGGTCAACGGTATGCGTGTCAGATGCACTCTTAGACAGCCAATTCCTTTCTCCCCGGAAACGCGGAAGCAGACTGTCTGAATATCCTGTAGCATGACGTGGCTCAATCTGTGTGGGGCCAGTTAGATGGCAAAAAGATATACATCATGGACAAAAAGATGGTTTTCCCCATGTCTATAATCGAGGATAGAATCTGATGAACAAAGTGAATTTTGTATATACAACGTAGTGGGCCCAAGCAGCTTGGGTGTTGTAGAAGCTGTGTAAAACAAGCGTCGAAAGTCTGGCAGGTGATTCTGGTCTTATCGACTGGAGAGATGATCCTCGCACTGTTGGATAATATGTTGAATTAAATAGACTATAAAATCGAGAACTAAAAAGGAAAATAAATTTAGAGAAAGAAAAACTTATTGAATTGAGTCGAGGCGTGACTGAGTCACTCGGCTTGAAATCGAATTTGCTCCCCTTGGACAGCGTCCCAAGTGCAACAAGTTTCCAGAGCAATCGACCTCCAGGATACAACGACTATGACCCGGTCCCAGCAGTGCACTCACTGTACACGGGCTCGAACCACTTGCAGTTTAATCCGAAAGTGCTGAGTTGACTCAGCAATGAACTCAGTAACAATGGTAAAAACCGTATCAGAGAGAGTTTTATAAGACAGTATTTTTTCATATTTTGAAACTGGAATCGGAAGTCTTTATATAGACTCCGAAATGGTGCATAAGCACCCTTTACAAAAGGTTATGTCCGTTGGGTTTAAACCCAACAGGGGCGACCATCCGGAAGGGAAGCATCTCTCTGGTTTAAAATGAAAAGGCGCAAGTGCGAGTACACTCTCGCACATACAGTCCTGCGAGTACCCATACACACACACCCACGCGCGCGAGTACACTTACACCGCACCCGCACCCGCACCCGCACCTGCGCCCTGCCCAGCCCGTCCCGTCCCGTCCCGTCGCGCAAGCGGACGCGGACACGGACTCGGACTCGGACTCGGACTCGGACTCGGCTCGGCACGGCACGACTAGGCTCGGCGCGCGCGCGTGCGTGTGTGGTTAATGGCATAGATTAGAGCTATTGGCATAGCCCCCCCACAAGACCAAATTCACATGCCCCCTGAAAGGGGCTCAAGCCCTAGGCAAAAAGTCTATCATATAAACAAGAGAATTTCTCTTGTCAAATCCGATGTGGGACAAAACCAACACCTCAAAAACACCAAAATTTTAAATGTGGAGGGAAAATACTGAAATTTAAAAATTTAAAAATTTAATATTATTTTAAAATAAATACAACAATCCCCCACATGTTTTAAAATAAAATGTTTTCGGATTAAAGCGAAATAGTTGTGCAATGGTGCCGGTGTCACCATAGACTTGAACCGACATTAGAGTAAGCAAGACAGGTCTACAGGAATCAGGTGACACCATAGTCTTGGACCTGAATCCTTTTAATGTAGATCGCAAGTACATGCCACTCACACAACTCTTTCTCTGCAAGTGATTCTGTGGTTCGGTGCGTTTCGGCCATACACCATTACCTGAATTTCATGAGTGCTCTAGAGAATTCGCCTAGATTCTCATAGGAAGCGGCCTCCACCTCCACACCCATATAGGTGAATTCCATCAAGTGTATGCAGCAACTGTATACACCACCAAATATATGGCTATGGATCCATTAAGAGTTCTAAAAACTCATCCTTCTGCGTTGCTGCTCGCACTGTACACCATAGAAGGGGCTCATATAACTCAGTGCAATCGTCTACCTCGTGTCTTGTTGTTTACCCATTGAACCTATCTCATGTGATCTCCACTTGTATAGGTTGGGTTACCGACACTGGCAGCTCATATATTAGGCTCAGCCCCATTCCCTTCGATGTATCATTGACTAACTTTTTAGATAGTCCTTTAGTTAGATGATCTGCTAGATTCTTTTCTGACCTCACAAAGTCAATAGATATGACTCCATCACGCAACATATGTTTCACTATGTTGTGTCTGAGTCTAATATGTCTGCTTTTTCCATTATATATTTTACTTTTTGCTTTCGCTATAGCTGCTTGACAGTCACAATGAATAGACACGGCCGATACAGGCTTTGGCCATAATGGTATATCAGCTAAGAGATTTCTAAGCCATTCAACTTCTGATCCAGCCTTTTCTAAGGCAATAAACTCGGATTCCATAGTCGACCGAGCAATACATGTCTGCTTGGTGGACTTCCAAGAGACTGTTCCTCCACCCAAAGTGAAGACATATCCACTAGTGAATTTTGTCTCATCTGAATCACTGATCCAGTTAGCATCACTATATCCTTCTAATACAGTAGGATAACCATTATAATGTAAACCATATGTCATATTACCTTTTAGGTATCGCAAAATTCTAGACAATGCATTCCAATGTTCTTTTCCAGGGTTATGTGTATATCTACTTAGCCTTCCTACTGCAAAAGCTATGTCAGGTCTAGTGCAGTTTGTTAGATACATGAGGCTACCAATTATTTTAGAATATTCCAATTGAGACACACTATTTTCTTTATTCTTCATGAGAGTCACACTATAATCATAAGGAGTATTGACAGGTAAACAGTTAAAATGGTTAAACTTTCTCAATATCTTCTCAATGTAATGAGATTGTGATAATATAATAACACCATTTTTCCTGGTTACTTCAATATCCAAGATTACACTTGTCTCTCCTAAGTCTTTCATGTCAAACTTAGATGACAAGAATTTCTTAGTTGCATTAACTAATTTAATATTAGTTCCAAAAATAAGCATGTCATCAACATAAAGACATATGATAACATAATCATTTCCAGAAATTTTACTATATACACATCTATCTACATCATTTATATGATAACCATTTGATTTTAAAACACCATCAAATTTTTCATGCCATTGTTTAGGAGCCTGTTTTAATCCATATAGTGATTTAATTAGTCTACATACTTTATTTTCTTTACCTAATATCTTATAACCCTCAGGTTGCTCCATATATATTTCTTCTTCTAAGTCTCCATTTAGGAAAGTCGTCTTAACATCCATCTGGTGTACCACTAGTTTATATATGGAGGCTATCGCTATTAAGACTCTAATAGTTGTAATCTTAGTTACAGGGGAATATGTATCAAAATAATCTATTCCTTCCTTTTGTTTAAAGCCTTTCGCTACCAACCTAGCCTTAAACTTATCGATAGTTCCATCTGGTTTTAGTTTCTTTCTAAACACCCATTTGCAGCCTATTGGTTTGTTACCAGGTGGTAGATCTACAAGTTCCCAAGTATTATTAGATATAATAGATTCTAACTCATCATTTATTGCTTCCTTCCAAAAAGTTGCATCTGGAGAGTTAATAGCTTCTATATAAGTCGTAGGATCATCTTCTACTAAGAATGTGAAAAAACCATCTCCTAGGTTAGTTTCTCTTCTAACTCTAATATTTTTTCTTGGTTGTATCTCTTCTACTACTTTCTCGTAAGCATTTTTACTAGTAGACGCAATATCTGATTCATTAACTTTTTCTATTCCTATAGATTTAGATTTCATAGGGAATACGTTCTCAAAGAACTCTGCATCCCTAGCTTCTATAATTGTATTAGGATCTAGAATATTATCCTTAGTTTTTAAAACTAGAAACCTATAGGCCGCACTGTTTTGTGCATACCCTATAAATACACAATCGGTCGTTTTAGGACCTAATTTTCTTTTCTTAGTTTCAGGCAATCCTACTTTAGCAAGACACCCCCACACTTTAATATATTTATAACTAGGAATATGATTCTTCCAAAGTTCATATGGTGTTTGTTCAGAAGATTTAGATAGAATCCTGTTTAGGATATAACAAGCAGACAGAATTGCTTCTCCCCACATATTTGAGGGTAAGCCTGAACTATTTAACATGGCATTCATCATTTCTTTTAAAGTTCTGTTCTTACGTTCTGATATTCCATTTTGTTCTGGTGTATAAGGAGCTGTAGTTTCATGAATTATTCCATTCTTTTCACATAATTCTCTAAATTGAGAAGATTCAAATTCACCTCCTCTATCTGTTCTAAGTCTTTTAATTTTTATATTTAATTGATTTTCAACTTCAATTTTGTATTTATAAAAAGCATCTAAAGCTTCATCTTTGTTCCTTAATAGATATACTCTAGTGAACCTAGAGTAGTCATCTACAAAAGTTATATAATATCTTTTTCCTCCTCTAGACATGTGATTTCTAAAATCACCTAAATTACTATGTATCAACTCTAATAGAACAGATGATCTTTCTATTTGTTTAAAGGGTTTTCTAATAAATTTTGATTGTACACATGTTTCACATTTTTCAAACTCTTCATTAGATATATTAGGTAATAAACCTAATCTTTTCATTTTCTTTAAAGATGCCACATTCACATGACCTAATCTATTATGCCATAGATAAAAAGGTTCAACGATATAAATAGAACTAGATGTTTTCTTATTATCATTGGATACATTTACAATGAATAAACCATCGCTACAGTACCCCTTACCAACAAAGGTTTCATTTTTAGTCATTACAAGCTTATCTGAATCAAATACTAATTTGACACCAGCCTTATTGAGGAGCGAACCGGAGACCAAGTTTCTTCTAATGTCAGGCACATGGAGGACATCATTTAACATTAGAGTCTTTCCAGAAGTGAGTTTCAGAAGTACTTTTCCTTTCCCTACAACTGGAGACGTTGTAGCATTTCCTATGAACACCTGTTCATCATCACCTGATACTTGGTAGGAGGTAAACATGCTACGAACCTTGCACACGTGTCTAGTTGCACCAGTATCTAGCACCCACTCCAAGTTGTTTACAAGGAAGACTTATGACACCACAGCCACTACTATGTCAGACTCATTGCCTGTTTCTGTAAGATTAGCTTGCGGCTTATCTTTATTTTTTCTTAAGCCTGCAGGTTTTAACATGATGCCCAGGCTTTCCACAGTTGTAGCAGTTTTTCTTTTTTTTGAATTGATTGTTTGCATTCTTCTTTTTGAGCCTGCATTCATTTGCATAATGTCCAGGTTTGCCACAATTATGACAGTTGCCCTTTTTCTTTTTATTTGTCCGACTTGATTCCACAAGATTCGCTTTTAAATCTATCTCATTTTTATTTCCTTTTTGGTCCCTGATTCTATTGGCCTCCTCTATTCGTATGTGTACGATAGTGGTTTCCAAAGAAACACAGTTCTTCTTATGTTTCATTCTATTTTTATATTCTTTCCAGGAGGGCGGTAACTTTTCTATTAACGCTCCTGACAGAAACACCTCATCCAACTTAATTCCTTCTGTCGATAGTTCGTGAATTAGACTTTGAAAGTCATGAATCTGATTTGTGACAGATTTATCGTCTGTCATTTCATAGTGAAGGAAATTAGCAATTGCATATTTCTTAGCGCCTGCATCTTCTAATATGTATTTCTTTTCTAAAGCAATCCATATGTCTTTAGCAGAAGCGTAAGAAGCATACACATCATATAATTCGTTGGATAAAGAGTTTAGAATATAATTTTTACAATTATTTTCATCTTTTACTTCATTTTGATTTGCTAGATCTATAGTAAATGATTCAGATAAAATGTATGAAACTTTTAGGGTGGTAAGAGCGAACATCAATTTCTGTTTTCACCATTTAAAGGATTGTCCAGCAAATGGTTCGATTTTGACTAACTCAGTAGAAGCATTTACTGTTACTGTAGCCATAGTCTATGTAATTCAACAAATTCGATTTCAAGATTGTTGGATAATATGTTGAATTAAATAGACTATAAAATCGAGAACCAAAAAGGAAAATAAATTTAGAGAAAGAAAAACTTATTGAATTGAGTCGAGGCGTGACTGAGTCACTCGGCTTGAAATCGAATTTGCTCCCCTTGGACAGCGTCCCAAGTGCAACAGGTTTCCAGAGCAATCGACCTCCAGGATACAACGACTATGACCCGGTCCCAGCGGTGCACTCACTGTACACGGGCTCGAACCACTTGCAGTTTAATCCGAAAGTGCTGAGTTGACTCAACAATGAACTTAGTAACAATGGTAAAAACCGTATCAGAGAGAGTTTTATAGACTCCGAAATGGTGCATAAGCACCCTTTACAAAAGGTTATGTCCGTTGGGTTTAAACCCAACAGGGGCGACCATCCGGAAGGGAAGCATCTCTCTGGTTTAAAACGAAAAGGCGCAAGTGCGAGTACACTCTCGTACATACAGTCCTTCGAGTACCCATACACACACACCCACGCGAGTACACTTACACCGCACCCGCACCCGCGCCCAGCGCAGCCCGTCTCGTCCCGTCCCGTCGCGCACGCGGACGCGGACACGGACTCGGCGCGCGCGCGCGCGTGTGTGGTTAATGGCATAGATTAGAGCTATTGGCATAGCCCCCCCACAGGACCAAATTCACATGCCCCCTGAAAGGGGCTCAAGCCCTAGGCAAAAAGTCTATCATATAAATAAGAAAATTTCTCTTGTAAAATTCGATGTGGGACAAAACCAACACCTCAAAAACACCAAAATTTTAAATGTGGAGGGAAAATACCGAAATTTGAAAATTTAAAAATTTAATATTATTTTAAAATAAATACAACACGCACCACAGCCATGCGATGGGCTAGGACACCTACAATCCCGCCACGAACACAACAGGCCTATCTGATGAGTGGCTTAGATTTTTTATAGATGTCAGGTTGCCACACGTGAGAGTCGGATTGGCCAAAAAAGTGCACCGTGCAGTGCACGCCAAGATAGTAACATTTGCTTTGTCTCCCATTGACTCAAATTGACTTGGCTTTAATATCTTTACTTAGCTATATTCTCTATCTTTTATTAAGGAGTAGGTATCCAATGCTAGACTATCGTATCTCAGTCATCAAATACTCCTCTTTCCATACGGAAACGGATTGGCTACTCTCCCTAACACCAGCTACGTAGCTGATGGTCGGTGCTCTGTGGGCCCGCCATGATGTATGTGTTTCATCCATTCTGTTCATCCATTTTTGCAGATCATTTTATGGCTTGATCCCAAAAATGAGAGGTATATAAATCTCAATGGACCCCACCAGATGAAAACAATAGTGATTAGATATCCACATTTAAAATCCACCTAAGGCCCACTGTACTGTTTATTTGACATCCATACAGTCCCAGATGAAGGGAAAAAACAAAAATTAGCTTAATCCAAAACTTTTATGCCCCCAAATGTTTTTTAATGGTTGATGTTCATTCAACACTTTTTCCTGTAATGTTGTTCAGGTAAGATTGGGGTATATCTCAATTTTTATCTTATAATGTAGAATGATATGTAAAAATAGATAGACCGCATGGATGAAACATATATATCATTGTAGAGCCCATAGAGCACCGACCACCCTCCATTGGCTGGTGTCCGGGGAGTAGCCAATCCTTCCTCTCCATACACCTGTCATGCAGGTGTACGGTTAACGAGGGTAGCGGATTGGCTGGTGTCCCACGCATCAACTATGTAGCGGGTGTAGGTACGGGTGGTGCGACGACTATCGCTGACGCTCCTCGAGCTCGAGTTTACAAACGGGTCAAATGAGATCAAAGTTACATGGCCCCACAGTGGTGTATTTATTATATCCACACCGTTCATCTATTTTTCAAGATCATTTCGAATCATAATCAAGAAAAAGAATCATATCTAAAGATCAAATGGACCACACCACAGATACCATCGAGATAATAATATTCACTGTTAAAAAATTTGTAGGGCCACCATAACGTGTATTTTCCATTCAATCTGGCATAAGACCACAAAGACATAAATGAAGAGAAAAACAAATTTCATATTGATCCAAAACTTCTGTGACCATAAAAAGGTTTCAATGGTATACGTTCAATCCTCCAATGTTTTTTTCAGTGTGGTCCCCTTGATGGTTTTATCTGTCTTATTTTTCATTTAAAGCCTTAAGACGAACTTCTAAAATGGATGGACGATTTAGATATAACACATACCTTATGATTAGACCCGTATAACTTGCTGACATCAATACACCACCCTATCCGTTTCCGTCAAACTCCAGAGCCTTTCGCATGAAGCTCCTGCGCTGGAAATTTAGGTGTGACCGTAGTGATGTTTCCGAGAAATTCACTCCATGCATCCGTTTTGCATGATCCTTCCAGTACTTTATACCAAAAGGATCCGAGATTTAAGTGGGCTGTAAGAAAATTCCTGCCGTTGTTCCAGGCGTCAACAGTGATGTTTACATGCCCTCTATACCGTTATAAACGTCATTCATGTTGGGATGAGAAACACAAATATTAGCTTGATTCAAAGCTTCCGTGGCCACACAAATATATCAACTATAGACATTTAATCATCATGTTTTTGGCCCACCTGAGTAATTGTTACGTATCAATTTTAACCTTGTATCCTAAAATGAGAACACAAAATGAATAAATGAAGTGGATTTTCCAAAAACATCACCACAGGCCCCTCTTAAGTTCGCCAACTGCTTTCGCACAAAATATGCGTCCATTAACGTGGGAAGACGGACTGCTTCCTAACCCCTCCGGTCTCTAGCCAGGAACGGTCAGTTCTGTGGGCGGTGCCACCGTGATGTATCTATTTATCGACATTGTCCATCTCTTCTCTCTCTCGTATCATTTTAAAGTGTGTGCACAAAAATAAGGCAGATCCATTGCCCAAGTGGACCACAACAAATAATAAGCTTAGTTGTGTTAAATGTACAAAGCATTAAATGTAAGTTGCATTAAATGCAAGAGTCATATATGGTGGGGTCCACTTGAGCGTTGTATCTGTCTTAAAATGATATGCGACAAGGGATGTACAGCATGGATAAACAGATCATTATAGTAAGCCCACCCCACAGAATTGACAGTTCGTGGCTAGAGATCGGACGCAATCCGTGCCCATTAATGTGAACGGAGTTTTTATGGAAAATCCAACTAGTCGGATGATCTTATCCGTCGATGATGCCCACATTGCCCCGTCTTTGGGACCTTCACTTAGTTGCTAGTTGTAATGCCGACGGCTGTTTGTAGGGTTGTTAATGAGTACCTTGGCCCATGTAATGGACCCAAGCCTATTAAACAAGCCCAGGTCCCCTTTTAGACTAGGGGTGCACATGAACCGGTAGAACCGTGGAACCAGACTGGAACTGATCAAACGGTTCGGTTTAGTCTAGTTCTAGAGTGCACCTGTTCCGGTTCCGGTTCCAAAAATCAAAGAACCGTTGGATATGGTCTGACTCCGATTTAGGAAGGTTTCAATTATAGGAGACATTACCTCCATTGTTTCCTGTGATGCAATCTCTGAATGGATGGTGGATATAAATGCATCTCATAACAATTGGGCCGGATTTTGAAAAGCCCATAACCGTGGAACCGATCCGGAACCAAATCGGTTTTTATAGTCTGGTTCCGTTTCAGTTCGAGGGTGCTAACAGTCGGGTTCTAGTTTCGAAAATCCTAGAACTGTTAGGAACGGTTTAGTTCCAGTTTCACCCCAGAACTAGACCAAACCGATCCGTGTGCACCCCTATTTTGGACTTGCTCGCAGACTGATTCGGGTCTCACATTTTTTAACTGAGTTGAGTTGGGTCAAGTTAGCTTTTATAATACCATCATATGCATTATATATATATATATATATATATATATATATATATATATATATATATATATATATATATATATATATATATAAATTCTAACAACGAAGTGAGTTTTCAAATGGTGTGAATGTAAAAGAGACTTTTTTTTTTTTTTTTTGGGGTTAGCTTGTTAGTACACACCCTACTGTCAATTCACACTTAACGCCACCCCCACTAGGGAACCATAGCAAGACCTCAATGTAAAAGAGAGCGTGTTTACACACCATGCATGCCTCAAAGTGGCACCTGTACTGTGTGATGTAACCCATCCACATGATACTTTGTATATGTTCTTATTTGTCTAACCCCACTTAAAGCATGGATCCAAAAACTTAATAGATATTAATTCTTCAAAAAAGTGGTCTAAGGCTCTTCTTTTTATCTTTTTCTTTCTTTTACATGCACTCACATCTCACATATGGCGCCCATGCACTCACAACACTGATTTTTAACCGTAATGGGTACTCAAACTCATGACACGTTGAAATTCTTATTTATACATGAGGCTACCACAGCAGCATGAATAAAGTCCCAAGGCTCATTAGGACCCAAACTTGGTTAACCTAACATGTACTATATAGACCTTGGCAAGACTTGGGCATGAGTGTTATAAGACCCAACTCGTTGACAGCCCTATATATTTGGACAGAAGTGTTAAAATTTAAAATTGGCTTAATATTTCTTAGTGGAAATGAGGATTTTTGGTTTACACATTTGAGTTTAGATGCACTACAAAAAAGAAAGACCAAAGCCGACTGTCCTGTATTGGGTTCCCCGACGACTTTTAGCCGTCGGCTAATAGCCATTGGCGTATCACAAAATTCTGTCGCCGTAGCTAGGTGATTTTTAATGGTCGACGTTCAGTCACTATTTTCTTTTCGGGTGGTCCACCTGAGATTTAGATTTGACTCATTTTTTTTTTATCAATCTCTAAAATGATCTCGAGAACAAAATGAATGGCGTGTATAAAGCACACGTCATGGTAGGGCCCATAGAGTACCAACCACTACCCTCCTTGCTAGTGGCAACGTCAAGAAGGCAACTCCTCGAAAGCAGATTGCATCCTTACCCGCCGTGATGATGATCCGTCCAGACAGCTACGTGGAGCCCACTCCAATCTAATTGCTTTATCCACGCTGTCCATCCATATTTATAGATCATTTTAGAATCTGAGCTTAAAAATTAGGCGGAAGCAATGTTTAATGGACAACAAAGTGGGGACTGAATGCCCACCATTAAAAACTTCTTGGGAGCTATAGAAGTTTTGGATCAAGCTGATATTTATGTTTTCATCTCATCCAAGTCTACATGACATTGTAAATAGGTTGGATGGTAAAAAAAAAACATCATAGTGGCCCTTAGAAAGGTTCCAACGGTGGGTGTCTTTATCACTACCGTTTCTTTTGGCGTTGCCACTAGAGCTGTGGTCCTTCCTAATTTTTAACGTATACGTAAAATGGTCTGAAAAAATGGATGAATGGAGTGGATGAAGTCATTACATTATGGTGGACCCCACAGAGCCCTGCCCAGACGGAACATTGTCTGGGCGGGGTAGGAACGGATTGGCTACTCTCCCTCCACCAGCGACGGGGTGCTCTATGGGCCCCACAATGATCTATGTTCTTCATCCATTCCGTTCATCCCTTTTTGCAGTTCATTTTAGTCTAACATCTAAGCCCAAGAAGGTTTGGATAGCGTATAAACATCATGATGGAGCCCAGGAAGGTTTAACGGTAGGAATTTCTTTTCTTAATTTCCCCTCTCGTGTGACCCAATTGATTTTTGTAACCACCTCATATTTGGTCGGACATTCTAAAATGAGCTCTCGAAACGGATGGACGGAATGGATTTCTCACATATATTTCAGTGGGACCCATCCAGCATCCTTGCATTGGAACTTCCGGAAAATCCCGCCCCAAAGTCGTGGGGGTATAGAGCCCACGCCCAAAAGCCAAAAAAAATCCCACCCCAAATTCGTGCCCAAATCTCTCTCTCTCTCTCTCTAATTTCCTCCATTTTCCCTCTCTTCCATCAATCTCCAACATCCTGATTCTCCTTGGCCTCACACACCCGCAAATCAACTCATCTCAGACCCCAATTCAAGTAAGGCCCCTGTCCCAGAGGACGCAAAATCCAGCCCTAGGAGAATCTCCGGCAATGCCATCTGAATCTCCAACCATTCCACCAAATTCGACTTTGGAACGTCTCACTCTCTGTCAAATCTTCTCTTCCTTTCTCCCAATGCAAACATGTATGGTGATTAGGGCCGTTGATCTGGTGGACCACAACTTGGATGGGCCATAGTTTGAAGATTGCAGCAATCAGACGACTGTCACCATATAAGTTTTTCTTATTGAATGTCAGTCCAAACTCATTGGATATGGCCCATTCATGTGGTGGCGCACAAAATCAATGGTCCTGATTACTATAAACAAGCGCACAAAATCAATGGCCCACTATATGCTCTTATCTCCATCTCTCGAATTCTTATATCAGATCTTTGGAGAAGACTGCAAGACTGCGGAAGTTTACTAAGCTCGAACCAAAGACATTGTTGTTGCAACTGTCCGTGGATTTAATGGTGAGATGTTTGTTATTGCTGTTTATATAAATGCCAATGCAATTGTCATGTAATTCTTTATTTTGTTTCCAATGACATCATAATAAGTGGCCCACACATGTATGAGTAAAGGAATGGTTGGAAAAGGCCTACCTGACAAGTGTTGGGTTCTAGCTTAGAGCTTGAGAACTGGTAAAGGAAATTCACATGAGGAGAGTTTGGACATAGTCTGACATCTGGGCCATTGATCCGGTGCACCAGTTAAATGCCCTAGTCCTAAAAATCTGGCCATCCGCCTATCAAGTGGGCCTCACATGTATGAGAAAATGCGTGTTGGAAAAGTAAGACCGACGATTATACTCAATGTACAGGCGTGGCCCACCTTGCAATTAGATTGCCTTGATTTTCGGACGAGGAATGTTCACAGCAGGGCTTGTCCGTCGTCTTGCTGGTATTCTGTTTCTGTTGTGCATCTGAACTTTGTCAATGGGGGATTCTGCGGAGTAATAAGATCATGGCTGTCTATTTGAGAAACTTCACTTGTACTTATCTTTAACTATTTAAAAATGCTTTTATCTTTGACGAATGCTAATTTTCCTGTTTAAGCTTCTTTTTCTTCCTTTTCTTGGTTTTTTTTTTTTTTTGTTAATTTTCCTGTTTAATCAGTGGCCGAAGGGCCTATTTTTAATGGTGGACGTTCAATCACTACTGTTTTCCTGTGGTGTGGTTCACCCTAGATTTATTTCGAGCTCATTTTTTGGTATCACGCTTAAATTTTCTTTGATGTGTCGTTTAGTTTCTCATAAAGAGAGGTCCTATGTGAGGTCGAGAATGCGTTCCAGTAGCTGTACAAAATTCTAGGGGGATGATTCTATGTAGATGAACTTAAAACATTGAAAAGAATATTTAAGATGCCTCACATACTTCTCTAAAATCAAACAAGAGTCTTGTTACAATCCAGTGTGTCAACCAACTAGAGGAAAAAAAAATGGAATTTTTGAAAATGGCAGCATAAAAACTTTCTAGTCTCACAGTGAATAAATTAATTGTTTTGAAAGCTGTAATCTAGCTTATATAGGCCATCTATTTTGGAGGAATGATTCTAAAAAGATGAACTTAAAACATTGAAAAGAATATTTCAGGTGCCTTGTATGCCATTCTAAAATCAAACAAGAAGTCTGTTGGAGTACATCCCAATGTATCACAATCCAATGTATTAGGACTTGGGAGAACTGGTTTGTTTTCCAATTATACAAACTATTTATATGATAGGATGCACTTTCTACTGTCGATGCTAACAAATAAACACTCTTAAGTTGGATCATCCACTGAAAATTCAACTCATGATGTAAGATTTTTTGTTGTACTCTTACCTGTGTAAGTGCTCATTATGGCCTTTTATAGGCAAACCAATCTCAGTTTTGGACGGAGTTCCAATTGCTATCAAGGATGAGATAGATTTCATGCCCTATCCAACTATAGGTGATCTCATTTTTGAGTTGAGTTTTAAAACTATGTTTTTAAATATTTTGCGGCTTTTACGAGGCATGGCATCAAGTTTGAGCTAGTTTACTATGGGGGCTATTGTTTCTTTTGGAACTTAGAAATTGGTAGTGAACTATCATTGTAGTATAGTCTACTAAAATGTGGAAACCAACAGGTGCAAAATCAGTTTTGGAATTCTGCTGGTTTAAAGGTAATTCTCTTGATTGGGGTTTAAGCCTCAGAAAAATTAACTCCTATACATTTGGTGGCACGTGTTTTGTTTAATGGTATTTCTCTTGATTTAATGGTCTCATGCAGCTAGCTTTCAATAGTAAGATATGAGAACCCTGATTTCTAGGTTTGCCCCACCAGTATTAAAACTACTTTTCAATATGTTCTCTTCAGACTGAACAAATGAGTAGGCAGTTGAGTCTTCTCAAACATCACTCAATTGGTTTCTGACTGTTCTTTACCCTGTTTTTCTCTCTGTTATCTTGATTTATTTTATTTTATTTTTTTAAAATTTATTCACTTTTTCTTTAGGTTGCCACTGACCGATGTATTATGGCCATGCTCTACTTAATTGTCATCGGAGTGGTAGCAATCATCATTGTAAAGGTTGGATTTTCATGGATAGATCCATAGATCTATTATCCATATATATATATATATATATATATATATATATATATATATGAGCACTAGCTAGATTGACTAAAGAACTATTTGATGGATCAATTTTGGATTAATGACCAAATCAAAAGAAAGATCCTTGTATATCTGGAGAGTAATCGACAAATATATCTTGGAGCTTTCTTTCTCTATATTGTGGCATATGCATGAAGCAAGGAAAGATGGTAGCCTTCAAGGGCAATTCTTCTCTCACTTGTAGGATTCATATACCATTTAGACAATCTGGGAAGAACCATTTACGTACTGCGAGGGTAAGATTCTGTGGCGACTTGTGGGTTGGTGGTCTTAAGCTCATTGATTAGCTTAGAACACATGCACGCACGCACGCACGCACACTCATGAAGGGTGGGATTCCAAGTGGTTTGTGTTTGCAATCTAAATCTCATCGACAAGCTTAAAAGAAGAAACAAAGAGCTGTTTTCTGTCAGAGGAAACACCAAAGGTTGCATTTGGAAGTATATCTCCAATTAGGCTAGTTGCCAGTTTTCCACGTCTTTGCCCAGATAACTTGTTCTGTTGAAAAGAGTGAAATGCGAATTTGCAGAAATTGATTCTTCTGGCCCTTGATTCCTGATGTACTTCGAAACATATATAAAATATCTTTATTTGAAGTTTAGCCATTTTTGTGTTCCTCCTTTTTATTTTCCTCTTTAAATCATGTTATGTACTAGGTTGACTGCTGCTTCGATGCTTAGAATACTAGTTTCTGTCAACGCTGCAGTTAGAGAAGTCTCATCCAATCTTGGAGATCCTGGTAATGTGGTCCATCTGCTGTGGTACCCAATTGAGGGCAACGGTTGGAATCTCTTAACCATCGGCCCCACTTATATAAAATCAGTTTTGGAATGCAGTTTTGTCATCAGGAACGTCGAACAATAGGTCAAATACACTGCAGTGCGTTCGACTCCATTCCTCAAAAATTGCATTTTACTGATTTCTACCCTTCAATATGTTAGGATGAGATGTTTTATTGTGATTTGTCCTTTGTGCATTGGGACTGTTGTTCTTGCGAACAAACTGCTTGGAAGCTACAATCATTTAGGAGATTTGGAGTAGTTACAGGCCTGTTTTGGGGAGGCCTGCAATTTTCTTTCTCCTGATTGAGCATGTGCTCAAGCAGACGGTATATACTCTTGTTTTGTTTGGTTGACTTGTGCTAGCTTGAGGCTGTTTCAGAGTGTGTTTGGATGCAATGTGAAATTGAATTGTAATATTCTAGTAACTCTATTTGATTAGGTCAATGGCTCTTTCTATTTGCAGGCAAGCTTTGGGCCTCTTTGGCAACCTCATTTACGATAACCGGAGGTTAAGTCCTGTATTAGGCTATTTTGCGCTTGTGTAAGTACAGTATGACAGGAAACATGCTACTGGGTTTAGAAAGATAACCCTTCACTCTAGGACTCTATTTTAGTTTTTTTTTTTTTTTTTTTTGGTTATGCATAAGTATTCGCTGGCAGCTCTTATGGTGATTGTCAACATCTAGTTCAATAGCATATTGTGCTTCTCCTTTATCTTTTAACTAATGTATCCTATATGCCTATTTACCGGTAACTGAAGTTCTCTCTTTGTCGGTACCTTTTCCAGTTAAGTTATGATTAGGTGTTAATATTGTTTCTCAATGAACGGTCAATAGCTTTCCTTTCTTTTTTACTATTTTGTATATCTTTTGTTTGCAGGAACCAGTATGGAGTCTAAGTTTTTATGTGCTAATGGAATTACTATTTTCAAATTATGAGACAAAACCATCAATTTACTTGGAAAATCGGACATGTACTGTTTCAGTCCTAAGCATTGACCCTTGACTGAACTAGTTCAAAGGACATCCAATTGAGCTCTAGATGAGAAAGATAAAATCTGGTAATTTTGAAACTATTTTCTCCTCACATTCTTGTGCTGATTGTAGCTTTGATAGCTTTAAGGACATGATTTCTCAAGTTTTGTTTGCTTGGAGGATTGAATTTGACATTTTGGGTTTTGTTTTTAGGAGAATCTTGAGGATGCTTGTATGATAAAGATGGGACTTTTGTGATTTAGTGGGGTGAGATTTCATGTTTCTGCATGTGGGTTTTGTTCTCAAGAGGATTTTTAATGGAAAAAAAAAAAATTGGGAATTTGGAATCTTTGAATTGGTGCTGAAATGGTGGTCAGATTAGGGTGGAATTTTAGTGTGTGCGTGTGCGTGTGTTTTTTTTTTCCCTTCTTTTTCTTTCTTTTTGCAGCTGAGTTTTTCCTGAGTGGTTTTTTATTGGGTTTTTAAATGAAGAAGCTGAAAAGCACATTCCGCACCATTCGGTGAAAGCACATTCTGCACCATCACACTGCAAAAGGATGAGACCAAGGTATGCATGACGATCTAACACCTGATTCGAGAATATGTAGAGGGCTTATTTATTTCTACAAATGCATGTATGGCCCAACTGGGCACATGTCTATGATGACGTGTGGCCCGCCTTATATATTGGGGGGCTTGGAAATCGGGCCATTCACAGTGTATGAAACAAAATGGATGGCAAAACCAAAATTTTCTTTTTTGATTTGTTTTATAGCTTTTGGGCCCATCTGATGAGTGAACGGTCCAGATTTTTTTTACCCCCTTTTCCTTTCATTAAAACAAACACTCGCAAGCAATATATGGAGTAGTTTTCTAAGGTTCAATTAGAATTAGAAATAGGCATGTTATTAAAAATTATATGGCCTTGCTATTGTTTCTATGATTCAATTGACTTGCTTCAGCTTTTGGACTGATTGTAATGCCTTTTAGGCTGCCATCTTTTAGAGTTGGGATTCTAGGGAAATGGTTTGTTATGGTTTTTTCAGGATGCGCAATGCCCTTGCAGTAGTGCAAGGCATGGCATAAGAGCCCCACTAGTAAGCAACTGTGTTGTGCCCTCCACAACAAATTAATTCAAAATAATGTGGATTAATGGCCCATGCATTAGATTTTAAACTGATTAGAATAGATGCTACACTTGATTCTAGCTGTTTGATGCTATGCTTCACTGTACTATATTGATTCTATTTTCTGGATCGATTTTCAGATGCGTTGAACAGATCAATAAGGCGAACTGAGGGGATATCAGTCCAGAGGAATTGCAAGAGAGACATGTCAGTTTGGTTTTACCAATATTAGTCAATTATGTCTTTGCCCTAGGAGTGCTTTTTAAGGTAAGGATTTATACTTGTGTTTTGTTCTTTGCAGGCAAAAGCAATGCAGGATCCAAAAATTCAGAACATTCTATCTGACTCCATCATGAGACAGGTATGCTTTTAGGAGTTCTTCTGGTGGTCATGGTTCTAGCATTATCTGTTAATACTGCAAAAACTTCAATTTTATGTTGGTTATCATTGGTCATGGCATCATCTGTCATTTTTCTGATGATGCCATCTCTTCTATGGAGTGATTGACCCCTCATGCATCTTGGAACAACTTGAGGCTCAAATTGCAAAGGTGAAAGAAGAAGCATTTAGCAGGAAAGAGATTCTATAGAAGGTTGAAAGTTGGTACTCACAAACCATAGATCTTTCTTTCAAATTTTCATGTTATCAAATTTTGTTGAGTTATCCTAGAGCAAGTCAAGGTTGTAGGCTCCATTTTGGCAGGTATGATCATGGGTACATGCACTTCAAGTAAGGCCTTCTATTGTGTAGACTTGCCTTCTCAAATAGGTTGGTTCGTTCAGGGCGCTGGAGATGGTTTTTAACCGTCGGCGTTGCTCTGTTTTTGGTAGTGTTAGGGAATAAGAAGAGTTTTTAATTGTGTTTGGTTCAAGCTACGATTTTTCTTGGAAAATACTGTAATTTGGTGGGTCATAGCATCTCTATCACATATATTGCGCCTTTAACCAACCATGACTTGACCATCGCTTTAAAGATAGCTCCGGCTATTGATTAGTGGAAAAACAAGCTAGTTTATTCATATTGGAAAATGTCATCTCATTGATTTGGATTCTCCATGACTATCACATCTTTGATTGCCCATCTCTATGGAAAAAACCACTTTATCCCATCTAATCAATGTCTTTGAAATGGACAATCCATATAAGCTTACATTGGAGATAGTTCAACAGGGACCATCATGTGGGGCCCATCGATCTCAAAAGTCAAGTCATGGGATTATCCTAACCAATCTATTATCAATTGTTATGAAAATGAGCAGTCCATATTGATTATACTAAAAACAGGTCTAGCCATTGATTTGGATCATCCATGAAGTTGGTCTACCTTTGATTATCCTTCGCTTGTAAAATCACTCTTGATCTAATGATCCCAACCATCCTATCAATACACAAGAATGGATGGTCCTATTTATTATTGTATAAAAGGTCTGATCAGCAATCCAGACCATAAATCATGTGGGCCACATCTTTATTGAAGATTCATACCAAAAAGTTATTTTGATAGAGGATCCTAGCCATCCGATCAACAACTTAAAATGGGGGACAATATTTATTATATAGAATATGGTCCTATTTATTAACCATCACGTTGGTCCATCCTACTTAAAAAAATTACTTTAGTCAAATTATGCTAACCATCTCAGCAATGGCTTGAAAAATGGACAATCGATGTTGATTTGGACCTTACATTATGTAGCATCCACCTTTGATTTCCCTTTTAAAACTCACTTTTATTGCATGATTATAACCATCTAATCGATGGGCTAAAAATTGACACTTTTTGCAATGGTTAGGTAATCATTCCCCAAAATTTTGGAGAGAATCATTTCCAGCTAACAACTAAGGTGTGGATTTTGGAAATATGTTATTGAGTGGGATTCCAAATGAATAATATAACACAGTTAATGAGACAAAAAATATGTTTTTCAGTGAGAATTAGGAATTCTAAGCCAAGACAACCTTACCTCACCAACTAAACAGCCTCAAGAGACTTTGTATCAATGGCTAGGAATGCCCAATCAAGTGATTGTTGTTATTTGGGTAAGCCCTATCCATGGTAGGGCCCAATAGATAAGTGGCTTAGATCTCATAAATGAGACGTTTTGTTGTCTCCGTGCCTTTTTGCCACCTTTACACCCATTTAAAATACTATTCATCATCCATTTCTCCTTCCTTGACTCTTCCATACATCCGTTGTCTCTCGATTACAAAGTGACTCAATTCGAACCGAATGTCTATGGCCTCAAGCACCAAGATAGGCAAATATGTCAAAATCAACTGTACTTGACCGAGATCGAATAAAATCAGTTACTCATTCAAGCACTTGCACCATGTTTAAAATTATCAGATGGCTCGGTGTTCATCCTTCGAAGATGAGTTGCACCTTTGCTTTCCGTATAAAAGGATTTTTCAATACAAATAAAATATAACATAAATTCTTATATTAGGTTGCGAGAACTGCAAAATGCCTTTTTGAGTGAAGAACTTGCTTGATACTTAAATTGAATCCAACATATAAGCGTAGATCTAAATTACAATTAAAGTTAACAACTACTGGTTATTGATACTTGTTATTACGACTGATTATACTAAGGAATGTAAACGACTAATAATGATAATAATAATACTAATTAAGGAGCATAAAATAATTGAAAAATAAATTTGATTTGGTTTGGTTGGTATGAGACAATTTCTTCTATTGAATTCTTTCATTATTTATAGCATTAAATCGACCATACATCTAGATGCTTCTCACGTCCTGACGGTTATCATAACCATTTTAGCACTACTTGCCTTTCTTGTCACTTGTCTTGATAACCACTCTAGCACATCGACCTTTCGCTCAACCACCCTCGCTTATAGGATGTTATGGTGCTGCTTGAGATGTTAAAGCATGACCTAGGTTCCATTCACACATGTTAGACCAGAACATGTTTCCTTGAACAAATTGCCCTCTGAGTCTCTCTCTCTCTCTCTCTCTCTCTCTCTCTCTCTCTCTCTTCCTTCTTGGGACAATCTTTCATCCCATCACAACCATTGATTGCAAAATGGAAATCAACCATTGACATAGAACGTGGTAAATATACATTGCTAGCATGGTTGGACCATAAGAAGGCCAAATAGAAGTGGAAGTAGTCCGTCAAATCCAAGCCAGTTCTATGTAGGCATAACGTAATTGGGCCCTAGGTGCATCTAATTCAAAGAAATTTAATTCGGATATAAAGAAATTGTCGTTTGAAGTGTGAACTGTAAATCAACCATGACTTTTGATTCGATTGTTGTTATGGCTTGCTCAAGCTATCAAATCTTTACCGTAATGGGTGATCCACAATTAATCGACTCATTAAGTGGGTTGCATGCATCCATTTCATGAGAAAACACACAATTCCAGTTTAAAAACAAAATTTTAGAAAAAAAATATTATTTTTAATAATTTCAAATTTTGTCACATTTACTTATTTTTAAAGTCTTAGATTTTCATCTTTTTTAGAAATGACTTGTAATCATGGTAGGACTCTTCTGATAAGGTTTATTTGGACGTTATATTTTTCACAAATTAGGTCATAGATAAGTTTAACTATTTTGGGTAACTTCTGTTGGGACTAGAATTTTGCTATTTTTTGTAGTTACAAATTAGGGTTTTATTTTTCTTTATAGTGATATAATGGAGAAATCATATATATTAGACATTATTCAATAAAAAATATTTGAGTTTTTTTTTTCTTCTTTTTCTTCTCTTTTTTTGTTTTGTTGTTGTCATCGTCTTGTGGACTGGGGAATGATATTGAATACCTATGGTTTGAAACCACCACGCCATTGTCATGTGACCCACTGTAATGTTTTCGAGAAATCCACTACCGCCGTTAGTTTTTCCATCTCATTTTAATCAGCGTGTCCAAATACAGCGAAGATCAAATACTCAGGTAGGCCACACAATTAGAAAAAGTATTATTAACCCTACGTTGGAAGGTTGGAGCTCAAAAAATCTAAGTGTCCCACCATAATGTTTTGAAAAATCCACCCTACCCACCATTTTTATTGGCTCATTTTAAGCTGTGGCCCCGAATACGAGGTAGGTCCACCACTCAAGTGGGCTATGCTAATTGAAACAGTGGTATGAAACCTCTCCTTTTGAAACAGTCATGAGGCTCACATCTAATTGTTTTTTGAAATGTGCACCTGTACACCTGTTTCTTCATATGATCTTATGAGGTAGGAATTACCTAATCGCCAGTTTGGATGGCATATAATCATATAGTGGGCCTTAGAAATATTTCAATGGTGCTCATTGAATCTCCATCTTTTCCTTCAATGTAGCTCAGTTAAGCCTTTGATTTACCTCGTCTTTGGGTTTACTTCCTAACATGACATGGTAAAATAAATGTACATATTAGATTTCTAAGAAACATCATGATGGCCCTGGGCACGTGGAGTTAGGTTTAACCAACAATCCACGTCCGGCAAGGTCAAGGTACTAACGTGTTTACTCAAGCCCTTACCGCGGACCCACTTGGATAGATGTATTGTATATCCATGCCGTCCATCTTTTTTATATCCATGCCGTCCATCCTTTTTATATCCATCCGTTTTTCCAGCTCATTTTGGAGCATAAGCCTGAAAATAAAGCAGATCCAAATCTGAATTGGACGACCCATAGGAAACATGATAATTGAATGCTTGCCATTAAAAAATTCTTAGGGGCCACGAAAGTTTTGGATTAAGCTGATATTTGTATTTTTCCTTTCATTTTGGTCTACCTGATCCTATCAATATGTTAGATGGAAAATAATCATTACAGTGGGCATTAAGAAATTTCCAACCGTGGCGTTCAATGACCAATGTTTCCTGTGGTGAGCCACCTGAGATTTGGATTGGCTTATTTTTGGGCCAGTACATAAAATGATATGGAAGATTGGATGGACAGAGCAGATATATAACCCATACATTACAGTGGGCTCCACTTTCACCGCATTGCTGGATTGGGGGTTTCAATAACCCAACGTCAGCTGTTTTACCGAACAGACTTGCCAAACATGTTTATCTCCTAACTAAGTTGAAACCAAGGTAAGTTACTGTTGGAATAAGTAACATATTTAAAGTAACTTATCATCCAAACGTGACTTAAATAAATGCAAAGCATGTATCAAATACCAACAACCAAACCGCCTGGCGTCTAAATATGGTATCTTATATGCATGCACATATATTTATGCATGCATGGAGAGATGGGATGCGGTCAACCTCCAGCAGCATCAGCTCAAAGGTTCTAAGGGTGAGATGCTTTCATTCCCGGGTGATAACTTTTGGCAGCTGGAAGTTACACTAGTCGATGCTGTCAAAGTGCCGTCACTCATGAAGCTTATTGTATGATTGGGGGGCAAATCAGTTAAGTAGCCTGGCTTTGACGTGACGGTGCTCACTTCAATGTCTCCCTGCAGCATGGCCACCACCCGTGACATCGGCGGCCGTAGTGATGGTGATGCCTGGATACATAGAAGACCAATGCCGATCATCCGAGTTGCCTCTTCCGCATCGAAGTTGGATAGTGTTGGATCAACCAGTTCCAATGCGCGGTTGTTTTCATGGAGATGCCATGCCTATAAGGTCATAGAATGGATCGGATGCAACCAAAAACATTAAAATAAAAATTAAAAAAGAAAGAAAGAAAGAAAGAAAGAAAGATATGAAAAATGAGATGTGGCTCACTTATGCTGATGCCCCACCATCTAGAATCTTGATGATCTGGCCCAAAAATCTGGCTGGACGGCCTATCACGTGGACCAACTTGTATGTTGAATACAGCCTGTTGGTAATTTTCTTTTAAATGTCCATTTTATCTTTCTGGGCATAAGGGTGGCCTACCTGATGAGTGGACAGACCACGTTTTCAGGCTAGGGAAGTTTGTGATGAGATCTGCTGATGAATGGGGTTGAATATTGCATAGGCGCCGCCCTTTTGGCATGGATATGCAATTTTGTGCTTCTCACAATCCGAAAAACAACTGAGAATCCATTACCATTTTGGAAAGTTCTGAAACAACCCCGTGCTTCTGAATTTCTGATGGTTGTTTCAGAATCAATCTCAAGCAAATCGAGATTGATTGCCGCTACGTACAAAACAATAAAGTGGATGCTTAAACATGAAAAATGAAGAATTTCAGTGTGCAAAAAGAGAACAGAGTCGAAACATGCTACCCGCTGAATGATCCAGAGATCGGGACTGTTAATTGTCACCCAAAAGAGGAGAATGCCGTGAGAGATGCTGTAACGAGTTGGGACTGTTGATGGCAGTGGGAGAGTGCTATTCCTGACTTTAGGAATGCCGTGAGAGATGCCGTGAGAGATGCTGAATGATCCAGAGATCGGGACTGTTGATAGGAGTGGGAGAGTGCTATTCCTGACTTTAGGTGGTTCTCGTGTTTTCTCTTGTTTCTTGTACTTCTAGTGATGGGTTTGCTAATACCCTTTAGAAAGACTCTAATCGACCATCCTAGTTGTCAGATCAGTACTCCTAACTGTCTTACAAAATAAGTAACATTAATAATAGCAGTACTAATACAAATCAAACTGTGTTTAGAAGTTTGATTAACAAACCGATCTGGGGATTACTAGGATCTCCACCATGGACAGCTAGGTTCAAGAGGGCTTCACGGCCATCTATCCAAGTCCGCAACAGAGAAATTTACTAATTCACAAGCTAAGTTGGGAATGCTTGAGTTCCACTCTCCACCTTGAAAGGCTATTGTTTAACTTTGTAGAAATTGTTAATGGATTGCTAATCGTTATTCTATATTTCAAGATTTTGGAATTTTACAGCATCTATATGTGTGTGTGTGTGAAAACTTTATTAAATGAGGGAAGGATCATTACACATTCGGGTGGGACCCCACAAAAAGGTTGGGGGCCAACCTATCATGTAAACCATATACAAAAGCAACAGGGAGCACAAGCCTATGGAAGAAACAATACAGTGACCATATTGGAAACTGTCTGCTGTGTTTGTTGGATGGATATTTCAAGAGCCCCATATTGGTAGTTTAGAATGCATGTGTGCCCCACCTAGTTATTTAAGGTTATTTGCACTCTGTTGTCGCTGCTATTTTCAGCTGTATATGTGTGTAGGCGTGCTAAAATTGAAGTTGTAGCTTCAATTCAAACCAAAATACAATGACCCCAAGCACCAATATAGGTAGAGACGTAGTGTATGACCAATATCTAATGAGGTCGGTCACCTATTCAGCCACAACATTACCATTGTTCTTGGATATTTGTTTGGGAGCCAAACCGTCAAAAGTCAACTCGTTACTAAAGTTAGCTGACCTTGAGCTCTTAAATAAGTGTTTTTTGTCTCATTTTTCTAACTACCAAAGAATTTTGGATTCTCAAGAGTATTTTCCAAAATGAAAGAATTGACCTTCAGCCTTTGTTTCCGATTTATGTTTAGTAGGAAAATTAAATGTCATACCCATTGGACGAGGTACATATTCTCTGGATACACGTTCTCACATGGGTTTGGCCTTCCGCTTACAATCTCCAGTGCAACGACTCCGAATCCAAATATATCAGCCTTCTCCGTCAGATGCCCACGCATGGCGTACTCTGGTGCGATGTAGCCGCTTCCAGAATAACAAGGTAGCAGTTTGAGCACTCCAATATAAACCAACATCCCGTAATAAGAAATTTAGGCTGTGTTCGGATGCTCAATTGACTTGCATTGCAATAATCAAAAATCAAATTGGAAAATTACCAAACTGTGCAACCCCACTCCATTCATAATGACAAATCAACCCCTAGATTGAAATCATGAAATGGAACTTCTGCTTCAGTCTTTGGCTCTACATTGAGTTGGGTTATTGCAATTTCGTTCAATGAAGCATCCAAACATGACCTTAAGAAATGAAGGGGAATGGGAAGTTTCAACAATGCTTACAGTGTCCCTGCGACACCGGTACTGATGTGGGACATCTTGTCATCATAGAGCTTGGCCAAACCAAAATCTGATATCTTTGGATTGAGATTAGCATCAAGCAGAATATTACTGGCTTTGACATCCCTATGAACAACGCGGGGCCTGGATTCCTCATGAAGGTAAGCGAGACCTCTTGCTGTCCCCAAGCATATCTCGAAGCGTGTATGCCAATCCAGATGCAAGTTACTTGCTCCTGCAAGAAAATGGCAGCCATTAGCATTGAAATGTAGTACAGTTACGCTCTCCTACAGATACATGCGACGGTGAAATTTTGAATTGTACTCTGCGTCACATGTGCCACTGCTGGCATGTGGGTTCGAGGTCCAGATTGTTCCTTAGTTGCGGCTCATCTTGTATGTGTAGTGGTCAGAAAACAAGCTAGTCTAATCATCAAATGGGCTACTATACTGTCATGGTTTAATGTGAAATTTAGAGACAGAGGAATTGCTTGTTTTTCTATTAATTATTATGGTGTATAAATACAGAGGGAATGGCTCCCAATATGAAAGAAATACATTGAGGAAGAATTAAATCTCCGAGAATATGGAAGGATATTAAGTCTTTCCTAACATACATGGAGGAAAAATATTAATTCTTTCCTAATATACATGGAGGGAGATCAAATCATTCATAATATCGCCCTTCGAGTTCAAGCATGGAGATCTGTAACACCCAATTTGTGAAGAAGATGATAATGGAGTCTCGATCAAAAGCTTTGGTAAAGATCTCTACCAGTTGTTGATTGTTAGGCATGTAAGAAGTGCAGAGAATTGCAGTAGTAATCTTTTTGGGTCAAGATAACAATCAATCTCGACATGTTTAGTCTATTTGTGAAAAACAAGACTTTTGGCAATATGAAGGGCAGCTGAAGCTGCATCAGTTGAGGGTGGTGGACATCAAGATCTTAAAGTAGTGATTTAAGCCAAATAAGTTCACAAGTTGCATCGCCATGTCATGATATTTAGCTTCAGTGGACGATCTTAATTAAAACTGTCAGCTATTTTTATCCCTAAGAAACAGGGCATTGGCCAAGCATTATTAACTCGTTATGGATCCACGTGCTTAGAATAATTGGACCCATCAGAGTACAACAAGCATATAGTTGGAGGGAACTGCTAGAAGGAAGAATGATTCTCTTGCTAGGAGAGGATTTGAGATCTCTAAGTACTCAAATGGCCGCATGATAATAAAGTTAGTTTGTATTGTGCATGAACTTAGGATGTTGACCACGGAAATGATGTCGGGGCAAGTGATGGTTAAATGAGATGTCCAATGAGTTGATGATATGTAGTGGGATCTGAAAGAGGTGTGCCATGGTCTTCAATTAAGTCCAAATTTTGCTCCATGGGAAAGTGGCAGGTCGAGCCCCAACATGGCCACTATCTTTAAGGATATGAAAAGTATACTTTCTCTGATTTAGTAAAATGTCTTTCTGCAAGTGAGGCCGAGATCTTTACCATGAAACTTATTATGAATAAATGCCTCTAAAGTAGTGATGAAAATGGGGTCACTTCCTATCAAGATAATATTGTCAACGTAGACAATGACTGTTGTAAAGTGAGGGCCATCTGAATGAGTGAGTAGTAAATAATTTGCTAATAATTGAGGATAGCTTCCTTCTTTCGCTATAGAGGACAATTTCTTAAATTAGTTTTTTGATGCTTTTTAAAAATCATATATGGATTTATTGAAACAGGAAACACATTGCTTCCCCTTCCTAGAAAATCCAAGGGGATCAACATATATACTTCCTTGTGAAGGTCTCTATGGAGGAAGGCATTGTTGACGTATAATTGATGGAGTGACCAATAGAGAATGACAGCTACAACTAGGAGACAATGAATAATGGCCACTTTGGCAACAAGTGTAATAGTTTTATGAAAATTGAGACCCTTCATTTGATTGCTTAATTTTGTATACCCACTTGCATCCAATAGCTTTTATGTCGAGTGGTAAGTATTGTAAAGTCCGTGTTCCATTTTGCTCTAATGCTTTAATTTCTATTGCCATTACTTCACATCAATGAGGAAGTTTCATGCATTGGGAAAGAATGTAGGTTCATCATGTGAAGATAGAGCAGTTAGGAGTTGTAGACACCCCTAACTAGCAATTATGCACATTTTCTTGGACCATGTGAGATAACTTCTAAGTTTAGAAAATCCTTAGAAATGTAGCCTAGCTAACCCATAAACCCTAAAACCATTACAAGGTCTAGTGAGCCTAACCAACCCGATAAGTTTCACATACAATTTGGAGTACAAACAATGATTTGGGTGACACATTTCATCCCCTGGGCCACTCATAGTGGATAGTGGTCAACCATAGATTCACTACCATCACCTATCTTAACTGGGCCTCAAGCAGAACCCAACCTACCATGCCTATACAAGGAATAGGGGCCTAAGACCCATTGTAAAAAAAGTGCAAAAATTGTGAATATATAGGTAGTAATGACATAGTCACCTGAATCTTTGTATATCTGAACAGATCTTGGGATCTCTCTGAAGATCTTCCTGGATAGTGATTTGGGAAAACAAACAACTGGGCATGAATGGGATCCCCGCCCAGGGGTAAAACGGTTATTTTATCCCTCAAAGAGTGAAGTTACCTATTTTACCACTTATCAAAGTGGATCTACAATGCCATGTGTCCTCCAACCATTTATATAATGTCATATGGCGGTGAAATTACCTATTTTACCACTTATCATAGTGGAAGAAGGCGTACCCAAGGCCCTCCTGACTTTAAAAATGTGGAAATGGTTGTTAAGGCTACGACAGATTGGCCCACTAGAAAATCAGCTCCTTATCCCCCAACCATTCCAGAATGTAATCATTGGGGCCATGCAGGATGGAGTTGTGGCCACCCTCTAAGACTTCCTTACAATCATAGTTAGTGCACTAGCTCAAAATCCTAATGTCTCTACAAACATCCAGTCAACTCACCGAACTCTCAATAAGGGGAGCAATGTCCACTCAACTTAATTAGTCTAGCATCCCAAAATTGGGAATCCACTTTAGTCAAATATTTCCCCTAATAGGAACCAGCATCAAGCACTGGAAAATGCCATGGGTGGGGACTGGTCTTAGTAGCCAGCCTACTCTCTAGAGAGTGAGATTCAGGTTTGACCCCACTAACAAAGTTTAATCTCAGCAAAATCTATCTCAGTTTCACTTAAATCCAGCTCAATTCCAATTAAATCCATTTTAATTTTATTCAACTCCTCCCCCTAATAGGAGTCTTGCACAATTTTAATATCAATATTCCCCCGCCAATGCCACTCATTTTCAACATTTCGTTCAACATACTCCCCATAATGGGAGTAATTGTCAAGTCTAGACTACTGTTGCTTGAATCAGATGATCATAAAAAATAACTATCCATTACCTCGTATTGATGAGTTAGTCAATCAGTTGAAAGGAGCTCATTGCTTCTCTAAGATTGATTTAAGGTCAGGATATCATCAGCTATGATAAAAGATGAAGAAGTTTCCAAGACGGCTTTTAAAATGCGTTATGGGCACTATTAATTCTTGGTCATTCCTTTCGGACTGACTAATGCCCTGACAGTTTTCAAGGACTTCATGAACATAGATATTTTAACCATATCTGGATTATTTTATTATTGTACTCATCAGCGATATATTGATCTATTCGAAGACCAGTGAATGCCATGTGTTGCATTTAAGGGTAGTGCTGTAGACCCTAAAAGACAATTGATTGTGCATTAAATTATGTAAATATGAATTTTAAAGGGGAAATGTCAAGTTTCTTGATCATGTGGTGACAAACGAAGGAATTGCGGTAGATCCTGCAAAAATAGATGTTGTGGTAATGTGAGAGCAACCCACAAATGTTTCGAAAGTCAGAAGTTTCCTCAGACTTGCCGGTTACTACAAAAGGTTCATTAAGGACCTTTTCAAGATTTTTGGGCCATTAATGTATCCGACTCGAAAACAGGTACCTTTCAAATGGATCGAAAAGTGTGAAGAGGCTGTCAAAGAATTAAAACATCTTTTGACCACAACCCCCTGTTCTCACCCTTCCACAAAATAGAGTAAAATTCGTACTTTATATTGATGCTTCAATCAAGAGTCTCGGTTGTGTATTTAATGTGATGCAGACTTTGAAGTAACAAATTATATAAATACAAGGTGATGACGAATTGTTACTGAAAATAGTGGCCAAACGTTAAGCAAATGCTACATTAGAATGGAGGATTGGCATAGAAAATGGAATTTGATATTGCAACCACTTGTGTGTACCCAATATTCCGAAATTGAAAGAAGAGTTTTTAAATGAAGCACACTGAAGCAATCCTGGGAGTAGTAAAGTGTACCGGGATGTGAAGAGATTGTTTTTGTGGCAGAATATGAAGAGAAATCCTCGATTACGTCTCCCAGTACTTTACTTGCCAGCAAGTGAAGGCGGATCATCAAAATCCATCAAGATTATTGTAGCCATTAAAAATACCTAAATGAAAATGAGACTATATGTCTATGGACTTCATAGTTGGACTACCCATGACTCGGAAGAGTCGTGACTCAATTTGGGTGATCACTTATCAACTGAAAAAGTTAGCTCACTTTATTTCTATCTGCATTAACTACTCGATAGACGAACTCACCAAACTATATATCAATTAAGTAGTTAAAAAAAAAAATGGAAGCTTTCATTGATGAGAGAAACGTTTACAGATTGGAACATTTGAGCCCCTTCAGTGTAAAAAGTTCTGGAAAGGGCCTATCATAAACTCTAAATCTCTACACTCATGTACATCATGCGGGAGTTGGACACCAAATACGGCTGCGGACGTGTGACTGGCGAAGCTAAATAGCTCATAAACTCCCATGGAGTGCCCTAATCGCTCCGAGCCCAACTTTGTCCAGGAAAAGACCTCCCCTAACTTGCTGGGGAAGAAGAGAGAGATGCCTGAAGAGAGATTAGCATTATGAACTACTACCCAGGCACGCTAGCCCATCTTTCGGCTCATTTCCCTCTCTGAAAATATGAACGAAACACACCCGACCCATTGATGTCGTCCTTCTAATACGGGACACCCAATAAGTCCATTTCCAACTGGGATGACACTCATCATTCAAGAAATCGATCACTAGCTTTGAGTCAGACTCGACCACAATATTTTGCAGGCCAAATGACAAACAATAGGCTTGACCGTCATGGATTGCTCTCAACTCCATAAAAGTATTGGAATATGGCCCATAACCAGTGGAAAATCTGAAAAGGAACTCACCCGTGTGGGATCTACATATCCCTCCTCCTCCTGAGGGCCCGGGTTACCCCTTTTCGAGCCATCAACATTCAGCTTGAACCAGCCCATTGGTGGTTTCTGCCATCTAATAATCGAAGGAGGGGCATCATCTCGGCGCGCTGCGGGAATCCCCAAATAAGTAGGGAAGAAACTAGAGGCTGGGGGCTGCAGAACGTTAGGGAAAAGATGTATCAATGAATTCAAGGTGCGTTGCACATTCTCCCTAATGATTGACGCATGAAATTTCTTACCCTCGAATCTAGCATAATTTCAGGCCTTCCAGATTTCCCATAGAATAATCGGAGGAATGATTTTCTTGAGATGAGAAATTTTGCCATTGGGATGATCAGTGCACCACTAAGCTTCCAGCAGACTGTCGACTGTAGAATGGTTTGGGATATGTACTTCAAACGTCCCACTGAAGTATGCCCATGTCATAGTTGCCGCCTGACATTCCACAAAAACAGGTTTGATCGATTCAACCAATCTATAGGGGGAGGCTAGGAACAATCTACAAACACAGCAGGATGCTAATGCGACACCTCGCTTCTGCACTTGGGCGTCCAATGTGATAGCTTTGTGTAGGAGACGCCACACGAAAAGAGAGATCCGAGGGGGTAGTGAGGCGTGCCAGACCCATCTAGACCAGGACCTGCGGGATTGCGACGACCTGCAGAGCTTCCAAGCCGAGCAGACGGTGAAAGAGCCACTTGCAGAAAACAGCTAGATTGTATCATCTGGATTGATCGAAGTGCAAAATCCTGCTTGAAAAAGATATTCTATAATCTGTTGCGGCAGATAGCAGAACGCAGAGGCAGGAGGGAGAGAACCAGATCTGCCAAGGACTTGATTCACCTTAGTAGAGAGGAGGATATGAGGGACAAGAGATAAAGATAGCCGGGACAGAGGGCCCAAACCCGACCAGTTGTCTGACCAAAACAAGTAGTTTTTGCTGCCAATCTGCCACCGCGCATGCTGGTCCAACAGCAGGAACAAAGCTTTAATCTTCTTCTTAAGAGGTGAGGCGACCAATTCCCTGCTAGGCTGGTTAACCGTTGCACCTGATTTATATTTGGAGTTCATGAAACTCCTTCATAAGCTAACGTCATTACTATATCTTAAGGACTAGGTGAGCTTCATCCTAAGTGCCTTCATAGTATCTGATAATAACCAGATCCCCAGGCCGCCCTCAGAGGTTGGGTGAGCCACTGAATTCCATCTGATCCAATGCAGTTTCTTTTTACCTTCAGCCCATCCCCAAAGGAAATCCGCAAACATCTGTTCAAGGGAAGAGAGAACTTGGGCTGGAACAACAGTCGCCGCTAAAGAATGAATAGGGATGGAAGTAAGAACATGACAGATGAGAACAGTCCTACCAGCTTGAGAGGTAGCGAGCGCGCCATCCGCTGATTCAGTTCTCTATTTTGGAGATTAGAGGCTAGAAATCAGTCGGCTTAGCCCTGCCAAAAGCCAACGACACCCCAATATAAATGAGAGAGAAGTTTCTTCTAATGATGCCCAGAACGCTCTCAATCTTCCTGATTCTAGCTGCTGCGATATTGGAGGCACATACCAATACACTTTTTTGGAAGTTAATCTTTTGACCCAAGGCTCTCTGGTAGTCTTCAAGGAACTTAGATAGGCAACGCAGGGACTTGACTCCACCATTCACAAATAGCAGGGTGTCATTAGCGTAAAGAAGGTGGGAAACTTACAAGCAGCCCCTCTTCAGTTTGAACGGAATACACCTACCTTGGGCTAAGAGATTCGCCAATCCTCTACCCAAAACCTCCACTATAAAGATGAATAGACTGGGGGATAGGGGATCCCCCTGACGAATGCCCCTGGATGATTTGAAAAAGCCGACCGGTTCTCCATTAATAAGAACTGAAAACCAGGTACTATCCCAACACTTTTCCACCATATTAACCCAGGCATGACAAAAACCAAATTGCAACAACACAAGATGTAAAAAGCTCTAATTGAGTTGATCGTAAGCTTTCTCCATGTCTAATTTTAACAGGATGTTACCCTAATGGACTTTCCTGTTAAGGTCTCGAACTAACTCCTGAGCAAGGGCGATGCTTTTGGCTATAGATCGCCCCTTCACAAACGCACTCTACTCGCGGGAAATGAGGAGAGGAAGAACTGAGCTCAAGCGGGCTGAAATAACGCTGGCAATGATTTTATATACGCAGTTGCAAAGGCTGATGGGGCGGTAATCCGAGAATGATTTCGGGGCATCATGTTTGGGGATCATGCAAATCAGAGTAGCTGAAACTGCCCTTGGAATATTTCCACCCTGAAAAATGTGCACCATTGCCTTGTGGAGATCAATGCCAATCGTATCCCAGTAAGCAGAGAAAAAACTAGCTGAGAAGCCATCAGGACCCGGTGCACCATCGCTGGGAATCGACTTGACAACATGGTGAGCTTCCCTCAGAGAGGGCAGGGCCATTAACGCTTCATTTTGCTCCTGAGATAAGATGTGAGGGATAACATTAAGAAAGCCAGGATGGATATGATGATTACCTGCCGAAAATAACGCAGAAAAATGTACCACTGTCGCCTATTTAATCTGAGAAATATTATCTAGTCTCTGCCCATCAGCCGTGTTTATGAATCTGATATGCAGCCTACGGTGTTTCTCTGTTGCTAAATTGTGGAAAAGTTTTGTGTTTCTATCACCTTCAGATAGCCAATGAACTCTGGCTTTTTGTTTCCAATATATCTCCTACAACAACTGAAGTTTCCTGAGCTCAACTGTTGCAGTCTGAAAAAGGGCCTGTTGATCAGAAATTTCGCTGACCAAGTGAGTCCTATTGGCCCTTTGTTGTTGATTAGAGCTACCATTGACCTGGGGCGCTACACTGGTCCTTTGTTGTTGATCATCATCATCACTGATCTGGTGCACATCATTGATCATCAGCGATCTCATTGCCCTACTGAAACTCACTGATCATTCGATTTTCCATCTCTGTTAATCTGATCTTAGCCGCCTTAATCTGAGAGAATATATTACCAAAAACTGAATAATTCCAGTCTTTAAGCACTCTTTTAACCACTTTCAACTTGAGAATGACATTGTACATCGGGTGAGAGCTCTCGACTGAGGTCTAGGCTTGTCTTATGACCTACTGGAAATTGTCATGATGAACCCACATTCTTTGAAATCTGAAAGATTTTAGAGCAGATGAAGTTTGATGCGGGAGAGAGAGCAGAAGCAGAGCGTGGTCTGAGTTGATCCGCGACAAACGTTGGACAAAGAAGGATGGAAAGGGAGCTCTCCATTCGTCATTAATCAATACTCTATCAAGGCGGGCCTAAACTCTGGAAGATCCCACTTGATTATTGCAGTAAGTGTACCTGGATCTGGTAAAACCTGCATCTGATAAGGAGGCGTTATTCAGTGCCTCAAGAAATTCATGAGCGCTACCCACATGATGCGGTCTTCTACTTCTTCTATCGGCGGCACCTATGACGGCATTGAAGTCTCCACCAATAGCCTAGTGACCTTGGAGGGAGTTGGATAAGTCCGACAGCTCAGACCAAAGCGCCCTCCTAGTTCGCTTAACACAACTTGCATAAACAATAGTCAGAAACATATGAGAATTAAATTGCTGAAATTGGATGGATACTATAATGGACTGAGCAGAGGAAGAATGAATAGATAGGGAGAGTGCGCTGCTGAAAAAAATCCAAAATTTGCCCCCCTTGTCCGCATTCGAGCAAGACACATGATAGCCCAGCTTAAGGCCAGTACTCATCTGCTTCTCATCTCCGATCATAGGTTCTAAGGTTGCCAATATCCAGGGGTTGTGAGTGACCACTAATCGCTTCATAGATTTGACAGTCTTAGCATTACCAATGCCACGCACATTCCAGATAATAATTTTATCCATAAGATACACAATCGGTCAACACGTTCACTAGTTTGATTTGTCTCTTCCTCGAAACACTGGGAAGGGAGTCTGCATTACGATCAATAAGACTACTACAGGTGGTTGGAGATAGCTGATCCCTTGTGTTATTCTCTGGGTTACTAGATTTCTCCATTGTGCTAGGGTGATTCATCCTCTAGTTAACATCATTCAGTCTCTGGTTAACATCCTTTGCTTCTCTGCTCACCGGGTCAGCTATCTCAGTAGTGACAGGGAATATTTCCTCAGCTACGTCCACATATCGGGCTGTGTTGAAGCAGGGTGACAGGTTTACATGAATTCCACTGCTGTGCTACTGGGAGAAGGCGAGTGGATATAAGTTGTTGCAAAGGAGGAGTTTCAGCGGTGGATAGAAGGTTATGTAGGGCGGCTAATGAAGTCTCTTCCAAAGGGGAGGGGGGGCAGCCTTTCACGAACTTGGTCAGGAGATCTAATGGTAAGTGGAGAGTTGCTCACTGATCACGGCTTCATTCTCGTTGCCGAGGACTTCTCCTTTGAAGAATGGCCCTTCTGGACTATGGGTTGTATGCCTGCAAGACTAAGATTCGCGTCCTATTGAGGAGGAAGAGAAGTGCTGGCTTCCAATTCAGCACTTAGCTGAGGATGAAGACTCTGATCCGACAGATTTTGTGGGCTATATGACGAACACCTTCCGATGAGTTTGTAGTTTTTGCTTGTGGTGCCTCTGTAGCCTTGGTTTTTCCTTGAACAGGTACCGGGCGTGTAGGATTTTGAGTAGGGGCTCTAGGAAAAGAAGTTTCCACCCAAGTTTTGGTTGAGATTGGAGGAATGGAGGGGGGTCAGAGCAGATGGGAGTTGAGTAGGTGGCTGAGAACACGATGGAGGAGTTGGACTTTCCAGCTCCACCTGAATATGGAAATGCCTATCCAGAACTTGTAACCGAATGTTCTTTTTAACCTCTGCCCCTAAATCCAAAATAATCTTCACCCTCACAAAAGCCATGAAGCCCCCAGATCTAGTATGATAATCAATATCAATAACTTTGCCAAGGGAGCTATCTAGTTCCAGAAGCACCGTTTCAAACCAAGCATGCGCTGGAATGCCTGAAAGTCTGACCTAGGTGCCATTTGCAGGAGAAACAGGGTTGGGAGACCACGGTTCTATGGAAATGATTCCCATTTCCTCCTGAAGAGCCTTATCTTAAAGGAAGTCGTCTAGATCTGCCTTATTTTTGAAGGCCATCAAGAAAGCAGAGGAAGACAGTCTAGCAATATCGATTGCCTCTGAAGAGATATAGGATTTTCTGATGGCATCTAGGATATGGATAATCAAAATGTACGGGGTGGAGACGGATCCCACAATCACATACTTCAGATCATGGAGTTTTCTAGCAATTAGAAGAGGGTCTGCAATAACCGAGTAAGGGTCTGGAGGATCTGGAGGATGGGGTTTCTTCAGGTGCCCCATAGAAACAACATCTGAGAAAGAATGCCGGGTAGGGGTCGGAGGAAGAGGGATCTGATTGGGGATGTAGGCTGACTGAGAGGCATCTGAGTAACTTTGGGAGCCTGGTTCCTGGGGTTAGCAAACATAACCGATACAATGTGGCCATCCAGTCTACTGTCGTGAAGAACCCCTATGGCATTTAGCGCTTCTTTTTCGTAGAGATAGCGAACAAACGCAAATCCCCGTGGTCGATTTGAATCTGGAAAGAGGAGGATATGCACATCATATAACTTATCGTATTTACTGAAAATCTTCCATAGATCCAGCTTTGTGCAGTCATATGGGATGTTCCCAATGAATAAGCTGAATCTAGATGGGTTCTTGGATGAAGCCGGTTAATAGAGGGGGATGGGCAGACGCCGGCCAGCGCGAGGAAAGGAGGGTTCATGCCGGCTGGGCGGGATCACCATCCCTAATCTCCCCTTAGGGATGCTTCAGGGAAGATGACCTCTCTCTCTCTCTAATTCAACTTTGGATCTACCTAATTCTTTACTTTACTCCCTAAAAATTCTGCACTCCATCTATGCGCTGCCGCTACTGTTTGATCAGATTTGGTATCTCACTATGACAGCCAAATGGTCCAACTTTTTTCTGTGAATAATTTGTCGTGCTTTGTATCAATGAAGTAGTGTGTCTTCATGGAGTGCCTAGTTCCATCTTATCTGATTGTGACCCTCATTTCACCTCGCGATTTTGGATGAGTTTAAAAGAAGCCATAGGCACTACGCTAGACTATAGTAGAACTTATCATCCCTAATCCAACGAGCAGATAGAGTGAGTGAATCAAATACTCAAAGGTATGCTGCGTTCTTATGCTCTCAATTTCAAAAGAAGTTGGGATGACAATCTTCATTCCGCCTAGTTCTCTTATAACAACAGTTACTAAGAAAGCATAGGGATGACACCATATGAAGCTTTATATGAGCATCCATGTGTGCGTCTAATTATTGGACAAAAGTTGGTGAAAAGTGATTCATTAGACTAGATATTGTTCAAGAGGCTTCAAAGAAGGTCGAGATTATTAGGAAGCATCGACAAGCCACACAAAGTCGATAAAAGAGTTATACAGATAATAGAAGGTGCAACTTGGAGTTCTTTTTGGAAGATCACATATTTTTAAAGGTCTCTCTGTTGAATGGACTTATGCATTTCAACAATAAAGGAAAGCTTGCACCTCGTTATATCAGACCTTTCGAGGTGTTGGAGCAGTCGCTTACCGACTCACATTGCCGCCTCAGCTTACAAGCATCCACAATGTCTTTCATGTGTCAATGTTGCGAAGTACGATAGGGATGCTTTACACGTCATAGATTGGTATCTCTAACCGCATGATGATACGTCTTATATGGAAAGGCTGGTGCATATCTTGGATCATAAGAAAAAAAATTTATGCACCAAGACCGTGTTGCTAGTCAAAATCTTATGGACTCATCTTGGAGCTAACAAAGCATCATGGGACTAGGAAAAACAATTTCAGTTAAAGCACCCCCATCTTTTGGATGATGTTTCATGGGTAAATTTTAAAGGAAAATTTTCTTTTAGGGGATAGGATGTAACAACCCAAAATTTTATACATAGGTTGTTCACACATGTTCCCTTTACGTAAATAATTAAACGGGTTTAAAAATATAATTCTCTCTTTAAGAAATAAAACTAGCCAACTAGCCAAGTAGTAAGAACTATCTTAGTTACTGAGCAAGTTAAAGGATTGATACCCATCATTGCAATAAAGTACACTTTTCACTAAGAATTCTCGAGACCTCTATTAAAAGAGAGAGAATTTTATGGTTTTAGTATAAAAGCTCTCCAGGTTAGTATATTTTATTTTATTTCATTATTTACTATTTACGGATGGGCCTTACATGATAGATAGGTCGGATTAACCGTAGATCCATCTCGCCCCTAGTTTGTCGACTTTTAGGGAAATGATATAAAGAAAGATGTCTTTGCGTATGACAGAAAAACTATTATCCCCGCTATGTATATGTAACGCCTCGAACATTTCAATACCCGAGTATTGAAAGTTCTCGAGCATTATCAAGAAATTAACTTAATATGTACACATGTAGGATACAAATCTAACTATCCTAAGCTTACATCTATATCCTGACATGAATCTAACCATTGATAAATCTAACCATTTAAAATGATCTCCATTCAATACATCAAGCCATTTGACCGTCAAATTCAAAATAAGACCATCCATCACGTGATTTGATGTAAGTACTTTTCCTTAAATGAAATGACGAATAACTCCCTATCCATAATGATTTAGATATACATTCTTTTGTAAGAATTGCTTAGAAACATGCTTATAACCATGTGGAGCCATTAGATTTTCCAAAACTCACAGATCAACAATAACTATGAAAATGCTATCTATTAACCTCAACCACTGAATTGTAGATCATATGGTTCCCACAATCCGTTTAATGTGAAATTTTATACCATGCCTTTATATCATGAATTAGGCGTACACGTCAGATTTCAACCTTTAGATCATTGTAAAAGTAACCCAATTGACATATAATCCCTTAACCGTTGATTTTGGCGTCTATAAAAGGTCACGGGTAGTCATAGTAAGATATTTTCCTTCTTCTAAGTCGGTATGATCTTATGGACAGGTTAGATGATAAATAAACATCACTATAGGGCCTAAAAGGGTTTCAACAGTGGAAATCACAACACCCACTGGTATGACCCACCTGATCATTGGATATGCTTCAAATTTTGGGCTCAACCCCTTAAATCAAGTGGAAAAATGAATGGATGGTGTAGATTTCTCCAAATGTGGTTGTGGGCCCCACATTTGTCGAGAAGGCTCAAACAGAGAACGTACACCCGCCATGCATTGTACCTAACATGGGGCAAACACAGTTTGACTCGATGGAATCCCAGAGAAGGAAATCACCTCCCTCCCTTGCTTCTTGCAGACGGATAACCGTCCAAGCTTGAGGTCGTAGCCCACCACAATCATCCATAAGGATGATCTGAACCGTTCATCATGTTCGGGAGATCGTTTCAAACAAAACCATGTTGTCCCCATGTGTCCATGCACATACAAGAACTCACAACAGCAGGGAATATAGTACCACGTCGATTGATGATGTGGCCCACCCAAAGCTTAGAAGTAATTCAAACTTGGGCCCACTATCAGACGCTAATACAAAAAATTAAAGAAGGGAGTTGATGGCCTAAAGGGCTTGTTGAAATGGACACCACCAACCCCCGCAAAGAATGAAAAAGCTTTTCGCAATGAAAACAGATTGTGTTTGTTTGGAGTCATTGTGGCCCACTAGGACTGGCCGTTTGGAAAATCCAAGTCATCCACCTTGTTGGCCATCCAAAACCGGTTAGACGCACGTCGGCCCTGCACGAAGATGCATATGAGAGCGCTTGCATACCAAACAACGCAATTGTTCCTTGATTGCGCAAACAGTGTCGCGTAAGGAAAATCCTCGATTTTCCTGGCTGCGTAATGATTACGCACGGGAGTTCTGGGAGCTTTCACGCTTATAAAAGGCCTTCCACCCCACCATCTTGAGGCTATAACAAAGGCAACGTCCAGCTCCCTGCTGGACATAACAACAAGGAAAAGAAAAGAAAAAGAAAGAAAGAAAAGAAAAAGAGAAAGAAAATGAAAGAATGGAAAGAAAGAAAAGAAAAGAAAGGAAAGAAGAAAATCTTACATCCACGAGTCAGCAATCCGTTGATTCATCAAGATTAAGGATTTAATCCTTAGACGCATACCTACCTTTAAGGAGGAAACAACGAATAGAGTAAGGGTTTTATCCTTTAAGCTTACATTAATTTAAGTTGTTATATTTATCTTGCTTTTACATGCCTTCATGTTACTATGAATCCTCTCTGCAATTATATGTTTTACCATCAATTATTTGCCCTTTGGGATTATAGTGTAATGTTGATTACGGATGATCTTTATGAATTTATGTCAGGCGATGGATACACGCCTCGCCCTTTCCTTTATCAATTTATTGAGTTGGACCTTGCCACTCTCCTCTTTATTGAGTTGGTTATTACCACTCTCTTTATATTTGATTTGGCCATTGCCACTCATCTATTTTTCGAGTTAGCCATTGTTACTCTTCTTTTATTGAGTTGACCATCGTCAGCCTCCTCTTTATTATACTAGCCATTGCCAGTTTTATCTTTACTGAGTTGGCCATTGCTACTCTTCCCTTAATGTTATTTGCCTTGTGCTATTTATCTTTAAGGATTGGGCATGTGTCTTGATATTCCTGAACTCCCATAATTCAATAGATTTCTCTCCTTGGTGCAAGTACTATGTTGGGAATCTCCCTTCTCGTGATCGAATAAATATCGTGAACATAATTCGTTTTCGATAATAGCCTTGGGGCGACACATAATTTCATGTTTCATGGGTGATGGTACACAAATTGGTTTATATAAATCGTTATACGTGTTATATTTATTCTTTTCTTTTGGGGGTTGGAGTCGCAATTAGTCTCTCCAATCTGATCTTTTCTTTTTGGGGGTTAGATGTTGCAATTAGTCGCTCCAATCCAGCTTGCATGATTCACCCAGTCATGTGTTGTGTTTGTCTTGGGATAACCACATAAGTCCATTTTAAACATGGGACAGGCTGACGAATCTCCGTAGTATGGTATGCGGGGCGAGTCGGATAACTCTAATCATATTTCACAATGTGGCGATCGCTAAGTGTGATAAACCGCATATACTTTGCTAAGCATGCATCTCATGTAGATTGTTTGAGCACATGGATACCTCTTGTAGTTAAGGAGTACGGGATGTATCAGAACCTTTACATTACTTTTATGAATCTCTTGAATTATTGTTAATTTTAAAGGATGACCATCACTATGTGTAGGGCATTGATCCTCTCCTAACTGTACAGATGATGTAGGTGATGTACAAATTGAAGACCTAGAGGACCATCTCCCTATAGAAGACTATACTGAAAGAATATGAAGGTAGTTTTATGAATTAGTTTTAGACTTCCCTTGTGAACTCGATACATGTAATAAGCTCCCATTGAGAGGGCATTTGATTATATATTTGAATTGTTTTACTTTGATGAAATAATCAATACAGTCGATTTTATTCTTATGAATGTTACCTTCATGAATGTATCTGAATGTGATCGAAATGAAAAAAATGAGGTACGATTTTTAAAAGCATCTAATTTATACATTATTAGCATCTGTTTTCTCGGGCACCAGTACAAACTCTGGCTGTAAAAATTAGGGATGTTACAGTTGGTATCAAAGCATGAGAATGAGATTAACTAGGCCTAAGAGGAGTGGACCATCATAAGCTTTATGCGAGTAAGATATAATCTTGAATTAGATATCTATACATAGAACTATTTCCTAAAGGAATTAGGAAGTTGAAGAATTAGAAACCCACATTCAGGTTCACCAATTTGAAACATTAAGTCAGACGTGAAATTTAGAAATTTTGAATCTAGGTACCCCCATAATAAACCATCCAAACTGTTGAATCTTGCCTCATGAAATTTTTTGGAGTCTTAAGAACAAGTTAGGGGCTTAGACTCCAAATTTCGAATAAATTGGACATGGATCGGAAGATAAAATTCCTGGAGTGACAGACTGTCAATATAAAACAATTTTGGATATTCACAATGATGACACTAAAGCTTAAGTTCAAGCAATAAATGAATGATTTGGCTTATCCCTTATGAAACCTGTCCTATCCATCATTGTCTAGTCCGGTTAGGATCTCTGGCTTTCGTGGTGAAATGAAGAATATTTTCCCAAGGATGTAGAGTGATCGCGACTATAGAATTATGAACCATATTCAAGTAAGGCACGAGTGGTTTAATCCAAATATCATATCTCGGGGTCGAGGTTTTCTTTTAGGGGCAGTAGAATGTAGCACCCCAATTTCCTATAACAAACGATACGCACACTAAGACATATATATCTACATTTTGAGAAATACATTGAAAATTTAAGCAAATTGAATCAGTAAGGATGATAGAAGAAATCTCGGGTAATGTATCAGGTAATCAGAGTACGCAGTGAAAGCGTAATGGGCCACGTTAGATTTATCCTTTATGAGAATATAAGATTACGTGATTATTTTCCATGAGTCTAAAACAATCGGGATTTTGGACTGATGGAATTATGTTTATGTGAAATTTATACGGTTTGACCTAAATTCTAAGTCCTAGAAAATCTCAAAAGATTCCAATGCCCTGATTAAGCGAAAGATCGAGATTCAATAGGATTATGAATTGATAAGCGAAGGAGCTGTGTATTGGGCTCAAACCCACTATAACCATCTATTCATATTACCTCCAACATAGAAAAAAGAAAATCCTTAGAGGCATAGAAAATAGCTTGTATAATAGAAGTACTAAATTTTGGGGGTGAAATTATGTTTAAGGGGGGTAGGTTTTAACGCCCCGAACATTTCAATACCCGAGTATTGAAAGTTCTCAAGCGTTACCAAGAAATTAACTTAATATGTACACATGTATGATACAAATCTAACTATCCTAACCTTACATCTATACCTTGACATAAATCTAACCATTGAAAATAATCTCCATTCAATAGATTAAGCCATTTGACCGTTAAATTCAAGACAAGACCATCCATCACATGATTTGACGTAAGTACTGTCCCTTGAATGAAATCACAAATAACTCCCTATCCATAATGATTTAGATATACGTTCTTTTGTAAGAATTTCTTAGAAACGTGCCTATAATCATGTGGAGTCATTAGATTTCTCAAAACTCACAGATCAACAATAAGTATGAAAATGCCATTAACTTTGACTACTGAATTCTAGATCATATGGTTCCCACGATCCGTTTAATGTGAAATCTTATACCATGCCTTTATATCATGAAATAGGCATACACATTAGATTTCAAACCCTAGATCATTGTAAAAGTGACCCAATTGACATATCAGCCCTTACCCATTGATTTTGATGTCTATAAAAAGTCACGGGTAGTCATAGTAAGATATTTCCCTTCATATAAGTTGGTATGATCTTATGGAAAGGTTGTAGGACAAATAAACATCACTATAGGGCCTAGAAAGGTTTCAACAGTGGAAATCACAACACCCACTGGTATGACCCACCTGATCATTGGATATGCTTCAAATTTTGGGCTTAACCCCTTAAATCAAATGGAAAAATGAATGGGCGGTGCAGATTTCTCCAAATGTGGTTGTGGGTCCCCACATCTGTCGAGAAGGCATAAACAGAGAATGTACACCCACCGTGCACTGTACCTAACATTGGATCAAACAAGGTTTAACCCAATGGAATCCTAGAGAAGGAAATCTCCTCCCTCCCTTGCTTCCCGTGGACGGATAACCATCCATGCTTGAGGTCGTGGCCCACCATGATCATCCATAAGGATGATCTGAACTGTTCATCATGTTCGGGAGATCGTTCCAAACAAAACCATATTGTCCCTATGTGTCCATGCACGTACAAGAACTCACAGCAACAAGGAATACAGTACCACGTCAATTGATGATGTGTCCCACCCAAAGCCCAGATGCATTTCAAACTTGGGCCCACTATCAGAAACTAATACATAAAACCAAAGAAGGGAGTTGATGGCCTAAAGGGATGCTTGAAATGGACCCCACCAACCCACGCAAAGAATGGAAAAGCTTTTCGCAACAAAAAAAGATTGTGTTTGTTTGGAATTATTGTGGCCCACCATGACTGGCGGATTGGAAAATCCAAGCCATCCACCTTGGTGGCCATACAAAACTAACTAGACGAACGTTAGCCCGACACGTAGATGCATATGAGAGAACATGCAATCCGAACAACGTAATTGTTCCTTCGGTTACACAAGCAGCGTCGCGTAAGGATTTTCCTTACTACATAATGGTAATGCACAGGAGTTCTAGGAGCTTTCACGATTATGAAAGGCCTTCCACTCCACCGTCTTGAGGCTATACCAAAGGAAAGAGACTTCCGTCTGACGGAGAGAGAGAGAGAGAGAGAGAGAGAGAGAGAGAGAGAGAGAGAGAGAGAGATGTCCAGCTCCCTGCTAGATGTAACAACAAGGAAAAGAAAAGAAAAAGAAAGAAAGAAAAGAAAAGGAGAAAGAAAAGGAAAGAAAGGAAAGAAGAAAACCCCACATCCACAGGTCAACAATCCGTTGATTCACCAAGATTAAGGATTTAATTCCTCGACTCATACCTACCTTTATGGAGGAAAAAATGAATAGAGTAAGAGTTTTATCCTTTAAGCTTACATTAATTTAAGTTGTTATATTTATCTTACCTTTTACATGCCTTCATGTTACTATGAATCCTTCCTGCGATTATATGTGTTACCATCAATTATTTGCCCATTGGGATTATAGTGTAGTGTTGATTACGAATGATCTTTATGAATTTATGTCGGGCGATGGATACAAGCCTCACCCTTCCCTTATCAATTTATTGTGTTGGTCCTTACCACTCTCCTCTTCATTGAGTTGGTTATTACCACTCTCCTTATATTTGAGTTGGCCCTTACCACACTCTTCTTTTATTGAGTTGACTATCGTCTCTTCTTTATTACATTGACCATTGCCACTTTTATCTTTGCTGAGTTGGCCATTGCCACTCTTCCCTTTATGCTATTGGCCTTGTGTTATTTATCTTCAAGGCTTGGGCATGTGTCTTGATATTCCTGAGCTCCCATAGTTCAATGGATTTCTTTCCTTGGTGTAAATACTATGTTGGGAATCTCTCTTCTAGCGTTCGAATAAATATCGTGAACGTCTTGCATTTTCGGTAGCGTCCTTGAAGCGATACGTAATTCCATGTTTCATAGGTGATGGTGCACAAATTAGTGTATGCAAATAGTTATACATGTTACATCAATTCTTTTCTTTTCGGGGTTGGATGTCGCAATTAGTCGCTCGAATTGGGTCTTTTCTTTTTGGGAGTTGGATGTTGCAATTAGTCGCTCTAAATCGGGTTACGTGATTCGCCTAGTCATGTGTTGTGTTCGTCTTCGGATAACCACATAAATCCATGTTAAACGTGGGACATGTCGACAAATATCTGTAGTATGGGATGCAGGGTGAGTCGGATAACTTTAATCATATTCCACAATGCAGCGATCGCTAAGTGTGATAAACCACATATACTTTGATGGGCATGCATCTTGTGTAGATTATTTGTGCATATGGATACCTCTTTTAGTTATGGAGTACGAGACGTATCAAAACATTTACATTGCTTTTATGAATCTCTTGAATTATTGTTAATCTTAAAAGATGACCATCACTATGTGTAGGGCATTGATCCTCTCCCAACTGTATAGATGATGTAAGTGATATACAAATTGAAGAACTAGAGGACCATCTCCCTATAGAAGACTATACCGAAAGAATATGAAGAAAGTTTTATGAATTAGTTTTACACTTCCGCTGTGAACTTCATAAATGTAATAAGCTCCCATTGAGAAAGCATTTGATTATTTATTTGAATTCTTTTACTTTGATGAAATAATCAATACAGTCGATTTTATTCTTGTGAATGTTACTTTCATGAATGTATCTGGATGTGATCTAAATGAAAAAAATGAGGTGCGATTTTTAAAAGCATCAAATTTATATATTATTAACACTTGGTTTTCTCGGGCATGAGTACAAACTCTGGCTGTGAAAATTCGGGATGTTACAATATATGCGTTTGGATTTTGGCATGGAAAATTGTGTCGGGCCCATGCTGATGTGTGGGTTCCAATCCACACGGTCAATCTGATTATTAAGGTCGAAATATGCTAGAACCTCAAAGATTAGGGCGATCTGACCATAAGGTGGACCGTACTGATCAGATGGTGATATGCTATGGAAATATGACATTAACAACTGTGTTGGCCATAGTAGTTTGGAATTGAACTAATATTTGGCCCCCTTCTTTAACCATTCTTTGGCAGGCCATTAATTGGTTTGGACATGACCTGTGAACGTCAAGTAGGCCTAGATCTCGATTAAGAGGAATATAAAAACCCTTTATTTAGTTTGTTAAATTTGAGTGCATGCTGGAGTTTGCCGGTTCGACCCATAGGATCGTCGGTCTGACTAACAAATTGATTTTTCTCAAATTTAACAAAGTCAAGACTCTGTTAGTTTGACTGATAGAGGTTGAAAAGGATAGAAATAATACCCATAAGACTCAATTGGTCCAACCAACAGTTAGATGGTTCAACCGACAGACCGTAAGTCAATCTATTTACATTGAAACTATAGGAATTTGATTAATTAGATCATTGAAATTATGGCTCATACTTAAGTATACTTGAATGGGGTATTTAAGTGTCACGGAAATGGCGGAGATCACTTTGATTGATCAAGTGAATTCCACATGAGATAGTGATGATCATAAACCTAGTGTCAAGGGTTGGATGTAAAGTGATCTAATTTGATAATGTTGTGGACTCCAATCATGATCTTGATCAATCAAAGGTAGGCCTCACCATATGAATTAATATTAATTTATTAGGAGAATGATTATTGTTGCAGATTGTATTTTTGGAATTCCTAAATCTTTCTTGTTCAATTATTCTAAAATAGTCAACCTCACCAAATCCTCAAGTTAGGGATCCCAACTTGTCTACCTTCCATTTGAATCAAGATGTTTTTTATTTGATGTATGACTTAATATTTCTATTTTGATTAAATTTTTTTTATTACGCTACCTATTTATGTTAATATTTTTTCACATGTATAGATGCCTAAAAACTGTGGACGGACTATCACACACACACACACACACACACACACACACACACACACACACACACACACACATATATATATATATATATATATATATATATATATATATATATATATATATTGTTGTAAATTGCAAATCTACAAATGAAAAGTGAAACTTAAACATATATATATATATATATATATATATATATATATATATATATATATATATATATATATATATATATATATATATATATATATATATATATTGTTGTAATTTGCAAATCTACAAATGAAAAGTGAAACTTAAACATCATGCATTCATAACACTTCATAATTTATCTCAGGGGACCTCCCTGGAAGAATTGTTTATCCAGGTAGACGCTTCCAGATATGGGTTTTACCCATGCCTACCTATATGGTGGAAGCCCTTCCCTAATGGGCAGATGGGGGTTGATGAATTTCTAACTCATGCAGCTAGATACATCCTCTGCATAGTGCACACATGTAATTCATGCATTTAATAAGATTAATACAATGTGAACGAACTATGATGAGAACTTTCGCTAGGCACAACCATCTCACCCTTTTATTGATGAAAGACAAAATATATGTAATTGAAGTTGGACCGTTGGTGTAAGAGATTGTCGATGTGGTTGATCTGGTGAACGATCCACAGGACATGTAGCCCTATCTTATTGAATAAGAAGTTACCGCACTAGACTGATTATCGTTTTTCTTACATATGAATAAGACCTCGAATGGGTGGGTCAATAAATAGTTCATAAATGAACAATAATGAATGAAACTTAGCTTTGTCATCATGTATATGAGATTGTTGCCAATGATTATATACATGTTTTATGGTTTAAGTACACTCAGTGTATGAGTCACGCCACAAAATGTGGGATTGGGATGTGCACTTGGTCTCTAAAGTTTTGGTCATGACATTGACATTTGTGGGACTAGATCAATTTGGGTACATGAATTTTTATTGTTCAATTCGAACGCGTGGCCATGAGCGTAACAAATGACTCATGTTTGGTTAAACATGCGTGATTAAGATTATGTCGGGTGTGCTGGAGTTGTAATTGATTCAAATTGATTGAAATTGATTGAATGCTTGTGACCCCAGGAAACAATTGACAGTCGGATCATATAGGGTTTAGGAATGATAGTAGATTGCCTTCTCTTTTCAGTAGTCATTCTCTTACACTAATAGTTCATCGACCAATTTTTTCAGTGGCTACAATCTAGAGTTTGAATAGTTGATCTTTTCTGGGAGGAATCAACACTAGTGGCTTCGTAATTAGATACTCTTTTATTTTGTTAAAAGTAGCTTAATACTCCTCTTGCCACTCGAATTTTTCTCCAGCCTTCAACATGATTAACAGGGAGAATTGGCATAGAAAACTAATCTGGCTATTAAACAGCTACATTTTTTTTAAATTATTTCTTGGCGGTTGGGCTTCTAAAATAACATGTACCTTATTTTGGTTGACTTTTATACCTCGCTAATGAATGATTAAACCTAAGAATTTTCCAACAAACACTCTTAAAGGCACATTTGAGTCGATTGATCTTGAGCTTGCTTCTTCTCATGCACTAAAGCAAATGACTCAAGTATACAAAATGGTCTCCTAGGTAGATCGATTTTACCACTACATCGATATACACCTCTGTGAACTTGCCAATCATATCATGAAAAATGACATTCACGGCCCTTTGGTAGGTGGCTTCGGCGTTCTACAATTAAAAAGGCATTATGACCCAACAATATGCTTTAATTGCTCTTGGGCATTGAAAAGCCTCCTTTTATAGGTCTTCCTTAGCAATATAGATTTGTTTATAAACGAAGTGATCATCCATGAACAACATGATCCTATGTCTAGTAGGCCTGTTTGAGAAGATGATCTAAAATAAGCATTGGATGCTCATCCTTTGGGGTTGCCATATTGAGGTTTCTGAAGTCTACACAGACTCTCAGCTTTATATATATATATATATATAGATAAAATTTTATGACTAAAATGATGTTAGAAATCCTGTTAACATATTTGAGTGGTTGAATGAATCTGGCCTTCAGTAGTAGTTTAACTTCATTGACTCTCAAAGTGACTACTGGGGTCATCCTCCTTGTCGGCTGCTAAAACGGCTTAAACCCCACTTTGGTGGGAAGAAGTTCCTCTACAAGTTCCCTGTTGAAGGTAGACATCTCATAATAATCCCAGGCAGAGTAGTCAAAATATTTTTTTAGGAGTGCAATCATTTCCATCTGAGCTTTAGAGTTGAGCTCTACACTGATAAAAGTCGGTCATTGTTTCACTTATGTTCTTAAATTCACTTTCATGAGGGAATCCTGAACATTGGTCTTAATATCATTCATATTGGCAGGTGCAGGCTCTAATTTAAGGAACGCCACGCCATCCTTTACTATTTCATCCTTCTAGAGGAGGAACTCTATAATGTTGACATGGCACCCATTGTATTCACTGATGTCCCCAAGATAATCTTCGAGGTTATAAAGAATGGCATTAATTTTAGCCTCTTTATCTATCTCGATTCCATAATCCATAAGGGAACCTCCTCGATACGGTACCCAGTGGGTGGTTGATATGGAATGATTTCATTTAATACTTGAGGGTTCTTTTATCATCGTAATTGTTGGCTTGGTAAACTAATTATCTATCATTGTACTTATCGGTAGACTACGCCACTAATTAGCCATATTTGGGGCAGATTGTCTGGCTGATCTTGCATTAGCATGGAGATGTTGTTGATGAAGGCATCTAGTTCTGACTTAGATTTCGCTGAGTCTACTATGTTGATCAATGTATCAAGATCTCACAAAGGATCAATGGCAGCAATAACTCATGTTGGTCAGTTGTATTTATCGCAACTGATAAGTGTAATGGGATGATCTCCCATTTGTAGAGGTAGGACTTGGTGATGTTTGATTTGGCTAAAAATGTTCGATTGTATACGGAGACGATCTTGGCCTTCCTCTCATTTTAAAGGATTAAGAACTGATATAGAGATGAAGGGATGCAGAAATTTGAGTGGATCTAGTCTCTCCCTAGAAGGGTGTTATTGTTGGTCATTCACTTGATGATGAAAAAGGCCACCATGACCTTCCTACTACCAATAAACAATTCTATAGGGAGGACAACCTTAGTATTCTTAACTCCCCCTATGAAGTAGGAGACCATGACTTTGGTTAGCATTAAGTCTTGTGCCATCTTTTCAAGCTTTTGAACCATCAACATTGGTATAATATTGATAGAATCATATAAAAAGCTTAAGGTGTTTGGTCATCAAGTTCAAGGCTTTATTAAAGTCACTTTTTTCGCTCCTCTTTCTTCAATCATGATGGTTGGTCTAGTTCTGTACACTCTAGTCGACTGTAGGGGAAACTATCTCTGCCTATATAGAGGTTTCACCCACTTCTTTAACATTTCCAACCATTTGGTTTGGCTGATTGAGTTTTACCTAGAATATCATGGGCAAGACAAAAGCCATATTGCAGGTGAGTGTAAGTGGTGAGAGGCTTTCAAATATAATTGTGGAAAAACCACCACTTCATTAGAGTCTAGCACGTTAGTCTAGCTCCCAGTGCCATCCATATCATGATATTACTTGAAGGTAGAGTAATTGTCTCTAAGGTCATCCTACATAGGTGCTTCCTTCAGGGAAGGAGTCACCTCGTATGGTTCCTTTTCCTGCCCAAGTCTTTTAATGATTGACCACGACCTTTTATGAATCACGCATTCTACAATAGTGAACACTTTGGCCTTGGCTCTCTATTGCTGGAGCCTGCACTTAAGGGTTCTGGTTAGGCCTTGAGGAACTTGGGAAAAACTTTCGATGGATCGCAATTAGGGTGGTAGATGAACCGAGTTAGCTTGGTTAGCTCACTCAACTTGACTCAAAAAAGTTTGATTCAACTCAGTTCAAAACTGAGTTCGAGCTGAGTCAAGCTGATTTTTTTAGCTCGAAAAAATTTCTCGACTTGGATTGAACCCAACTCAAATCGAACTCGGATCGAACCAGTTTGCTGACTTCATTACTTTGATATTACTGTTGCTCACCAAATGTTTGATGAAATGACCCAACGAGGTGTAGTTGGTGGCAAGGAAGGTATGTATATGAAACAAATACCCATTTTTTCCTAGATTTTTTATGTTTCTTACAAGGTGTTTGATAAAATAGCTGTAAAACCACTGCTGCTATTTTACATACAATGAGATTTTGAAGGTGCAGTCCATGTGTTTGTGAAAATACTACATAGGCGAACTTAACTTGATCTTGGTTCAAACTCGGCTTGAACTGGCCCGAGCTGCTGACCAAACCGAGTTGATCTGGCTAGTCAGGCTTTAGGACCGAGCCGAGCCGAGTTTGAACTGGGGTTAGCAAGTGGCCGAGTCGAGTCGAGTTGTGCCAAGCTCGACTCGGTTCGACTCGTGTACACCTCTAATCGCAATGGTCCATGATTTGGTCTGAGGCTCAATCAGCATAACCATCCTCAACCTTGCTGGCCACGGTGGAATCCAAAGACTATTATCATTAATGATATGCCTTCTTGGAGTGACCATTCATTGATCCTGGGATTGCAATTCTCAAAATCCATACTTAGGTTACTTATGGCTCTTGCCTCTTAGGCATTAGCGATAAGTAGCCACAACTCATCTTTCCATGTTCGTAACTTGATTTGTGAGATGTATGACTGTTAGACAGATACAACAATTGGTAAAACATCGCTGGCAGGTACTGAACTAATTGATTTGACAGTCATGTTAGTGGATGATGTCTTCTTATAGGAGACACCCACTTGGGAGTTTCATTAATATGCTTATAGCACAACTCGCAAATGATAGGTCACTTGGGTGGCTTTTTTAGAGGAGCCTTCCCCTTGTCCTTTGTCCTACCCCGTCCCTTGGAATGATCTGGATGTTATCACATGAGGAGGGGTGATCATTTGAGGTTATGAAGGTTGTTTGATGGCGGCCTAAATAGCCATTGTCTTCTACTATTCAAATCAGCCAGACCATTTTGATCTCAACCAAAACAACAATGATATTGGTGGTCTTCAAGAGGTCTTGATCAACCCCCATGGCCTCCTCCTTGTTAAAAAACTTGAGAAGTCCCTTATCGATGTTCTCTTGCATCATATTTTAGAAAATAATGCACTTTTTGGTAGCATGAGTTTTAGTACCAGGCCATTTAAAATATTCACTTCTCTTTAGTTATTCGACCAATATAATATTCTTCTTATATTCCGATAACTTGATGAAGTTGACTTCTAAGAGAAGGTCAAAGATCATGTTGGCCTTAAAGATATCGAAGGTATATTGCCTTGAATAGTCAGGGGCATTCCATCGAGGTTTCATCCTTGTGGAGGTATGAGACTTTGTCCATTTCAAGGCCAGTTGTTTATATGGCCATTTGCCCACCACTTTCGCGATGACCAACTCGTAGTTGGGTTCATGGTAATATGTCCCGTACGATGAGTTCATCCTTTGGTTCTCCTCTCGAAGAATCCATCCATAGTGGGTGGCCCTAGGCGAGAGTTGAAAAAGATCACTAATATGCATGCCTTCAGACTTCCTACGAAGCTCAAAGTCCATGCCATCAAGTGTAAGCTTAGTAAACTCGGCCTCTCATAAGATAATGGATCATCAGTTCATGACTTTTTTAACTAGGCAATAATTTGCTAGGCTAATTCTCCATGTAACTAGTGAAGTTTGGATAAATTGGCAATTCAGACTTCAAGCTTTGTTTGATGAAATTGCATTTGAAACCTCTCCTACATCTCGAACCAAATTTAGATCAAGTTGGGGAGAAGGTTGATGTAACAAGTAAAAGTCACTCTCGTCAGGGAGTTACCAAACAACCTTAATTTTAAGAAATCATGAGTCAAGACTTAACCACATTATATGGTAAACCAACCAATGTGCTCGATTGTGATAAATTCACCTTACCCTGAGAAGAGGGTGAATTCAACCTAAATCCTCTTAGTAGTTCAAAATATTAATTCACAATCTGGATAAGGTTTTCAATAGATCGATCGAGCTACTTGTCGGCCGTTGGGCCACACCCCGTATTCTTAGATGAGTCCAATAATGTCATCTCGGTCGAGAGTTCGGTGCAACTGCGTAGGATATTGCCTTTGTACCTTTGGGTTATCGGCTACCAAATGTGGGGGAATAGGATGTGGTCCCTTGGGCATCTCAAACCTCATGTAGCCTTGCCGAACCACCAACACCATGAGAGGTTTCTTCCTCGGTATTTGGTCGTTTAATAATAATTTTGTGGCATTGGTGACAAGGGTGGTTGCCCCTCGACCTGTTCAACACCAGGATGGAGTTACCCCTATATGCATTCTGACAGTTAGGATACTCATGTTGGCCATTTTGTCAGCCATTTCGATGGTGTCTCCTACCACCACTGCTGGTGGTATGGAGCGACCTTGAGCCCATACTCAACTTATCCTCTTAGGTGGTTTAGTCAGCCTTGGCAGGGTGTTGTTCACTTCTTGGTGAGTCTCTCAAGCAAACCATCAATGAGCTTAGCGAAGCTCTCTGCTTGCATCCCGTTGCTTTTTACCGGTTGCCACAAATCTCCTCACATGTCAAGGATGTGGTTTGTAACTTCTCCTAAAGCTAATTTTGGTTGTGAAGAGGATCCTGCTTCCATGTCGACGGGTTCATCTTGCTGTTGTTACTCACCTAGTGGCTCTCCTAAAACCTTAAGGAGACTACTAGCCCTAGACTTTGCTCTTCTTACTTTTTTACCTTTCACTAAGAAATGCTAAGAATAGCACACCACTGTCCCATCAAGTGTGCCAAAAAATAATGTAGTTGTTCAATCCGAATGTGTGGCCACACATGTAATGAATATCCTATATTTGGTTAAACATATATGATTAAAATTATGTCGGACATGTCAGAGTCATAATCGATTTGAATTGACTAAATCCTTGTTACCCTAGGCACCAAATCAGCCATAAGATCAAACCTATGAAGGTTGATCTGACTGTCCATCCACTAATGTGGCAGTGATCAAGCGATTTGTGAAGGGAAGGATTAGTCCTTCTCCTAAGTTCTTTTTTCCTTGAGCCAATGACTTTTGTTTCATAGGTGATCGTGATCCTCAAGTTTCTCAATAAAGAAGAATGGATAGTTGGAATCAAACTAAAAAGGCTAAACTATCAATTTTTATTGATTTGAATTTATAGATTACTATTGATAGGTAATAAAATAATAAAATTAAATAAAAATGAATAAAAGATCATTACCTATGATCGGCCATATGGACAAACTATTAAGACAAATGGTTAGCAAGATGTGACTTATGTGATATCCCAAGTAAGGACTTGGTTGATCGAAAATCGAATGACAATGGTCGTTAATATTTATACTACTCCTAATGGCATATTGCAATGATGGCACTAGACAAGAGCAAATTAAACTAAGACCTAAGCTAAATTTCAAACTTTCTGCAAGGGTCGTTGGATAGAAGTGGAGGAATAAAGACTAAACTAGGGTGGACAATGTTGCATTGTGGTAGATTGCATGTGTATTTCATCAAGGGCCCCGAGCTCTTCTTCGAATGCTGCTTATATAGGTTAAGAGAAGTGATGGCTAGACGAAGATTTCCTTCTTAATCCTCAATGGTTCATCTGCCATATCTTCAAAGGATTTAGATTTTATGCGTCATCATGATCTGATGTCCTTCTAAAGCGATTTTCTTTTGATTTTCCCTCTCTAACCCTTGGTCTTTGTGAAATCATCAATTGTCTCTAGAAAATCTCCCATTTAAGCATGATTATGTGAGACGACCTCTATGTAGCTTTTGTTATATGTTGGAGTGTGATATGTGTCCTCTGGGAAGGGTCCCTTGCTTTTCGTCGCAAATGTGCATATGACCCTTATCTGTTCTTGCTTTTAACGAGTAACATGTTGCCAACAGATGTGGATGGGAAGATATCCCTGGGGTGTGAGTAGGATTTCTTCTATTCGTATGTAGTGCCAACATGTGGTGGCCTCTTATTGGATAATGTGGATTGGGACAAAATAGGTGTAAACAAAATTAAGGTAGGATCATGTACTTAAAATATGGTAGAGCATATGGTAGTCCACCTAGGAGGTTCTGTGAGTATCCCTTGGCCATGCTCCAAGCGCTGATGGTTGGTTCTTAACTTTTCCTTCATTTGGAATAGATTTGGGAGAGATCTTCTCATTTAGAGGATCGACATTAGTTATGCAGGGATGGATGTGATGAGGTCAATCACCATCTTCCTCAGGAGATAATTACTCCGAATCCACGGAGCTTCTCTGGACTCTGACGCAATTATGAATGTGATGAGGTTAATCACCGTCTTCCTCCTGGGGATAACTACTTCAAATCCACAAAGCTTCTCTGGACTCCTCACAGAGACTTCTCGAATACGCAAGGAAAATAAAAGAAAATAGAAATATTATTCATGAAAATTTGTAAATTGATTGATGATTAAAATAAACAAGTCTAAAACCCTTCAAATAGGGATACCAAGCCTTGAAAGAAGTTTAGGAATTAAACTATAACTAAAACTCCCTAAAATTTGCAACTTACTTTAAATAGTAAATTTACTATTTATAGTAAGTATCCTATGTGGCTTAACCACGTTATTTTCCTAATTTTTCTAAACACTTTTCATGTTAGAGGGACCAAGTCAAGTGTGTGGTGAGACACTTGACCGTAAATAATCTGGAACGGGGATTTCCTTATCAACCGGTTCACCATGTTATTGAATACAAACTCCACTTGAGATAAGGTCAGATCTCACTGCTTCGGTTTTTCACCTGAAATACATTAAAGGGTATTTTTCAACGTCTGATTCACAACTTCAGTATGTCCATCAGTCTTTGGGTGATAAGCGCTGCTAAATTGAAGTCGTGTATTAAATATAGTCCACAAAGTCCGCCAAAAGTGACTAATGAACTTCGTGTAGCCGCACGACCTCTATGAAGAATAGATTCGGCACGTGTGTTTCTTATATGGGATAAAGTGTGCCATCTTGGAGAAATGATTTACCACCATGAAAACTGAATCCATGCCACGTTGTGTTCGTGGGAGACCAAGTATGAAGTCCATAGATAAATCTTCCCAAGGGTCTTCAGGCACATGTAACGGGATGTAAAGGCCTATATTCTAAGATTGCCCCTTGAAGGTCTGATAAACATGACAATGTTGTACTACTTTTCCCACATAACGTACCAATTGTGGCCAGTAATACCTCTCTTCCATAAGAACTCGCATCTTATCTCGCCTAAGGTGTCCACCAAGGCCACCTCCATGTAGCTCTTGAATAATTTGCTACCTCAGAAAACTTTTGGGGATGTACAATCGATTCCCGTTGAAGAGGAAACCGTCTCATATATGTAGGTAATTGGGATGACCTTCTTGGCACTTCATCCAAGAATCTTTGAAGTCCTCATCTCCGGCATACAACTCATTAAGATGATCGAAGCTGACTGCTTCATTGCTCATTGTAGCAATTAGTGATGCACGGTGGCTAAGTGCATCAGTTACCTTGTTCTGCTGCTCTCACTTGTGCTTTAAAACGAACTTAAATTCCTATAAAAATGCAACTCATCTAGCATGCATACGATTCATGTTAGTCTAACTATTAATAAATTTCAATGCTTGATAATCAGTGTATAGAATAAACTCTCTTTGAATCAAATAAAGTTGTCAATGCCGCAGTGCATGAACAACTGCGTACAACTCAAGCTCATACGTCGACCATTACTTTCGGGCTTCCCTAAACTTCTCACTGTAGAAGGCTACCGGTCTACCTTCCTGTGATAATACTCCTCTAATTCTGACAAATGAGGCGTTACACTTAACCCTCAAATAGCTTGTCAAAATTAGTAAGAACAAAAACTGGTATCGTGGACAACCGATGCTTAATATCATTAAAGCTCTTGTCAAGGTACGTTATCGGTCCACTGAAACGGACCCTTTTTCATGTAATTTGTAATAGGTACAACTATTGTACTAAAATTCCACACGAATTGATGATAAAAAGTAGCTAATCTATGGAAACTCCCCACTTCATGAATATTTGTTGGGATCGGCCATTCTCTAATGGCTTGCACCTTTTCAACCTCCACACTGATGCCCGTGGATGTTAAAACAAATCCTAGGAACAACACCTTATCTGTTAAAAAGCTACACTTTTTCAAGATGAGGTACTACTTATTAACTTATAGGACTTACAACACTTGCCTGAGATGTTCCCTATGCACTGTCTCATTCTGGCTATATATCAGGATGTCATCAAAATATACTACCACAAATCGGCCTGTGAGCAGTTTTATCACTTGATTCATCAAACGCATAAAAGTTCTTAGTGCGTTCGATAGATCGAAGGGCACGACCAACCGCTTATACAACCCTTTATTGGTCTTGAATGTCGTTTTTACTCATCACTGGGTCAAATATGAATCTGACGGTACCCACTCCTCAGATCTAGCTTAGAAAATGCCTTGGCTCATTCTATCATATCTAGCATGTCGTCTAAATACGGTATTGACAACCAATATTTGATATTAATTTTATTGATTGCCTGGCTATCGACACACATGCGCCAGCTTTCATTTTTTTTTTTGTTAATTAACGCTGGTACGACACATGAGCTCATGCTCTCTCTTAAAAACCCTTACAGATCAATTCCTCCACCTGCCCCTGAAATATGTCGCATTTCTTCGAACTTAAGGATGAGGACTATGTGATGTTGGATATCTCTCATGGGGGGCAAGCCATTGGGTAAATCTTCAGGCCAAACTTCTTTAAATTCATTTAGCAATAGTCTTAAACATGGAGGAATGTTTGAAGGCTCTGATTCCTCGCCCTTCACCACTACAGCGTATACCTCACCGGTTTCCTTGGATTCCTCCATGAAATCTCAAATGGTCAGGAGGGAACTCTGTTGAATGTCAAATATTGCATATTCTTTCCTATTTATATCTTGCTTTTATAAACATGATAATGCTTAATGGTATATTTTATACATGTTTGTGTTGCAAGGTGAATCTAAGAGCTTGGATTGAAAAGAATGCTAAAAGTATGGATTTAATGCTTAAGAATCACCAAGGAGAAGGATGGATCTTAAGAGACCAAGAGAGAAGAAATCACATGTCAAAGACCCAAAGAAACTAAGTACAAAGCTAAAGAAAGGACTTGAAAGATCTCAGAATTTGCAGCAGAAAAACAGATAGTTCGATCACACGAAACAGTCCAGCGAAGAACGATGAAACTCAGAAGCTAATTCGGTTTGACCGAAGGGTCATTCGGTCCGACCGAAACCCAGTTCAGTCCAAATAAGGGAGGATTCTGTGAGACTGAAAGTGCATAAATAGCTTAAGCGATGAAAAGAGCTAATTTGGTTCTATCGAAAATTAATTCGGTCTGACAGACAACTTAAGTTCAATCCTACTAAACCCATATCGATTTGATCAAAATCAGGCAACTACTGAAACAAAATCCTTTCCAAATTCAAACTCGACTTCATATTCGACTTCGGTCCAACCGAAGCGTAGTGCGAAAAATCTCCGAATTACGTAACTTAAGTTGGTTTACAGAAATTCTAAGTCGGTGCGTAAGATGGAGATTCAGAACTATAAATAGGAGTCCCTAGGATGTTCCTAGATATCATCTAGGGTTTAAGTAGTGGAGCAAAAGGGTGGAGAGACGCCACCAAGAGTCTTTCTTCTTCTTCCTTAGTTATTTTCATATTTTATTTAAGAGTTCTTAGTTCAATCATATCTATGGTTAATTAAACCTCTTAGCTAAGGCTAAGAGGTGAAGCTTGTAGCATGATTGGAATGTTTACTTTGCTTTGATTCATGTTTATGTTGAACTTCATTGATTTTTAGTTAATTTTAAGGAATATTTTTAGTTTTCTATGGCTTGTTTGACTCAAATTACAATAAATGTTGCGATAGCTTTGAATATCTTCTTTTCCTATTTGAGATTGTTGGATTGATAAATCTTATTGTTTGTCATCGTCTCCTGTGCATGGTTGGGTGACAGAATCCCTTCCAATCTTCATAATTCTCCTCCATTGAGGCTAGATCAATGAGAAGTTCAGAGATTTGACCATCTGTCTCTCCAACTGGATAAGATAGAACTCTGATTCTAGTTGGATCTCTTGAATCAAGCAAGATAACATCTTAATAGATACAAGTAGATCCTTGGCACCGTAGTTCTCACCTTTAATTTTATAAGTTTTAATTACCTTATTCAAAATCACTCTCTCAAATATTTTAGATTTAGATTTACATCTTCTTCTAGGTCTAGTTCTAATTCTTTTCAGAAACTTACAAGATTAGTCCCTGTGGATTTGACCTCAGTCTCACCAAGATTATTACTACATCGTGGCCCCACACTTGTAGTTATGAACAAGTTTTTTGGCACCATTACAAGGGACTACGGCTGCATTTTTTCTAAAATTAATTAGTAAATTAGAATTAGATTAAGATTAAGATTAATTTAAGTTAGGATATTTCTTATTTTCTGAACTTTTCTAATCTAGGGTTTTTAGGATTCATCTTAATTTTCTTTTCTTTCATTTCCTCTTCTAACATTATTAACATAGTTTAATTGTTTTGGTCTTTTAGAATCCTCACTACTAGTTATTCTCTTTTGGTAACTCCTTCCCTCTACCTACTTTAAAGATTGTTGTATTTATTTTATTTTATTTTTTATTTTTATTTTTTTAAGGAATAGATTCTGAATTAAGGTTTCCCCATGAATGAACAAGAGTGGCTAGAGTGGGCACGTGAGTTTGGTAATCTATTTCTAGAAAATGAGATGTTTGTGAAGAAGTGTTAGATACTTATGTTCGGAAACAACCTGTCTCAAATTTTTTTTGAAAGCATGATCGAGAACCAACTAGACTATGATATTCCACCGGTTAAGAAATCTATGCGTGATCATATGCGAGAGAATAATTACACTGCACAGATTAAGAAAAAAGAACGTGATTATTGGAGTGAGTACGAATAACACCCATCAGGCAAGAAGAAAATATTCTGTGATTATATTATGGGTGATAACGTGTACCAACAACCACCAAACTCTCCCACATATGACCCGTATGACTATGATCAGTGAAAACATCAAAATTGGAGAGATGAACCAACAATCGATTATAGTAATTATTCTCTTGGATACTCTATCTTTGAGATTCAAACAAAAACAATCCAAGAGCATTCACTTCAGAATTCCACACAGTCTCTAGAGCTCAGCTAGCAAACTACACTCCAAGCATTACAATAGCTTACAAAAGTTATACAAAAGATAGGTTCATGCGTTGTGATTATGAAGAATATTGAAATTGAGAATGAGGAGTTGGATTATGTGAATGAACATTTGATTCAATTTCTCGAAGAGTCAATCTCAATGACCATCCAAAGAAGTGATCAAGAGACACTGGTATTTTTCAAATATAATGATGCTAACACACTCCTGCCACATGAAACATTTAATCTCAATAAGGACGAAGAGGCTAGTTTATTCGAGCCTTAAATCAATATAGAAAAATAATGTGAGAAAAGTGATCCCAACTCACTTGTGAACTGTATTGAATTAGAAAATGATGAGGAGTTGGATGACAGTTATGATTTTACAGCCCAAAATTCTCTGGAATTGATTTCAATTATGGTCCAGGTAAATAATGACGAGGTATAGGAAGTTGTCGATCATAATGATCTACTCTGCCCATCTGACACGTTTGATTTAAATGTGGAGAATGAGTTCCTTCCAAGTGAACCGCATGAATCTTTTGAGACGTGTTCGGCCCACTCCCCTGATTTACATGATGATTTGATTAGGAAGATGGACGACTCACCTGATACAACTTCGGTATTGGAAACTACCCAGTGGAGGCCACCATTTGAATAGTCATCCCTTAACAATATAAAGCCTCTACTGATTAGTGTCAATGAAATGAGTCGAATCTTCACCTATTGATCCACAATATGTCTATGTAGGGCAAGGCGAGATGTATCCGATGATGATTTATTCTTACCGAGATGAAGAGTAAGAGAGATGTTTTCCTCTACTTTCAAAGACGATGGAGTCCTTGGGCATATCATCACAAACCTCAATGTGGAGAAGGAACCCCTCTCAACTGAATCTCTCAACTATCTGGAAGATTGCTTATCACACTTTGCAGATCCTAATAATAAAATAATGGGCACCTTGTAAGATAATACCTCAGTTATTGATATTGACCGAAGGAATCAATTTTCTGAAGAGCTTCCTTCCACAAATCATGAATGTTTACCATTAAAAGTGGAAGAGCTTGAATTTGAGCCAAAGTTTGAAACTTCAAAATATGTTGAGACTACACCACCTAATGAAATTTTTTATGAATTTCATCTACTTGTAGTCTCTGATTCACCATGGTATACTAGCATTGAAAACTTTTTTATCATAGGTGAATCGTATATACTTTGGATACCTTAGGGGATTAAAAGAAAAATTTTTGATGAGGTCCATAAATTTTTCTAGACATTCATGCTCCAGGGCATCCAAGCCTATTGCAAAAAGGACTTTTGGATGATCTTGTTGAGAAACCTACTGAGGAATTTATCAAGATACTGGTCATAGGAGGAACCATGCTGCATGATTGAGTAGTTTTCTCCTGCTTTCCTAGTTTAGGTTTATTGCTTTCATAGAATTTAGGATTAGGATAGTTTGCTTTCCATTTGTTTAGTCTTTGTGATTCCCCATCTTCATGCTGAGATCTTTGAAAATGGCGTAAATTTTTCTTCTTTAAGTACTATCTTTCCATCACTTCTCCTTTCTTTTCGTTGCCTCTTTTGCATTATATGCTTATATCTTTTACATTAAGGACAATGTAGATTTTAGGTTGGGGTGTGGATTATTTAAACTAATCGGTATTTTCTTAGTTTCTAAGCAAAATTTTTAAAAATTTTTAATTTTTCAAATTCAAAACCTGTTTAGAAAGCGATAGTTTGTGTAATTAAGAATGTTATGAGTATGATGATAAGAAAGAGATTGAATTTTTAATTGTTGGAGTTCGATCAACTAAGTAACCTATCACTTACAGTTCTTGCACTCAATTGATTAAGAGAAAGTTTGAATATCATGTTAACCTAAGTCACAAGACACTTCAAACTACTTTTTGTGAATTGTGCTAGAATTTCTGATTGTTAGCATGAGTATCATTGATAGATGTTGAGAATTGAATCTGGAGAATCTTATCTACCTTAAAAAGATGAAAAGAACCAGTTAAAAAAATAGTGAAATTGACAAAAAGGTCATATGTGGTGAAAAGACTGAAAAAGAATGAAAAGAATATATAGTCTGAAAAGAATGAATAAAAAGAGAGTTGATATAAAATCAAAAACTGAAAAAAGAAGGAACATGGGATAAGTTCGGAATCAGCACTTGAGTTTTCAACCAATGTTTGATAAGTGGCCCGGTTGGCCAAATCGGTAAGAAATGTTAATATTCAAGTGGGCTCTGAGGCATTAAGTACAGGTGTTTGATAAGTGGCCCAGTTGACCACATCGGTTGACCAACCATAAGGATTTTGAATCCTACTATACCCACTGTAGTGGGTGCCATACGTTGAGGCCTAGATGGATCGACCCCTGTGTCACTGTTTGCAGTTGTAGGAGGTTGAAGACGTCCTCCTACTAGTTCCTTTCCTCATGGCAGCATTGAGTCCTGCGTGGGACCTATCATGGGGGCCTGGGTCAAAGGATAAGGCTGAGTAGGGACTCTTGCAAGTTGTTTGTCTGCCCTACCCGCCAACTGGAGTACTACTTCATATACGGTCCTGACCGGATGCATCTGACCTCGTCCGGGATGTTTGATCGTAACCCACCAATAAATTGGGCTACCTTTTGTGATTCGATTTTCGATAGGTTATTCCTCATTGCCAACCACTGAAATTCTTTGGTGCAATCTGTGATGATTTGATTTTTCTGCCGGCAATTTTGGTATTCCTAGAACAATACCTGCTCATAATCACTAGGGAGGAATCCCGATAGAAGAAGGTGTCTCATCCATGGCCATGATCGGATGAGCGCTTTGTTCTATCAGGCAAGTGAGAGTTGTAATCATTCTCAACATTCAGAAGCACTGAATTTTAATTTGAATGCTACTAATTTCATATTTTTATATTCCGGCATGTTTATGTAATCAAAATATCATTCTACTTCGATTAGTTCGAGAAAATCTTTTATATGCAATAAGTCATTAAAATAGAGAAGTTCGGTCATACATTTGTAATCTCTTTTAACACGATGTAGTCGATCGCCTTCATGGACTGGTCATCGAGCAAAGCCACCATTGATGTCCTCATCGCTAGAGCTCAACTTATCTAGGGTAGCCCTAAGATTCACCTTTGCAAGTGCCCTACAAAAATCAGGGTTGTGCACTATACCACAACCAAGGGTAGCTGAGTATCGCCTTGGGCTCGAGACGGAATTAGCATATCTGTAAGACAATCAAGGTTTTCCTGCAGCCCTTACATGGTCAACTGACTTTCCTATTAGAAAGCTTCTTTTCTATCCAAAAGGTAATGAACCCTTGGATTAGCGTTCATGGGATTTTGGCAATTTCTTCATTATTTGACATTGTTCGGAGGGGAGTCCTTGCTCTAATACCAATTGATGCAAGGATGGACATGATTAGGTCAATCCCTGTCTTCCTCAGGGAATAATTACTCTGAATCCATGAAGCTTCTCTGGACTCATCATAGAGATTCCTCGAATCCACAAGGAAAAATAGAAAATAGAAATAAATTCTAATAAATTCGAAAATAAATTGATTCATGACAAAAACCAATTTACAATCCTTTAAATAGTGATACAAATCTAGGAAGAGGTTTCATAATCAAACTCCAACTCAAACTCCCTAAAAACATCACTTACTATAAATAGTAAACTTACTATTTATAGACAGTCATAATTTCTACTAGACTTCATGATTTTCGACCAAAAATAGTAGTTGTCCAATTTGGCCTAACTATGTTATTCTCCTAATTTTTCTAAGCCCTTTTCATGTTGGGGACGACTCTTAAAGCTCAAATAATCAAGAGTTATGATCAAACTAAAACTTACTATAGATAGTAAAAACAAAATTAAAAAGGACTTTCAACCGTCGATGTGATGGAATTCACAAATCCGACATGGGCAATCCAGCATAGTGGGTTGGTTGGCTAAAGTAGCTTCTCCTACTCCAAAATTATATATGGTATGTCGAATAACTCATTCTATTTTGAGGGATATGCCTATTTTAAGGTTTTGACGGTCCTGATCTCTTCCACCTCCAATTGGGCCTTCTCTAGTCCATCTTGGCCATGAAAGTATCCGCCACCCTCTCTACATCAATTAGAAAATTGACTCATTAATTTAAGGTAATTTTAGTTCTTCAAATTATATTTTTTTTGTTATAAAAAGTTTGACAAATATCAAATGGGCATCCTTAGGCTAAATAACATTAAATCTAGATTTTGAAAAATCTTAAATTCTTCTGCACTCAAAAAATCCTAGTTGATTTTTTATTTTCTAGAAAGGTGAGAGCTCAACATTTGTAATTTTTTAAATTCTAACAAATAGTGCAACCAAACGCACCCGAAATTCATATGTGATATGATAAGGCTAGTGTTGGTTTTCAAGTATAGTTTGATGGAGAAGGATGAAGGCAGCAACGTACCGAAGAGTGCTTGATCCAGGCTCTTGTATTCTAGATACTCATAAACAAGGAGTCGATTAGCTCCCTTGATGCAGCATCCGTACAATTTCACCAGGTTTCGATGTTGGACGGCAGAAATAGTGGCAATCTCCGCTAGAAACTGACTCTTTCCTTGAGGAGATGCTACCGAGAGTCGCTTTACAGCCACTACCCGCCCATCGAGTAATGTGCCCTGTAGTGCAAATCAGATCTATTAGTTTTCTTAAGAGCATTTTCAACTTGGGAATTGTAGTATAGTAGTTCAAAAATGTACGAAATTTGCGAAAAAAAACAAAAAAAATCAAAAACAACAAAAAAAAAAAAAAACAAAAAGAAAAAGAAAAAAGAAAAAAAAAGAAATGAAAAAGGAAAATGGGTCTCAACCTAAGGAATGAATGGTTTAGATGTAATCCAGACTATTGATTTCATGTGCAGCATTAAAGACGATTGATTACTCAAATATCTCTCAAATTAGAAGATCCCGACCATTTGATCATTGGCTTTTGTTCCATTGAATGTGAACAATAGTTGTGTTGTTTCCATACCGTCTTTTCGTAGGTTACCAATCAAAGGCTTAGGATTGTTCCATCAGGGAGTGGGTGTCCCTCATCCGCAACTTGGCCCCACATGCACGCAATCGTGATACTAAGGCTGAGGACCATTCAAATCTTCTGATCTTTGTAGTTTACATATAATAAAAGAAAACTGACCTTAAAAACGGGCCCAAATCCTCCCTGTCCCAGCTTATTTGCTGGACTGAAGTCTTTGGTGGCGGTCTTCAGTTCTCTGTAGCTGAAAGTGATTGGTCTGGGACCCATTCTTAAAAACTCTGCAGATACACAAAAAATGGCAGGTTGCATTTATACGTTTACTTCAATACCATACATGGGCTTAGAAACATTTGTACCATTTGGTGGTCCAAGTTTTATGAATTTTAATTGTTCATTGGATTTGAACGTCTTTTTAAGAAATCACAAGAAAAAATTAAGTAAAAATAAATCCAGTTGAAAAATGTTGAACCCAATGAATGGGATTGGCACATTTAGATTGTGTTTGGATGCACTATCAAATTGAATTGCAATCAATCATCTAATAAAGTGGAAGGCATCATATATTTTAGTTTCCTTAACATTCATGTTGAGGATCTGGGCTTTGAATTTTCATTTCCTCTTGATAAGATGGAACTGATCTTGCAATTCAGTTGACTTGTGCATCCAAACACCAAATTAGGCCACATTTGGATTTCCCCACTTAACAAAGACGATTTGCTAGGCTAGCACCAAAATTTGTGGTTTGGAAAAACACCCAACTATGATTCAGTGGTACATCCAAACATACCTTTTAATGTACTCTTGAACTGTACTATGTTACTTGAACATTTCTGAAATTTCATTTTTGTTTATCTTTTAGTTATTTACAAATATTGGAATTACCTTCATCTTCATCAACACTCGGCCTTTTACTCTTTTTCCAAATCAAAAATACAGAAACAGATACAATGATCAGAACAACAGGAGCCAAAATTTCAACAGCCAAAGCAGTCTTGTTCTTCTTTCGTTTAGTCCTGACAGTCAGTTTGAAATCTGGTTCGAATTCTGGACAAGAACTCAATACGATTAGTCAATGTTGAACTTTTACATGTGCTACAATATGCTTTTAGAGGAATGCTACAAATGGACTTGCAAGGGGTTATTATGACTGTTGATTTTGTAAGTCATCACATGGATAGTCCATGGATAGTACTATTGTAACCATCCAATTAGTAGTGGTGGATTCACTAAATCACTATGACTTCTGAACCATGCTATGAAACTTTTGGAAAGAGTGATTGAGCAAAGAATAAGGCATGAGTGTATCAAAAAATCAGTTTAGTTTCATGGCAGAGAGGTCTGTCATTGAAGTTTTGGCCTACTTGGACAATCGGTGGAGAAATATAGGAAGAAGAAGAAGGATCTCTAGATGGTGTTTATTGACTTAGAGAAATTAATTAAGATTGCTGACCACAATATTTTTCAAAATGACCACTTTTGATTCTTTAAGTTTTTTTTTTTTAATAGCTGGAACAAGGCTTTTTTTTTAAAAAAATAATAATAATTTTTATTATTATTTTTTTTTTTTGGAAGAGTTTTCTGCCTTTGTATTATCAGTATATCTGGATTTACAGCAGGAACAACTTTCGGGCTCACCCAGAGGAAAAGGCCTAGGCGGAGCCTATCATAACAGAGCAAAAGGAAAAAGAAAAAGACCTTATCGACAAAACGGGCTAAGACCTAATGGCCCCCAGGCCCACTCCATCAAGGAAAAGAGATCCTCTAACAGGGGAGGGAAGCTCAGCAACTTGCCGAGATAAGAAGGACGTCTGAAATTCACTACCAAAATGGGCCATCCCATCAGCAGGCGCATTCCCTTCCCTTAAATATGCTGAAAGATCACTTGACCTCTAATTTTCAGCCTTTCAATCCTTGATAACCAGTAATTCCATTTCCAGCCAGCCGAGGATGTGCCTTTCATGAGAGTGGAGAGATTTAGAAGAATGCTACCCATAAAATTCAAGCATATTGTAAAAGAAATGGAAATGTGCTTCTAGAGTTTTATATTATAGTCATGTACCGCTGAACTAAAAGGTTAAAATTTACATGATAATTATAAGATCAGCCATGCTTTACCAAACATGTTCAAAGCACGAGTGTAGCTTAAAAAGGGATGTTGGGATGGATAAGTGGCAAGACAATGATTGATAGAATTAGAAATGAATGCATTCATTGGAATTTAGGAGTAGCAGCAATTGGTAATAAGATGAGAAAAATAGATTTAAATGATTTGGTCATTTCCAATGGAAATAAAAAATTGCATGAAGTGAGTTGGTACAAGTTAGTGTCTCTAAAAGGGAAAGTAAAATGCCTAAGAGTATGTGGGTAGATGGAGTAAAGAAAAGACTAGACAACCTATAGGCTAGAGGGAATATGAAAGGATATGGGACTAGAATTTTACGTGATCAATGTTATGGCCATTGATGAAGTGGAATAGTGGAAAAGGATTCATGCATCCGGCCGCAATTAGTTGGGATAAGGCTTAGCTGAAAAAAAGAAAAAAAAAAAAAGAAGGCTTAGATGATGATGATGATTTTTGGCCAATGATCCATCTATGCGACAACCACAAAACAACCAGTTGCAATTACCACCCACAATCACCGCATTTATTATTGGGATCACACCACATAGAACTATGAAGAGCATTGGGCAATAACAGCATTTCTATCAGGCCTTCATAGAATCAAACTTCAATTAAAAAAATAAAAATAAAAGTAAAAATAAAATCTTTAAATCTCACTACGAGTAACATGGATGGCTGAGATGGCGGGTCCATAAGTAGTGCGCTCAGGAGGTATACAGAAAGTCCCTTTTCCAGCCCAAAGAAGATGAATTTCAAGAATATGTTCATATACCATAACCCACTGTGTCTTCTCAATGCCTTTGAAGGCAATACCTGCTTCTTTTTTTATATCAAAGTCTTTCCATGCCAGATTGCCCTGCACCATTAACTTACCTTCAAAACTAATCGAAATGGTTGTCACGATGAAATCAAAATTTGAAGGATCTTCTTTCCAGCCAAAAGAAGATGAATTTCAAGAATATGTTCATATACCATAACCCACTGTGTCTTCTCAATGCCTTTGAAGGATCCTTACTCTTGCTGGGGTGGAAGACTCTCTGGAGTTTCAACACCCGGTCAAGGGTTCGAGTATCCATAGGTGGTGAAAACCCACCCGGTCAAGGGTTCGAGTATCCATAGGTGGTGAAAACCCACCCGGTCAAGGGTTCCTAAGTGTGTGGGGGTGTGTGTGCGTGGGTTATAAAAAATAATAATAATAAATCAAAACTAATAATAATAATAAATCAAAAAAATCAAAAAAGAAATCAAAAAAAAAAAAAAAATCAAAATTTGAAAAACAGCATTTTGATTGTAGCAGATGGTAATTCGTTATGTTTAAAACTCTTTGAAGTTACATGTAATTCAAGAAAACTTCTATGCCTTGATCATCTAAAACTTATGTTACCCCATGACGGTTTAAATGGTGGACTTCCAATCCCACTGTTTCATGTGGTGTGCATGCCTCACTTCAGTTTTGGATCTACTTCATTTTTAAGCAACGTGAGTGGGCAAAACCAATGGGCGGAGTGGATTTCTCATGGACATTGCAGTGGGCCCACGTAGCTTCTGCCTCCCGGAAGTTGTTTCAGGCTGAGGCACAGGCAATTCCCATCCATTTGAGACATGAAACAAGTAGGCCCTGCTTCTTAGATGATCCAGCCCATCCTTCGAACGTGAGCTGTTGCGAATTTTCAGAAACCTATCAATCATTTCACTCTTCTTAAATGTTTGGCATTCCAAATTTGGGCCGGATGATCTACACATTGAGTCCCGCCTGATGGACGCATCGAATGTGCTACACATGCCATACTGGCACGTGTTTGCATGTAGAAGTACTTGTCGTGGGTCTATCAAACATATGGGATTTTGAGTATAAAAGAGGAACTTACAAACTCAGGAAAATGTCTTAATACACATACCTGAAGATAAATATCGAAAACACGCTTTCCAACTCTCTTCCAAGTTTTTGAATCTGGAAATTCCGTTTCTGCGAATTTCAGATTTACAGTGTAGTTCCCGTTTTCAAGCCCCAGACCATAATATCTCAGCGATCCTGGTGATAGCCTTGCGTATTGGAATAGCTTCGAGTCTGTTGTATTCTGAAATACAACCTCAGTGTACCTGTTATATTTGCTGTTGCTGCCTCTAAACATGTCATCTCCGCTGCCAACAAATATTCCTACATTGCTGACGGCCCACTTATCTGTGCTGGCCGTAAAGGTTGATGGGCCCAGAGGTTCATTGTCCCCCTCATACTCTGTGTCGTTAGTTTTCACTGGGGGTCCACCACACCTTATTGCGAATGAAGACTCTGTGGATCAATGGAACAATGGAACATTGATCAGTGCATGGCATGTTTAAAGAATCGTGGGGATCATCGCCTCATTGGATGGTCACTGTTAGATTATGATCTGCAGCGATCTTTTCAATGAACATGGAAGATCCAATGCAGAAAAATGAAAATTTGATATCATATTAAACTGAAACTTAATATGTTTACATAACACTACACGTGATTAATTGTCCAACATGGACCCTATAACATGTGGGTCATAACCCAATAACAATACCCTTTAGATTCATTTGAACAGAAAGACATAATGATAAGAATGTCCTCCATTCGAGCAATTAGGATCATCCAACTGGTGTTATTTTGAGGCCATTGGCCATCTATGGTGAGTAGCACGTGATGATCTATATGGTGGGTCCAACTTTATACATGGCTTGGATGTCATACACATGTGCCAAATTGACACGTCAAACCGGCCGGTTTGACGTTGAATGTCATACACGTGCCAACTTGATACATGACATGGATGTCATAGTACATGCTGCTCTGTTGAATTTCCCAATTGAGCACTTAGCTTTCAGTTTAGAGTTTTGTGTTTTTGTTTTGTATAGGTGAGTCCCAAGGTGTGGCCTAGTTCTTTTGCCGGTTCAGCCCCAGATTGTACTTAAGAGGGTAGGTTGCTTTATTCGATAAATGTGGATTTTTTTTTTCTTCTTAAATTAAAACTTTATATGTGGTGTGTTTTTATCTTTCTAAAAAATTTTTAAAAAAAAAAAAAACATCCGACTGATTTCAGTGTTATATTATAATTTTAGATAAATCACGATTGAAGTGGATTGCCTTTGACTCTGGGCATGGAGATATTCTTGTTCCTGAGTTGTATGGGGCCCACAGGAATGTTGGTTACAAATCCACTCCGTCAACCTTTTTTAATACTACATTAGCACGTGAATTTAAAAAATCAAGCAGATCAAAAACTCATGGGGGCAATACCGCATGGAACAGTAGGGATTGGATGCCTGGGGTGACAGAAGGTTTGTATCAGGGTGATATTTGTGTCTACAGTTTATCTGAGTGGTAATAACTCCATGAATGGTTTGGATGGAATAGAAACATTATGGTCAGCTCAAGGAATATTTCAGTGGCGGACATTTTCATTCCCACTTTCGTTTGGTGTGACCCACCTGAGACTTTGATCCGCTAGATTTTTTATATCCTGCCTTGTTATGGTCTTTCAAAACTGATGGAGGAAGTGGATTTATCACAGACATCTATGTGGGCCCCACACCCACGGCACAGGTATATCTCTGTGCCCAGGTTTGCAGGCTAACCGCTTTGAAACAATATACATGTAAAGAAACAAAAACAGCAGAAAGCTCCCACTTTTGATAGGACAGCCATGTCATGCCGTGGGGGCCACTGTACAGTGCACATGTGACAAATGTGGATGAGATCTGAACTGTTGGTTCAGCTGTTGCGGTAGTGAATAGGGCATGGACCAAGCATGACATTTTTTATTTTTAAATTTTACGGAAGATACTGATATTACACTACTGTCAAGTACAGAAAAATAGACGCCAGTTTCCTGCAACACCAACCCCTGTGGACAACCGCAACAAGAGCCCTAAATGAGGTGAATAAAAGACCCAGATGGGTCACACCAAAGGAAACAGTGGGGATAAAAACGCCCACCATTGAAACCTTTCCAGGCTCACCGTGTTATTTATATGCCATCCAACCCATTCATAAGGTGATTCTAACCAGGATGAAGGCAAAAAACAAATACCAGCCCGATCCAAAAGTTTTGTGGGACTCATCAAGGTTACAATGCTAGGCATTCGGTCCCCCCGTTTCTTTTGTGGAGGCCCAATTGAGTATTAGATCTGCTTCACATTGATTGGATGATATTAAATGACTACCTTTACGGGGAACAAATATGAAAAGAAAAAGGGGCAACAGGATCGAGGGCAGTGCATGATGGGATCTTGCTGTCGCTGAACAGAGGTTTCTCTAACATCGAGATTGAATCTCATTCGAAAGTAATGGTTGACGCTTTCAGGGAGGGCGTCTCTCTCCTGGCAGTGGAGACCCTGGGTTTCCAGGATTAGGAATCTTATGATCAGAAGGTCAATCCGCCTCATCCGTCAAGAGGGTAATAGACGCATGGGAAGTGAGCGCCAATCGTCTTTCCTCTTCCTCCGTGAGCGAGATCTCCCAAGTCAGATTCGGGGTATTGTTTTCTTAGATGAAGTGGGCCTAGGATCCATCAGAGTCGTCCCTATGGGACCCTAGGTTTTTTTTGTTGATAGCGGTGGTCAACGTCGGCTACCGTTATGATAGGAGCTCCTCTGTTTCTTTGCTGTAGAGGGTTCCCCGAAGGTTCCTTTTGGGCTGTACAGCATAGTAGCCTTTAATGAAAAGTTTTTCTTAAAAAAAACAAAAAACAAAACCAAAAAAAATAAAAAATGCTAAACCTTCAACAACTAACTTGAGGTTGGCTAATTGGAAAGGAGTTATTTTTTATTTTATGATTATTATTTTATTATTATCTTTATTTTTAAAGGATGGCAATCCACAGCCAGGACTCCACGATCAAAAACATTTCTAATTGATCGCCAAGCAATAATGGATGTATCAAATAACCATACACACATGCCACACGTCAGTACAGATAATGGACAAAGGATAACTCCAATGCAAATAGGGGCATAGGACCACTACCCCATTTTATCATTATGTATGTTGAATTAAAAAACAGAAGAAGAAGATTATCTATCGATATAAATGGAAAGGATGGCTTACGGATTGGAGATTTCTGACGGCATGGAAAGCTTCGCTGAAGACAATTCAAGCTTAAGGGCAAACCACTGAATGCACAAGAAAAATGACTGTTAAATAATGGTCATTATCTGATGGAACGACAGCCATTAATTACAGAGGATATTTAGTTTGTTTAACCCAGAAGCCAAAATGCAACATGGAGAAAATCAATGCAGGAAAAGGCATTATTCAGGTGGCTGGGTGTATAGTGTTGTGTACCAATGCTTTTTCTTAGTGTACGAATGCTTGTTTTTAGTAAACCCATGTGACACATGGGAGGATGTGAGGATGTTGATCAATGTCTTCCTCGATTGATAAATACATTGAATCCATGAGGCTCTCTTGGATCCACTAGAGCTTTCTCGAATCCATGAGAAGAAGGAAAAACATTTCCAAGGAATTAATTTATTGAATGATTGATTGATAGATTAAAAAATGAGTTTAACAATGCCATAAATAACCCTAAACTAATCATAAAATTGTAAAGAAGAGATTCTTAATTAAATAAGGAAACTATTTCCGAAAAACATGTAATTTCCGCTGTTTGTCTTCCAAAATGAGTCTAGAAATTTAAATCATAAATTCTGCGATTTTTTACCTGTTGACCTGATTTGTCAACTTGTTGACTTGGATTTCAATTCCAGTCAACAAGATCTGTTAATTTTTCTAAACTGGCAAAAATCGGCCAGCAAGTAATCTGGAATAACATTTCAACCTATCAAATGCTATTTCGACATGTTTAAACTGACAGAAATCAACCAGCAAATAATTTAGAATTTCTGACAGAATTTTGACCTGTCAATCACAAAGGTTGACCAATCGAACTAAGCTGAATTTTTGCCAATTTCTCATTGGGCTTCTTTTGGTTTATGTGCATTACGAACGTGCACGATCCTCTTCCTACGTCACTATGCTTTTATTGTCTTGACTCATTAAAAAAATTATGACATTGATAATCACCTGCTGTTAAAATCATTGAATATGAAATTATTAAATACCAAGTTCCTGCAAACAAAGAGCACAGTGTTAGTATCATCGACAATGTGGAAAGAGAAGTGCTCTTATTATGTGCATTTGAAAGTGTATGTCCTAATCAAGATTGTTGATCCAGTGGGCCATCATGCGAATGGGTCATGCACCAAAATTACAGTAATTGGATAGCTCTGACTATCGGGCAGCTTTACATTTTTCATTTTTCCTACCAATTACGTTCTGAATTATCATCCCTTTTGAGACCCAATCCAGTCACTTTGTCTTTTGGGGGGCCCACCAAATCATCAGTCCTGATTGGTGTACACACATTCCAAATGTACCCTAGAGATTTTTTTGAATATTTTGGACATCAAAACTTTAAAACCATGTTTATATTATGACAAGAAAGAAAGACTTCCATCCTAGCCCTGGAAATGTTACGCGGTCAGCATTCAAGTGTAAAACATGGTTTTACAAGTACAAAAAAAATGGTGGTTAAAGGAAAGAGGTTTGTGCTTGCTCAGACATACAAGCTTGAGGCTTCTTCTGAAACCCAAGATGGAAAGCTTCCTGATAAATAATTGTATGATAAATCTCTGCAAATTTTTAAAAAATATATATATCAAAGATTATGTAAGATAGCATTTATCAGATAAACAGGCACTATGTTATATGATTGTGATCATTAAAATGCCTATCTTTGCCGTACAAAACACATTATCCCTGTTGTTGAAGAACAATGGAAATTTAACTACCACAATGCCTGTCTTTACAGAGAAAGCTAGTTTGATTTTGATTGCAAAAAGTTTGTGATGACACGGTACCTGCCACAACACGCACTAAAACAAAATAAATCTTGTTCGTAGGATCTCGTCCCCATAAGGCCACAACTATGATGATGTGGAGCCATGGGCCAGAATTGGCAGTAGCCTGTTGATGTTCAAAATTAAAATGGGATCCTCTGTGAAATCATGGTGCTTGACGGTAACAAAATGAACCAATGAAATCTAAGGTTGAATGTCAAGGAAAAATCGAGTTCAATTCAAGTTACTAGTTCAATAGAAAGGAAATATCCAAATTGTAGTAACCTGCAAATTTATAGCGTCAGAGAGAAGCAAATATTGTATATTTAATTTTTAGTGTTTCCTAACTATCGATTTTCACAAATTCCTTTACCATGCTCTTCTCCAGTAACACAATAAGACCTCGAGTGTTGAGAGAAATGTTGGAAATACCGATTTATTTTTTTTAAAAAAGTAAAATTATTTCCTTTGCTTCATTAGGCTGAATCACGTAAAAAAATTATGTTGTCCTTAAAGCGTGATTCACCTCCTTATCAATAACTGATGGGTTATAGGTAAATTGCTTCTAAGATAAGACAAGCATATCTAGATTCTGCATGCAACAATCACAAAGGATTCACTTAGGAACTATTCAATGCAGCTGATCTTCCGGTAGACTCAAACAGTGGACGTATTTGCAATATTCTTAGAAAGAGATATTTTCCACAAGATCTGATGAATGAGGAGAGATCTGTTGGAGTCGATTAAATTTTGGACCGGATTGGTCCAGTTTATATAGGCACTAGGGTAGTGGACTGTTGTTAGTTGGCCATTAATGGTTCAGAACATTTGAAAAATGTTTCTGACCGTTGGTCATTAATTTAGGCCATTTCAGATTGTTGCGTAGAAAGATTCGGCCATTGGATCATCAAGACCCGTCCATTTTTAGGCCATTGTGGCTTTAAAGGCTGATAGTCTTTCTCAAAACAGCTGACCATTTTGTATTAATAATCTGACCGTTTTATGAAGCCTATAAAACCTAGGCCCATATCAGACCACTCGCACCCAGGCTTATATAAGACCACTCGCATTGTGTACGTGCGAAATGCAAAGTGCATCAACTAGCGCTACTACAACGACACTGCCCACACTTGAGTGCACGCGCGCATGTGTGTGTGCATTCCAATGCTATGCACTAGAACATGCAACTCAAGCATCTCAACCTCCAAGACTCTGAGTAAGAATACTACACACACCTCCACATATAAACCTTAAAATTTTTTTTCTTATTTGTAATATGGGCGTAAAGAAAAACCATACTTTTTCATTTGAAAATTTTCAACATCGTTTTGGCTGCAAAAAGAAAATTCTAAATTTATGTTTTTTTCAAAACCAAAATTTCAACAATTCCCCACTTAGTTTTAGAAAAAAAAAACTGTAAAAATTCTAACAGAGATAAAAATATAACTATTATGTATGAAGAAATATAGCTCACGAGTTGAATCTTTCTTTATTGTAAGTATTTTAAACTTTTGTTGAAATTCCTGGTTGCCATAGAATTGAATTAGTTATTCCATAATGACATAACCGAAAATACTACACACATAATAGTTTTTGCATTATGTGAATTCCTTTACATTACTTGCTTAGTACTTTTAAGGGTCATGTGCTTATCCTGTTTCATGAACGACCCCAAGATAACTCTAACTCTCATGAGAAGCAACACTACTTTTACATTCACGTAGGTGAAATCCTTCTAGTGTTTCTGTTACTTAACACACTTGTCCTATTTGACTGGATTTCATTAAGAGTTCTAAGACTTAGCCCTTCGATGTAACAACCAGCACTTTCCATCCAAGTTGAGGTTATGTTTTAGATTTAGTGTCGAAACTTTTCACATATCAGTAATTTTTTATTACCCATTAAATCCAATTTTTAGAAATTTTCTAATTTTGGATTGAGTTTCTATCACTGGTGGAACTTTGATTGAAAAGTTTCAACCACATCCCCCTAGATGTTGTCCATACTACCTCTCTCGTCAGAGATTTAGTAAAGGGATCGGTTAAATTATTACTTGACATCACAAATGAGATCGCAATGATTTCATTTTAAATCAATTGCCTAACATAATCATTTCTCAAACTTATATATCTGGACTTACCATTATATGTATCATTGTAGGCTCTCGCTAACGTGGCTTTATTGTCGCAATGAAGTGAAATAGCTGGTATAGGCTTTGCATAGAATGTCATTTCTATCAGAAGATCCGTCAGTCACTTAGCCTCCTTTCTAGTTGTAGCCAATGTTATGAGCTCAGATTTTATTATTGAGTGTGTCATGCAAGTTTGTTTCTTGGATCCTAAAGATACAGTTGCACCTCTTAAGGTGAATATCCACCATGTAGTGGACTTTTTTTTTTTTTTTATTTCTAGAAAGTGGATGCATGCCACAAGAATATCATTAATCTGGGAAATATACAGACATTCGGGTAGGTCCCAACAAAATGACTACAGACCACACTTATCATATCTCCATAAGAAAACTAGACACTAAGACAGAAGAGAACCCCCCAGAGGTCCTCATCTCAACCATATACAAACCAAACAAAACCGCCGGGTAAAAGAAAGGATAGCTAAGAAGATAGATCCCTAATTAAGGGCATCTAATGGTACTTAGGCCTGCATTATCCAACACTATAGCGTTCCTCTAACTAACCTCGGAAGATCAGAGTTGCGCCTGTATATTCTGTTTGGGCACCCGTCATTCGCCATTCTTGCTAAAGCATCAACCACTGCATTCCCCTCGTAGAAGATGTGATTGAAAATTAGATTTAAGCTCCGCCTTTTGGACTAAATATCTCCCAACGTGTACCAGATGTTCCAAGGGTTAGAGACTAAAGGATCCTCTGCCGTATTTGCAATGACTTTGGAGTCAGTGTCAACTATGACATTGACAAGGCCCAGGTTGAGGAAATGTTCAGGCCATCAAGCATGGCCTGAGCTTCTGTTACCCTGTAGTGGACTTGTTGTCACTTGCACTCCATATCCAACTTACATCGGTATATCCTTCCAACACAGTTAGAAATTCTGAGTAAAATAGCCCTAGTTCTTTGGTTTATTTTAGTTAACCTAGAACTCTACTTATATCTTTCCAGTGTTTTACAGTTGGACTACTAGTAAACCTACTTGGTTTACTCATAGCGTATGTTATATCTGGTCTTGTGCATTGAATAACGTATATAAGACTGCCTATAGTAATAGTATACTCTATTGTGTAACTTCTCTTTCATTGTTTTCCTTTAATTTGATACTTGGATCAAATAGGGTTTTTGCCTCTTTGATTTTCAAGTGATTTAACTTGTTTAATATCTTCTCAATATAATGAGATTGACACCATGAATAACCTCCACTATGCTTTTTAATTTCGATACCTAATATAGTATCTACTTGTCCAAGATCCTTTATTTTGAAAACGTAGGAGAGAAACCTATTTGTTTTAGTTACACCTTCCATTTTGTTATTGATTATTAACATATCATCCACATATAAATATATGATTACAATATAATTATTATAAAATTTTGAGTATATGCATTTATCAGCAATGTTATGTGCAAAACCATAAGACAATACTTTAGAATCAAACTTATCATGCTACTGTTTTGGTGCTTATTTTAATCAATATAAAGACTTAACAAGTCTACACACTTTATTATCATTTTCTGGTAGAAGAAACCTGTTGAGATGTGGAGCCACATCTGAGGGGCGCTGGACCAATCGAGTGCCTTGCTCGATCGGTTGAGTGGCTCACTCGACCAGTCGTGGACTGGCTCGACTCAAAGTCCAGCGAGCATAGGTTTTTTAATTTCGCAGTACTCGACCGGTCGAGGCCCATTCTCGACCAGTCGAGGGGTCCGCTCGACTGGTCAAGCAGCCTGCTAGAGCAGTTGAGGTTACACAGATTCGTTTCCGGATTTGATACGGACCATAGAGTTTTTAAGTCGATTTTCGTAAGGGTGCGAAAGGGAAGTTGCCTAAACTATAAATAGGGGTCCCTGGGGCTTTTCTAGGGTATGAAAAATAATTCTAAGGTGTGGGTAAAGAGTTTTTTCTGTACTTCCAAGGGAGAGGTTAGTATATTTATATTACCTTGTAATCTTTATTTTTCTTCATAGTGAAAGTTTGCATCCATAGTTTTTTATCCTTATTGGAGTTTTTCCACTTATATCTTGTATTATGGTTTGTTTGGAATGCTTTGATTCTTCTTATAGTTTATATTTCTTCTTGTTTATTATTTGTGGGTTAGACCAGAGATTAGATCTCGGTTCACTATATTGTTGGCATGCTGCGCAACAACTGGTATCAGAGCTATTGGTTTATTTCTATTGGGAGTAATGACGGAAGAAGGGAAGACTAGAATTGAGAAGTTTGATGGTTCAAACTTTACCTTCTAGAAGATGCAGATAGAGGATTATCTGTATCAGAAGGACCTCTATATTCCTCTAGGAGGAAAATAGAAGAAACCAGAAAAGATGACAGATGATAAATGGTTTTTATTGGATCGGAAGGTTTTAGGAACGATCTAACTCTCTTTGTCTAAGAGCGTCGGCTTCAATATATCAAAGATGAAAACCACAAAAGAATTAATGGAAGCCCTAGTCACCATGTATGAAAAACCCTCAGTATCCAACAAGGTTCATCTTATGAAACAGCTATTCAACATGAAAATGTCAGATGGTGGGAGCGTGGCTAAACATCTAAACGAGTTCAATACAATCACGAGCTAGTTAAAATCCGTTGGCATTATTTTTGAGAACGAGGTCAGGGCGTTATTGATCTTGTCCAGTTTGCTAGACAGTTGGGATGGTTTGGTAATTGCTGTGAGCAATTCTTTAGGGTCGACAAAGCTGAAATTTGATGATCTGGCCGGTCTAATTCTCACTGAAGAATCTAGAAGAAATACATCAGGAGTTTCAGGGGATTCAGGGAATGCTCTAAACGTTAAAGGAAGAGGAAGATCGCTGAATAAAGGAGGCAATAAACACGAACATTCTAAGTCGAGGAAGAATTCCAAATGACTGAAAGACAAAGACGGGTGTTGGCATTGCGGAAAAAAGGGGTATACGAAATGTGATTGCAGGATGCTCAAGAAATAAGAAGGAAGCTCTCAAGTCGGGAAGGATTCAGTTAATCTATTTGAAGAGAGTGATACAGAGGCGTTGATCTTGTCTCTTAATGAGAGGAATGAGTCTTGGGTTATAGACTTGGGTGCTTCGTTTCATACCACTTCATATAAGAAAGTTCTGCGTGATTATGTTTCAGATGACTTTGGGAGAGTCTACTTGGGTGATGATGAGCCGTGCAGTATTGTTGAAAATGGAGACGTTCATATAAATCAGAAAGACAGAACGACTTTAAAATTGAAGGATGTTAGACATATAACGAGTTTGAAATGGAACTTGATCTCAGTGGGGTAGTTGGCCGATATTGATTATGCGACGACATTCACCAGTGATTCTTAGAAGATCACAAAAGGTGCCTTGGTGATATCTCGAGGCAAGAAGGAAGATACATTGTACGTGACTTCAGGATCGTATAGTTCACTCACAGTCGCATCAACTGGAGTGAATGAGCAGTTATGACATTAAATGTTGGGACATATGAGTGAGAAGGGGATGAAACTACTATTGTCAAATGTCACAACCCAAACCCAGGGACGGACAGCTTCCGTGGTGCCCCGAATTCGGCACTCGACATCCATAAACCAAGTCCCGAGTTCGACGCACCACAAGGAAGATTTTGACTGATTTTTTTTTTTGTGCATTCTCCCATAAATTCTCACCATTAAACACATCATTTTCATCATTTCATTACCATTATTGAACATTTTTTATATGTACTCTCCTACATATCCACACCAATGATCACATCATTATCATCAACATCATTTCCACCACACAAAAATACAACAAAAACAAAATAAGAATGAGTAGGTGGGTGTACTCACCTTGATGGATTAGATGCAATGGTTGAGATGAATGGAAGGGATGAGATTGATGGTTGAGATGGATGGAAGGGATGGGATTGATGGAGTTGATGGCCCACCATGATCACTCATCTCTCTCTCTCTCCATGAAAAATGGTGAAATGCTAAAGGATAGAGGGGTATTTATAAAGAAATGGATAAATCTTTGGTTAAGTTAAGCTAATGTAATTAATATTAACTTAGGTTAGGATTATGGTAATTAATTCATGCTTTGTAATTAATGTTGGATTAAAGTAGCATGGGATGGCATGGTGTGATGATGTCATGCATAGTGTATGGCATGAAAAAGAGTTGACTTGGGGAGACATGAGAGATGGGAGGTATGGGTGGGTCACATCACACACATGGGTAGAGATTCTCTCACCTATGTGTGGCATGTGCATGTGTGTATCACATGTGTTGTGCACATGTGTGGAGTGTAGTATATAGCGCATTGCGCACATGATACGCTAATTATTCTTCACGGCGTATCTCACAAACGGAGTATCGTATAGATGCATGGGTGATACCTACGCGATCGTAACGACGGGGTGGTCGATATGAGATAGGTTTCGAGGTCTTGGAATCCCGGTCAGTTGGGTGTGCACCGTTCATGGTACACTATCAAATGGTATGGAATGGACGGTGTCTTACATCAAAAGGGAAGCTACCAGGGTTGAAGTCTATTGACTTGGAATTCTGCGAGGACTATGTGTATGGCAAGCAGAAGAGGGTAAGTTTCAAGAAGATAGGACGCGCTCCAAAGATGCATTTGTTGGAGCTAGTACACTCTAATGTGTGGGGACCGACACAGGTATCATCTCTTGGTGGTTCACGTTATTTTGTTTCCTTTATTGATGATGCTAGTAAAAAATTGTGGTTTTATTTCTTAAAGCACAAATCTGATGTATTTGATGTATTTAAGAAGTGAAAAGTTATGGTAGAAAATGAGAAAGGTAAAACAGTAAAATGTCTCAGATCTGATAATGGGGGAGAGTACTGTGATAAGAAATTTGAGGAGTATTGTGTAGCAAATGGAATCAAACATTAGACAACGATTCCAGGGACACCTCAGTAGAATAATGTGGCTGAATGCATTAACAGGACCATCCTTGAGTGCGCTAGCAGCATGAGGTTACATGCAGGGTTTCCTAAGACGTTTTGGGCAGATGCTGTGAACACTGTCGCATATTTCATTAATAGAAGTCTCACAGCACCATTGGATGGTGGGCTACCAGAAGAAACATGGACTGAGAAAGAAGTGAACCTTGCACATCTCAGAGTGTTCGGTTCACTTCATATGTTCACATAGATGCAGAGCACAAAAACAAGCTGGATGCGAAGTCCAGGAGTGCACGTTTATAGGTTACGAGCAACATGATTTTGGCTACAGGTTTTGAGATGCAGAAAATAGAAAAATCATCAGAAGCAAAGACGTACTCTACAATGAAAAAGTGATGTATAAGGACAGTGTGCAGGAAAATAAGACTGAGGAGAAAGAATTCGTAGAGTTGGAAGAGTTATCGGACACGGGTGTTACAGCGACATAGGATAATCATGTACAGGAGCATTATGAGGTAGAGCTGCATATACCGGTTCTGAGGAGGTCTACTCAGGAAAGGAGACCCACGGACCGATACTTTCCCTCCTTACATTATCTACTACTGACAGATAATAGTGAATCAGAGTGTTTTGAAGGCACATTACAGTCAGATAGACGGGTTAAGTGGGAGCAGGCCATGGATGATAAGATGAACTATCTCAAGTCTAATCGTACATGGGAGCTAGTCACTCTACCTAAGAAAGCTCTTCATAACAAGTGGGTTTACTGACTGAAGAAAGAGCACGATGGTTTGAAACGGTACAAGACTAGATTGGTTGTGAAAGAGTTTCAACAAAAGGCAGGTATCAATTTCACTGAAATATTTTCACCTGTGGTGAAAATGCCTACGATTCGCATGGTCTTGAGTATAGTAGCAACAGAGGACTTACATCAGAGCAGCTAGATGTTAAGACAGCCTTTCTTCATGGGGAGCTTGAAGAAGAGATATATATGCATCAGCCGACAAGATCCATGGCATTAGGAAAGGAGAACAATATGTGTAGACTGAAAAAGAGTCTATTGACTTGAAGCAGGCCTCGAGCCAATGGTACAAGAAGTTCGACAGTTTCATATCGAAAAATGATTACAGGAGATGTCATGCTGACCATTGTTGTTATTTGAAGAAGTTTGATACGTCATACATCATCCTTCTTCTGTATGTTGATGATATACTTGTGGTCGGTTCAAGCATGAAAGATATCTCAGATCTCAAAAGACAACTGTCTAGAGAATTTGCCATGAAGGATTTAGGAGCTGTAAAACAAATCCTAGGCATGAGGATAAAGTGTGACAGGAAAAATAAGAAACTAGTTTTGTCACAGGCAGAGTACATAGCCAAGGTACTTGATCGATTCAATATGAGAGGTGTTAAGCCGATTAGCACTCCATTAGCCAACCACTTCAAGCTATCTAAGGAGCAAAGTGTAAAGATGCAGGAGGAACGAGACTACATGGCTAAAGTCCCATACGCGTTAGCTATTGGGAGTCTCATGTATGCTATGGTGAGCACAAGGCCAGACATTGATCAAGGAGTGAGAGTTGTTAGCAGGTTCATGAATAATTCCGAAAAGGAACATTGGGAAGCTGTGAAGTGGATTCTTAGATACCTGGTAGGTACTAAGGATGTAGGGTTTTTCTATAGTGGATCGAAAATTAAGCTACAAGGCTATGTGGATTCAGATTTGGCAGGAGATATCGATAGCAGAAGAAGTACTACAGGTTATATCTTTATTCTGGGAAGTGCAACAGTCAGTTGAGTCTCTTTGTTACAAAAGATAATATCTATCAGTATGATGGAAGTAGAATATGTTGCGGCTATAGAAGCATGCAAGGAGATAGTGTGGATACAAGGTTTCACGAAAGTTGGGTAAGATGCAAGCAGATTGCAAGCTGTACAGTGACAGTTAGAGTGCAATATACTTGGCTAAAAATTCAGCCTTTCATTCAAGGACCAAGTATATTGACATCAGATATCACTTTATATGTTTGTTACTGGAAGATGGATCAATTACTCTAGAGAAGATTCATACAAGTGAGAATCCTACAGATATGCTGACCAAGGCGGTCACACGGGAGAAGCTGAAGTTCTGTTCAGCTTTGATTAGTCTTCAGGCTTGAAGACGGGGAGGTGGTGCATTCCGGATGTAGAAGATGAATGTTTATGGTGATGTGTCTCCAAGTGAGAGATTCTTGAGATGTTGAGCCACATCTAGGGGCCGCTCGACCAGTCGAGTGCCCTGCTCAACTGGTCGAGTGTCCCACTCGACCAGTCGTGAACTGGCTCGACTCAAAGTCCAACGAGCATAGGTTTTTTGGTTCCACGGTACTCGACCGGTTGAGCAGCCTGCTCGACTAGTCGAGGTTATGCAGATTTGTTTCCAGATTTGATACGGAATGGAAATTTTTTGAGTTAGTTTTCGCAAGGGTACGAAAGGAAACTTACCTAAATTATAAATAGGGGTCCTTAGGGCTTTTCTAGGGTATGATAAATAATTCTAAGGTGTGGGCAAAGGGTTTTCTCTGTACTTCTAAGGGAGAGGTTAATATATTTATATTACCTTGTAATCTTCATTTTTCTGCATAGTGGAAGTTTTCGTTCATGGTTTTTTACCATTGTTGGGGTTTTTTCATGTATATCTTGTCTTGTGGTTTATTTAGAATGCTTTGATTCTTATTCTACTTTATATTTTTTTTTTGTTTATCATTTGTTGGTGAGACCAGAGATTGGATCTCGGTTCACTGCATTGTTGGCGTGTTGCGTAACAAAACCCTTCTAGTTACTCCATGTATACTTCCTCATCAAGGTCATTATTCAAGAATATTATCTTTACGTCCATTTGATGGATATGAAGATGATGCATGGATTCTAAAGTGAATAAAATCATAATCGAAGATATTCTAACTACTGGTGAATATGTGTCAAAATTATCGATTCATTCTTTCTATCGGAAACCCTTAACAACTAATATTGCCTTAAAGGTTTCTATTGTACCAGAATATAGTCACATTGCCTATTTTCGAGCCCAAGCACATCTCAACCTTCAAGACTCCAAGTAAGAATACTACACACATCTCCATAATAAACCTCAAAACATGTTTTCTCATTTCAGATATAAGACTAAAGCAAACCTGCACTTTGTTATTTGAAAATTTACAACAATGTTTTGGCAGCAAAATGATAATTTTGAATTTGTGATTTTTTTCTTAAACCAAAATTTTAACATTGAATTGAAGTTATAATGTAATTTCAATGTGGGGCCAAAAACTAGTTCTTCGCCATAGATACTATAGAAAGTAAGGGGTATTTGGATGGTGTAAAACCAAGAGGTGGATGTGGAAAAGTAAACTAGAATCCTTAGAAAATGGAAAACCATGGATTCTAATTTCCCTTCATTTGTATGCTTGGGATTGCAGTTTTATATGGATTCCATGTATGACCACCTCGAACGGTGACATTATGAAGATTTAAGGCTTATTTGGATACCATCCCATAAGTAACCTTTTTATTTTTATTTTTTTATTTTTTTATTTTATTTTATTTTTTTTAGCAGTAAAAAAGTTGCTTTTTAAAGTTAAATTAACTTGATAAGTACATTTTCAAAAGTATTTTTTTTTCTTCTATTTCAAAAGTAACATAAACACTCAAAATTACTCAACTTCATTGGTATAAAAAAATTGCTTTTTAACTTTTTGCTCCCCTTCTACTTCTTTTTCATTTCTTTGCATAATGGATAATCCATGTCAAAGGTGGTCTTGCATGATAGACGGCTCATATCAAAGTGGGCTCCACATGATGGGCAGTGGGCATTGAAATTGAGGCCATATGATGGACAATTAACATCGAAGGCAGACCCATATAATGGACGATCCACATCAAGGTGGGCCTCACATAATGGGTACTCTATAGCCCTAATGATGAATGGTCCACATCAAACGCAAGCCTCATATGATGGATGACTCACATTAAAGGTGGGCCCCACATGATGGACAGTCCACTTCAAAGGTGGATTCCATAAGATGGGCAATGGACATTGAAGGTGGGCCCCACATGATGGATTACCCACATCAAGGTGGGGCACACATAATGGATAGTCCACATCAAAGGACGCCCCCTAATGATAATGGCCCACACCCAAGGTGCTCGCATGATGGGTGACCAACAATGATGGTGGGTCCACATGAGGGACGATCCACATCAAAAGTGGGATCCATACGATGGGCGGTGGATATTAAAGGTAGGCCCCACATGATGGATGATCCATATCAAGATGGGCCCCACATGAGGAACAATCCACATAGAAGTTCAGCCCCTAATGATGAATGGGCCACATCCAAGCCCCTCATGATGGATGGCCCACATACAATGTCTAACATGATGGATTGTCCATGTCCAAGGTGGGGCCCACATGATGGATAGCCCACATCAAAAGAAGGCTCACATGGTGGATGGTCCACATTATAGGTAGGCCCTTCATGATGGATGGTTCACATTGAAGATAGGGCCAAGGTGGGCCCAACATAATGAACATTCCATATCAAATGTTAGCTCCACATGATATATAGATGGTGAATATTAAGGGTGGATCAAACAAACTTGAGGGATAAGTTCTTATGTGATTTTATTACTCTTTGGTTAATAAATATGTTATGAAATATACTTATTGTTGATCGAGTGCATTTAATCTATGCTAAAACAAAGCTTTTGATTCAATCGAAGGATCTTTTTGATCAAATCGAGAAAACCTTGAATTAACTTAGAAATTCTAGATTTCTCTATGGACGTTTTTGACGTTATCGATTTGATCAATGGTCTTGTTGATTCAATTAATGATGCATCGAGTCTTGTCAGTCCAATTGATCCAGGATGTCGTCACAGTTGATGTGCACATCTAGGTGAAGGGTATTCCTACCGTATCCCGGTGTTATTGTTGTGTGGAGGAGCGTGGGATCAAGCCCAACTCAGAATCGATCCCCCATCTCCTCTTGAATGGAGCACTAGCGAAGTTTGTCTGGGACCATTTCGACGCCATTTTCGGTATCTTCTTTATGTCCAACCAATCTGCTGAAGATAGGATCAGACAGTGGTGGACGGTCACGGCTGGTGGTTCCCTCCCCATCTCCCCGCGCAAGGTCACGCCCTGCTTGATCCTGTGGGAGATTTGGCGTGCGAGGAATTCTACCAAATTCAACCAGATAGTTGTTTCGGCTACTACATGTATAGCAAAAACCAAGGGAGGGTTGTTCTCCCTATTCTCGTCTCCCAGGCCCTGTTCTTAGCCTTCTCCCGCCAGGGCTCGAGTTTGGAAAATTCTGGATTTTTCCCCTCCTTCGTGTGCTAGGAATAAACTGGAATCAGTCAAGTGGTCCAGTCCTTCCTGGGACTGGGTGAAAATTAATGTTGATGGCTCCTCCTTGGGGAATCCTGGCCTAGCAAGTTGGGGCGGTATTACTAAAAGCCACATGGGGGAGTTTCTGTTCTCTTTTATGGCATGCTACTGGTCTACCCCCAACAACAAGGTTGAGATGAGGGCTATCCATGATGGGCTTAGTCTTGCATTGAGTAAGGGGCACAGCCGCATCGAGATAGAGTTAGTCTCCAAATTCATGGTGGATACAATCCTGGGGAAAATGTCTCGCTCTTGGCATTGGAGGTACTAGGTGTCTAGGATTAAATCCCTTATGAGGTGTGGCTCAATTTTGATCAAGCTCATCTCGAGAGATGGAAACGGGTCAGCAGATGGGCTGGCCTGAATGGGTAATGGCAGTCAATCCTCGCAGGTTTTTGATTGGGTGCGTGTTCTCCCTGGGCCGATTAGAGGCTTGGTGTTCCTTGATAGGATTGGCATGGGGTCCACTCAGGTTGTGTCGATGCCTATCTAATAGGCTTCTTGGTTTCTTTGTATAGGGGAGCTTATCTAGGTCTTCTTTTAGAAGGGGCGCCTGGTCAGTTTTTTGGTGGCTGTGGCGCTGCAAGGGTTTCCTGTTGGTGTTTTTCCCGAGTTGTCTTTTCCTTTTGTCGATATGATAGGCGGGCTCTTTCTTGTTTGGGTTGGGCCTTGCCCAAATGGATGTACATCTCTCCCTCTATTAATGAAAATAGGATCCATTTAAAATAAATAAATAAATAAATAAATTGATAGACATATTGTTGGAATGTGTGAGGGTTTTGTTTCCTAATCTTATATGGGTTATAAATATGTATCTCTAATTGTGATTAGGGGAAATGAGCAGAACATTTTTTATGGTTTTGAAGGGGGTTTGTCTATAGAGACGTGGGTTCCATTTGTAAGTTATTCCATCTCTTATAACTTTCTTATTATAGTGGATTATTTATCACTTTCTGTCGTGGTTTTTCCATAAGGGTTTTCCACGTAAAATTCATGTACTGTATTTGCTTGATTTTTTCTTTCTCTATTATGTCTTTAATTCATTTCTAACGTTGCTTCTATGCCCAACAAGCGGTATTAAAGCATAGGTTGGATTATCATATTGAATCTAAGAACATGAGATCGAGGGGATCAAATGTAAAATTCAAGACAAAGAAGTTCATAGGTAAAATCAATTTTGAACTATGGAGGTTGAAGATCAAAGCCCTCCTAATTTAGCAAGGGCAACAACACTCACTCCTTGGAAAAGTAAAACATCATGAATCAATGAAGGAAGAGGATTAGCATGAACTGGATCAGAGAGAGATTAGCATAATCCAATTGTGCTTGGCCGATGAAGTCTTTTACAATGTCATTGATGAAATGACTATCACAAGATTATAGGTGAAGTTGGAGATCATCTATATAACGAAATTGTGCATTAATTGTTTATATCTAAAGAGGCATTTCTATACTCTGAAAATGGCTGAAAGATCTAATCTCTCTAAGCACATATGCATTCGACAAACTGGTTTACAAATTGATAAGTGTGGAGGTGAGGATCGATGAAGAAGACAAAGCCTTAATTTTGTTGACATCTCTCTAGAGTTATACGAGTATTTGGTGAATACTATACGATATGGTAGGAATACCTTAGCCGTTGAGACTGTTATCTCAGCCCTTCAATCGAAGCAGTTAAGAAGGAATAACGAAGGTGAAAGTACTTCTATAGGTGCATTGTTTGCTCGGGGAAGATCATTTTAGTGAGAGAAGGGGAAGTTATGATATAGGTACAAGTCAAAAGGAAAAGAAAAGTTGAAGTGTTTAAACGTCAGAGGATGAGACATACGAAAAATGATTGTACATATCCCAAAACCCAAAAGGAGGAGAAATCGGTTGATTCACTGAAGAAGGCCAATTCAATGGAATCTGGTGAAGGATCAAGTGGTTGTGACGTGTTGTCAATGTCGAATATCGGTCTATCATAAGTGGATTTTAAATATAGGGGCATCATACCATATGTGTCTTCATTGAAATTAGTTCACCACATATAGTGAGTATGATGGTGGCTTGGTTCTTATGGGCAGTGAACATGCCTATAAGATGGTGGGAATTGGTTCAGTTCGCATTAGAATGTTTGATGGGGTAGAGTGTACTATGATCGATGTGAGACATGTTATGAATTTGAAAAAGAGTCTAATCTCTCTAGGAGCTCTAAATGCACTCATGTGCAAGTTCGCCAGTTATGAAGGTGTCATAGAGGTTTCAAAATGGATACTCATAGTTATGAAGGCACATAGGAGTGAAATTTTTTATAGGTTGATCATGAATACTATATCGGGTGGAGTTACAACATCTATAGCGGAGTCCACGTTGACATGTTTGTGGCATGCGCGCTAGGCTACATGAGCTAGTGTGGTATGAATGTACTTTTTAATCGTAATTTAAGTCTTAGTTTTAAAAGTTTTCATTTAGATATATATGAGCATTGCGTAAATGGGAAACAATCAACTTTAAGTTTTAAAATTAAAAAATATGTTAGTAAATGTCAATTAGATTATGTTCATTTGAATGTGCGTGCGCCTTCGCCCGTTGCTTTTGGAGGGTCATCATACTTTGTTACATTTATTAATGATTTCTCTAAAAAGGTCTTGGTTTACATTACGAGGCATAAATTCAATGTTTTCGCCACTTTTAAGACATGAAAAATGATGGTTGAAAAGTAAAGAGGGTAACATATAATTATGGAAAATTTACTTCTAAGGAATTTAATCAATCTTGTAAGAGTGAGGGGATAGTGAGATATAACATAGTGGGACATACACTAGAACAAAATGGCATAGCTGAATGTATAAACTAGACACTTTTGGAAATGGCCCTGAGTATGTTTGAGTAATTCTGAATTGGACAATGAGCTATGGGCCGAGGCCGTCTCAATGGCTTACTATTTAATAAATCGATCTTGACATACACCTATTGATTATAAAATTTCAGAAGAAATATGAAGTGGTAAAGTAATTGATTACTCATGGCTGTTTATCCTTAGTTGTGATGCTTACACTCATGTACCATCATTTGATAGAGATAAGCTAGACTAAATGGCTAAGAAGTGTACTTTCGTCGGCTATCCGGTTTCATGAAAAATCATATTTAGTCAGGACTTCAAATTTGATGAAGGTTCCTTACTTCGAAAGGATGATCATAAGAAAACAGAAAAATCAATTATTGATGTTGAAATATACAAATGTGACACACTTAAAGAACCTGAGTTGCAAATAGATGTATAGGAAGACGTAGTTGCATCACCTATCAGGAGAAATCTACCAAGGAATCATATAGTACCATTAAAATACACGGATAACTCAAATATTGTATTTACTCTCATTATAGATGAGGGGGATTTGTCTACTTTTCAGGAAGGATTAAAAGAAATAGATATAGAGAAGTAGATAACAGCGATGCATGCTTAGATGAACTCTTTATACAAGAATAAAACGTGAGAGTTGGTAGAGTTGCCTATTAAGAGGAACGCAATTGGTAGTATGGTTGTAAGTTAATTTTCTGAAAGAAACTGGATAGGTATAAGGTTAGATTGGTAGCAAAGGGTTATGCTCGAAAGGAGGGTGACGACTTCAATTAGATATTTGCGCATGTGGTAAGATAAATATCTATCATATTTATATTAGTTTTGATTGCCCAATATAATCTATAACTAGAACAGTTAGATATGAAGATTGCGTTTTTACATAAGGAACTAGAAGAGCAGATCTACATAAAACAACCTTAACGGTTCGAGGTGCTGGAAAATGAGAATATGGTTTGCAGGTTAAAGAGGTCGTTATACGGCCTTAAACAATCTCTTAAGAAGTTCTACAAGAAGTTTGATTTCTTTCATGTTGAGTTAATGATTTATCATAGGCGAATTTGATCATCATGTCTACTTTAAAGCACTGAGTGATAGAGAATTATTGTTCTAATATTGTTTGTTGATCATATGCTTATTGTCAGCAATAATATGTCTGAAATTAACACATTGAAGGTTTAATTATCTAAGACATTTAAGATGAAAGGTTTGTGGGCTGCAAAAAGGATTCTCGGCATCTATATACACATAGGTAGGAAAAGGGGAATGTTATGGTTATCTCAAGAGGAGTGTCTTAAGAAGGTCTTAGTCAAGTTTAGACTGAAAAATGCTAAACTAGTTAACACATCCCATGCTACTCATTTCTAACTTTCTTTGGAGCCATATCCTGTGTCAGGCAATCTTATATATGTCAAGATCTGTACAAGATCAAATATTTCACATGCGGTATGTATTGTAAGTATATATATCAAACCCCAACAAGTAAGATTAGGAAGCAGTGAAATGATTATTTAAGTACATACGAGGTACAACAAACTACATTTTGACATTCGAAAAATATGAGAAAGAACTTATAAGTTACGCGAATGCAGATTATACGGGGAATGCAGACAATAGAAGATTAACTTTCAGTTACTCATTTGTATCAGTGGGTGGATATATCATTTAGATGTCAAAGCTTCAATTTATAGTTGTAGTTTTCTCAACCGAAGCTAAATATATTGCAGCAAAGGAAGTATTCAAGGAAGTTGTGACTGTGCATTGTGACAGCGAGGGAACTGTCAATTTAGTAAAAAACTTGGTGCATCATTTCTGTACTAAACATATTAATATTTGTTATCATTTTATCCAACAGATGCTTAAGGAAGATGGCGTTACTCTCGAGAAGATTCACACTAATGAGAATCTTACAAACATGCTTACGAAGTTGTTCTTGTAGAGAAGTTCAAGTTTTTCTTGATTTCTTTGGGCTTGATGAAGAAGAAATGAAGATGGAGTGTGCACGAGAAGCAATGATGGTGTTACTATGAAGATGAGTAGAGATGATAATACAATCTTGGAGCAGTGGAACTTGAGGATTAAAGCTACAGTGGAGATTGTTGATTTAGTGCCTTTAAGCTATGCTAGAACAGAGCTTTCAATTTGATCGAAGGATCTGTCGATCAAATCGAGAAAACCTTGAATTAACTCTAAAATTCTAGATTGTTTGTTGGATGTTTTTGGACGTTATCGATTCAATCGATGATGCATCGAGTCTTGTCAATTCAATCGATAAACAGATTAATGGAATGCATAAGTGCAGGTTTGTTTTCTAAATTTATACGGGGGTATAAATATATCTCTAATTGCGATTAAGACAATGAACATAACGTTTTCGAGGCTTTTGAAGGGAGTCGTCTAATGAGATGTGGGTTCCGTCTCTTGTAACTTGTTGACTATTTTGGATTGTTCATCGCTTTGCATCATGGTTTTTTCCCGCAAGAGTTTTTCATGTAAAATTTATGTGTTCTCTTTGTTTACTCGAGTTTCTTTTCTTCTCTATTATGTGTTTAATTCATCTCTAAGGTTGCTTCCATTCCCAACACTTATTTGTTGAAAAAAAGAAAAAAAAAAAAGAAGAAGATAGAAACCAAGATAAGATATTAGAGATGTAAATAGCTTGTGTGAGGTAACCTACGATCCAAATGAAGTGGGAAATGGGAACTGGTTTTCAAAACTATTCTTTTTTTTTATTATTATTCTTTCAAATGGAGAAAATGCAGTTTTTCAATGAAAATTGATTTCATTTCCCTTTATTAGGCCATGTTTATTGGCACACCCAAGTTGATACTTGTTGAGTATGCCAACAGGATTACATATTAAATTGGGAAAATTGATAGTTTATGCTGGGCCAGGAAATGAGACCTCTTTAATTTGTGGAACTGATTCTTCTCACCCGAAAAAGGATTGTGCACATTCAGTTGAACCCTCTATTGGGATATATATATATATATATATATATATATATATATATATAGAGAGAGAGAGAGAGAGAGAGAGTATAGAGAGAGAGAGAGAGAGAGAGAGACGTCTCTATCATTGCTTCTCCCTGGGTTACTCCAAAGTGGTGGTCAATTCTGATTCTCTCCTTGCGGTTAAAGTCATGAATGATGGCGCAAATATGGGGTGAAAATGGAAATATTGGCTCACCAAGATAGAAAGCTTCGGCTTAGAGGGCAGGTTGAGTTTAAACATATATTCAGGGAAGGAAACGCCCCACCTGATACCTTAGCGTGCCTGGGCAGCCATTGCCAATCCCCCTTTTTCTGTATCCGTATCACTGACCTCCCTCCCCACATTAGAGGGCTCCTCTTCCTAGACAAGGTGGGGCTAAGAGCGCTTAGGGTGCCTTAATGTCTTGTTGGTCCCTATCTTTTTTCTGGTTGTTCTTTTCATTGAGTTCCTTAGGATAGACTTCCCCTAGGTCCTTTTTCTCCTGGGGAAGTCCGAATGTATATTTTGGAACATTTTGAATGCTGAATGAAATGGGCAGTCTTTCTGGAAAAAAGAAAAAGAAAAAAACTAGTTGACTTGTGGGGGCCACCAGGATGTTCGTGTGACATCTCGTCTGTCCAGAAAGATTGTCTCACCATAAGAATAGGATGCCACAAAAATCAGGACGATCTAACCATGAAAATGGGATGTTCCATATGAATGTGAAATTTTTATATGTTGTTTCATAGTTTTCTATGGTGTACCCCACCTAATAGTTGGATCAACCTCATTTCTGAGGCATCTAATTTTCATGATGGAAAAAGTTTAATGGAGGGGCAAGATGTTGTATAAACTCCATGGTGAGCCTCACATGCAAACTATTTGGGCGTATAACTAGTTGCATGTGACCATTACTCACACACACTTCAATGCTCCCACGAGACCATACCTTTTGCAGATACTCTTTTCATAAAATAAGTGTTGGGGAGTCATTTGCTCCAGAACACAACATTTCCCCCCAAAATTCTTCTCCCCTTTACATGGTACTAGAGTTAGGATTTTCTTTAACCTTAGTTTTATTCTTCTATTCTTTCTCCTCTCTTTTACTATCAGAGCTAGGGATTAGAATTCAACTCAATACTGTATCCAAACATGCCTAAGGCTATAAGTTAAATACAAATGAGTTAGATGAACATACATATTAAGAAGTGTATTTCTTTTTTGGGACGGCAATGTACCGGATAAGCTGTTGTTTCCAAGAAACCTGAAAATTGTGATGATGAAATACATACATCAAAGAGACTTATGTAAAGAACATTTTATTGAGGAAAGAATGTTTGATTCTTACAAGTTATCAAGTGAACTTATATTGAAGAGCGACGCTAGAATTGGGCCACTTAAATTGTTGAAGCTCAAATCCCTACAAAAGTAAACAACTTAATATGGTAAACAAAAACAAAAGTGAGATGAAATTGCTAAGAAGGAGATTTAGGGATCAAAGGCATGTGACAGGTCCTTTGCATGGCCTACTAGATGAATGGACCAGATTATAGTGTGGTGAGGCACGAGGTGAGCAGGAGTGTGCAAAGTAACAAATGGCGAGTAGTGCAACCAAAATTCATATCCATGACATAGTTCAAAAGCCTGAAAATTAAGTTGAAGCCTTCCCTAAAAAGTTGAAAGTAAAAACTAAATTTTATCCAAAAATTCAAATTAATGACATTCCAATAACATCCTTTGACTTTTCATATTTATCAAAGCATTCTTGTAACAGTACCAATGGCGAGTAAAAAGTCTAATTTACTCTTAAATGGAATTAGGAGAAAAAATTAAAGATAGTGTGGAGAATAATGAAAACTACCAAAAATCATCCTAACTAGATATGTTTCTGAAAACCAATTTAATTACTCAAAAGTAGGGCTGTACATTGAGCTGAGCCGAGTCGAGGTGGGCCAAGCTCGGCTTGATTCGTCCATGCTATACTCGAGTTCGAGCTCGAGCTCAACATTGAAGTTGTTTGGCTTGTTTACCAAAGCTTTCGAGTCGAGCTAGTGGTTCGAGTCGAGTCGAGTTTACCTCGGTAGGGTAAGGGAAAGAAAAAGAGGGAATGGGGCTGAGTAGGGTTGGGTAGGGGTTTTTAGTAAAAACTTTTAAGTTTTAACTTCTTTTTTTTTTTACTTATATATATATATATATATATATATATATATATATATATATATATATATATATATATATATATAATATTAATATAATATATATATATAGTATATATTATTAAAATATATTACTCAAGTCAAGCTCGAGCTAGCTTTGAGTCGAGTCGAGTTAAAATACACCATGGTCGAACTTGGCTTGAACTCAACTCGAGCTTTAGTAAACAAGCTTGACTCGCCTTGAGTTGGCCTTTCGAGCCAAGTCAATCCGAGCTGAGTCGAGCCAAGTCGAGCGAGCTTTTCGAGCTAGCTTGACTTGTGTACAACCATACTCAAAAGCCAATCCCGTCCCTAATTTAGGTGGATCATATGATTAGAAATAGTGTATAAAGAAATGCTCACCCTCCAAACTACTTCCCACAATATGCTCCACCTGAATTATATATTGTCATGACTTTTAGGCCCCAAACTGTAAATGTAATTTTGACATCTAAAGATTTGAGTGAATTTCACATAATAATCATGGTACGCTTCCTAAGTAATCAATGGTGGATGCCTTTCTCCCAACTATTTTCCTTGATATGGTGCATCTAAATCAGTAAGCTTGATTTTCTAGTTGTGGGCAATGGATTTTATGGTGGGCCCCATAAAAAAATTGGTCTGCATCCCTCTCATAGATGTTTGATGAGATTTTTGGGAGGGAACTGCCTGTAGCATGGGCGCGGGTTGGGTACTACCCAACTAGGACCAAGCTAGAGATGGTCAGTCATGTCAGAGGGTTTTGTGGGCCCCACCGTGATATATATGTTTTATTTGTGCCGTCCATTTGTTTTGACATATCAATTTATTGCATGAACTAAAAAAAAGGAGATAGATCAAATCCTTAGTTGGACCACACCACAGGGATTTATAGCCTACCGTTAAGAACTCTTACAGGCCATAGAAGTTATGGATCAATTTGATATTTATGTTTTCTATTCATATAGGTCTACATGACCTTATGAACGGGTTGGATGGAAAATAAACATCACCCTAGGCCTTAGGAAGTTTTTAACAGTGAGAGTTTAATCCCCATAGCTTCATGTGGTTGGTCCACTTGATCCTTCAATGTACCTCCTTTTTGGGATCACACCTTAAAATGATCTTTCAAAATAAATAGAAGGTGTTGATAAAACATATAGATCATGGTCGGCTCCATGGGCTTGACCGTTCGTCACTACCTAGGTCATGGTGGGGACAACCTCCCCATCTTAGTCACAGTCAACTAGGAGGCACAACCTGCCCATTCCAGCTAGTCAAGGGGACAACATCCCCATCTCAATCATAATCAACCAGGGGCATAGCCTGCCCACCTTAACCAATCAAGAAGACAACTTCCCCATCTCACCCGTAGTCAACCAGGGGCACAACCTGCCTACTCTCACCATCCAAGGGCATGATTTTCTTGCTCAGCCTTCTAGCCAGGGATGCAACACGTCCACATCAGCAGCCCACTGCCAAGGGCAATGATATCATACATCCAACCATAAGCAAATGGAGTATGTCCATTGGACGATGAAAAGGAAATGACCTATCCTAGATTTGTCTGATATCCAAGTGTCACAACCAGCCGAGGAGTTAGAAGAACTCCAATGCGTGGTAAGTGACCCAGGAGGGACAAAGTACAACTCTGACCCTAATCCTGACCCCGACTAGGTGAAGGAAATGGTCATCATTCCAGTCCATGATCCTCCACCCATCTCATCAACTTTAGTCGGAAGGGTTGGAGGTCTTAGTTGGACTTCAGACCCCCTGACAATTGAATCAGCCGGTGAGTCATCTAAGGGCATCAATACTAAAAAAAAATGCCAATTTAAGTAGCATTTGGGATCCAAAGCTAAGTCAGCCAAAATTTCAATATATATATATATATAGAGGGAAAAGGTACTATGCGCTCGACCTCACGAGTCCGTCCCATGAGGTCGAGCTGTGTGGGCCCCACCGTGATGCGTTTCAAACATCTACCCCATCAGTCAGATGCACCATTCCATCGTGGGCTTAGGTCTCAAAAATCAAGTCAATCCGTGACTTGTGTGGGCCACACCACATACAAAAGTGGAGAGGGGTTGTGCACCATTAAAACATTCATAATCATTTTTTGGGCCCACCCAGATGTGGTTTGCAAATCCAGCCCATCCATTATGTGTGTCCCACTTGGATGAGGATTCAGACCAAGTTTTAGACGCATGCAAATTTTAGGTGGGCCCCACCAAGTGCTTTATATGTTTTAACAGTGTCTTCACATGATTTTAGATGGTATGGCCCACCTGAGTTCCGTATACGGCTGATTTTTGGGATATCCCATAATTTAAAGGGGACCCATCAAATGCACGGTGTTGATGGTCAACACGCATCACAGTGGGGCCCACACAGCTCGACCTCACGGGAGCTTATCGTGAGGTCGAGCGCATAGTACATTTTCCCATATATATATATATATATATATATATATATATATATATATATATATATATATATATATATAACTTTCAAAATTCAAAAACATCGAATATTTCATCTTTACAAAACATCAAAATATCAATGAATCTTTCAAAACCTACATGCAATAATCTGCCTAGTTCGACTATGGAGCCACATGAATTCATGGTCGATACATATGATTTCAACATTAAGTTAGACTTTGAACTGATCATAGCTCTAGACATAGTCCAGGATGGGGAAGATGATGACACAACTTCTGAGCTAGATGATCTCCTTAAAAAGTTCGAAACCAAGGCTAATGTTATGGTAGACGACTTCAAGATTATAAACTTAGGGACTCTTAAAGTTCCTCGGGAAGTGCGCGTAGAATAATTGTTATCTCTATAATACAAGTAGACATGGTAGACTTCTTGGCTCTGAGGTTGTCCAATGTCGCGTTCTCATATGAAGACATGCTTGGACTTGATAAAGAACTTGTAGTGCATTACCTATTTACTAAGCTTAAAATGAAGCCAATTAAATAAAAGATGAGAAAAATGAAGCCAGAATGGACTCTTAAGGTCCGAGAAGAAGTCATCAAATAATACAAGGCGGGATTTTTTGTAGACTCCAAGTACCTGAATGGCTCACCAACATTGTGTCAGTACCAAAGAAAGATGGCAAGGTTCGAATGTGCATCAACTTCCGAGACCTCAACAAAGCCAGTCCTAAAGATGACTTCCCCCTACCACATATCCACATGCTGGTTGACAACACTATAAGGCACAAGATCTTCTTATTCATGGACGGATTCTCGGGCTAGAACCAAATCAAGATGGTTGTAGAAGACCATAAGGAGACTTCATTCATCACACCATGGGGGCCATTCTGTTACAAGGCTATCTTGTTCAATCTAAAGAATGTCAAGGCCACATATCAACAAGCAATAACGGTCTTGTTTCATGACATGATGAACAAGGAAATGGAAGTGTACATAGATGACATGATCGTCATATCTCGTACGGTTGAAGGATACTTTGTAGACCTGAAGAAGCTTTTTAATAGGTTAGAAAAGTCAAGCTCTGTCTAAACCCTAAAAAATGTCTTTGGTGCAAGCGGAGGTAAACTTTTCAGCTTCATAGTCAGTAAGGAAGGCATTAGGGTTGATGAGAGAAAGACAAGGGCTATTATGGAAATGCCTCCTCTAAGGAACGAAAAAGAAATTTGAGGCTTTCTCAGAAGGATCCAGTACGTCAGTCGCTTCATCACACAGATCACTCCCATCTATGAGCTGATATTCAAGCTCCTATGGAAGAATTTGATGAAAGAATAATGGAATGAAGATTGCCAATATGCTTTTGACAAAATCAAGAAATACCTAATGAATCCCCCAGTTTTAGTGCCACCAATTCCTAGACGACATTTGTTGCTATACATATCAGTAGCAACAGACACCATTAGCTATTCCTCAGTGAATATGATGAAACGGGAAGGAAGGAACAAGTAATATATTATTTTAGTTGCAGGTTCACCGACTACAAGACTCGATATTCAGTACTTAAGAAAACATGTCTCGCCTTAGTCTTGAAAACTTAGTGACTTAGGCAATACATGATTGCATATCCTATCCTCTTTACTCGTATGAACCCATTCAAGTACTTATTCAAAAAGTCGGCACTCACAGGAAGGATAGAAAAGTGAATATCACTTCTGTCTAGGTTTAACATCACCTATGTCACTTAGAAGACAATCAAGGGACAAACTCTTGTCAATTATGTATCTGACCACTTGTTACTAGACTACCAGCCTTTGAAGACCTTTTTTCTAAATGAGAGAAGCCACAATCTTAGGTATAAAGAAGCTACGAGTATTCGGAGATTCACATCTTATCATTAACCAGACCAATGATGATTAGAAAAATCAAGGATGAGAAGTTGATACCGTATCACATATATCTCAAAAAATTAGTCGAGAAGTTCAAAGAAATCACCTTCTCACACATGTCAAGAGCGAATAACCAATTTGTAGACGATCTCGCCACCCTAGCATCAATGCTAGACATTCCTAAAGGAGCTTCAGAATGGGAGCTCACAATAGAGATCCAAGAAGAGCCAGTCTTCTGCCTACAAATAGAAGAAGTTGAAGCTGCCCCAAGTAGTAAACCCTAGTACACCGATATTAAGCATTACATCAAAAGCCAGGAATACCCGAAAGAAGCTACATTAACCGATTGCCAAACCATCTAACGTTTGGTGGGACAGTTCACAATTAGTGGCAAAGTTCTCTATAAGTGATCCTTCAACTAAGTCCTTCTTCAATTCATGGAAGAAATCGAAGTTGTAAGAATCATGGATGAAATCCACGACGAAGTGTGCAACCCACATATGAATAAGCATATGATAGCAAAGAAGATCTTGCGTCTCGGCTACTAATGGATGACAATGGAGATAGACTGCTATTAACATGTCAAGAAATGCTTCAAGTGTCAAAAACATACAAACCAAATTCATGTCCTGGCATCAGAATTATACAACCTAACTACACCCTGGCCCTTCTCTATATAGGGTCTCGATATCATTGGAAAGGTGAACTCGAAAGCTTCAAAAAGCCATGAGTCAAGTGGGTAGAAACAACATCTTATACCAATATAACAACATCTCATATGATCAAGTTCATGAAGAATAATCTCATCAACCGATATGGAGTTCTACATATCATTATCACTGACAATGGGACACCCTTCGTCAATAAGAAGATGGATGATTTTCTCGATAAATTCAAGATTCAATGACATCGATCTCGCCCTTATTGTCCTCAGATGGGTCAAGATAGCCAAGAAGACGCTCGTCAGAATACTCAAGAAGATGGTCAAAACATATCAAGACTGGTCAGAGATACTTCCATATGCACTCAGTTCTATCAAATGACTATATGGTCTATTGCATGTGCAACTCCTTTCGAGCTTATATACGGAATCTAGGTAGTTCTATCAGTCGATATAGAAATTCCATCACTACGAGTATTGTTGGAAAGTGAAGTCGAGGAATGGAAGTTGTAACAAGCCAAATACGATTAATTGCACATTGCAGACGAAAAGCACATGTGTGCACTAAGTCACTCCCAATGCTATCAGAAAAAGGATCGTTTGGGCTTACAACAAGAGAGTTCGAAAGAGAAACTTCAAAGTGAGTACCATGGTCATGAAGAGTGAAAATAAAGGGTCAAATCAAATAAGAGTGAAAATAAACAAAATAAATTAATTAATTAATTAAATTTTAAAAATTTTAAAAATGAAATTTATATAGGACATTTGCAAAAGCCAAAGATCTACGATGTACGTCTAATGGTCTGCAATACATGCTATAAATACAAAAAGTGATCTAAATAAAGGGTTAAATTATAAAGGCAAAAAAAAAAAAAAAAAAAAAAAGAGGAAATAATATAGGACCTTTGCAAAAGCCAAAGATCTACGATATACGTCCAAAGGTCCTCCTAACCATTACGGGAGTAGAGAGGCCTTATCACCCATCTTATTTTATGGTTAAGATAGCCCTAAATCATGATCGATGGTTTGGATCATATAAAGAATAGGTCATATGGACATAATCTATAATTTATTATTTTTCCATTTCTCTCTCTAAAACTCTTGGAGTTACAAGATACCATCCAATCCCTATTTAAATAGAATGGCTGGAGTTTGGGTAAGGCTCAAAATTTATCCAGTCTCATCCGAACCTCACAATCTCTAGTTTGAAGTCCAATTTAAACCTCAGAGTTTGAAATTCAATTTTAAACCGCAAAGGGAAATCAGAAAGGATAAATGAGAAAAACTTATATGGGACCCATCCATTAGTGGTTGATCACAAGTGGGCCCCATGGGCCACGTCCAACACATCAAGCATTTATGAACTTCATGCCCGCATAGCATGCACCATACTCCGGACCAACATCCCATCTGCTCTTCCATGGACGGGCCACTTGCACAAAATTGTTGTGATTGGGCTATCCTAACCATCTTTAAAATGAACCCTCTTCTCACTAAACGTCAATAGTTACTAACTTATGATGATGCAAGCAGTGTGATTATTGGACTATGGACAATTCACTACCAAATGAACAGTTTTGATCTCATTCACTCATGCCCCATGTAATCCATTGACTAAAGGCACTGGGTCCACTCCCGTTATATGTACACTGCAAATGTTTGAACGCAGTAAACATAAGAAATTATAATTTGAACCAAACATAATTAGAAAAACTCACATATGCTTCAATGATTGAAGTTTTTCAATGGTGGACGGGATAGTACCAAAAAGCATATTGTTTCTTAGGACTCTGTAGAGAAAGCATAAATTAAAGTAATATGAGTATGTCATTTTAACTTTCTAGGCATGGATGAAAAAAGAAAAATATAATCTAACAGATTAGTATTACTACACATGCTGAGATCATATGGCCTTACAAGATGCGTAAAGATGTCATATTCTTAATAAAATTCAACGAGGAGCTCCCATTTGACACATCACTGATCCTCCTGTACGAGTAGTGCACAGTTAGTTGAGGCCATGTTTGGAGAAAAAAATTATTCTCGATTTTGAAGAGTTTTACTTTAAAAATCAAATGATATTCGCCTGGATACAAAAGAGCTACTTCCTTCCTACACAACATAGGAGACCCCATTTTTGGAAATGCTACTTGGGGTGTGTTTGGTTTCACCAAATATCATGAAATTTCAAAATGTTTAGTGCAACCAAACACACCCTTAGCGCACAAATTCCAATATCAGAAATTAGTAATATGAAGGAAGACTGTTGAAGATTAAAACTCACAAATATTTCATTGAGGTCAAATTAGAAAAACTCGATGGTATGGGACCCTCGAAAGCATTGCCTTGCATACCCCTGCATCAACATTTTCAGCATTACAAATACCCTTTAAAGAAGTATACCATGGCATATCAAGAAAATGAGATCTGCTAAGTGCACTCACTATGCTACTCACATAGTAGGTCCCACTTGCAGGTAAAAAAAGGCCAGTTGTCCACATTTAACGTACACATGTGGCCCACTAGATGACCGATCATTAAACATGGTGGAAATTCCTATCCACATTCAGAACAGCATGGGGCACCAAACCTACTTTGAGTGTGGATAGTATTCCTGTCCACCACCAATGGATGGTGGGAGACTTTGTCATGCAATTTCATGCGTACCAAATGAGAAAGATAGGAGTTATTATCAGTATAGAACTCGTTAGTACTGGCTTACAAAAAAGTGAGAGCCCAACTCCCAATGAAATCAGGTATTTTTCCTGTGAAGTTGTTATCAGATGCCAACCTGAAATTCAATCATATTTTCCACCGCAAATGCGGATATTATTAAATCAAGGGATAAGAAAAGATAGACATGGCATATACAAGTAACAAAAATTGAACCATCCGAAATCATGGCCCCCACAGTAGATGGGTCATAACCCAAAAATCAGATCAATCGAATGATCCTGAGCTCTGGATAATAGGCATTAGTCTGTTGTACTCAGACCATTGTGAATTTTTCCATTTTAATGCCCATTGGATTGCACACCATAAGTTGTTCTAGTGTTGGTTCAGGAGAAATCTAAGGTGGGGCCTACGATTTTGATGGTTTCCATGCGGCTTATAATCACGAGCTCTTACAAGGCATTCAGGTTTCTCAAGCGGGCAAATGTTGAAGGAATCTGGCCGCTTAGCCCGCAGCTATCAATGTATCTGTGAAAATCAAGCATAGATCATGAATCCAGTAGTACAATTTCTTATGCTATTATCAGAGAGAGGAAATATTAGCTGACCATTGAGTTATATTTTTAAAATGGTCAAAGCAGTTAAAATGGCTGAAAGGGTACTTTGAAAAGCCATGTAAATGCAAACAAAGCGTCCAGGGAAGGGAATTTTACTCATTCCAACAACCACTCAAGGCTAACATTTTGCTGCTACCATACCACCGTAAAAAAATAATAATAAATAAATAAATAATCACTATTCTCATGGTGGAGCCCACCTATAAGAAGGTTAGATGTAATTCACTGGGTGGACAGTAACTTATGATTCAGCTGGTTGGACTAAAAAGCTTCTCAGAAAGAAAACTTAAAGAAAAGAAACAAAAAAATTAAATAAATAATTTACACACTAATCTCTAAAAATTGGGTGGCAAATTTGAAATTCCAAATGAATCATATGATATTTCTGAAGAAGAATAATTAAATATAATAATAATAATAATAATAAGAGAAGTTACAGTTCTTGCAGACTTGTCAAATTCCCCAGCTGGGGTGGGAGCGAACCAGTGAAGTTGTTTGTGCCAATATTCCTGAAAATAAAAAATAATAATTAATTAATCATTTCATAACCAAAAGCACCCTGTTTTGGCCTGAAATCAGAACGATAACCTTCATCAATTTTCCGTCATTTGAGAACTGGACACACAGATGAAAGTATGCTAACTTGTGGTGCAGCCAAACCTTTCCCGCCAACGTGTTGTTTGTGCAGAACATCCGTACCATGCTAATGTCAGGTCCTATGATAAAGGGGAGCGGAATAGGTGTGGCCTGCCCCACCCAAGATGCTGAGGTCCTTACCCTGAGGCCATATTGATGTATGTATTCTACATCCATGCCATCCATCAGTTTGACAGACCATAAACATCCATGCCATCCATCAGTTTGACAGATCATTTTATGGCATGAACCTAAAAATGAAGCAGATCCAATTCTGAGGTGGACCATACTATAGGAAATGGTTATGATTGACCATTAATGGGCGGCATAAGTTTTGGATCAAGCAGGTTTATGTGACCTTATCAACAGGTTGGATGGAAAATAAACACTATGGAAACATTATAGTGGCCCTAGTAAGTTCTTAATGGTGGAGCCTTCAATCATCACCGTTTCCTACGGTATGGTTTGCCTGAAATTTGGATCTTCTTCAATTTTAGGCTCATGACCTAAAATGATCGTAATCCGCAAATGGATGGTGTGGATATAGATTACATACATCAAGGTGGGCCCTTTGGTAAGGGCCGCACCGTCTTGGGTGAGGCTGGGGCCACACCTAATCCACCCCTTGATGATGATCATCTAGCTCAAACAATCAGATGGGTCCGTCATTAGGTTGGCCATGCCTAGATGTTGAGTCGCCGTCGCTTATCTACTCATTCCAACGGTCCAGCCCACCTGTCGACAGGACACGGATTGCGTCCTACCCCTGCTAGGACAGTAATCCGCTGGGGCAGGGTTCTGTGGGACCCACCGTGATGTAAGTGTTTTATCCACAACGTTCAACTATTTTCTTAGCTCATTTTAAGATACTAACCAAAAAATGAGGATAGTCCAAGGCTTAAGTGGACCACAAAGTGGGGATTTAATGTCCACATTAAAAATTTCTTGAGAGCTGGAGAAGTTTCGGATCAAGCTGATATTTGTGTTTTCACTTCATCCGCATCTAAATGACCTTATGAATGGTTGGATGGTAAAAGAACATCACGTTGGCCCTTAGAAAGGTTTCGGGTGTCATTATCAGTGCATCTTCCTTTGGTGTAGTCCATTAGAGCTGTTTAGCTGCATCATTTTTAATATAATACCGTAAAATGATCTGAACGGCGTGGATAAAACACTTACATCAAGGTGGGCCCCACAGAGCCCTGCCCGGACGGATAATCGTCTGGGCGGGGGTAGGACGCAATCCGCGTCCCCGTTGACAGGTCTGGCCTGATTTCTGTGCCAGTATCTTCATGGTGGAGCGTACCATTTTGAATGGTGTCGATTCCCCACAGGAGTGGTATGTCGGCTGGAAAGACGTCGCTTCATAACAAGATGTACTACACCACCTGAATGATTCAGACCGTTCATCTAGAAGCTCCCACAGTCGATGGCCCATCCGGAGAGAAAAAAAAAAAAAATCTGTCCTCGCCCTTTCATATCAGCAATGAGGATCCCCAACCAATGAAATTATTTTCATAACGAGCTTATACTATGAAAGATTCTAGATGAACGGTCTGGATCATCATGTGCTGAGGAGAAAGAAGATACAACTGGGGAGAGAGTATGAGAGCAATGGGCATACGCCCAGCTACTCTACAACATGACTTACATGTAGCTCAATCCAAACAGTCCAAACAGTGGGACCCACTGATGAAGGATACATCCTCTAAGCAGATTGATTAAACCATCCTGACCTTTGATCAATTTGTATTTTCATTTCAAACTGTTGACTATTTTTATGTCAGTCTCAACCATCTACTAGCGTTCATCAATCAATCAGCCAGTGAGAATCATCTGTCCAATGTGGGTTTTCGGTGACCCATATAAAGCAGGCCCATGATGCTTGACGTACATTTACGCCACATGTCCCATAGTGGTGTGTATGCATATGATCATCACAATGCCTGAGGAAGATAGTCAGAAAATCCCTCCAAGCGGTTTGGTAGGGTCAATAACATAGGCATTCGATCGCCCTTGTAGTGTCTCAAGTACAGACGATTGGTTATGAACTTCCGATCACTGATGGTGATCTGGTATATGGCACAGATTCCACATACTATAATTTTAAATATTCATGTGGACTACTATACTTATTTTTCTAGCATGGATAAATGGAAAGAGATTCAGTAAACCCGGGAGGATGAAAATTTCATCACCGACGAGAGATCATAGTGATGGGATGAATCCTAACCGTTGCTGAATAAGAGTTATATGCAGTTCTCTGGAGTGGATTGCGTGCAGAGTAAACGCCTTATGACATTGAGTAAACTCTGTGTGGCCTACTAGGGATGTATGTTATAAAATAATGATTTTATAAAATATATTTAAAATAAAATATAATATAATATATTATAAAGTTTTTGTAAAAAAGTTTTTTTTGAGGTTTTGAGAATAGTCCCACATGAGAAAGAGAAGAGAAGATTTTGTAGTTTAAATGAAAACAGTGGAGTACCTTATTATTTGCCTACATAGTCCATAGACCATGGAACTTGCGTCTGGAACACTCGCGCTCGTTGCGAGGATGTGGCCATGGGCAAGTGAGGCAGTGTGGTTGTAGAGGCGCACGTCCGCATCGTGTCGCAGAGGGTCGTTCCTTTGCGACTTTACGCGAACCGAAGCGAGACGTGTGCGAGTCGCGGTGCGACTAAGTGGCTAAGGTGGTTGGCTGTCTGGAAGAAAAACTATAGGACTGAATGAGAGTCCCTCAATATATATAGATGTTGGAATATGACTGTTGCAGCAGATGTTTAACAGTTGTACCATAAGTGCAGAAATCATGCTGTAACTACTGTATGGCTAGCCCAACAGCTAGAAAACGGCTAGCCAGCTCTCACAACAGTCAGCATGCAGCTGCTGTTATGAGTCATGCACAACAGTTAGAAAATGGCTAGTTTTCCAACAGCTAGAATTGGCTTAATGAGAGTTAATTCGCTGGACCATAACCCCCAATCACAAAAGCCTATATAAACAGGGCTTGGATGAGTTTCCAAACCATCACTCAACCCACTCTAGCAGACCCATATGAACTGAGCTATAGTCACTCCTCTTTTATATTCCAGTGACTCCAACAACAATAGTAAGGTTGAACCATTGCTTGAAGAACAAACCAACTGTGTGGTCTAGAATGGTTTAACTGAACCATTGGCTGAAGAACTAGAAGAACAGACCAGTGCAGTGGTCTTACTCAGAAATCTTCTTATCTCTTTTCTTTTTGGGATTTTTTCTATATTTCTCCCAAACTATATAACAAAGTTCCAGTAGTGAGCCTTCGTGTTTGCTGAACGCAAACCCACATCAGGCTCGTCGTATCATACAAGTGGTTTGCCTGTAACCTTTCAGCATACTCAATTCACTTGAGTAGGGGAAAATAACCCTTTAAGGACAGCGTCCTAGACGTGCTTCAGCTTGTCCTTATTTCATATCATTTGGGTTTTCGATTTTCATATTTTATAAAAAAAAAATACTATTCTTTAAATTTTTATAACAATGTATTTGTCTTATCCATGCAAGTAATCCATATTTTCAAATTGTTTTAGGACATCAACGCAAAATTGAAGTACATCCAAAGTTCTATTGGACCACACCGGATGAAACGGTGGGGATAATCATTCCCACTGTTGAAACCTTCTTATGGCCTACAGAGATGTTTATTTTTCATCCAAACTTTTCACGAGGTCGATGAGACAGACATGGAGGAAGGTAAAAAAACAAATATCAGCTTGATTTAAAATTTGTATGGCTCCCCAGAAGTTTCAATGGCCGGTGTTCAATTCACTCTGTTTACTGTGGTGTTGTCTACTTGAGCTTTGGATATATTTAAATTTTGTGATCTTGCCCTAAACTTAGATGATAAAATGGATGGACGCTGTGGATAAGACATACATAATGGTGGGCTCTACATAGTTTACTCAGTATACTATCTGCCTCTACGGTTCTCTCTTTAGAGTACACGTGACCAACATGTGGTGATCAGTACTGTTGATTATGTAAGCTACCGTGGGGATGAGCTATAAGCCAAAATTCAGAGTGATTGGATAATGGTTAAACGTGACTGCTAACCACTCCTTTTATAGGCCACTTATCAGACAGCTAGGACAATGGTTCCGATCACAACATCTTTGCCACGTGCTATATACTGGCATTCCCCTTTTAAAAAATGGTGCACAAAATTTACTAAAATCCGATCAATGATTTCTGCACTACATCCTTAAAATGGTTAGGATGATCCTATCATTGTAATTTTTCGTCTATAGTCCATTCATGGAGCCTTACGATGAATGAGTGGTTCAGATCATCACACACTTCATTATGAAGGATATCTTACAAGGAGATTAGATTCCGAAGGTTTCCCAGCTCTTTGGGGATGCTCCCTGATATGGCATTCATTCCAACGGAACTGTGAGAGAGAGAGAGAGAGAGAGAGTAAAAATAAAAATTCAAAGCAAATGTTAGAGTCATAGTAAGTTGCACCATAAATCAGACACATATACCCCAATCCGGACAGTCCAAAGTGTGCCCCATCAGGCTATATGTAAATTTGATGGTGCAGATTAAGGTACATATATATATGCCATGTGTAGGATGAATTTGGTTGCAAATATAATCTTCCATGTGATGTAGATTATCATATAATTCATCGATAAATACTAGGGTGATTGCACCAACAAAATGGTATGGGCATGATCCTTGTCTTTCATGTGAGGGTCCCACGCTATAGTTTCAGAGTATCTGAGAGTTGCTGCTTAACAAATACAACTATCCAATCATATGATCAAATCGATTGTCGGCCCATAGTGGGACCCACCAAACGAAAGGTTGACTTTCCTCATACCTTGCTGGACTTGCCCAACCATAATTTTGATCATGATCCACAGGTGTATAGAGCCATGTCCGTGTCTATACAAGCACAGTTTTGATCATGGCACAGGTGCGCAGATCCGACCTTCTATAAGGTGGACCTCACTAATTAGATCTTCTGGATCAAAAATCATGTAGGTTTACTCCTCATGTGTGCCAGTGTACAAATCAAACTTCTAGCTAAATCAATTTTTATCCAGCCATCCATTTGTTGTGTGTCCGCCCCAACTGGAAAAGGCCTGATCAGTGGATGGAAAGCTCCGATCCTACACATATGCCATTGTGGGACATGTGATTGCATATAGACGGATGAGATTTGTATTCTTCATTTATTGTGCCCTTGAGATCAGTTGTGACAGTCCAAATGCTGATCAGATAATCCTAACCATCCAACTGGGGGCCGCCAACAGACGGTTAGAAAAAAGCTGCTCAGTTTTCCAAGTTTTACGGTTGTAAAATTACCTCTCACCGACTTCAAGGGTCCATAATTAAGACGGTCTGCAGATGATTGACCAGTTCCTAGCCACCGATTGAAGGCATTGGTTGTACTTTTATTTATAACCGTCTATTCCCATCCTCAAAAGTCCTTGAAATCGTTGGTTATGATTATACAGACTGCCATGGTCTTTTTTGGCACGGCACATTTCATGCCAGAGCCAACAGATCAACCACCGGATTTATCACCGTGTATGAAGATGGAATACTTTATAAGATACAACTGATTGCACCAGATACAAACCACTGTAACAGTTAACCGCCACTTTGGAAGTGGCGATAACTCCTTCACATAACTCATGGTACTCACGTGGAGCTATCCAGACCATCCAAATTGTGAGAAAACTGGGTCCTTGCTCTTACCCGGGTGGTAGACTCCTCGGAGTTTCAACACCGGGTCAAGGGTTCGAATACCCATGGTGGTGAAATCCCACTGTGTGTGCGTGTGGTGTGAGTGTGTGGGGTTGTGTGTGCATGTGTAAAAAAAAAAAAACTGTGAATGAAGTTTATAACTAAAACTCAGCTGATAAAGTAATCCTATATAAACAGGACCATACCAGTCTGTTTTAAAAAAGAATCTCAAAACACTCCTCTCTCTCTCATTAAGTCAGATACAATTTATATAACATCTCAATCATCTGAGTCTGCCAGAACGAATATACTGCGTTGAAATTGTTTCACAGCGGACCCATCGTGATTGCTGCACGCTGGGTCCAGTACGCTTGTCTTATCCTGGAAGCAATTCGTTTGTAACCCGTCAGCAGTTTATAAGGGGGCGAATCACGCTTTAAGGACAGCGTATTTTTATACGTGATTCAGCTTGGTGAAATATTTTCGATTTAATTTTATATTTTCGGTGTATCCGATTATAATTTCTGACAATCTTAAAGAGTGATTCGATGGACACCGAAAACGTTTCATCAGTTAAATTGATGAACCAGGATCTGATCCGTTTGGACCGATTCGATGGTTCGAATTTCACCAGATGGTAGGACAAATTGAAATTCCTGCTAACTGCTCTGAAGATCTACTACATCCTGGACCCTTCTCTCCAGCCTCTGCCTGAAGCAATAGACACTGACACTCCTGAACAAATTGCTGCTAGGATCAAGCGACAAGAAGATGAATTGCTGTGTCGTGGCCACATCCTCAATGCTCTCTCTGATCGATTGTACGATTTGTACACAGGGACCACATCAGCAAAAGAAATTTGGAGTGCACTGGAATACAAGTACAAGGCTGAAGAGGAAGGTACACAGAAATTTCTAATTGCCAGGTATTTCGACTTCACGATGGTAGATAATCTACCACTGCTTGCCCAAATCCAGGAATTGCAACTTATTGTAAATAAAATAAAAACCATCAAAATCGATCTCCCTGAATCCTTTCAAGTCAGAGCTATAATCGCAAAATTGCCTCCGAGTTGGAAAGATGATAGGAAGAAACTACTGCATAAGTCTGATGAGTTCACCGTGGAACAAATCTAAAAGCATCTTCGTATTGAAGAAGAATCTCGTAACCGAGATAAAAAGAATGACACTAATGGTGCATCCTCATCTAAGGTGAACGTAGTAAAACGACCATCTCAAAATAATGCATATGAGAAAGCAGATTCCCTTAAACCTAATAAAGATCAAGGAAAATTCAAGAAAATCCAAAAGAAGAAAAACGGAAAACCTAACGGAGCTTGCTATGTCTGCGGCAAGACCGGGCATTTCGCTCGAGTCTATAAGGACCGAAAAAAGCCTAAGAAAGAGGCTAATGTAGTAGACGATGACATCGTAGCCATGGTCACAGAAGTGAACCTAATTAAAGAGAAAATTTCCAGTTGGTGGTATGATACAGGTGCCACAGTCCATGTATGCAATGATCGATCTGCCTTTAAAACCTATGAAGACGAGACCAATGGTCAGGAGATTCAAATGGGAAATGAAGGACGGTCGAAAGTTGTAGGAAAAGGAACCGTGGAATTACTCTTTACCTCTGGAAAGAAGGTAATCTTGACTAACGTACTGCATGTCCCATACATAAGGAAGAATTTAATCTCAGGGGATCTCTTAAGTAAACCTGGGATTAGGGTTGTATTTGAATTAGGCAAGCTGATCTTGTCTAAAAATGGGAACTTTGTGGGTAAGAGATATGCTCGTAATGGGATGATCAGACTTTCTTTAAATGAAAAGAATTCTTCTGCTTACATGATTGAGTCTGTGACGTTATGGCATGGTAGACTAGCCCATACTGGCTACAGTACCATAAAACTCATGGCTAAGAACGGCCTAATATTATACAATGATAGTGACAAAGATAAATGTGAAGTATGCATACGGTCTTAAATAATCAAGAAACCGTTCCCTAGTGTTGAGAGATCACCTCATATGTTAGACCTAGTGCATACTGACATATGGGAACTAAATGACGTTCTTATCCATGAAGGTAAAAGGTACTTTATAACGTTTATAGATGATTGTTCAAGATATGTATATGTATATTTGCTAAAATCGAAAGATGAAGCATTTAAAACATTCAAGATCTATAAATCTGAAGTAAAAAATCAATTAGACAAACATATTAAAATCTTTTGTAGTGACAGAGGAGGAGAATATTTCTCTAATGAATTTTCTAACTTTTGTGAAAAACATGACATTATACATCAGTGCACAACACCCTATACACCACAACAAAATGGTATAGCAGAGAAAAAAAATAGGACATTGGTAGAAATGGTCAACTCAATGCTAATACAAGCACAATTGCTATTAAACCTATGGGGAGAGGCACTGTTAGCCGCATGTCATATTTTAAACCGAATTCCATCTAAGAAAATCAAGATCTCTCCATACGAAATATGGAAAGGAAGAAAACCAAACATAGGGTATCTTAGAGTGTGGGGGTGTCTTGCATACTGTAGAACTTTAAAACCTAAAAGAACTAAGTTAGGACCAAGAGCTATCAAGTGCGTCCTTGTAGGATATGCACAACATAGTAAGGCCTATAGACTTCTAGACTTAAACACCAATGTAATCATAGAGTCTAGAGATGTAGAGTTCTTTGAGAATTCTATATTCACGGAGAAAAAGAATAATGAGATTCAATCTCCTAATGAAATATGGTAGAAACACAAATAGAATAAAAAACACCTAGTGAACCTCGTAGGAGTCAAAGAGCAAGAGTAGAAAAGAGTCTTGATCCTGATCAAATAGACTCTCAGCGACTCTCTTTTCATCTAGTTGAAGGTGATAGAGAGAAGGTAATTAGAAAAATGCCTATGGTTTTAACTATAGAAGATGAACCTAAAACCTTTAGTGAAACTATGTCTTCAAGAGACTCTGCTTTTTAGAAAGACGCCATTAATGATAAAATGGATTCAATAATGTCTAACCAAACATGGGAATTGGTAGATCTACCTCCAGGTTCTAAATCAATAGGTTGTAAGTGTGTATTTAAGAAAAAATATCACACAGATGGTACAATTCAAACCTTTAAAGCAAGATTAGTTGCTAAGGGTTTCAGACAGAAAGAAGGAATCGATTATTTTGACACTTATTCACCGGTAACTCGAATAACATCGATTAGGATCTTATTCGCTCTAGTATCCATACATCATCTTCATATCCATCAAATGGACGTGAATACAGCATTCCTGAATGGTGATCTCGATGAGGAGGTTTACATGGAACAATCAAAAAGGTTTGTTCTACCAGAAAATGACAGAAAAGTATGTAGACTTGTTAAGTTTTTATATGGATTAAAGCAAGCACCAAAACAGTGGCATAATAAATTTGATTCTAAAGTTCTGTCTTATGGTTTTAAACATAATATTACTGATAAATGCATATATTCAAGAGTATGTAATGATTATATTGTAATCATATGCTTGTTTGTAGATGATATGTTAATAATCAGTAATAAAATAGAAGGTGTAACTGAAACCAAAAAGTTTCTCTCTTCAGTTTTCAAAATGAAAGATCTTGGACAAGTGGATACCATATTAGGTATCAAAGTTAAAAAATATAGTGGGGGTTTCGCATTATGCCAATCTCATTATATTGAGAAAGTAATAAACAAGTTTAATCACTTAAAAATTAAAGAGGCAAAAACCCCGTTTGATCCAAGTATCAAATTAAAAGAAAACAGTGGAAGAGCAGTTGGACAACTAGAGTATGTTAGTGCTATAGGCAGTCTTATGTATGCAATGCAATGCACAAGACCGGATATAACATACGCTGTGAGTAAACTAAGCAGGTTTACGAGTAATCTAAGTGTTGAACACTGGAAAGCAGTAAGTAGAGTTCTAGGTTATCTTAAAGAAACCAAAGAACTAGGGCTATTTTACTCAGAATTTTCAGCAGTATTGGAAAGATATACTGATGCAAGTTGGATATCGAGTGCAGGGAACAACAAGTCCACTACTGGGTGGATATTCACCCTAAGAGGTGCAGCTGTATCTTGGGGATTCAAGAAATAAACTTGCATTACGCACTCAACTATAGAATCTGAGTTCATAGCTTTAGCTGCTACAGGCAAAGGCTGAGTGGTTGAGGGATCTTCTATTAGAAATTTCATTTTATGTGAAGCCTATACCGGCTGTTTCACTTCATTGTGATAGTGAAGCCACTCTAGCGAGAGCTATAGTAATAACTTGCATATAAGGCAATTGATTCAAGATGGAATCATTGCGATCTCTTATGTAAAGTCAAGTAATAACTTGGCTGATACTTTTATTAAACCTCTGTCGAGAGAGGTAGTAAGGACAACATCTAGAGAGATGGGGTTGAAACTCTTTACTTAAAGTTTTACCAGTGAAAGAAACTCAATCCTAAATTAGAAAATGTCTAAATATTGGGTTTAATGGGTAACAACAATTCACTGATAAGTGAAAAGTTTCAGCACTAAATAAATAAACCTCATCCAGGATGATAGTGCTATCCGTTTGAAAAAAAAAGATGAGTATTAAACTCTTAATGAAGTCCAGTCAAACAGGACAAGTGTTTTAAACGGAAACACTGGAAGGATTTCACCTATGTGAACGTAGAAGTGGTGCCGCTTCTCATGAGAGTTAGAGTTATCTCGGGATCGTTCATGAAACAAGAAAAGCACATGGCCATTAAAAGTGCTAAGCGAGATTATAAAGAAATATATAACGCAGAAGCTATTATGTGTGCAGTATTTTCGATTATATCATATAGGAATAGCTGGTTCAATACATGTATCATAGTGAGGTCCACATAGCTGCCATAAAACGATCTCTACAAATGGTTAGACGGTATGGATACAATACATGTATCATAGTGAGGTCCACATAGCTTGGTGACGTCACTTCGACCTTGTAACTATCTAATTCACGCCATGCTGGACTTGCCCAACCATAATTTTGAACATGATCCACAGGTGTATAGAGCCATGTCCATCTCTCAATATACAAGCACAGTTTTGAACATGGCACAGGTGCGCAGATCCAACGTTTTTATGAGGCGTACCTCACTAATTAGATCTTCTGGATCAAAAATCATGTACGTTTACTCTTCAAGTGGGCCAGTGTACAAATCAAACTTCTAGCTGAATCAATTTTTATCCAGCCATCCATTTGTTGAGTGTCCGCCCCAACTGAAAAAGGCTTGATCAGCGGATGGAAAGCTCCGATCCTACACATATGCCATTGTGGGACATGTGATTGCATATAGACGGATGAGATTTGTACTCTTCATTTGTCGTGCCCTTGAGATCAGTTGTGACCGTCCAAATGTTGATCAGATAATCCTAACCATCCAACTGGGGGCCGCCAATGGACGGTTAGAAAAAACTGCTCAGTTTTCCAAGTTCTACGGTCGTAAAATTACCTCTCACCAGCTTCAGGAGTCCATAATTAAGACGGTCTGCAGATGATTGACCAGTTCCTAGCCACCGATTGGAAGCATTGGTTGTATTTTTATTTATAACTGTCGATTCTCATCCTCAAAAGTCCTTGAAATCTCAGTGGTTATGATCATACAGACTGCCATGGTCTTTTTTGGCACGACACATTTCATGCCAGAGCCAACAGATCAACCACCGGATTTATCATCGTGTATGAAGATGTGATGCTTTATAAGATACAACTGATTGTAACAGATACAAACCATTGTAACAGTTAACCGCCACTTTGGAAGTGGTGATGACTCCCTGGCATACCACATGGTACTCACGTGGAGCTGATAAAGCATCACAACTGAAAAAGGCTTGATCAGCGGATGGAAAGCTCCGATCCTACACATATGCCATTGTGGGACATGTAATTGCATATAGACGGATGAGATTTGTACTCTTCATTTGTCGTGCCCTTTAGATCAGTTGTGACGGTCCAAATGCTGATCCGATAATCCTAACCATCCAACAGGAGGCCACCAAGGGACGGTTAGCTAGAAAGAAACTGGTCAGTTTTCCAAAGTTCAACGGTTCGAAAATTACCTCTCACTGACTTCAGGAGTCCATAATTAAGACTGTCGGCAGATGGTTGACCAGTTCCTAGCCACCAATTGGAGGCATTGGTTGTACTTATATTTATAACCGTCTATTCCCATCCTCAAAAGTCCTTGAAATCGGTGGTTATGATCATACAGACTGCTATGGTCATTTTTGGCGAGGCACATTTCATGCCAGAGCCAACAGATCAACCACTGGATTTATCACCGTGTATGAATATGTAAAGCTTTATAAGATACAACTGATTGTATCGGATACAAACCACTGTAACGGTTAACCGCCACTTTGAAAGTGGTGATGACTCCTTCGGATAACTTGTCGTGCTCATATGGAGCTATCCAGACCATTCAAAATGTGGGAAAACTATGGATGGAGTATATATCTAAAATCCGGATAATAAAGTAATCCTGGCCATCCAAGTGATGGTCATTGGGTGAACGATTAAAATTAAATTAACGAGTGTTCCAAATTCAAAGGGAAAAGTCAGATGGATCTTATCAAACACTTGGTGTAATTTTTTTTCCCTTGTGTATGCTGCATCCATAAATTTTTCAGATATTTGGATGGTCTGGATCGCCCTACAACCATGCCATGTGGACGGTTAACAAGTGATAAGTAATAGCAACAGCAGATACTGTGGGAGTGTGTGTGCGTGTGTAAATAATAAAAATAAATAAATAAATAAAAATACTGTGGGAGAAATTTCAATACTTACAGGTAGCTCAGGTGCTTTAAATTGCCGATAGATGCTGGCAAGGGACCCGTCATGTAATTTTTTGAGACATCCCTGCAATATATACAGAAAACACTTGTTAACGGTTGGAAAATTAGATCTCACCGACTTCAAGGGGTCCACACTGTTATGGTTAAATGGTGATGGCTCATTCACATACCATGTGGCACTCATGTGCAGCTATCCACACCATCCAAATTGTGAGGAAATTGTGGATGGAGCATATATCTAAAATCCAGCAGATAAAGTAATCCTAACCATCCAATCGATAGTCACCAGATGAATGGTTAAAAGTAAATTAACATGTGTTCCAAATTTGTAGGAAAAGTCGGATGACTCCTATCAAGCTCTTGGTATAATTTCTTTTTCCCTGTGCATGCTGCATCTACGAATGCTTCAGAGATTTGGATGGTCTGGATCACCCTACAGCCATGCCACGTGGACTGTTAACGAGTGATAAATAAAAGCAACACGCTGTGGTAAAATTTTAGATACTTACAAGGTGAGCAAGGTCGTTATGTTGCCGATGAATGCTGGCAAGGGACCCGTTATGTTATTATTTGACACATCCCTGCAATATATATAGAAAACACTAGGTGACGTGTGACACGTGTACAAGATAAAGCCGCTCATCAGGTGGGGGCCCACCACATGAGTTGATCCATTGGATTTCTGAGCGAGGTAACAAAATGTGGCCCAATTGAGTGAATTGAGTGAACGTAAGACTTGGTAGGACTGTGTTTAACAAGTTTAGCCTAGGTTTGCATGTAATAGACTCAAGGCTCAGGCCTGGCCCAAACATTGCAAATTCTGGGCTGAAGCCAATCAAGGCCTGGCCCATTGACAGCCCTGCCTGACCAGGCCAGATATTAAGAACAATAGGCTTGACCCTTACCAGCCCATTTACCAACCAGGACCAATCTTTCAAACACATGCTGAGTCCCGACCGACTTGCACTCTGGCCATGGATGGCTGAATCAGATGAGTTAGATGCGACTTGCCTGAGTTATTTGGACTCAGTGCAACCCATCCAGTTTGACACCATGAGTCACCCCGGTCTGGGGCGAGTCAGGCTGATTCACTTCCAACTCAGGTTAGTTACCACTCAACTCAAAAGCAGATGAGTTGGAATGGTCGTCCAGCCCAGTGTTGATTTCATACCATTTTTCAGATATACCATATGGGTATCTGAACCCATGACTTAGTGTTGAAACCTACGAGTCCATCACTGACTCGACTCAACTCGAAACTTTTACACACATACACACACGACTCTCATTTTTTTCTACATTTTCCTTTCCTTATCCAACCAACCGTGCCTAAGTTTCTATCTCTCTCTTTCAAGAGTAGTATACTTCTATCTAAATCTATTCTTTAATTTTATTTTATTTTTATAATTGTTTGAAAATATAAAATTTTGAAATTTTGAATATTTGATTTGAGGGTTGGGTTGGGTTGGGTTGGGTTGGGTTGGGTTGGGTCAGGTGAGGAGCAAGTTCACCTCGACTCTATTTACTAACTTGTCTTGAGCTTGCCTCAAAAAGTTTGCCAAATAAGACAAGCTCTAATGGTAAACTTAAGGGTGAGCTCAAATTCAAAGAGAGCACAGTTGAGTCAAATCAAACTTGGCCCACCTCAACTCATTCGGTTCAATGTACAACCCTAGCTAGGAATGAGGAATATCCATACTCAGGTACTTAGAATGTGTACATGTGGCATACATTAACTCAAAATAAACCATAGAAAACCTTCGACTCACTTTATTCACTTTATTCATGGCATATCAAGTAAAAAGAGGTCTGCCACCTGCCAAGCTGCTCATACATATGATAGGTCCCACTTGCGGCTAAAAATGTGACTAGTTATCCTCCAGCCAACCTCTGAACATATTGAAGCCAAAACTAACTGTTATTGGTAACCTCTGAACATATTGAAGCGTATAATATTTTCAAAAATAAATAACTAATTAGATTTTGTTATTACCAACGCTAAAAATTGTTTTTGTTCTAGCCCACCTAATGAATCAATGGAAATGATTTTCGTACAAGGCTATCCTCCAGCCAACCTCTTAGTAAGGTTGGATGTTATAAGGACATGATGAGATGGAAATAATTCATTGAGTAGACATAGCTTATTGTCTAACTGGTAAGATTTAAACCTTCTCAAAAAGAAAAAGAAGAAAATAAAAATTGATGCCAATTAATAACTATGAAGTTGGTTGGAAAATTAAAAACTCCGGACATATCCATGGCACTTCCAAAGTAGAATAAATAAATAACAGAACTTACAAGTGCTCCAGACTTGGCGAAGCCCCTATCTCAGGTGGGAGCGAACCATTGAAGTTATTGTAGCTTATATCCCTGTAAATGAATAATTAATTATGTTTTGTTATCTTTCGATGGCTAAAATTTGTGGTTATTTATCAAGTTGGAGCAAACCAAAGTGGTTATTTGGCTTATAGCCCTAAAAGTTAATAATTATTTATTTAATCGTAGGAATAATTGGAAATAAGCTTACTTGTGGTGCAGCAAAACCTTTCCTGTCAACATGCCACTTGTGTAGAATATCCGTACCATGCCAATGGTAGGTCCCATGATGAAGATCATCTAGCTTCGAAAATCATGCGGGTCCGATCATTAAATTGGCCATGCCTGGATGTTGAGTTAGACCCTCCGTTACCTACTCATTCCAACAGTGCGACCCACCTAGTGAAAGGTTTGGCCTGATTTTCGTGCTAGGCGTATCTACAGTGGAGCCTATAAGTTTGAATGGTTTGGATTCCCCACAGAAATGGCATGCTCCACTGACTAGCTTTGAATATGGCATGGGTGCTCTGATATGAGCTTTCCATAAGGGGGGCTCACTGATTAGATCTTCTAGCTCAAAGTCGGCCACGGTGTACAAAACAAACTTATAGCTAAAGCATTTTTTCCAGCCATCCATTTGTTGCGTAACTACCCCAAGGGTGAAAAAGCTTGATTTTCATACTAGGAGATCTTCACAACGTCATCAGCGGACAAAAATGCATGCCCCGATCCGACACATATGTTACTGTGGGACATGCGATTGCATATAGACGGATGAGATATGTATTGCTCATTTGACGTACCCTAGAGATGAATCGTGATATTCCAAATGATGCTGATCAGATAATCCCAACCATCCAACTGGAGGCTACAAATTGACGGTTAGAAAGAAACTGGTCCGATTTCCATATTCGACTGTTGCACAATTAGATATGATTTCCCCCTCGGTGAGTTTTGGTGTATGAGCCATCCAGAAAGGGTCCATGATTAGGACGGTCTGCAGATGATTTATTTATAAAAGACACGTTGCATTGCGTGCATCCTAACCACCAATTGAAGGCATTGGTGGACTTTTAGTTATTACTGTTCATTACCATCCTCAAAAGTCCTTGAAATCGATGGCTAGGATCATCCTGACAGGTGCAGTACTTTTTGGTGCGGAAAATTCCTGGCCAGGCCCAACAGATCAACCATCGGACTTATCACCGTGTATGAAAGTGAAAATCTTTATAAGATACAACTGGTTGCACCAGATACAAACTATCCGCCATTAGGAAAGTGGTGGTGACTTATCCACCTACCATGTGGCACTCGTGTGCAGCTATCCAGACCATCCAAATTGTGGGGAAACTTTAAATGGGAGCATATATCTAGAATAGAACTGATCAGTGGTCCCGATCACCTAACAAAATCAGCAGATATTTTGGTGCATAGAAATTGGATACTTACAGGTAGCGCAGGTGCTTAAAATTGCCGATAAATGGTGGCAGGGAAGCCACTATGCCATTTTCCGACACATCCCTGCAGTACATAGAAAACACTTGATGACACATGACACGTGTACAAGACCAAAGCCATCCATCAGGTTGAGGGCCAATTTGTACATTCCCTAGGTAACAAACAGAGCTTTTTTACATGTGTGGGCCACCCCAGGAGTAGATCCATTGAATTTCTGGTTCAATAGTATAGTGGGCCTGATTGAGTGAGCTTAGGACCCAGGAAGGCGATGGTTAAGAATTTTAGCCTGGGTTTGCATGTAATAGGCTGACCTAACCGGAACAGTTCAGAATCCGGGCCTAAGCCAACCCAAGACCCACCCCTGAACATCCCTGGCTCAACCCTTTTAGGTATTAAGAGCAATGAGCTTAATCCTAACCGGTCCAATTACTAAGCAGGCCCAATCTTTTAAACGAATCAGATGAGATAAACACGTCTCGTCTGAGTTGATTTGGATTCAGCCCGACCCATCCAGTTCCACACCATGACTCACCCCTCACTGGCGTGAGTCAGGCTTACTCACTCCATACTTGAATGAGTGGCACGAGTCAGGCCTATTCACTCCATATTTTGAATGAGTCACGGCTCGACTTGAGACTGGATGGCACAGTAGTCCGGTCCAATACTTTACTCCGCGACATTGTGATCACCCACACTCAGGCACCCAGAATGTGTACATGGGGCATGTAATAACTCAAAGAAAACGGCCTAAAACAAAGACCCAGTGAAGATAATTTCTTCTTTAAAGTTGGATTGATTGAATGATCATAACCTTTGATTAATGAATACTTTTACTTAGAATTCAGGCCATTGAATGACTTTCTTTTCAGCTCTGCATCAAATATCCACCAAGCGGCCACTCAAGAAGCTTAAAGAGACTAGGTCAAAATCTGGGCCTGATTGAGTATAGGCTGAGCCCACTATCAGGCCTGCCGGAATAGTTCAGAATCTGGGCCTAAGTCAACCCAAGACCCGCCCGTGAACATCCCTGGCTCAACCCTTTCAGATATTAAGAGCATTGTGATTAACCCTACCCAGTCCAATAACCAACCTGGCTCAATCTTTAAATGAATCAAATGAGATAAATGGGTCTCGTTTGATTTGGAGTCGGCCCCTCACTAGCGCGAGTCAGGCCTATTCACTCATACTTGGGAGAGTCGCGATTGGACTCGGGACGGGATGGCACAGTCGTCCCGTCCGATACTTCACTCTACGACATTGTGACCACCCATACTCAGGCACCTAGAATGTGTACGCTTGGAATGTATTAACTCAAAGAAAACGGCCCAGAAACAAATAACCAGTTGGAGATACTTTCTCCTCCAAATTTGGATAAACGGCCCAGAAAACGGGACCTTTGATTAATGAATACTTTTTCTTGAAATTCAGACCATTGAATGGCTTTAATTTCAGCACTACATCAGATATCCACCAAGCGGCCACTCAAGAAGCCTTTCTTTTAATCCAAAATGTATTTAAACTGGGTCCCAACATTTGGGCGGTTCATCTTAGTTACTCGTACCCAGTTTTACAAAAATCTTAATGCCTGAGTTTAAACTACAGCGTTCTGCCAAAGCATGAAACCGTTTCTCACACTAGTACTCCAATAATGACAACGGGAAAAGAGATAAGGATCCGTACAGTTTCGTCAGCAATGTCAGGTTTGAGAGCTCTTCTGGAATTGCCCCTTGCACCCCCGGGCCATTCACTTTCCTGAAATCAAGAAGAGCAAATATAAGTAGGGCCCAGGGAATACCTGAATTGGTAGTCACTTACCCTTTATGTACACATGGCATATATCCTCATGCCATTCATCCGGTGGTTCCCTCTATGGATGAACCATCAAATCGATCAGGAAATCCTAAACAGGCAAAGCCCACCAGATGATCCACTTGAGTGTGTACGTACATTTCGATTATGTGACAGGTGCCTCCGCTGTTGGATTGGCAATCACATTTGATCCCAGGGTTGCTGATTGTTGATGAATTAACGGCAGTCCCACTACATGGGTCCCCACTTATGTTCCATTCATCAGTAACAGAAAGACCCCAATGTTGGAAAATGGCATTAAGAGCTCTAGCTGTCCATACACACACAAAAAAAAATAAGTTAATAATAATAAATAAATGTTATAATAAGCCGAGGGGCGAAAATTCGAGAAAGGAGTCAGAAATAACCGTATGTTCCGGCCCACCTGTGATGTACATGTGTAATAGAGAAAGTGAATCCGGTGTACCTCCTTGTGGGCACTATACATCCGAGGAATCATCTACGACAAGAACTCAGGTGGGATATGCTAAAAGGGAAGGTACAATCACCCCTTTAACATACCTATTCACTTGTTGTAGCCCGTCTAGATTTAAGAATAGGTTGGTATCCATACTATCCCTTCATCTTAGTATGATTCACATGATGTCCGGGTTGATGACATGTAAACAACATCCTCCACCCCACATTCCATTTGGCAGGCATCCCCATCATCCCTCACTTTTCCCCTTTGTTGTGGCCCACCTGAGTTATGAATCAGGCTGAATTTTGTAAGCAAGCCTACAGTTGGGGGGCTGCATATAATGGACTGGTTGGATGGAACTCGCACATAATAGTGGGTCTGACAATCTGGAACTTATGGTAACTAACATTCCACAGCATGATATCATTTCAGGAACACAATTAAATTCTAATCAGGTTCACATGCTCTAATGTTGCGTTTTTTTATCCATCAATGGCGGGCCTTCGTATGTACGGTGTGTATATTTTCCCTGCTGGTACGGTTACTGATGAGTAAGGGAAGCGGATTGCGTAATGAGTAACTACTGCAAGCACCTCTGTGGGTCCATGTCTGTGTGGGAAACGGATTGGCTGCTCACCTGCCACGAGCCAATGGCTGGTGGTCGGTGCTCTGTGGGCCCCACCATGATGTATGTGTTTCATCCATGCCGTCCATCTATTTTTATAGATCATTTAATCATATGGGACAAAAAAGTAAAATGAGGTATATCTCAATCTTAAGTGGACCGCCTTATAAGAAACAGTGTTGAACGAACGTCGACCATTAAAAAACTTTTGGGGGCTATAAAAGTTTTGTATCAAGCTGATCTTTGTTTTTTCTCTTCATCTGGGTATGTATGAACTAATCAACAGATTGGATGTCAAATAAACATTACAGTGGGCCTTAGGAAGATTTTAATGTGGGATATCCAATCACAATTGTTTTCCCGTCGTGTGGTCCACCTGAGATTTATATACCTCTCATCTTTTAGATTAAGCCTAAAATGATCTATAAAAATAGATGAACGGAATAGATGAAACACATACTTCATGGTGGGGCCCATTGAGCACCGACCACCAGCGACCTCGCTGGTGGCAGGAGAGTAGCCATTCCATTTCCGTCTGTGATATTATGAACAGGTGAGATGACAAATAAACATTACTGTGGCCCGAGCAAGGTTTCAACGGTCTTAATCATTATTCTCAGTCTTACTGTGGTGAGTTTACTTGAGCTTTGGATATGTTTCAATTTTAGGCTCAACCCCTAAGGCCTGTTTGGCCAGGCAGATCCCTAATACCATGAGGGATGGGATCAATTTTAATGTAATGATGGTGGTGTCAGTTGATTGTCTTAAGATCCATGGGATTGCTTATATCCTGGGACAAGTTCACTGGGTCTGTTTGGTACGCTCCCCTATCTTGGGATTTTACCTTCCTATCCATTCAACCAAGGGATAGGATCAATTTGAAGGTAATGATGGTGATGTCAGTGGATTGTCTTAAGATCCATGGGATGGCTTATATCCCGAGACAAGTTCACCGGACCTGTTTGGCTCGTCAAGCCTATCCAAGGATATTGCCGATCCCATCCCTTTTAATACCGTGGGATCTGCCTGGCTAAACAGGCCTTAAAATGATATTTAAAACAAACAAACAAACCAAAAAAAAAAAAAAACTAATGTACGGCGTGGATAAACCACGTACATGCATGGTGAGCCCAAATGAGTTTACTCATACCACAAGATCTTACGTGGCTAACGTGGAGTGTGTGTAATGACATGGGTGTGTACTAACAAGCTAACCCAAAAAAAAAAAAATCAGTCCGCAGTCCGATTTCATGAGAAAGACCCCATGTTACCTCCTCCTCAACAGTACGTGCATGATTCTATAAATGTTGAGCCATGGTTGGATGATCAAGACCGTCCATCAAGTATCATGAACAGTGGATGGGAGATGTCCTAAAAATCTCTAAACATGTAAAATCGAAACCCTTCTATTGATTGTCTTCAAATGTACAAGTTAAGTAGACCCTCATATTCAAGCCAAAATATTTGGAAGTTAAAAAGGCAAACAAAATAAATAATTCAAACCCTCCCCATTAACAAGTGAAATGTACGCATACAACGTTTAACATGCATCGTTTTTAACGAGGTATGGGAAATCTTAGCTGTGAAAATGGTGGGTCATCCAAAGTAACTGAAGTAAAATCCACTCATCAGGTAGGTCACACTTGTTCATTGGGTCAGATTACTTGCTTTCCACTGATTCTGATGGTGTAGCCTGCATGATGAATGGGCTATCCTTCTTTTAGCCTCTAAAGATTTCACAATGTCTCCCACCATTTGCACGGCTCAGATGTGGCAAACAAGTGACACATTAGCAGAAAAGGAAGCATTGTATTATAAAGTTTGTATCCAATGGTTGTATGCGAAATGTCTCGAGAAACAAAACGCAATGGTTGCTCTCTTAAATGGAAACCTTCTTCGGCCTCTCACTGGGGCAAATTAAGATGGGCCCAACTTATAAAAAATATGGGATACGAATTTCTGTTGTAGGAAGCGGGTGCACCAAAATGCTCCATGGGGCCTGCTTGGTTGCATGTGTGGCATCCACATCATCCTTCATTTGTATAACTCATGTTTAGAAGTCAGTCAAAATAAGGCTAATCCAAAACCCAAGTAGGCCACACCACAAAAAAAGGTGGGGATGAAGATGCCTACCACTGAAACCTTTCAGGGCCGCCATAAGTCTTGTATCAGGCTGATTTTTAGTATCACATTAGAAATGGATCTAATTGAATATAAACATCAAGCCGAGCCCCGGGAGGTTTCAATGATCCCTTGCTTGGCTTTTTAGGCTCATGTCCTAATATGAATAGGCTCATGTCGTGAACCAATAGGCTAATTATGAGACCGGAGAAAATCGAGTTAGATGGTTTGGCAAGTTCAAAAGAGACTAGTGTGGTAACAGTTGGGTCCAGCTTTATGGCTTAGTGGTAGATAAAGTGTGTTTCAATATTGAGATAATGTGATTGAGTGCATGTGGTGTGGGTGTGTGTAAGTGCCCAGTGTGTGGGTATGTATAAAAAAAAAAAAGGTACTACAAAGGTTAAGAATGAGTTAATTTAGGTTGAAGTTTCTAAAAGAATAAAATAAAGCTAGCCCAAAAAAACATGAGTTCAAACTGTAAGAAAAGACTTAATGATCTATGATTTAACTAACTATACAATCCTTGATAGAGTGAAATGCTGGAACTCCCTTGAAACAGTTTGAATTGTGTAGATTTTCTAGAAAGATGAGTTGCTCCTGTCATGATCCTACTTTTGAAAGCAACCCGTTTGGGTTTCCCGGAGAAACAAAAGCACTGAATCTTCGACCACAGAGGTGTTCGGAGACCTAACCTAGTCATGACTACCATATCTATAATTTTAATTTTTAAAAAAATAAACAATCTCTATGAAAATGTAAACATCATTAAACTAATTTTGCAATTACTGATTAATATTTATACCAAATTTGACCACAGTAGTTGTGTCTGATTCATCAGTGAAAAAAATTAGTGATTGCATGTTTCTTAGCGCCTGCATATTCTAAAACGTACTTCTTTTTTAAAGCAGCCCATATTTCTTTAGTTGTGTCTGGTTCACCAGTGAAGGAAATTAACAATTGCATGTTTCTTGGCACCTGCATATTATATAACGTACTTCTTTTTTAAAGCAGCCCATATTTCTTTAACAGAGTCATAAGAAGCATACACATCATATAATTCGTTAGAACAAGAGTTTAAAATATAATTTTTGTAATTATTTTTATCTACTATTTCAGTTTGATTTGCTAGATCTATAGTAAATGATTAAAACAATATGTATAAAACTTAAAGGGTGATCAATGCGAACATAAGCTTCTGTTTCTACAATTTAAAGTATTGTTTAACGAATAATTTGATTTTGACTAATTCAGTGGAAGCATTAAGTATTATGGTAGCCATAGTATATTTAATTAAAAAAATTTGATTTCAAAATTGTTGAAATATTTGGTTGAATCAATTAGACTATTTAAAATTGAAAACCAAAAAGAAAATAAAATTATGATAAAAGACTTATAGAGTTGAATCGAAGCATGATGTTAGTCGCTCGGCTTGAAATCAAATTTGCTCCCCATCGACAGCGTTTCAAATGTAATGGGTTTCCAGAGCAATCGACCTCTAAGATACAACGATTATAACCTGGTCCCGATGGTGCAGGCTCAAACCACTTGTAGTTTAACCCGAAAGTGCTGAGTTAACTTAGTAAAGAACTCGGGAATCAAAATTCATAAAAAAAAAAAAAAAAAAAATCTTATTTTTAAAAAAGCACTTACAAGATTAGAGAGATTTTTGTGATTTTGAAAACAGAATAAAAGTGCTTATATAGACTCTGAACTGGTGCATTAAGCACCCTTTCAATAGGGTTGGTCTGTTGGATTTAAACCCAATAGGTGTGACCAATTGACTGGTTACATATCTCTGGTTCAAAACGAAAAGGCATAAATGCGAGTACATGCTCACACAAATAAAGTCCCGCGAGTACCCACACATACGCGTGCACACACCCACAGTCCGACCCCACCCATCACATATGCGTATGATCTTAGACTCGGTTCGGCTTGACACACACACGCATGTGGTCAATGGCATAGATTATAGATATTGGCAATGCCCTACAAGACCAAATTCACATGACCCCTGAATAGGGATCATGTTTCTAGGCAAAAAGCCTATCTCATATACCAAAAAACTATTAGGGATTTTGACCTGCGGAATCACACAAATCTAGATCTAGGATATCAATCCAATGGTACCAAGCACACAAGAGAACACAGAGAATACCCAGATTTAACGTGAAAAATCCTTGCGGGAAAAAAACTACGGCACAAAGCGACAGATCTCCACTATGAAAACAGAAATTACAAAGAGAGAGGACTTATCCGATTCGAACAACCTCGAATCTCACCCTTGCTATACCCTTTCAATTTCCTTGGAACCCCTTTAGAAAGCTTTCCCATACCCTAGAAAAGCCCTAGGGACGCCTATTTATAGTTTAGGCAACTTCCCTTTCGCATCCCGGTTGCGAAATGACTCAAAATCCGCAATCCGCACAAAATTACGGAACGAATCTGCGTAACCTACGACCAGTCGAGTGGACTGCACGACCGGTCGAGCACCTCGAACCACAACTCTTTATACTCGCTGGACTTTGAGTCGAGCGGGCTACGACTAGTCGAGCTGCTCCCACGACCGGTCGAAGGTCCCCACGACCAGTCGTACACATTTAAATTTAAGACATCCGTAACAATCTCCACCATGTCTTCAATCTTGAACTGTGTAGCTTCTTGACCTCTTCTCTTATTTCTGTATCACATCATAGCTTCTCGTACACACTCCGTCTTCCTTTTACGCCATCGGCAAGCCCAGAGAAGTTTCACAGAACTTGACCTTCTCTACAGGAACAATCTTATTGATCATGTCTGCCAGATCTAAATTCACATGCCCAACCACCTTTGCTCCTGTCTTCTCAAAAGAAAAGACGTAGTCTTCTTACTATCTCACCGCTACCCAGTATTGCTTGTCGGGGTACTTGCTCACAACATTGATAACCTGTGAAATAATCGGTCTAATCCATACCATGACATACACTGCCCAGCGCATTCGAATAAGGCTTATGAGATATCCTGCTTTTTCTCATCTGTTTTGGGACAAATCCAGAGGAAAACTTGAGGAGAGAAACGTAGGGAACGCTCTCCAGCTTTACCTGGTCCATTACATCCTGAATCATTACCTACACATAAGGTATTCTTCCTGTGATTACCAAAGCTTACTCCTCCTTCAGTCTCAATGCTGAGAACCATCTTTGCAATCCCCCGATCATTCATTCTCAATGTTCCAATTGACCGAATCTTCAGTACATTGATTTCAGACATATCACAATTGGCGATCCACACGTCATCAATATACAATACCTGACCCACCATAAAGGAATCAAACCACTGCCTAGGCGACAGGCCGAACAACGACCTCCTGCAAAGTCTTTTCTCAGCCCCTTTCACTTCGAACCGCCCTGGTTGCTTCATGTAGATCTGCTCTTCACTTTTCCTTGCAGAAGTGCAGATTCCACATCCTTCCTTCCAGCTAAAGATCATATTGGCCAACCAGCGCCAATCACTGATCTAATAGACACCTGCTATACCGTTGGCGTGAATATCTCTGAGAAGTCGATCCCTTCTCCCTGAGCATAGTCCATCGTCACCAACCTCGCTCTGTATCTATGTTGTATCCTCTTGAAGACCCACCTGCATCCAACAGCTTTTCGGCCCACTGGAAGCTCCACCTGCTCCTATATGTCGGTCTGGTACAACGAATCCATCACATCGCCTATAATCACCTTTTACTTCTCAGCACCAGGCTCACCTAGAGCCATCTGAATAGAAGATGAATATTCCTGTGATATTGGAGTCGTCCATGTACCTCGCCGATATCCCGTGATCATGCCGTGTGTTTCTTCTCATAGGTGGCTTCTCCACCTGCTTTATATCTCTGTCCGCGCGTGTCAGCCTTCCTGCCCTGCCCGCTCATGTGGTCATGCCCATCATGCCACACATGTGCAGAAGTGGAATCCGCTACATCCACCGTAGCTCCACCTTTTGAAGTGCTCCCGATCAACTTGTACAAGTTACCGAGTCGTTACGCTTTCATGATTACCCGTGCCCCTTGGATAATTTAAGAGCACCATCAATACCTGTGTACTTGCATCATTTTGCCTCAAGCACACCAAGAGAAATCAGATTCCGCTTTAAATCAGGAACGTGTCTCACATCTATCAAGGTACGCTCCACCCCATCAAATATCTTAATGCGCACAGAACCAAAAGCCACAACATTACAGGCAATGTCATTTTCCATAAATACCTGTCCACCATCGCACTCTCTGTAGCTAGTGAACCAACTCCGATGAGGAGTCATGTGAAAAGATGCCCGTGTCTAGTATTCACTCGTCCTTATGATCATCATATGATCGTCTGAGCAAAAACATAGATAAAACATCACCATCACATCCACTCGATCCATCTAACGTGGCAACATTGGCCTCCCTGCATGAAGCCTCAGAATCTTCCTTCTTCGATTTAGAATTTTCACAATCCCTCTTCAAATGTCCTTCCTTCCCACAATTCTAACACTTTACCTTTCTTTTGCCCTTATGCTTGGATTTGGATCTAGAACCAGAAGAACCTGTACCTTGTCCAGAATTCCTACTCACTGAAAACAGTGCATCAGAAGACTCCCCATGTCGCTGTTCAGTTATCTCATAGCCTTCCCTTGAAGGGCTGAGATAACTGTTTCGACACTTAGGGTTTTACTCATGCTGCACATAGTGTCCTTGAATGCCTCATATGACGCCGGGAGAGAATTCAGCAATATACATGCTTCTTCTTCATCTTTCATCACTTCCTCCATATCTAGTAATTTGCAAACCAAATTATTAAAGTTGCTGATGTGAGCTTCCAGATCTCTACCCTCTGCCATCTTAAAGTTATACCACTGCTACTTCAAGTGTAGGCGATTTTTCGAGGATTTCTTCGCATAGACATCCTCTAACTTCGCCCATAACTTAGCTGCGGTTTTCTCTCTCATAACATTATAAAGAACCTCATCCGTGAGACATAAATGGATCAATAATAAAGCTTTCTTATCAAAAGTATTCCAATCAGCATCAGTCATAGTAGACTTCCGCTCCTCAAGAGCACCATCTTCGCCTTGCTTGGTTAACAGGCTAATCATCTTAACCTTCCATAACTCAAAATTATTTTTTTCTGAGTACTTCTCAATCTCATACTTAGTGCTCACCATTATTACTAATCCTTCAGATTCAGATCTGTGCCCCAACGATAGCTCTGATACCACTTGTTAGAGATTTTGACCTGCGGAATCACACAAATCTAGATCTAGGATAGCAATCCAATGACACCAAGCACACAAGAGAACACAGAGAATACCCAGATTTAACGTGAAAAACCCTTGCAGGAAAAAAACTATGGCACAAAGCGACAGATCTCCACTATGAAAACAGAAATTACAAAGAAAGAGGACTTACCCGATTCGAACAACCTCGAATCTCACCCTTACTACACCCTTTCAATTTCCCTGAAACCCCTTTAGAAAGCTTTTCCATACTCTAGAAAAGCCCTAGGGACACCTATTTATAGTTTAGGCAACTTCCCTTTTGCATCCCCTTTGCGAAAGGACTCAAAATCCGTAATCCGCACAAAATCGCAGAACGAATCTGCATAACCTATGACCGGTCGAGTAGACTACACGACCGGTCGAGCGTCACCCACGACCGGTCGAGCATGGCTCATGACCGGTCGAGCACTTCGAACCACAACTCTTTATGCTCGCTGGACTTTGAGTCGAGCCGCTCCTACGACCGGTCGTACACGTTCAAATTTAAAACATTCGTAACAAAAATTTTATTAGACAAATATGATGTGGACTAAACTCATAACTCAAAAGCAAGAGAAATTTTAAATTTAGTGGGAAACCAAAATATTTGAATTTTCTTTTAATATATATAAATTTTGAAACAAAATACAATGGATTTATCCGGTGAAAGTAAAAATAAAAATAAAAATAAATAAATAAATAATAAATAAATAAAATTATAATTTAAACGGTCTAGATAATTGGAACATGACCAAGATTCAAAGGCTATAATCCCGACTAATCATATCCCATTAGTGTGGGTTGTGGTGGAGGTGTGGTGCAGCAGACCTCTTTCCAACTCCACGAATTTCCTAAGCCCGCCACGCATGTAAAATGCAGTTGAGGTTGATGTGCGTGCACCAGCATGTTCCAGTGTAGATTTTGAGATCCAAGCCGTGAAAAACGTGGGCCCCAACATGTAATTTCCCTGGTGAAGAAATTAGGCTGTTTCCATAAAACTGGGCTTAAGTTTTTTAGCCATAGATTTTTTTTAGTAAAGTGTAGTCAACTTGATCAACTGAATAGCATGAGATTCGCGCCAGACCGTCCAAATAGTAATCCAATTCCATGGATGGCTAGGATAGCATGTCCATGTGTCATTTTGGCTCATGTGGTTGCGTGTAGGTGAGATTCCTTGCACATGCGCGTGGATCATTGATCCTTTCGTCCCGTTCTTAAAACATCGAGATCAGCTATGGTCATGTAGGCGGGCCACAGTCCAATTGAACAGCTCCAGTGCACCAGGTCAGCATCACAGACTCGGAAGATATGCAGTCCACAGCTTTATTTTGGACTCGGGTAGGCCACACGATTTGTTTGATTAAGATGATGGAAAGTAAATTTGAAAAGCCGAATCACGCTCAGACACGTGATAATTGACCATTTTTAAGTTTTGGTATCTCATTCACCGTACAAAGTGTCCATATTTTCCCATCTGGACCATTCAATTCTTGGGTCCCACTTCGATTTAAAATTGGTCGAAATTAGAGCTGATCTAACCAACTTTGTCATTTTCTTTTTCTAGTTCAATTTGGACCGTTGATGTTTTATTTCCATTCATTCATTTGATTTCCACCAATTGGATTATTGAGACAGTTCAAGTAATTATTGCAATCCAATCCTATAATGCATTCAAACGCAGCCTAAGCATCTTTCCCCATACCATGGATGTGATCACTCGCGATTTTGTGGACACCCAAACATGCCAAAGACCTATACGTTTGAATATACCATATGGACTGGATTTGATATGCATACCCAATGGGCCCACCATGATGTATGTGTTTTATTCATACCGTCCATCTATTTTTCCATGTCAAGTAGACTATACCACAAGAAAATAGTGGTGATTGAACGCCCACCATAAAAAACATTGGGGGGGGGGGGGGGGGGGGGGAGCTGATATCCAATGGGCCCACCATGATATGCATATCCAATGGGCTCACTATTCTGTTTATTTAGCATCTGTTGACCAGGTCACAAAGACTTAGACAAAGTGAAGACACAAGTATCAGCTTGATTAGATCCTTATCTCGCTCCAAAAAGTTTTCAATTGTAGGCACCCAATTTCCACTGTTTCCTACCATGCGGCCCACATTAGTCTTAAATCTGCCTTGTTTTTAGGCTCATGTCATAACATGATCTATAAAAATGGATGGATGGAGTGGATTTCTCACAAATATTATGGTGGGGCCCACCTAGCTTCGGGCATGAAATTCCGGTTGAATCCTTTGGCAGGAATCGCATCTGATTTTAGTGGAAGCGGATTTTGTGGTTTGTCAGATAGCACCTCGGTGATGTGTTGGCGTCACCAAGTTATGGGGTCACCGCTCACCAAGAGCTGGAATTGGTATGAAACGATGGACCCACGTGTGAAATTGCCAGGAGCGTTTATTTCGTGGACCACATCTAAGGAATTTTATACCTAGATCCAACAAATGAAGTAAATCCAGATCTTATGTGGATCATATCATAGGAAAGAGTGGTGATTGAATACCGATCATTAAGTACATCTTGGGAAATAATATTAATTTTCCATCAAACCTGTTAGTAACGTCACATTGACCTGGATGAAGGGATTACACAAATACCAGCTTGATCCAAAACATTTGTGGCCCACAATAAGTTTCTAATGGTTAATCACCTCTATTTCATGTGTTTTGGTCCACCTACGATTTGGATCTGCTTCATTTTTTAGGTCATGTCATAAAATCAATTGTCAAAATGGATGAACAGTGTGAATGTAGGGAAACTAAATTATGGTTGTAGGCCCACAGTTAGGGATCCATCAAACAGGAGATGGGCAAATGTGTCAAATTAACATATTTCACACGTTTCTTAACAAACAAATTGTTCTAGATTCAATACTTAAATTTTAGACTTTATCCCATTTTGCCAATAGTTACCAAATAAATTTTCAGAGTTCAAATTCAAGTTTCAAACTTTAGATTTAACCAAAATAAAAAATAAATAAATAAATAAATAAATAATAATAAAGCCCTAAGCATCATTTTCATATTAAAAATATATATATGTGAAAAATAAAATTTTAGATTCCACCATTATGCATGTGGTGTATGAAATTAAGATACAAAACATCTATCGGGTGGCCCACAGCATCGATGGGGCTCAACCCAAGAAATTACACCACCCTCTTGATCTACAAACAAATTGTCACAGGCAAAAAAAAAAATGATGAAAAATAATAGGCAACTGAGTAGAAGTGCAATCCCCAGGTACTTCCAGTTGTCCAATTGAGACAACTTTTGGTCCATGGCCCAGAAGATGGATGGTCATGATTGCTCCGTAAGATGCCTTGACCCATGGGGAAAAAAAATAAAATACAATAAAAATCAATTTCAACTTGATTGCCTTCATGTCATCTAAGCCTTATTTCAATTAATTGGAGTCGGCTACACGGCGTATCCTCTTCAGGACAGGATTAATAAGAAATGCCAGCTGCCAACCCAACAGAAACCTCGTCCTTTTTCTGGGTTGGGAACCAGCATTAAGAGCCAAGGCTCCCAGTGGCTGAGTTCCCAAATAATTCACATTTCTAATTCATTAAGTAAAAGAAAATATATCAAAACAAAGTTACACTTGGTTTCAATCAAATGATTCAGAACGAGAGAAAATAGAGTTCATGTTAAGATGAAACTCTAAATTTTCATAATAGAGATTGAAATTCTAAGGATGCATACCTTCATCTTGGTCTGTTGTAAAATTCGTCTGAGCTTGAACTTTGCATCTCTCCACCAAACACAAGAGGTGTATGCACCAGAAGCAAGAGGGAAGCAATACATGAGATGGAGATTTTGGCATGGACCTTTTCATCACTCCAGGCACAGGTGTACCGTAGCTATAGAACTTGAAATCCCAGAATCCTATGATAGATGTGCTTTTCCTTTTATCACAAGAGACACCTCCTGTAATATCTTTTTTTTTTATATATAAAGGGATTTTGACTGTGCTGGCATCGTTGTATGGTCAAATTCTCGAAAGAGGTTCCACCTTCCGAATATTCCAATAGTAGCCTTCTAACAAATTTTGGAAAAACTTTCGGATCGAAATGCTCGTCCTTGGTTCGGAGTTGTATGGTTTTTGAGTGAATAAGAAGTTACGTTGTATTTAATGCTAGGAAAGTGATGTGGATGGAAGCCTTTTTGGGCATGGGAAAGGCCCAACACGTGGGGTCCACATTGATGTATGTGTATAATCTATGCCGCCTATCCTTTTTTCTGGGTCATTTTAGGGCTAGGGCCCAAATATCATCCTGATCCACATGTGGGTCAGATAATAGAAAATATTGGTGATAATGTCACCCACTATTAAAACTTTTCAGGATCATTGTTATGTTTGTTACAAGTGAACTGTTGAGGGTCAAACATTGCATATTGGACCCCATTTATTTCTTAGTTTTACAAACATAATATGACTTAATGGTATATTTTACATGTGTTTGTGTTGTAAGGTAAATTTAAGAGCTTGGATTGAAAAGAATGTTAAAAGCATGGATTTAGTGCTCAAAAGTCACCAAAGCAAAGAATGGACCTGTGGAGACCAAGATTGAAGATTTCAAGACTCCAGGATCTAAGAAAACCAGGTGAAGAAGGAAGGAGGTCGAAAGAACAAGCGCAGGAATCACAACGACTGTGTTATTGAGAACCGTTCGATAACATCGAAGTTTCGTTTGATGACATCGAACACTAGTCGATGACATCGAATTTATGAGGAAAAATTGAGTTGGTTGCTGGACATATTGGGTGCTTTTACCAATTAATCGAAGCCATGTTCGATGACTCGAAGGAAGGTGCTTGATGACATCAAAGACTACTCGATGACATCAATTTAGTGAAGAAATTAAAGTAACTTGCTAGACTGTTTTGGAACCATTTTCAATGACTCGAAGACATGTTCGATGGATCGAAGCTTTACTCGATGACATCAAAGGACGGCTCGATGACACAGAGACTTGCACAGTGCGAAAGAAGAAAAGGCGCAACTTCCAGATTCAAACCCCTTCAATGACATTGAAGGTGTTATGCAGTCCACGTAAATTCGATCCGATTTTGGGATTTTGTAAATGATCCACTTGTAGCAATTGGGAAGCTATCTTGCAATAATTTAAGAACATAACTGGAATCAGAGTCTTATCTTATCCAATTGGTAACAAGAGATTTGTCAGATCTCTGAACTTCTTATGGATCTAATCATCAATAGATAAGAGTGGTGAAGATTTGGAAGTGATTCCGTCACCTAACCATGCCCAGGAGACTATGGCAAATAACGGTAATTTACCAATCTCACAGCCAATCATGAGAGAATTATGAAAGTTAGGAAGGGTTCCATCACCCAACCATGCCCATGAGACGACGGTGAATAACAGGGTTCCCAAGTTCACAATCTCAACACATAAAAAGAGAGTATCTTAAGCTATCGCGGATTTATTATAATTTGAGTCACAACAAACCATTAAAAATTAAAAATATTTCTTATAATCAAACTAGAATTCATGAAAGTTCAATAAACATAAATCAAAGCAAAGCTAACATCTTAATCAAGCTACAAGCTTTACCTCTTAGCCATAGCTAAGAGGTTTAGCAAACCCTAATTTTGATTAACTAAAACTTCTCAAAAACTAATAAAAAGTATGAGAAAAGAAGAAGAAAACCCCAAACTCTCTATCTCTCTTTCCACATGCATGGCCTCCACGGCTGCCCGCATGATGCTCACGGCTCAAGATTGGATCCCCGTCTCTCTCTCTTCTCTTCCTTTATAGGCTAATGGAGTCAGTGGAAAAAAACCCTCCTTAAGCAAAAGGGAGGTCGGCTGGGCTGTGCATATCATCCTTTACGCAGCTGCAAACTCCCCTGCGTAAATCTTGTTATGTAGTCATGAAGACAGCGCTAAAAATGCTCATTTTTCTTGCTTTCTTCTCTAAAAGAATAATGTCCCCTGGGACGTTTTGGTGTGGCCTGCATGATGAACGGATCAGATCTACCATCTGATCAACGACCATGATCGTGCAATCGACCAAAAATTTTCAGTTTCGGAAGTTGAAACAGAGCCAGCGTAACAGGCCTTACGCTGTGACGTTGGTGGAGTCCATGATCCATGTCTGTTGGGAAATCCACACCGCCCATTGTCTTCTACTCGAAATTTCGGTTGGGAAAGGATATTTTTTGCCATCCTTTGATGCGGCCCACGAAATCTGTAAAGCCACCTTCCGTCTTCCGTTTGAGCGGCTGGGATCCCATCCTTTTTATTTATTCAAATTTTGTCACCTAGGCCTTTGTAATATGGGTTGTGGGATTCTAATGGATGGTCTAGATTCATCACCTAGACCACAATGGTGGCCCACAATGTTCACCCGAAAATCTCGGTGCGAACGCTGGAAACAGAAGTTTCCTTGTTATTTTATTTTTTTTGAATTTTGTCGGTCAAAGGTATTTGACCGACATAGCATTTACAGTGCACGGCTAGTGCACATGTGCACTATGCACATGTCGTACAAGGTGGGGTCCACTGTGATGTGTATCAAAATTCTGCTTTGTCCATTCATTTCTCCGCATAATTTAAGGTGTTGAGATCAAAATTGAAACATTTTCATATACCAGACGGGCCCCAAATCAGGATTCTAGGGGCTGATCTGTCTGTTAGGCCACTTCCACAAGGATCCAATGGTTGGAATTTGAAGTGTACGGTTAATTTATGGTCCTCAGGCCATATATGAAGTTTTGAGCTGAACAGATGGTGGAAACCCTATGATCTTGCCTTCTGGCTTACTTTTCAGGTCACTTGAGCTTCAGTTTCTCGATTTTCTCAGATTTTTAGCGTGTAAATCCGTCGATCTTGGTCCCCTGGGAGTCCGTCCCTTGCCTTGGTGATTCTGGAGCATCAATTTCATGCATTTAACATCTTTTTCAGTCCTCGCTTATAAATCCACCTTACAACATAAACATAATTAAAACAGGCTGTTAAACAGTATCATGTTCGTAAAATCACGAGTCCTTACTCTTACTCAGGTGGTAGACTCTCCGGAGTTTCAACGCCGGGTCAAGGGTTTGAGTACCCATAGGTGGTGAAATTCCACTATGTCGTGGGTGTGTGGGGTGTGTGTGTGTGTAAAAATAAAAAAAAAATAAAAAAAATGTTCATAAAATTAGGTAATTACTGGGGTCTAATATGCAATATTTGACTCTTAACACCCACCCTAGTTAATGTTTATTTTAAATTATTTGGTGAATAACTTTTTATTTGTAATGATTTATATATGAGTTATTTTTACAAGAATTGCTTAGAAACGTTCCTATTATCACATACAATCATGTACAATCATTAGATTTCTCAAATCAAAAAAATTATGAAAATGCCATTAACTTAGATCCTTAAATTCTAGATCACATAGTTCTTATGATCCGTTTGATGTTAAATTTTATACCATGATTATGTATCATAAATTAACTATACATGTCGAATTTCAGCCCTTATATCTTTAAAAGTGGCCCGATTGACAAATTAACCTATTAACCGCTGATGTTGGTGTCAATTGGGGGAGGAAAGCTCGTGGGTACTCATAGTAGGATATTTCTCTTCATATGAATGACTTAAATTGTCCATCATATGGACCGAGTGTGAAATGTAAGAATTCCACCTTGGTAGGCCTTTTATTAGGCGCGAAGCTAGCCGTTTTAAGCTTATCAATTCTTTCTAAATCTGGAGCTTCTGATTAACCCACTTTATATCGTCAATCGCAACTCAAATTTGGATCACACTTTAGTCTCATGTGACTATAAGATCATAAAAAAAATTAAGTCTCGATATATGATCTTACAACGTTGAATGTTGACCGCCTTAAAGCCAATTCTTCCTTTTGGCGCAACAGGTAAATTTTCATATTTAAGTCTTTTTCACCATTGATCAACCATCAAATTTTGTTCAATCGGTTGCCTATTTTAACTAAAAAATTTTCACAAAATTGGGCCCTGATCATTAAGCATGGACCTTTAATTGAGATCAAGTCTATTTTGGCATCCGCTAGGAGAATTTTTAAGATAAACGAATCTAAATTTCGGATTACCAAAAAAATTATGTAGCATGTCCCTATTCGATGACTCTTTTTTTTTTTTTACAAAAGGTGGGAGCACAAATGCTCACCACCCAACTTCGTTGATGAGAAGGGCAAGTTACAAGTATTTCGGCGGGCATTACAAAAAGGATCATGCCTCACCTATCTTTTAGCCCAACAAAGGAACATGTACAGAGGAGAAAACACAAGAGGAAATAGATCGGATATATGCATGAGACTGGCAACACCTCAAACATAACAGCAACACTAGCAGAAATAGCAGGAACCTGAGCCTAGAAGGTTTCCCACTACAAAAAAGGCACAGTCAATGCATAGCTGCGACACCCGAAAGCAACACATGCCTCCACACTACCACCCCGAATCCGAGTAGACAGAGAGCCTGAAGAGAGGGAGAAAACTAGAGGACCGCAGCTCCTCAGTAGCAACTACCAGACCGAGCTTCACATGGCATACTGAAAGTGCTGAAAAACTCTTCTTGGGCTGATCCTAAACGCCCCCAAGCCCACTTTATCTAGGAAAAGGCTTCCACTGACGTGTCTTAGAAGCAGAGAAATCTGGTGAATCAAGGAGGCGGCTTGAGTGTCGCTACCCATTCAGGCCATACCATCTGCAAGTCCATTTCCCTCTCTAAAGATGTGGACAAATTTCAGCTATAGAAGAGTACCAAACCTTTTTATTCAGGCAACCCAATAGTCCCATTTGCAGCTTTGACTGGTAGTCCAGTTAAAAATTTCATCGCGAGCTTAGAGTCAGATTCGACCACAACTCTAGTTAAACCAAAATGGAAGCAAAAGGAAAGCCCGTCATGAGTAGCGCAAAGTTATGCATAAATGTTGGAAGCTGTTCCATAGCCTTCCATGAACGCAAAAATGAAATCACCATTTTCACCTCTACAGATTCCTCCACCTGAAGGGCCTATATTACCTCTTGTCGAGCCGTCAACATTAAATTTGGCCCAACCCATCTGTGGTTTCCGCCATTTGACGAATGTGGGAGGATTTCAGGAACAGGTTATTGCAGTCAACCCCAGCTTGGATGTGGTCGATGGACTTGGCGGAGGGCAAAGAAGTTCTGAAGAGTGGTTAGATAGAGAGGAGAGCCACCTTTTAATCTTGGCCAGAATATTAGCCACCTGAACAAACTTAAGGTCGAATTTGGCAGAATTTCTAGATTTCCAAATTTTCCACATAATTAAACAGGGAGTGAGCCTGAGGAGGGGGAAGGAACTGTCACTCAAGAGGGAGGAGTTCCATCAGGAGTTCAGCATAGATTCAATCAATTGATTAGTGCTATATGGAATGTCAAAAATGCTGCTAAAATGTGTCAAAAATGATCCTATCACCATGAACGAATTAGCTTTAAAGATAGATTGTCATAAGAGACAAATTGAAGAAACCCAATTCAAGTGGGATGTGACACCCCCTTTCACGCCCACCCCTTTACAAAAGGGTGTATGCATCCCTTCTCCACTCAAAAACTCATCTTCCAAAGTTCATGGTAGAGAGAGAGAGAGAGAGAGAGAGAGAGAGAGAGGGAGAGCTTGCACGTTCATCCATTCTCTTACTCTCCACACGTATAGTTTCTCCCTCTTACTCGATCAACGCCGTGATTCATGTATAAGGTTTCCTACATTAAAATCTATCTAGTGTTTGCATCTACGACTAATTTGAGGGATTCCTTTAAGCTTACAACAATTTAAGTTGAGTTTATACATAATACTTTTCTTATTTCCCCCAAAACAAAAGAAAGACCGTAAGAAATTTACGTTGCCGATCAAAACTTGCACCTAATAATTTCACCACCATTGTTGCAGAGTAACATGCACTTCACTACCCATCCATTTTGCCAACTTAGCCATGTCGTGCCACTGGGACATCTACAGGGCTACCACAATGTAAGGGTTTTATCCACACGGTCCATCCATTTTGCCAAATCATTTTAGGGTAGAATCCCAAAAATTAAGCAGTTCTAAGTCTAATACTAAGGATGTGGGGGTGTGTGTGTGTACATAATACTAGGGATTAAAACTTTTAGAACGCCATATTTATGTTTTCCCTTCATCCAAGTCTATATAACCTTGTGAATAGATTACACGGCAACTAACCATCACAGACTGCCCTAATAAAGTTTCAACTGGGGTACTGTCATTATCACAATTTCATCCAGTGGTGTGGTCCACTTGACCTTCGGATTTGCTTCTTTTTTAGCTCGTATTCTAAGATAATATGGAAAAATGGATGGATTTTGGGGATAAACCCCATACATCGCGGTGGCTCCTAAAAGCCTCCGCCAATTCCTGGCTAGGTACAGGCCAGGCCCAATCGTGTGCTCCCACACAGCACATGGATTTTCTTGTGACTTCTAGCGGAGAGATATCTTTATGCCCGGGCCTCTATGGGTCCAGAGAAATGACCTGGAAAATACATTCCGTTCATATGTTTTGAAAGACCGAAATTGATGATTTTAAAAATCAGGCAGATCTAAAACTCAGTTAGACCACATCCACCGTTGAAATCTTTCAGGAGTTGACCATGACGTTTATATGCCATCTCAGTCATTTATATAATTATTACCAGTCAGATAAGCTGTAGGAAAAGAAATCATCCTGATACGAAACTTCCGTCACCACCGTGTGTTCGATCCCCACTGTTTTGTGTGGTATGGCTCACATGAGTTTTGGATCTACCTGATTTTTAGAATCTTATTCTAATTGTAGCCTTTCAAAACAGGTGGGCAGAGTGGATTCTTCACGGACATCTTTGTGAGCCTCACACAGCCCAGGGCACCTAGCTATCTCTAGGGCTCACTCAGCCCCGGTCAGACGTAATCTGCTCCCGTGCACATGACCTGCCTTCGTACACGCGCCTACGAAGCGAAGCTCATCATATCACCTTTAGCAAAATAGCTACATGCACTTTCTACCTCGCGTGCGTTCGTAGACAGCCCAATGCAGTAAAATAGGATACATCGCGACTTTATCAGTGAAACAGGGTCCTTTTCAATTGTTACAAACGGTTTATATGATGGGCCATAATGCAGATTCAGGTTAACAAAAGGGCATGCCAGTAATAAAATATTAAAACCGTTTGATTATTTAAAAGTTAAGTGATGGTCCACTTTTGAAAAGAAAGACCCAAAGGATCAAAGGACTAATCCATGAGCTTTTGATATTTGTGAATCACTCATCCAAGGTGAGATCCATAATATTAACGGTTTTGATTATTGAAAGAGGACACACGATCCAAATGCTAAAGTCATTGTGTATTCTACTGTAACATGTTGTGATGTACTTTAGCAATCTTCAACGTAGATATGCATATCTAAGACCGTTGTTATGGAACAAATTCATTTACAACAATGGGATACCTACGGTCTACCAATATACATATATGTAAATCTAATCTGTCCATCGGGTGAGAACCATTATTGGAACTGCACATACTCAGATCGATAGAAAACTGATAATTGCCACACCAATGGAATCAATGTAAAATCGCTCCTAAGACTTATAATTTCATTAGGTGTGACTTGTCTGAGAATTCCATCAGCATTACTTCCATATCTTAACTGTATCCGCATGATTTAAAATTAATTGACAGTTTTGATGAAAGATACGCAATATGGTGGCCTTGAACACAAACTTACCGTTGAAATTCCATCCACATTATTCTCTGTGATGTGGCCCAACTGACATGTGGTTCTAGTTGATGTTTTTCTCTAGGGACTATAATTGAGGATAGAATCTGATGGACCCAAGGAGCTTGGGTGTTGTACAAGCTGTGTAAAACGAGTGTCGCAGTCTGACAGGTGATTCTGGTCTCATCGTCATGGCTGTCGACCGGAGAGAAGATCCTCGCACCAGGCCCATGCTATGGGCAAGTACACCTAGAATCCCCAGCATCCCACAACAGACTTACCTGATGAGTGGCTTAGATCTTGTACACCTGTTAGTTTTCCACACGTGATAGTTTGGTTAGTCAAAAAATTGTGGCAATTGCTTTGTCCCGGTTGACTCAAATTGACTAGTCCTCATAATTTTTTTCTTACGTAGAAGGTAGCCTCTGCTTAGACTGTCGTATGTAAGTCATCAAATACTCACTTTCCATGCAAGCAAAGAAAGTGGCATTTGCTTTGTCTTTTTATCCTTATCATAGGCTGTCCTATCTAAGTCATCAAGGCCCGGTTGTACAGTCACACTTCATTACATGGGCGTGACCCCACCTTTAATGAAATAATAAAAGGAGAAGAAAAAAAAAAGTCATCAAATACTTACTTGCCATGCTTTAATGAAATAATAAAAGGAGAAGAAAAAAAGTTATCAAGTACTCACTTTCCATGCTTTAATGAAATAATAAAAGGAGAAGAAGAAAAAAAGTCATCAACAACTCACTTTCCATGCTTTAATGAAATAATAAAAGGAGAAGAAGAAAAAAAGTCATCAACTACTCACTTTCCATGTTTTAATGAAATAATAAAAGGAGAAGAAGAAAAAAAGTCATCAACAACTCACTTTCCATGCTTTAATGAAATAATAAAAGGAGAAGAAGAAAAAAAGTCATCAAATACTCACTTTCCATGCAAGCAAAGAATGTGACATTTACTTCGTCTTTGTAACCTTCTGATAGACTGACCAATCTAAGTCATCAGAGTCTGGTTGTACAGTCACACTTCATTACATCAATCACATGGGTGTTGTACAAGCTGTGTAAAACGAGTCTCGCGGGCTGACAGGTGATTCTGGTCTCATCGTCATGGCTGTCGACCGGACAGAAGATCCTCGCACCAGGCCCATGCGATGGGCAAGTACACCTAGAATCCCCAGCATCCACACATTAGACCTACCTGATGAATGGCTTAGATCTTGTACACGTGTCAGTTTTCCACACTTGAGAATCTGATTGGTAAAAAAATTACACTGTACTGCACGCAAAGAAAGTGGCATTTGTTTTATCTCGGTTGACTCAATTTAACTAGGCCTGATATTTTTTTTCTCATGGAGGAGGTATCCTTTGCTAGACTGTCGTATCTAAGTCATCAAACACTCACTTTCCATACACGTGTCATGCAGGTACAAGGTTAATGTGAACGAAGTATCCACAGAAAATCGAACTGGTCAGGTGATCCTAGCTGCCGATCAGACACCTACATTGCCCCCTCCTTGGGACCTTCGGTTAGCTGCCCACTTGTAACGCTGATGTCTATTTGTAGGGTTGTCAACGGGTACCGGCCAGTGTAATGGACCCAAACCTGTTAAGCAGGTCCAGATCTCCTTTTGGACCCGTTAGCAACTTGGTTTGGGGTCTTACATTTTTTATCTGAGTTGAGTTGGGTCAAGTTAGTTTTTATAATACTATAATATGCATTAAGTTTATATTGACTATTTTAACAATGAAGTGAGTTTCCAAACCGTGAGAATGTAAAAAAGCCTGTTTACATAAAATGCATGCGTCAAAGTAGCACCTGTGTACGATCTAATCCATCCACCTAGTCGTATTTACTATGAAAATGTTGTTATTTGCCTCGAACCCAACTCACAGCATAGATCCAAAAACTTAATAGATATCAATTCTTCAAAAAACATGGTCATGCTCTTCTTTTTTCTTTTGCTTTTTTTACATTCCACTCACATTCCACATATACATATGCACTCGCACCTTAGTGATTTTCCACGGTACTGGGTACTCAAACTCATGACCCCATGTTCAATTTATATATATATAAGGCTACCACTGCACAGCAGCATGAGTAAAGACCCAAGGCTCATAAGGACCAAACTTGGTTAACCCAGGCACATGTACTACCGAACTTGGCAAGACTTGGGTATGAGTATTATAAAACCCAACCCGTTGACAGCCTTAGATATTTGGTTGCAGAGGAGCAAATTATGTGGGTATTTTTTTTTTTGGCAAACTCAGGAGTGTTAAAATTTAAAATTGTCTTAATCTTTCTTAGTGGTAATAAGGATTTTTGGTGACACATTGAGTTTTGATGAGGAATAAGAAGAGTTTTAAATTGTGTTTGGTTAACGCGCGCTATGATTTTTCTTGAAAAATATTGTAATTTGGTGGGTCACAGCATCTCTATTACGTATATTGCCTTTAATGGTCCATGACTTGACTATAGCTGTAAAGATAGCTCTAGCTATTGGTTAGTGGAAAATGGGCTAGTTTCATTATTCCTATTGAAAAATGTCATCTCATTGATTTGGATTCTCCATGATTATCCCACCTTTGATTGCCCATCTCCATGGAAAAAATGGAAGCGGATTGGCTGGTGCAACACACACCAGCTATATAGCTGGTGTATTGATGTCAGCAAGTTCTGTGGGTCCCATCATGAGGTATGTATTATATCCAAATTGTCTATCCATTTTGCGAGGTGATATAACGTTCAATCAAACCACACTGCAAAAAGTAGTGGAATATTGAATGTCTACCATTGAAACCCTTTTACGGGTCACAGAACCTAAGACATGTACTACAGACCTTGGCAAGACTTGGGTATGAGTATTATAGAACCCAACCCGTTGAGAGCCCTAGATACTTGGCTTTAGAGGAGCAAATTATGTGGGGCTTTTTTTTTTTGGTAAACTCAAGAGCGTTAAACTTTAAAATTGTCTTAATGTTTCCTAGTGGAAATAAGGATTTTAGGTGACACATTGAGTTTTGATAGGGAATAAGAACAGTTTTAAATTGTGTTTGGTTGATGCGCGCTATGATTTTTCTTGGAAAATACTGTAATTGGTGGGTCACAGCATCTCTATCACATATATTGCCTTTAACTGACCATGACTTGACTATCAGTGTAACGATAGCTCCAGCTGTTGGTTAGTGGAAAAACAGGCTAGTTTCATTATTCCTATTATAAAATGTCATCTCATTGATTTGGATTCTCCGTGATTATCCCCTTTGATTGCCCATCTCCATGGAAAATACGGGAGCGGATTGGCTGGTGCACCACACACCAGCTATATAGTTGGTGTATTGATGTCAGCAAGTTTTGTAGGTCTCATCATGAGGTATGTGTTATATCCAAACCGTCCATCCATTTTGCGAGCTGATATAACACTCAATAAGACCACAATGCAAAAGGCAGTGGAATATTGAACGTCTACCATTGAAACCCTTTTAGAGGTCACAGAAGTTTCAGATTAATATGAAATTTATTTTTCATCTTCATCCATGTATTTGTGACCTTATTAACAGATAGGATGGAAAATAAACGTTTTGGTGGGCCCTACGAATTTTTTAACAGTGAAAATCATTATCTTCACTGTTATTTTTGGTGTGGTTCATTTGAGATTTGGATATAATTCATTTTTTCAAAAAATGGATGAAGGATGTGGATATAATAAATAGATCATTGGGGGCCCTTGTACCTTTAATTTCCTTTGAACCGTTCGTACAACTCAGACCTCGAGGAGCGTTTCGTCGTATGGTACACAAGCCAATCCGCTTCCGGAAAAAAAAACCACTTTATCCGCCTCTAATCAATGTCCTTGAAGATGGACAATCCATATAGCTGACAATAGAGATAGTCAAACAGGACCATCACGTGGGGCTCATCGAACTCAGAAGTCAAGTCATGGGATGATCCTAACCAATCTATTATCAATCCTTATGAAAATGAGCAGTTCATATTGATTACACTAAAAACAGATCTAGCCATTGATTCGGATCACCCATGACGTTGGTCTTGTTGGAACGTCCAAACCAAATGGATGGTTAGTTAAAATTTTCACATTTTCCACATGTGCTGGTGATTTCCAAACGTTGGAAACTGTTAGAATAAATGTAGCTAATGAGCGCATATTAGGTATTTCACATAAGTAGCAGTGACTACGTAAGGAGGTGTTGTGCTGCAAGTTCAATATAGGAAAAAAACAAAAAAGACAAAAAGGAAAAATCAAGCTTGCAGAGAGCTTTTCTGTGTTTTTTCTTATTCCCTTCTTATACAAGTGTTTGAATCATCTCTCAAGGCTTTGTAAAGCCAACAGGTCTGCCTTTGATTACCCTTTGCTTGTAAAATCACTCCTGATCTAATGATCCCAACCATCTTACCAATTAATAAACAGGAATGGATGTTCCTATTTATTATTGTATAGAAGGTCTGATCAGCAATCTAGACCATAAATCATGTGGGCTACAGTTCTATTGAAAATTCATACCAAAAAATTATTTTGATAGAGGATCTTAGCCATCCTATCAAAAGCCAGAAATTTGGGGACAATATTTATTATATAGAATATGGTCCTATTTATCAATCATCATGTTGGTCCATCCTACCTTAAAATTACTCTGGTCAGATGATGCTAACCATCTGACCAATGGCTTGAAAAATGGACGATCCATGTTGATTTGGACCTTACATTATGTAGGATCCACCTTTGATTTCCTTTTTAAAACTCACTCTTATTGCATGATTATAACCATCTAATCAATGGGAAAATATTAGAGAAAGGGATTCCCAAGGAATAACAAAACACAGTTAATGAGACAAAACTAAAAATGTTTTTCAGTGAGACTTGGGAATTCTAAGCCAATACAACCTTACCTTATCAACTAAACAGCCTCAAGAGACTTCCTATCAATGGCTAGGAATGCCCAAACAAGTGATTCTTATTTTTCGGGTATCCCATGTCCATAGTAGGGCCCAATAGATAAGCGGCTTACATCTCATAAATGAGATGTTTTGTTGTCTCTATGCCTTTATATCACCTTTTGGCCCATCTAAAATACTATTCATCATCTTTCCTTGACTCTTCCATACATCCACATCCAACCTACCACTCAGTAATATAGCTTCCCCACCTTTTATCAACAGGGATGGCAATGGTCCAAGCTAGGACCTGACCGACTTACTTCTCATAGTATCTACACCCACATCCAACCTACTTCTCATTAAGATATTTCCCCCCTCGTCTCCTACCCGGCCCCTATCCCTCGCACCCTATCCTTAATCAAGCTAAAAATGCAAAGTTGGGAAAAAATCAAATTAATCTACTTATTGATTTTTTTTTGTAAAACACAATGAAACATAAAATGTTTTGAAAAACCTAACTATTAATTTTAACAAGATTTCTATCAAGATTAGTCCATGTTTCTTAAAAGAAGGAAAAAAATTACTTTCTAATCATACTGAAGGTGGATTTGTTGCTCGTTATTATTGTTGATCTTCTAACACTGAGTTTCTCCCATATCTATCTTAAATAAAGAGATATGAAATCTTCCATCTATATCTTGATAGAAGCTAAATCAGACCAGAATCGTCTATATGACAAACCTTAGATAGGCAATATGGATAATGTAGACCTGAGGGCATGTGGATGTGGCCCACCTTCTCTTCCTTCCTCATTCTTTTTACTCTAGGAAGCGGGGGACATGTGAATGTCCAGCTCCTTTTTCTTTTTTGGGTTAGCTTGTTAGTACACACACTCCATGTTAGCCACCCCCGCTAGGGATAGATACCAAGACCTCAAGTATTGAAACGAGGTATCTCTACTCAATCTGCCAGTTGAGTTATGGATCTAGGTGTATGTCAAGCTCCCTAAACCCTCCCTTTGAGATCAGTCAATAGGATCTTATACGATAGACTGATCTTATACAATATACTAACGTTTCAGGAGAAACACACCATATGATACTTCACCACATACAAACATCTAAGTACCCATGTGAAGGATGTTGGGAATTTTGGCCTGCGAAATCACACAGATCTAGATCTATGATAGTACTTCAATGGCACCAAGCACATACAAGAGAACACACAGATTTAACATAGAAAACCCTTGCAGGAAAAAACCACAGCACAAAGCGACAGAATTCCACTATGAAAGCATCAATTATAAAGAGAGTGGACTTACCCGATTCGAATAACCTCGAATCTCACCCTTGCTACACTATTTGATAACCCTAGAACCCTTTAGAATACCTTTAGGAAGCCTTAGAATCACTTTGGATAGCCCTACGGACCCCTATTTATAGTTTAGGAAACTTCCCTTTCGCACCCTTGCGAAACTGCCTCAGATTTTCACAGTCCGCACAAGATCCGAACTCAAATCTACGTACCCTTGACTGGTCGAGCCGAGTCCTCGACCGGTCGAGCCATCCCCTCGACTGGTTGAGCAGCCCAGACACCAAAAAATATATGCTCGCTTCAAGCAGCTCCCTCGACCGGTCGAGCATACAAAAAAAAAAGATTTAAGGCATATATCAACAATCTCTACCATGTCTTCAATCTTTAACCATGTGGCTCTCTGACCTCTTCTCTTATCTCTGCATCACATCATAGCTTCTCGTGCACACTCCATCCTTCTTTTTCGTCATCGGCCAAGAAAAGTTGCACAGAACTTGAACTTCTCTTCAAGAACGACCTTAGTGAGCATGTCTGTTGAATATAAATTCACATGCCCAACCACCTTTGCTCTTGTCTTCCCAAAAGTAAAGACGTAGTCTTCTTACCATCTCACTACTATCCAATACTGCTCGCCGAGGTACTTGCTCACAACACTGATAGCTTGTGAAATAACCAGTCTAATCCAGACCATGACATACATTATCAACCGCATTCGAATAAGGCTCATGAGATATCCTGCTTTTTCTCATCTGTTTTGGAACATGTCCTGAGGAAAACTTAAGGAGAGACACATAGGAAATGCTCTCCGGCTTTACCTGGCCCATCACATCTATGATCAATGCCTACACATAAGGTATTCCTTCCGTGATTACCAAAGCTACTCCTCCTTTAGTCTCAATGCCGAGAACCATCTTTACGGCCCCCCGATCCTTCATCCTGAATATCCCACTTAACCGAGTCTTCAGTACATTGATTTCAGACATATCATAATTGGTGATCTACATGTCATCAATTCCTTACTCACCATGAAGGAATCAAACCACTGCCTAGGCGACAGGTCGAACCACGACCTCCTGCAAAGTCTTTTCTCAGCCCCTTTAACTTTGAATCGTTCTGGTTGCTTCATGTAGATCTGCTCTTCCAGTTTCTCTTACAGAAGTGCAGACTCTACATTCATCCTTCCAGCTTAAGATCATATTGTCCAACTAGCGTCAATCACGGATCTAATAGACACCTGTTATACCGTTGGCGAAAATATTTCTGAGAAGTCGATCCCTTCTCTTTGAATATAATCATTCGCTACCAACCTCGCCCTGTATCTATGTTGTATCCTTCTGAAGATCCACCTGCGTCTAACCACACTCCGGCCCACTGAAAGCTCCACCCGCTCCCATATGTTGATCTGGTACAACGAATTCATCACATCGCCTATAGTCGCCTTTCACTTCTCAGCACCAGGCTTACCTATAGCCATCTGAATAGAAAATGAATTCCCTTCGATATTGGAGTCATCCATATACCTCGCCAATATCCTGGGATCATGCTGTGTGATTCTTCTCACAGGTGGCTACTCCACTTGTTGTATTCTTGTCCTCGCGTCTCAGTCTTCCTGCCCTGCCTGTTCATGTGGCCATGTCCAACATGCCACACACGCACATAGGTGGAATCCGCTACATCCACTATAGCTCCACCTTTTGAAGTGCTCCCGATCAACCTGTATAAGTTACCGAGTCGTTGCGCTTTCATGATTACCCATGCCCCCTTAGATACCTTAAGAGCACCATCAATACTTATGTACTTGCATCCTTTTACCTCAAGTATACCAAGAGAAATCAGATTCTGCTTCAAATCAGGAACGTGTATGACATCAGTCAAGGTACGCTCCACCCCATCAAACATCTTAATGCACACTGAACCAACAACCACGACATTACAAGCAATGTCATTGCTCATAAATATTTGTCCACCATCGCACTCTCTGTAGCTAATGAACCAACTCCGATGAGGAGTCATGTCAAAAGATGCCCCTGTGTCTAGTATCCACTCGTCCTTCCGATCATTGTATAGCCGCCTGATCGTAGACACAAACAAAACATTACAATCACGTCCGCTCGATCCATCAGACGTGGCAACATTGGCCTCCCTATATGAAGCCTCAGAATCTTCTCTCTTCGATTTAGGATTTTCACAATCCTTCTTCACATATCCTTCATTCCCATAGTTCCAGCACTTTACCTTTCCTTTGCCCTTGCCCTTGGATTTGGACCTAGAACCTAAAGAACCGTTACCTTATTCAAAATTCCTACCCCTTGTAAGTAGTGCCTTAGAAGATATCCCCATGTTGATGTTAAGCTTTCTCATAGGCTTCCCTTGAAGGGTCGAGATAATGGTGCCGACACTCAGAGTTTTATTCGCTGAGCACATTGTGTCCTTAAATGACTAATAAAATGTCGGAAGAGAATTCAGCAACATATATGCTTATTTTTCATCTTTCATCACTCCCTCCATATCCAGCAATTTACAAACCAATTTATTAAAGTTACTGGTATGAGCCTCCAGATCTCCACCCTCTGCCATCTTGAAGTTATACCACTGCCGCTTTAAGTGCAAGCGATTTTTAGAAAATTTTTTTACATAGACATCCTCTAACTTCGCCTATAACTTAGCCACAGTTTTCTCTCTCATGACATTATAGAGAACCTCAACCATGAGACATAAATGGATCGATGATAAGGCCTTCTTATCAAGAGTATTTCAATCATCATCAGTCATAGTACACTTTCGCTCCTCAAGAGCATCATCTTCACCTTGCTTGATTAGGAACTCATCATCTTGATGTTCCATAACTCAAAATTATTTTTCCCTGAGTACTTATCAACCTCATACCTGGTGCTTCCCATTATTACTAATCCTGTAGATTCAGATCTGTGCCCCAACGATTGCTCTGATACCACTTGTTGGGAATTTTGGCCTGCGAAATCACACAGATCTAGATCTAGGATAGCAATTCAATGACACCAAGCACATACAAGAGAACACATAGATTTAACGTGGAAAACTCTTGCAAGAAAAAATCACGGCACAAAGCGACAGAATTTCACTATAAAAGCATCAATTACAAAGAGAGAGGACTTACCCGATTCGAACAACCTCGAATCTCACCCTTGCTACACCCTTTGATAACCCTAGAACCCTTTAGAATACCTTTAGGAAGCCTTAGAATCACTTAGAATAGCCCTAGGGACCCCTATTTATAGTTTAGAAAACTTCCCTTTCGCACTCTTGCGAAACCGCCTCAAATTTCCACAATCCACACAAGATTCGGACTCGAATCTGCATAACCTCGACTGGTCGAGGGACTCCCTCAACCGGTCGAGCCATCTCCTCGACTGGTTGAGCGGCCCGGACACCAAAAAATATGTGCTCGCTGGACTTTGAGTCGAGCAGTGCTCGACTAGTCAAGCAGCTCCCTCGACCGATCGAACCAGTCCCTCAACCAATCAAGCATACAAAAAAAAAAACAGATTTAAGGCATCTATCAATAATGGATATCTATTTACCTTCTTAATCTATGCACCCCAACCGCCAAATCCCTCCACTGTCTGTAGTCACCATCCTTAAGCAATTTCCATGCCACCCAATGTATAAATCGAATTATATCTTGACTATTAAACGTCCAAGCATGATTTGAAATAAATCAATAGTTAAAAATAAATGTTAACTATTGAAGAACCACGGCTAGCTAAATAGAAACCTCATGTTAAAATTGTGACACCAAAATCATTATGAGTTTATTCACTTTTTATTATCCCATATGACCCATGTTTCACATTCTAACGAGGCCCAAGTGTCAGTGGACCCTTGGATGGGTATTTTTGACATTTTTTTTTTCTTTTAAAAGAGTGTCTTTTAGAGTAACTTATGTTAGGGTTAAGAGAGAGTTACAATTTTTTTTTTTATTTTTTGGTGTTTTAAGAGCCTACAAGGAGAGAGCTGGGATTTTTTTTATGTAAGTTCTCTCTATCCTTATAATATTCTCTAAATAATAGATTGATCGTCTCTTTGTTCCATGGTTTTTTTTTTCGCAAGGGTTTTCTACATAAAAATTGTGTGTTCTCCTTATGATTTCTTGGATTATTTTTTTCATTTTCTCTTATTATTTCAATCTGGATTAAGATGCTTCCGTAGGGCCAGTTCACAAACAAGTGGTATTGGGGTGAGGTTGGTTTGTTAGTTTGAATTTGAGATATGACATCAAGGGGATCAAATGTGAAGTTTAGATAGAGAAATTCATGGGTAAAAAAAATTTTGAACTATGGAGATTGAAAATGAAAGCACTCCTAGATTAGCAAGGGATGCAGTATGCACTCATTCAGAAAGCGCATCGTCTTAAATCTATGAAAGAAGATTGGGATGAACTAGATCAAAAGGAAATTAGTACAATTCAATTGTGCTTGGCCAATGAAATCATTTACGATGTCATATATGAGACAACTACTAAAGGTTTATGGGCAAAGTTGGACAGTATTTACATGAAGAAATCTTTCACCAATTGTCTATTTCTGAAGAGATAGTTTTATACTCTGAAAATGGAGAAAGGTTTGGATCTATGTGAACATATTAACAAGTTCAACAAAAATGATTTGAAAGTTGACGAGTATTGAGGCGAAGATTGAGGAAGAAGATAAAGTCCTAATTTTGTTGACATCTCTCCCTAAGTTGTTCGAGTATCTGGTTAATATTCTTTTTCATAGTAAGAATACTTTAGGCATTGAGGCCGTTACTGAAGCTCTTCAATCGAAGTGGTTGCAATGGCAAAGTGGCGGTGAAGGTACCTCTATGGATGGGTTGTTTGCTCAAGGAAGATTATTTGAGTGAGATAAGGGAAAACCATGATCTAGATCCAACTCAAGAGGCAAAAGAAAGTTAATATGTTGGAATTATCAAGGGATGGGACATTTAAAAAAGGATTGTCAGTGCCGAAACAATTAGAAGTCAAATGATTTACCGAAGGAAGATAATTCAATTGAATTCGATGAAGGCTCAAATGGTTGTCAAGTATCGTCGATAACCAAGATCGAGAATTTCTATCAAGAATGGATCTTGGATACTAGGGTATTGTACCATATGTGTCCTTATCAGAGTTGGTTTACCCCATATAGCAAGTATAATGGTGTGCTAGTTCTTATGGGTAATGATCAAGCCTACAAGATTATTGAAATTAGTTTGTTTCGCATCAAGATGTCTGATAAGGTAGAGCATACTCTAACCGATGTAAGGCACGTTTCAGACTTGAAGAAGAATATGATCTCTTTAGGAAATCTAGATACAATTGGTTGTAAGTTCATCGGTTATGATGATATCTTGAAGATTTCAAATGGAGCTCTTACAATAGTAAAGGCACAGTAGAACGGTAATCTTTACCAGTTGATCAAAATTACTAGATCTAGTGGAGTTGTAGTGACCATAGTAGATTTCACATTGGCATAGTTATGGCATGTGTGCATTGGCCACATGAACGAGCGGGATATGAAGGTACTTCTCGATTGTAAGTTAATTCATAGTTTTAAAAGTTTCGATTTCAATATATGTGAGCATTACATATATGGAAAACACTCGAGGCTATGTTTTAAAGTCGAGAAACATGTCAGTAAATGGTAGCTTAATTACATGTATTCTGATATGTGGGGCTATCGCCCATTATTTCTAGAGGTGGATCATGTTACTTTGTCACATTTATAGGTGACTTCTCTAGGAAGGTTTGGATTTATATTTTGAAACATAAATCTAATATGTTTGCCACTTTCAATATATAGAAAGCGATGATTGAAAAACATATAAGGTGGAAAGTGAAAGTTTTTAGGATAAACAACAGCGAAAAATTTACTTCAAGAGAATTTGATCAGTATTACGAGAATAAGAGAGTAGTCGGGCACAACACAGTGAGTCATACACCAGATCAGAGTAGTTTGGTAGAACGTATGAACCAAACTTTGTTGGAAAGGGCTCAGATTATGTTGAGAAATTATGCGTTAAGTAATTGCTATTTCGTGAATAAGTTTCCCTCTACAACTATTGATTATAAAATTTCTTAAGAAGTATGGAGTAGTCAGATAGTTGATTACTTGGGTTTGAGGATTTTTTATTGTAATGTCTATCTTCATGTATTGTCTATTGAGAGAGATAAGCTACACCAAAGAGAAAAAAAGTACACCTTTATTGGCTATGGTGATAGGGTGAAAGGTTACAAATTATTATATTATGCTTGATAGAATATCATTATTAGTCGAGACATCAAATTTTATGAGGGTTCCTTATTTCAGAAAGATAAGCGAAAGGAAACAAAAAATTCAGTTATTTCTAAAAATGAACATCTTGCAGGCTCAATTATCCAGTACGTTTGAAATAAAAGATCTAGGGGCCGCAAAGAGGATTCTTAGTATTAAAATACACACGGATAGGTAGGGAAGTAGGCTATGGTTGTCTCAAGAGGAGTATCTTGAGAAAGTTCTAGTCAAGTTCGGACTGAAAAAGGCAAAATTGGTTAACGCTCCCCATGCTACTCACTTTTGACTTTCTTCAAAATTATGTCCTACATTAGATGAAGAAAAGCGGTATATGTCTCGTGTACCCTATTCGAGTGCAATTGGCCGTCTTATGTATGTCATGGTCTATACAAGACCAGATATTTCACATGCAGTTGAAGTTATGAGTAAATTCATTTCGAACCTCGGCAAGCAACATTGGAAAGCGATGAAATTGTTATTTCAGTATATATGTATACCATCTCGAATTTTTACGGTCAGAATTTATACTCGTGCCCGAGAAAAATAGGGTGTTAATAATTGAATGAATTAGATACTTTAAAAAATCGCACTATATTTTTTTCATTTAGATCACATCTAATTACATTCATAAATCACGAGAAGAAAATTGAATGTATTTATTATTTCATCAGAGTAAAAGAATTCAACGACTGATCAAATGATCTCTCAATGGGAGCTTATTACATTATCGAGTTTGTAGCAGAATATAAAACTAAATCATAAAACTTTGTTATTCTTTCAATATAATCTTCCATAGGGAGATGGTCCTCTAGGTCTTCGATTTATGCATCACATGCATCATTTGTACGATTGGAGAGGGTCAACGCACTACTCATAGTGATGGTTATCTTTTAAGATTAACAATAATTCAAGAGATTCATAAAAGTAATATAAGGGTTCTGATACGTCTCGTACTCCACCACTACAAGTGGTATCAGTATATGCAACAATTGTATATATGAATGCATGCCTAAAAAAGTATGTGCGGCTCATCATACACAGTGATCATCACAATGTGAAATACAATTTATAGAAAACCTAACTCACCCCGCATCCTATAAGTACGGAGATTTGTCGGTGTATCCAATGTTACCGTGGATTTACGTGAACACTTCGAGGTGGCACAACATATGAATTGGATGAATTACATGACAATTTATTCATAGAGCGACTATTTGTGACATGCAATCTCGAAAGTGATGTAACACGCATCATGAATTACTTACATCGATTGGTGCACCGCTACCCAAACCTATAGAATTACGCGTCGACCAAGAAAGTCATTACCCTGTGTAGTTGAGTATGTTTTGAGTACTATGATGAGATCTAGAATTAAATTTTTAAAAATTTAGAACTTGATTGGCTAAGGAAAATATTGGATAAGTTCTATTAATGAATTGATTGGTAGAAAGTTTGAACATCAATTGAGTCTAGCTCACAAATCACACTTAACTCATTTTCTGTAAAGAGAACTTGAATTCCTAATTTTAGCATGTGTATTACTAAAAAGTGCTAGGAACCAGTCTGGAGATCCTAATCTACCTTAAAAATAATGAAAAAGAAGAAAATACCCAGCTAAAAATAGAGCGATCGACAAAAAAAGCTATACAACAAGTGTTTCAATGAAAAGACTGGAAAGATGTGAAAGCCGTCAATATAAAACAAAAATATGAAAAATAAGTGAAAATGAAATAGGTTCGGAATTAGTACTTGTGTTGACCTGTTCTCTTTGAAGTAATAAACATGGCTAACATTATAAACCAAAAGTTATCTTCTATGAAAACATGAGTTGGGATCCATTAAACACACTATAACTTGATGTTTGAATCTATTCTATTGATTAGTTGATATAGGATGAAATAGTTCATTTGTTCACTCATAAGATTAAGCTTTGGGTTATCAAATTTTCATTCTTTCATCTTTAAATTTTATTCATTCAAACATGATTGCACAGAAGGTTGTTTTTTGAAAAAGGTTTAAAATTTAAAAGTTTGAAAGATTATTTCACGCATGTTTGTCTCGGGACTAGCAAAATGCTAGTAGGGGGTTGTGTTGAGTGAGAAATATTGTATAAATTTCCCCTGTTGTAACTTAGTTTTATGAGAATTAATATTCTTAATTGAACTTATTACGTGTATTCTCTCTTGCAAAGTGATTTCAAGAGCTTAAGGTGAAAGAAATGCTAAAAGCATGGATTTGATGCTCAAGAATTACCAAAGAAAAGAATGGATCTTTGGTAGCCAAGATTGAAGATTTCAAGAGTCCCAGATCCAAGAAAATCTAATGAAAGAGGAAAATCAAGATTGTAAAGTGCGAAAATCAGGAACTGCTGAAATTGATAGTTTGATGACATTAAACACAACTTCAATGTCATCGAAGTAAGTGTTCAATGTCATCGAAGGAGGCTCGATCACATCAAAACTATTGGGTGATCTCAATTCCATCGAAGCTCAATTAATTATCCGAAAATATGGGAGAAACTCGCTAGACTATTTCGGACGATTTTTTATTCCAGCAAACACATGTTCGATGACATCGAAGCTAGTTCGATGTCATCGAAGGTCGGGCAATTTCATTGAAGGACTTGCGCAGGCGGCTATTGTTAGTTTTCGAATCCGAATTGAACTCGAAGGCAGAGCTTTGATGACATCGAAGTCTCATCGATAGTGTCATCGAAGCTACTTAATTTGAAGTCCATTTTTGCAAAGCTTATAAATAGTGGTTCTTTAAGTTCTTCTAAGCACGAATTAGGATAGGAAGAGTAAAGCAAACGGTGGTGCTTCTTCCAAGGAATTCTTCTTTCTTTTCTGGTTAGTTTTTCATGTTTTTCTTTAAGAGTTTTAGCTTAATCATGTCTTTCATTAGCTAATCTCTTAGCTAGAACTAAGAGGTGAAGCTTGTAGTTTATTTTAATGTCTTTCTTATTTTGATTCAAGTTTTATGATCGTCATGTTGGATATTCATAGTTTATGGTTTGAATATTAAAAAAGTATTTTTAGATTACTTTGATGTATCGTTGACTTCGAGCACGGTGGATGCTTGGGAACTTTATGAATGTCTTTTCTTCTATTATATGATTATTTGATCTGTAGAATTCTCTAATCTACCATTGACTACAGGAACGGTAAATGCTTTGAACTCTCTATAATCAATTCAATAAGACAATTATATAAAAAATTGTTGCTATGAATGTCTAGAATTAGTTTTGAACCTGTTTATGATGTTTTAACCGCTCTATCATCCAACTGGATATATTGGGACTTCGATTCCAATTGAATTATTGATTGAATTAAGTAAGGTTGCATTAAGATGACTACAAGTGGATCCTTTGCGCTCTAGTTTTCATTATTTTGATAGTTTCAATTCACAATAACTTCTCTTTCAATTTACAGAATTAGTTTAGTTTCTGATTCTAAATCTAAAATAACTCAAGAAATCACACCCATTCAATCCCTATGAGTTCGACCTTGGTCTCACCGAGATTATTACTACTTTGCAACCCTGCACTTGGTGTACAAGCAAACAATGTCTAAGCTTCAATCTCTTGTTTCACTTTCCACTATTGAAGTTGAACACATGAGAGTAACAGATGCATTCAAGGAAGCTGTTTGGTTAAAAGGGATGATAAATGAGTTAAGGGTTCAATAGGAAGTTGTACCTAGGCATTGTGACAGTAAGAGCATAATTAATTTGGCAAAAAACTTTGTATATCACTCCCTGACAAAACATGTTAATGTTAGTCAATATCACTTTATCCGGCAGATGCTAGAAGAATGAGATATTACCGTAGAGAAGATTCACACTAATGAGAATTCAACGGATTGCTAACGAATGTCGTTCCTATAAAAAAGTTCAAGTTTTTCTCGACTTCTCTAGGCTTGGAAAGAAAGGAATAGAGATGGAGTGTGCACGAAGCGATAGTGGTGATTCTTAAAAGAATATTGCCAAGGCAAGGAATTCATTTTGCTATTAAGGTGGAGATTGTTAAAATTGTGATACCAAAATTACTATGAGTTTATTCACTTTTATAAGCCCATATGACCCATGTTTCATATGCTAACAAGGCTCAAGTGTTAGTGGATCCTTGGAGGGATATTTTTGACATTTTTCTCTTAAAATGGTGGCTTTTAAGGTAAGTTATGTTAGGGTTAAGATAGAGTTATGATTTTTTATTTTTTTATTTTTTGTTATTTTTTTAGTGTTTTGAGAGCCTCTAAGGAGAGAGTGCCAGGGTTTTTTGTTGTAAGTTATCTCCATCCCTATAATCTTCTCTAAATAGTAGATTAATCATCGTTTCGTGCCGTGATTTTTTTCCCGCAAGGGTTTTCCATGTAAAAATAGTGTGTTCTTTGTATGGCTACTTGATTTTTTTTTGTTCATTTTCTCTTGTTCGTTTCGATACAGATTAAGGTGCTTACGTATGGTCGGTTCTCCAACACCTTAGAAGTGTTGACTAACCTTTAAATACTTGATTGATAGTCCAAACCTTATAAGATCAATCACATATTCATGTCCTACATCGACTAAATGAATTGCTTGTTGGATTGTATATATGTATTGCGATGACCCTAATGAAGACACCCGGCTACACCCACTTTTAGTAGTGACAATTCAATAGTCTTATAAGGAAAGTCAAAACATGATCAATCAGATCTCTCCATCCACATATCCTCAAGTCATATGAGGATTTGATGAAGCTTGTGCAACCAAAGCCTATTTAAGTTTAAGCATTATAAGTTTCTCAACCTTGATACTTACAAGTGATCTTTGTTGGTGCAAGTTACAAAAGTTTTATCCAAAGAACCATCCATGACACATTTACTCACATGGGGTACGAAAGAATGCAAACTAACACTAAGTTAGCCTTGATGTGTTAGTTCAAAGTTAGATCAACTTGGGATATTCTAAGGCTGGCGGGAACCAAGAATTCATGGGCTAGATGGGTTTGGCACCCCTTGATCCCACTGAAAATCTCTCTTTTTTCTTGGAAGATTATCCATAGAGTAGTCCCAATGGATGATAGAACCTAAGCTAAAGGTGTTTAGTTGACCTCCAAATGTGTTTGCTGCCCCCTCCCCTTCAGCCCAACTCTGAATCCATAGATCATCTCTTCTCAGTTCGCTTTGCAACTAGGAAGGTTTGGTGCCATTTCCAGCCGTTCTTCAAGGTCCTCGGCATTGCTTAGCTCTCAACAATGGAAAGAGCCACCTTATGGTGGGCCTCCCACTCCTCTTATGACCGCCTCCGTATCATGCGTGTCCTCCTCTCCTCTTTCATCTTCTGAGAGATCTGGCTGGAAAGGAATAGAGTGCTCTTTGACAACTCCTTGTTCTGTGTATAAAGGGTTATTGCCTAGGTTCACCGCTGGATTGAGAGGATCGGCCCGTCCCTACGCCTCCCAAAAGTCCTCAATAGGCATTCGATTTTCCTTCTCTCGCAGCTTCACATCGTCGGCCTGACGACAACTCCTAAAAACCTTTCGTGTAATGAAATGGATTAGGCATAAGAGGGACTGGATTAAGATCAAGATTGATAGATCCGCTCTGGGGAATGCAAGGCCATCGGGGGGGGTGGGAGATGTTGTGAGGGTAATTTTATTTTATTTTTTTGGTTTCTCCTCAAGCTACGACATAGGCAGGATTGGCAGGATTGGAAAAATCATCAATGTGAACTATCTTCGTGTTCTCAGGGAAGGTAATGGCCTGGCGAATGGGATGGCCCGCATGGGGTCGGAGCTCTAAGGTTCCATTTTCGCCAAAAAAGTTGCTAATCTGCCTCCTACGGTTAGGGGTCTTTTGTTCCTTGACAGGGTTGGGCTAGGCATTATTAGGCAAGCCCACTCGAGTAGTCTAGTGGGGCTGGATGGGGGTATACATGTACATAGCTTACAACAGGCTTTCCGGGGTTTTTCTACCTGATCTAGCCCAAAAGGAGGGTGTGTTGTACAGGTCTTTTTTATTAATATATCACTCTTTAAAAATAAAAATTAAAAAATAAAAAAAAAGGCTACAGCATAGGCTCAAAATCTCGAGGAGAGTTTCGAGCTATCTGGGAGGGTCTAGCGAAGTGTGCTAATTTGAGTTATTCCAAGGTGGAGGTAGAGAGCGACTCTAATTCCATTATGGGGATCCTCTCGAAGAACTCAAATCCTGCATGATCCATGTGTTACTGGTATGCGAGGGTCAGGGTGATGTGGGATGTGTTGAACATATCCTTCGCCCATACCCCCAGGGAAGCGAATGCAGTAGCGGACGATCTGGCTACGAGAGGTAGCGCAACCCAAGCAAGTTCCTTTTTCGATACTCAGGCATCTCTCCCTAGTATTACTAGGGGCCTTCTTTTTTTGGACGGGGTAGCCTTGGGTTACTTGAGGGAGACTTAGTTTTTCCTTCTCTAGTATATGATAGTCGTGGCATCGGCCTTTTTGTGATGCCCGCCCAAAGGCGTTGTAAATCCCATTTTTTGAGTTATATATAGTGCTTCTTTAAATAAATAAATAAATAAATAAAGAAAGAAAAAGAAGCTAGCCCTAATGTGCAAAGATTGTCTATCCTAACACCAAGCCAGTCCCCTCACATGAAATAACAATCTAATCATATGATATGTATGTTCAAAAATCCGTATAGTCATGGCTAAGACAATGAGATTCATCGACTATAACTTTCCCTTGGCTACTAAGCCGTTGCACCCAATCTTAAGTACCCAAGATCATATCCTCTTAAACCCACGTACACATGTTCAATCAGAATTAACTTAGAAAATGTGTCATGTCATTAATAATGTCTAATAACACTGACTTTCCAAAACATAACCCCAACGCTCATTAAGTGGGCCATGAACCTACACTAACTAAAACCATCAATTGTCCATTGAAATCAACAGGGTAGCTTTAAATAAAATTTAAATTTTATTATTTTTTTTTTTTTTAAAAAGACCTTTACAATCTTAGCTACATGGTTTTATGTTGTGACCCACATTTTACATGGCTATAATTTTGCTCAAATAGACAAACTACTTTTTGAGTCAATGGTCTGGGCCAATCCTTAAGTGAGTTTAGTGGTCCAGGTTCTAGCTTACAAGGCCAACCACTGGAGTACTCAAAAACACCTACTACAGTTATTCGTGGAGTACTCAAAAACCTTAGAATAGACTCAGTCTAACTTTCCAAGTCAACTCAGCCCAATTGCATTTTTATGCAACTCAGACGCCTCTTGATGAAGCAGGTTTTCCAATTCAATTAGACCCTCCATAGTCGAGTCAAGTCAACTCCACTGAGTTCGATTAACTTTCTAAAATGACTATCCAAATAGTCATTTCATTTGGATAGAGTATCAGTTGCTCATGTAACACTATTTTTATCTTCATTATTTTCTGCGTTGTAATCCATCTAGAAAGTTTGTATGGTATGCTTCTGGCTTTTTGTTGATACAAGTAGGCCCATAGTCCGGTCATTCGAACCGTTGATTTGACAAAGCCCACCATGGTCTGCCAATGCAATTAAAAGGCTAAGCATTCCATGGCTCAGATCTTTCAATCTGGGCTATGCTTTGGTACATGGGCCATCCACAGTGAAACCCATCATACCAACGGTCCGGATCATCCTGAAGTCCAACCTAACCCATTTCCAGCCCTGTATTTATGTATTTTTGTACATGGAGAGCTTGGACAACAATCATCACTGTCCTTTGTTAACGATCTCAAGCAGCATTGGATGAATGGAAGGCAGCGTGGGTCTGCAGGAAGTACCCTCCTCGCACAGGATGACTTGTGTCCTGGCTAAGGTAGTAATGAAACATGAATGGAACATGGCCCGTGTTGCACGAATTCTCTAGAACAACAAAGAGCACATGTTGGATTTGTTCAGATGGGCTGGCTAAGCTGGGGAACGAGTTTCCTCCCTCTTCGGAGGCAGGCCTCCCTTCTCCCGGTTCAGGTTAGGGGCCTTTTCCTGCTTGATAAAGACGGGCTGGGTAATATTAGGTTCATTCCATTAGAAGTGAGGCGCCTCAGAGTCTAGTTTTCTTTTTTCTTTCTTCGCTGTTACGATGGGCTTCTGCTAAGTTTTTTGTCCTAGCGGAAGCCCGAAATATGCCCATGGCTGTAATATTTCGTGAATGAATGAAACAAAGGATTCATTTTTCTTTTATATATATATATATATATATATATATATATATATATATATATATATATATATATATATATATATATATATATATATATATATATATATATATATGTATATATGATTTTTAGTTCACTTGCATTTAAATTACATGATATACGATTGTACCATTAAAATAATAATAATAATAAATCCCACCTTTGAACTGCAACATTCTGTGGAGATTATAACTGAGTAATGATTTGGTGGGCTAAGTATAACGGAAACTTTCCATGCATAAAATTTTGTTTGGACACAGTGGCATCCAGATCACCTATCTGGACCGTCCATTAGGTTTAGGTTGCCCTTCATAAGCCTCCTTGAAAAAAGCATACTGATCAGATGATCCAAACCATCCAGTTAATAGTATATATACAAAATGGATGTCCACGATTGTTCATAAAAGATAGGCCTAGTCACGGATGCATAGAGCCATCTGATTGCTGTCATTTTTTCACAGTACACAATAAGAGAGGACTGGACCTAATGGTCGGTTCAAGTAGGTAATGTGAATGCCAAAAAGTCCACTGCAACTATGCCTTTGAGAAGGTTTACACGCACTTAGCCCACTAAATCATAACAAGTGATTTAAATATCTATATTGATGAAGTATCACACCCTTCATATAGGGAAACACGTGGACCTTTTTGCACGAGAAATATCACATGTATCACTGTTTAAGAGAAGTATTGGGAAAATGATGGAATTTTTCAATAAAACTTCCGGATATTTTGAAAGAGGCATGATTACACACTCCAAAGATCACAGAACAAGTATACATTTCCTTTATATCAATGTGATGAAATTATATCCAAAATGAATTCATACAACTCGTAAGTCATACACCACAAGTATGAAAATAGGATCCGCTTAACAAATTTTAGAGAATAGGTTCTGCGGGGGATTTTGCATTTTTTTTAATTAAATTTCCGGAAGGAGAATGTATCACAATGCATTGCCTGTACATATCACAATGTATTGCAATGTATCACACGTATCAACAATAGAGGGGAATTTTATAGAGGGTTTTTGGCAAACATTGCAATATTTTGTGTGACTCGGAGGAGTTTTATAATTGTGTTGTATAACATATCAGCCACAAGATAACGATATTATCAGCTGAAATTGACTAACCATATCTATATAACATTATGTGTAAGACTCTCAATTACCCTTTGTCTCTTTAAGCCAATAGAACCAAGTACTGTATTATTTTTATTTTATTTTTTATTTTTTTATTTATTTTTTCTCTAACATTTTTTTAAAAAATTAATTTATGCGATTCATTGAAGCGGCAAATGAGACAAAACTAGGCTATTCAGGCGGGGCCATAGACAAAAAGAACTGGCCCACCTATCATATCCTATATAGAAGAAATCTTGTGACACTCTCTTATAGAGCCCAATCCCTCTTTATCCAGAAGAAACCGGCCCTTGACAAGACAGGGAAGATTGGATACCTCCTAGAAGAATCGGTTCACTTGCCTCACACTACCTTCTTTAGCCAACACGTCTGCATGCTCATTCACTTCTCTTGGAAATTGGAAAACCCAAAAGGATCCCCTACTTCCAAGCCTTCTAATCCTAGTTAGCCAATACCTCCATTTCCAGGCGCTAATGAATTTCTCATTAAGACAATCAATCACCCATTTGGAGTCATCTTCAATGAGCACTCTGACTATACCGAGATTCACACAAAAAACCATCCCATCGGACAAAGCCTGCAGTTCTACCGTGTTGTTGGAAGCATTCCCATAACGGTTGACAAATGCAAAGATCATATTGCCAATAATGTCCCTGCAGATGCCTTCACCCCCTGATGACCCTGGGTTAGATAGCGCGGAGCCATCCACTTTAAGCTTAAACCAGCCCTCTCCAAGCTTGATCCACATCACAATAGAGAATTCTCTAAGGTGGCTCCTCTGATTTTGAAGGAACAAATTCTCTAACAACCAATTTTCTCTATTAAAAACTTCAGAGACTGAGATTACTCTCCCGTCGAATCTGGCCTCATTCCTAGCCATCCAGATTTTCCACAGAATGAAAGAAGGGGATAACTTATTTCCTAGAAGTGGCATTTGCCACCACCAGTTGAGCCAATCCTAGACCGAGAGGTGATGGAACAAGGGAATTCCAAAAAAAAGGCAGTGAGCTGCTTCCATACCTTGTCTGCCAAACTCCCGTCCATGAACAGGTGTCTCAGCGATCTAGGGAGAGGGCTGGAACCCAGATCCACTCCACAACAGACACATTTTGATGCAATTTGCATTCTTTTCCTTTGAATACAAACATCAACTGGCGTAGCCCCCTGCGGTAACCTCCACATAAACATGGCTATCTTTGGCCACATTTTGGGGTGCCACACTCATTTCGCCCGAATCCTCTTCTGCTCTCTTCCTCTACCAACATCCCAGACCGATTTAACAGAAAATCTACCGGAGGGGTCTAAAGCCCAAATGCGATAGTCTTCACCATCCGAAGTGCATAAACCACCTTGTTGAGTACGGATCTGAATCCAGTTTGGAAGAGTATATGGTACTGCCGCCTTGAGCCCATTTTCCCCAATAAAATCTACAACACAAAGGTCTCTGAGCTTGGTTGGGATATCAAGTGAGGGATAGTCTACCAGGGACCCAAGGCCGGTCCAGTTGCACTGCCACATACTTTAGCTCCCTTGGCCCACTTCCCATTGAACATTTTTGTCCAAGATATAAAACAAGCCCACCAGGACTTTCCAAAGCGGAGATGCAAACGCTAAGATTCTGTTTGGACCGGTGTTTGCCCTAGGTTGCATGTACTTGGACCGCATGAAATTAGCCCACAGACTCCCATCCTTCCCAAACTTAGTCCCCCAAGCCATCTTCAGATGTAAAGCTTTCAAAACTTCCCTCAACTTCTTGATACCAAGCCCTTCCTCATCCTTTGGCATGGTAATGGAGCTCCATTTTATCCAATGGTGTTTTCTTTTCCCCTCCCGCCAACCCCAGAAGAAGTTGGCAAATAATCTTTCTATCTTTCCCAATACTTGCATTGGAAGCACCATAGCTGCCATGGTGTGGACTGGAATTCCACTCAAAATGTAAGAGATCAAAGCCAATCTGCCAGGCTGGGAAAGGTACCTCTCATTCCACCCTTGAATCTTGGCTGCCATCTTATCAAACATCGGTTTAAACAAGCCACATTAATCCTCCCTTTCACAATTAGAACCCCCGGGTAGGTGAATCCACCCGTAGATTTACCAAAACCAAGGGCTCTTTCAATGATCCTACACCTGCCCATGAACAACTTGGCCGAACAGTGAAAGGAGCTCTTCATCATGTTAACTTTCTAACCAGAAGTAGACTGATAGCTGGAGATGAAATTTCGCACCACATTAAGTGATTTACGTGATCCATTAAGGACCAAGATTATGTCATCTCCATAAAGAGGGTGGGAGATTTGTCTACAGCCCAGTTTCAGCTTGAACGGCTTACACAACCTGCTGGCAACCAATCTCGAGAACCCTCTACTGTACACTTCTGCTGCAAGAATGAACAAGCTGGGAGAAAGATGATCGCCTTGTCTCAACCCTCTTAAGGATTTGAAGAAACCACAGCTTTCTCCATTTATAAGGACCAAGAACTAGTTATTGTTCCAACATCTCTCCACCAAATTCACCTAGCTGGAACTGAACCCAAAGTTAAGCAAGACATGTTTCAAGAAGCATCATTCTACTTTATCATAAGCTTTTTTCATATCTATTTTCAAAACAAGATTCCCTCCACGAACCTTTCTATCTATATTCCTGAATATTTCTTACCCAAGAGCAATGTTTTTGAAACCCACCCAGCCCCTAACAAAGGCCCCTTGTTCCGGAGAGATCAGCTTCAGGAGTAGAGAACCTAGCCTGTCGACAATGATCTTGGCGAATATCTTGTAGACACAGTTTTTAAGGGTGGAAGTTCATTCCCCACTTTGTGGTCCACTTAAGCCTTGTACCTCCCTAATATTTTAGTTAATTTCTTAAAATGATCTGAGAAAAGCGTTGAACAGCGTGGATAAAACACTTACATCATGGTGGGCCCCACAAAGCCATGCCCGAACGGATTACCGTCTGGGCCGGGGTAAGACGCAATCCGTGTCCACACATATGCTAATTGGACGAAAATCTGCAAAACTTTTTGGGCCCAACAATTTTGGCACCAAACAGACAAGGGTGGAGGTGAAGGCCCTAGGAAGACACCCTCCGTGGAAAAAGTCCACCACGGGTTTGTGAATATCCATCCCCACTATGTTCCAACAACTAGCAAAAAAAGCTCTTGAAATCCCATCAGGACCGGGAGCGCCATCTTTAAGAAGAGCAAAAATAGATTTTCTAACCTCCTCAAAAGAAGGGATCCTCATAAGATGGATGTTGTCCTCTTCCGTAATGAGGGGAGGGATGTTGGGGATTTTTACCTGCGGAATCACACAGATCTAGATCTAGGATAACAATTCAATAGCACCAAGCACACAAGAGAACACAAAGAACACCTAGATTTAACGTGGAAAACCCTTGCGGGAAAAACCACGGCACAAAGCGACAGATCTCTACTATGAAAATAGAAATTACAAAGAGAAAGGACTTACCCGATTCGAACAACCTCGAATCTCACCCTTGCTACACCCTTTAGAAACCCTAGCATACCCTTGGAACCCCTTTAGAAACCCTTGCATATCATCTCACATACCTAGAAAAGCCCTAGGAACACCTATTTATAGTTTAGGCAACTTCCCTTCCGCATCTTAGTTGCGAAAGGACTCGAGATTCGCAAAATCTGCGTTTCCACAATCGCATCTGCAGAACTCTTCAATGATATCGAAGGACTCTCGATAACAGCGTCGATATGATCTGAAGATCTCTCGATCATATCGACAGGATCAAAAAAACTGTTCAGCGACCATTGGTGAAAATTCTGTGAATTATCGATGTCATCGAGCCTCTCTCGATAACAACCTCTATCCCATCTGAAACCCTGTCGATATGATCGACAAATCACCAGACAGATTTAAGACATCTGTCCATAACAATCTCTATCATGTCTTCAATCTTCATCTGTGTAGCTTCTTGTCATTTTCTCTTATTTCTGCATCACATCATAGCTTCTCTTGTGCACACTCCGTTTTTCTTTTACGCCATCGCCAAGCCCAGAGAAGTTGTATAGACAAAGGTCCACATGCTCAATCACCTTTGCTCCTGTCTTCTCAAAAAAAAGAAAATACATAATCTTTTTACCATCTCACCCCAATAATGCTTGCCGGCGTACTTGCTCACAACATTGATAGCCTGTGAAATAAACGGTCCAATCCAGACCATGGCATACACTGCCCAGCACATTCGAATAAGGCTCATGAGATATCCTGCTTTTCCTCATCTGTTTTGGGACATGTCCTGAGGAAAACTTGAAGAGAGACGCGTAGGGAACGCTCTTCAGCTTTACTTGGCCCATCACATCCTAGATCAATACCTACACACAAGGTATTCCTCTTGTGATTACCAAAGCCTACTCCTTCAGTCTCAACGCCGAGAACCATCTTTATAACCCCCCGATCCTTCATCCTGGATGTCCCGAGTCTTCAGTACATTGATTTCAAACATGTCACAATTGGCGATCCACACGTCATCAACATACAATACCTGACCCACCATGAAGGAATCAAACCACTACCTAGGCGACAAGTAGAACAACGACCTCCTACAAAGTCTTTTCTCAGCCCCTTTAACTTCGAACCGCTCTGGTTGCTTCATGTAAATCTGCTCTTCACTTTCCCTTGCAGAAGTACAGACTCTACATCCTTCCTTCCAGCTCAAGATCACATTGGCCAACCAGCGCCAATCACTGATCTAATAGACACCTGTTATACCGTCAGCGCGAATATCTCTAAGAAGCCGATCCCTTCTCCCTGAGCATAACCCATCGCCACCAACCTCGCCCTATATCTATGTTGTATCCTTCTGAAGATCCACCTGCATCTAACCGCTCTCCGGCCTACTGGAAGCTCCACCCGCTCCCATATGTGGGTCTTGTACAACGAATCCATCACATCGCCCATAGTCACCTTTCACTTCTTAGCACCAGGCTCACCTAGAGTCATCTGAATAGAAGATGAATCCTCCTGCGATATTGGAGTCGTCCATGTACCTCGCCGATATCCCGCGATCATGCCGTGTGTTTCTTCTCACAGGTGGTTGCTTCACCTGCTCTGTATCTCTGTCCGCGGGTCTCAGCCTTCCTATCCTGCTCACTTATGTGACCATGCCCAACATGCCACACACGTGCAGAGGTGGAATTCGCTACATCCACCGTAGCTCCACCTTTTGAAGTGCTCCCGATCAACTTGTACAAGTTACCGAGTCGTTGTACTTTCATGATTACCCGTGCCCCCTTGGATACATTAAGAGCACCATCAATACCTATGTACTTGCATCCTTTTGCCTTAAGCACACCAAGAGAAATCGGATTGTGCTTTAAATCAGGAACGTGCTTCACATCTGTCAATGTACGCTCTACCCCATCAAACATCCTGATACGCACAGAACCAACAGCCACAACATTATAGGCAATGTCATTACCCATAAATACCTGTCCACCATCGCACTCCCTGTAGCTGGTGAACCAACTCCGATGAGGAGTCATGTGAAAAGATGCCCCTGTATCTAGCATCCACTCGTCTTTATGATCATCGTATGACCGTCTGAGCGAAGACACAGATAAAACATCACTCGATCCATCTGATGTGGCAACATTGGCCTCCCTGCATGAAGCCTCAAAATCTTCCATCTTCGATTTAGGATTTTCACAATCCCTCTTCACATGTCCCTCCTTCCCACAATTTTAGCACTTTACCTTTCTTTTGCCCTTGCCCCTGGATTTAGTTCTAGAACCAAAAGAACCTATACCCTGTCTAAAATTTCTGCCCACTGTAAACAGTGCATCAGAAGACGTCCCCATGTCGCTGTTTAGTTGTCTCATAGCCTTCCCTTGAAGGGCTGAGATAATGGTGTCGATACTCAGGATTTTATTCATGCTGCACATAGTGTCCTTGAATGCCTCATAGGACGCCGGGAGAGAATTCAGCAACATACATGCTTGTTCTTCATCTTTCATTACTTCCTCCATATCTAGCAATTTGCAAACCAATTTATTAAAGTTGCTGATGTGAGCCTCCAGATCTCCACCCTCTGCCATCTTGAAATTATACCACTGCTACTTCAAGTGCAGACGATTTTCAGAGGATTTCTTCGCATAAACATCCTCTAACTTCGCCCACAACCTAGCTGCAGTTTTCTCCCTCATGACGTTGTAGAGAACCTCATCCGTGAGACATAAACGGATCGACGATAAAGCTGTCTTATCAAGAGTATTCCAATCAGCATCATTCATAGTAGACTTACGCTCCTCAAGAGCACCATCCTCGCCTTGCTTGGTTAACAGGCTAATCATCTTAACCTTCCATAACTCAAAATTATTTTTTCCTGAGTACTTCTCAATCTCATACTTAGTACTCGCCATTATTACTAATCCCTCAGATTCAGATCCGTGCCCCAACTATAGCTCTGATACCACTTGTTGGGGATTTTTACCTGCGGAATCACACAGATCTAGATCTAGGATAGCAATTCAATGGCACCAAGCACACAAGAGAACACCCAGATTTAACGTGGGAAATCCTTGCGGGAAAAACTACGGCACAAAGCGACAGATCTCCACTATGAAAATAGAAATTACAAAGAGAAAGGACTTACCTGATTCGAACAACCTCGAATCTCACCCTTACTACACCATTTAGAAACCCTAACATACCCTTGGAACCCCTTTAGAAACCCTTGCATATCATCTCACATACCTAGAAAAGCCCTAGGAATACCTATTTATAGTTTAGCAACTTCTCTTCCGCATCCCAGTTGCGAAAGGACTCAAGATCCGCAAAATCTGCGTTTCCGCAATCGCATCTGCGGAACTCTTCGATGATATCGAAGGACTCTCGATAACAGCGTCGATATGATCTGAAGGTCTCTTGATCATATCGACAGGACTAAGAAAACTGTCCAGCGACTAATGGTGAAAATTCTGTGAATTATCGATGTTATCGAGCCTCTCTCGATAACAACCTTGATCCCATCTGAAACCCTATCGATATGATCGACAGACCACCAGATAGATTTAAGACATCTGTCCATAACAAGGGATACATTCCAGTAGATCATCTGCAGTCGAGGTAGAATCAGAGGATAGAAGAGAGTGCAAGAAACCAACTGCTTCCCTTTTAATAATGGCTTGATCAGAAATTGTTTCCCCCAATCCCAGCTTGATTTCATGGATCCCAGCTCTTCTAACTCTATCAGAGGCTGAGAGGTGGAATAACTTAGTGTTTCTATCCCCTTCCTCTAGCCAGTTGTTGTAGGCCTTTTGTTTTCAGCAAAATTCTTCAGCGAGCTCCATTCGGGCCAGTTTTTGCTTAGCTTCAATAAACTCATCAGAACTGGTGACCATAGGGGAGGATTGGGCTCGGGCCTCTAGCTGGGCCAATTCCTTCTCCACGATTTAAGGTTTTGGTAAACGTTCCCAAAAACATCTCTATTCCATACCTTTAATCTCAATTTAACCTTCTTAATTTTCAGCAGCAGATTGAGTATAGGCTGATCCGACATCTCTTGGCTCCATGCATCCACAACCACTTGATAGAGAGACCCGTCTAGCAGCAACATTCTCTGAAACTGGAAACTGTATGAAAAAAGTATCAAAATTTTCAAATCTCATTGATCATATTGCAGAAACCATGAATCCTAGATTGATGGGATAATTGTGTCCACGTGGTTTTTAGACTGATAGTCGTGTCAACGAGGTTTTTAGACTAGAAAAGAGTCCATCGTGATTCGATTCTAACCAAATGGCCATATCCATTTTTGTTTCACTTGAGTGATGGTGAGTCTTTTAGAGCCCATTTGGATACTAAATAAGTACTATTTTTAACTTCCGTAAGTTAATAAATTATTTTTCTTAAAGACATTATTTTAATTATTAAACTTAAATGAGTAGATTTTTAGAAAGAAAGAAAAGAAAAAAAAAAAAAAAAAAGACTTATTTTTATGAGCTATTTTTTTATTGTTTTTCAACTTTTAAAAGTAATTTATTTCCTTCATTTTTATTGGTGACCCAATAACTTTGGAAATTATTTAAGGGAATAAGTTTTTTACGGGCATGAACCCCTTCCAAGTTCATGAGATTAGAAAATCATCCAATGTAGATGATCTAGTGGGCTCCACATAACAATGACACATATTGAGGTGGCCCCATATGATGGACAATCCATATCAAAGGTTTGTCCCTAACGATGAATGGCTCACATCCAAGGTAAGAGCCGCATGATTGGCAACCCACATGATGGCAACCCACATCAAAGGTGGGCTCCACATTATGGGCAAGTAATAATCGTGGGCCCGACATGATGGATGATCTACATCAAGGTGGGCCCCACATGATGGACAGTCCACATCAAAGGTCGGCCTAATGAGTGGCCCATATCCAAGGAGGGTCTCACATGATGGATGACCTACAACGGAGGTGGGCCCACATGATAGATAGTCCACATCAAAACTAAGCTCCACATGATGGGTAGTGGATATTGAAGATGGATCCCACATGATGGACAATAACATTAATGGTGAGCCCCACATGATAGATGACTAACATTATAGGTAGGGCCTGCCTAATGAACTGTGCACATTAAAGGTCAGCCCTAATGATAAATAGCCCACATCAAAGGTAGGGCCCACACAATGAACAATCCACATCAAAGGTTGGCCCCACATGATAGAAGGTTGATGTGAGAGGGTCCAAACAAACTTTCAGGATAATTACTTATGATGTTAGAAACCAAATATGTTTTTCTGCTTTTTCGATGATAAGTATGTTGTCTACTGAACACATTTATCAGCTAATTAAGTAGAAATCAAAATAAGTTAGTTATGTCATAAATAGCTTATTTAAAGTAACTTACGATCCAAACACCCGCTTAATGCAATTCAAATCAGATCAACCCTATTAAATTCATATCAAATAGGAGACAAAACGAAACCAGATTATAAATATTGGCCTTACAAAGATCAAGGCATCTCATGCCAACGATGTTTTCAAAGCAAATTGCAGTTAAGTTTCTTTGAAGCCCAACTTAAAAATAATACAGTCACAATTTGGAGTCCAGGCCTTCAAGATGACTGCTACGGCCCTGTTTGGTAAATGCCTAAAAATGAATTCATCGCATTTTAGTTGACCGTTGTCATGTTAACCATAATTACGATCTTTGATGCATAATTGTTGTATGTAAAATGAGATGAATTCATTTTTAGGCATCTACCAAACAGTGCCGAAGGAAATCAAATTTGGTTATTTGCACTTTTAGTGCTCTTGATTCAAATTCAATTCGGTAGTGCATCCAAATGCACCCTAAAAATCTCGTGTGAAAAAGTGCTTGATGAACGCTCTGGTTGTCTAGATACTTGTAAACCAGATGTTGTTCATCTCCCTCAATGCAGCATCTGTACAACTTTACAAAGTTTCTATGTGTTTCGATAGAGGGAATCCAAGGGAAGGGATTTTTTGCCCCTTGACAAGATAGCTGGGGCTGTTTGGATAGCAAGAAGACCCAGGATTCCAAAAGGATAATTATTATACTTGTTCACCTGGCGCAAGATACAAGGTGACTCTTGTCATACAAAATTTAAATTTTAACTTGTATCCAAACAAACCCCTAGTTCGGGAAAACATTTTTTCTATGGTAAATACGAAAACAATCCTTACATAATCATTAAAGTCTCCTAATCCACACCTTGGATTCCTTGTCGTTACATAATCATTATAGTCTCCTAATCCACACCTTCGATTCCTTGTATCCATACATGCCCTAAGGATGCATTTGGATGGACTATCAATTGAATAGTGATTATTAGTCTAATAAATTGGAAATAGCCCAATTGTAATCTCCTTAGAATTCATATAGAAGATCTAGGCTCCAAATTGCAATTTCGTTACTTACCTGTTGGAGTTGAGAGAAACATAACTGCAATGAAAAATGCTGAGTCAATTTGCACACGGAGAGCTTGAAGAGGGGATTAATGCAGCACCTGCCATCATGGCATCCATGATACAGATTGTTCGTCATCTTCCTTCTAACCATTTGGTTTTCTCATACATATTGTTCATGGCAGCACCCGCCAGATATGCCCATATCTCTCATATGTGTACCATTTCCACGTGCCATAAATTCTCTTTGGCCTCTCTTCACACAAATCAACCTAGCGCTTTCCTGATTAAATGCTGGGAATGATAATTAATTTCTATCATTACATCTTGATCAAACTGAACCATTGCAATTCAGTTGATTTGTGCACATCAACCTAGCACTTTCCTGTTCTTCTTACCCGAACAAAATAAATCAAACAACTGATTGTGATGCTCCTCCTCCGAGTTTATTCATAGGATTGAAGTCATCTCTAGCAGTCCTAAGCTGGGCATAGTTGAAAGTGTTTGGTATTGTGCCCATTCCTAGAAGCTCTGAATACAATGGAGGCAGATTTCATTCATAATTCCTCAAAAGGATATACATGTTCCTCAACCCGAGGAGGATGCACAGATTACTCAGGTCTCTGGATTCTGCATTGGGTTCCATGGTTCAATGATCCAAACTGTTGATCCATCGGGCCATGCCGTGGATGTACAGTGCCCTGAAAACCTAACCTTTCAATCCAAGTTCACTCATTATGTTCTAAGTATTTATTTATATTGTTAAAGAAACATTTTAAATGAATGGTTAGCAGCAGTACAGAACTTAAAACTATAATTACACTTAGCACTACCCTCATACCCAATGAATAAACTGGCGTGCCATGTATTCTTAAAACAAATCACAATAACCCCATGTTTGGATGCACAAGTGAATCCAATTGCAAAGAATAAGTTTAACCAAAAGGAATTGGCAAAAACTAGTTAGCATTCCTAGGATCCATACAGAGAAAGTGAGCAATTATATGATACCCAAGATGAGGATATAGTGTCTTTAAGACTTGAGTTTGAGCAAAGTGCAACCCATGGCTTAGTAATCTCCACCACGGATATGTGACTCACAAAAATCGCTGAGAGAATGGGCAGTAGAGAAGAAATACAGCAGCAGTCCACGTTGAAATGACATGAAGCCAAAAATTGAATGCTACAATCTTCCAGACAGAAATTATTGGGTAATCACTCGTCCAAATTGGGGCCCATGAGATCAACACTCTTGATCACTGTCATGCAGGTCCCACTTGTACAAACTAGAGGTTCAAGGATACTGTCCTTGGCTTCCTCTGAGGAAGTCCCTCAAATTGCAGTTGCGTTTCTCAGCGTGCAAACTAGAAACCAACATAACTAACATAACTGTATTTTGGAGCCCAGACCCTCAATGTGAATGCTACGAAAACTACAATCTGGTTAATCGCACTTTACTAGACTAATAATTGTAATTCAATTTGGTAGTCATCCAAACATCCCAAGTGATTTTGGCATGTCTGAGTTAAACCCTTTGCTCATCTTCGTCCTTGCCCAACCTTCTTGTTTTTTTGTTTTTTTGAGATGCACACTTTTATTAGGGCTATAGGCCAATAGAAGAAACGGGAAAAAGCCAAAGCAAACAAACAACGGAAAGGGAAAAAAAAAAAAAACAACCATCCAGAAAACCCAGCGCCAGGAAAACATGTTACTCCTGGCACCAGTCACTAATATACATAAAAACCAAATTAAGAACCCCAACTGCTGAACCGCTCTGATTCTGGAAGCAACTCCAACCTTTTCCTTCTTCGTGTTAAAATATAGACGGTGAAAATGGTTACAAGGATCATTACTCCAACAGCAACTAATATCCCAACAAGCAATCCAGTCCTGTTCTTTGTTGAAGTGCCCGTTGGTGGAAGATTACTAACTCTCAGTATAAAATCTGAAGAAATAAATAAATAAAAGAAACAAAAACAAACAAACAATCAAAGAAACAGAAGTCAGTGTCAAACTATTTTGGGAACTTCAAAGGTTCCCTTGGATGCTCAGTTGAGCTAAAGTAGCAATACCTCGACTGAACATACAAGAATTAACAAAAATGGAGGCGCCAACATTTTAATTCATAATTACAATCAAACCCCAATTGCAATTCCACGTGTTTGAAGTTGGACACGAAATGATCAGAAACGGTTTTTATGGGCTGGCCCCACTGATAATTTGCACTTCATGGAATTCAAATGTGTTGAAATGAAGACTAAAAGATAATTGTAAACATTCAGTAGAACTTCATTCACCTGGAGTAACACTAACGCCCGAAATGGATGGTCCATAGGAACCACTATTAGGAGGAATGCAACAAGTTCCCTTTCCAGCCCAAAAGAGATGAACTTTGAGATAGTTCTCAGATACATGAACCTTGAAATCTCTCTGAACAGCACGAAAGGCTAACCCACCTGCATCCTTTTTTATATTGAAGTCTCTGTGTACCAGATTTCCCTCGAGAGTTAATGAATAGTGCTTAAAAACCAATGGAGATTAAAGGCACCATTAATTCATATGGTCATATAACCATTTTGGATGTTGCATTTAGACAGTAGGGGCATTTGTTGCTCAATACCTAACTTGTGGCAGATGCAACAGAGGATCTGTAAATATCAATCTAGTAAGTCCTGTCAATTGAGAACCTGCTGTTGACAATCACACTAAAGACAATCTTATCCAGAAAGAAAATGGATTCAATGGCAAAAACAGGTGGGTGGGATCACCTATTCGATGAGTTATTAAACCAAGGTTCTTAACTCAATAGTTAGATTGCTCGGATCCAACTCCGTACCTGCCATATGTCAGGTAATAGGCAATGGAACCCAGATTGTGCTTACAAATGCTGTGAAAACATCACAATGTTTGAAATTTGAATGCTTCCAAGGTGTATGGAACCCCTTGGTAATTTTGTAGATGACTAATATCATGATTTTTCTATCCAAATTCACAACGTCATTGATTTTTATTGCCACATGTCAGCCATTATGCAGTGGACACCCCTTCCAAATCCAGCATAACAATCAGGCTGCCCTTACAATTTCTGTGAAAATATCACAATGCCAGAACTTTGAATGCTTTCAAGGTGGAGAGGGTAAACGGGTGGAGGACGATTAAGCAATCTTAATCCTCTTTTCCTCTCTCATCTCTCTTACCATGAATCTCATCAATAACTAAAGTTCAATCTTTCAACACGATGTTTGTTAGCCACGTACTTATATTAGTCCACTTTGTGTATCTCACATCGGTTCTTTTAGAATACATGCTTTATAGATTTTCAATTTACTCAAATACTATTAATTGTGACATAGAACCATCAGTAACCAATCAAAAGTGTTGATTACCTATTTAAAATTGTAAGAATACAATGGGAAAGGGTAGTTCTGTGATTCTTGTTTAATACCCTGTGTATTATAGGTAGGCTATGGTCAACCATCCAGCCCTTAAGGATATTATATATGGTCGTTTTCTTTCTTTAACTCTGTTTTATAGCTTGTAACTACGGGTGTACACAAACCAAGCTAGCTCGGTTAGCTCACTCGACTCGACTCGAAAAAGCTTGATTCGACTCAGTTCGAAGCTGAGTTCGAGCCGAGTCAAGCTGAATTTTTGAGCTCGAAAATGAGTTCGAGCCGAGTTCGAGCAGGCCCCAGCTCGACTCAACTCGGATCGAATCCAGCTTATTAATTGGATTTCCACTCCAGGCTTGTTGTCCCCTTGACAGGACCGAGTCTTTCCTGGCAGGTTAGGATGCAAACCCCGTCCCTTGAATCAAAGACATTGTGGGTTGGGCCCTGCGGTGAAATGTTTCTCATACCAAAAACTGGCAGCATGTTTATTAGGTGGGCCACACCTGACAGAGGCATGCACTATGGGGAGCTATTTGGGACGCGGTTTGGCTAGGTAGTGGTAAGTTCTATTCTTAAAACAATTTCAAGAAAACTCTAACTGGGCACTTCTTTTTCTCCTTTATTTTTTTTTCTTTTTTTTCTTTTTTTTTGTTTTGAAGTTCCAAAATCGTGGCTATTCAGTGGGATTTTGAAGTTGCACTTCAGGTGTTTGTGGAAATGCCTCAATGGCGAACTCAGCTCGAACTCTGTTTGAGCTGCTGACCGAGCCGAGCCGAGTTCAAGCTGAGGTCAGCCAGTGTTCGAGCCGAGTCAAGCTGAGGCCAGCTTGGCTCGGTTCGACTCGATGTACACCCCTACTTGTAACCTGTTTCCTTATGAGATAAAAAATCATTAAGATTCTTCTCAGTTTTCATGGTATCAGATCCTCTTCAATCTACGGTTCCTCTTTCAAATTGAAGGTCAAATAGGTCTGAGCAACTGTAGGATTTTCTTTTTCCATTTCTGCTTGTCATCTTTTTCTTTTGGTATATTATTGGCAAACTCTCGATGCTTTATCTTAAGAGATAGAACAAGCCATACTTTATGTTAAGAGAGAACAAGCCATACTTTATGTTAAGAGAGAACAAGCCATACATTTAAGCACGGTATTCAATAACAGTAATAGTGCCCATAACGGCCATAAGCCGTAACAGCCGGCCTTATGGCTGTCACGATACGGACCATAATGGCCATTACAGCCCTATAAAGGTCAAAATTCTTTTTACGGGAAGGAAATGTATGGGCCTGTTACAGGACCGTAACAACCATTACAGGCCACTTGTGGGCCTTTTTTCCTGAACGTGTTACGACCCCATATTGCATGATGAGTCACACCATTAGTCCATTACCATTACGTAATGGCCATAATGACCATTACATAACCGTTTTTTAATATCATATGTTCAAGCAAAACCTTATATTGGTGCTTTCAAATTTTGAGTGCAATGGCCAATCAGTAGTTTCCAAGAAAATGGCAAAGAAGAAGGTAAGAAAAAACTTCATGAACTTTGGAATACATGAAAATTTCAACAGAATACCTGGACATAAATATCGAAAACTCGCCTTCCAATGCTATGCCAAACACATCCATTGGGGAACTCTCTCTGTGCAAATTGCAAGTGTACAGTGTAGTTCCCGTTCTCGAGCCCCAAACCATAGTATCTTAGTGATCCTGGTGATACCCTTGCTGACTGGAACAGCTGTGTCTAAAGTACTTGTGATCGGGGTTAATGTGTTTCTAGTATATTCTATGTTGATGCCTTCGATAAATCTTCCAACATTGCTCACCGCCCATCTGTTCGTGTCAACCACGTAATAGGATGCTGTGGTGAGAGTTTCATTCTCCCTTTCGAACTTGGTGCCACTGGAAGTTGTTGTTTCTGGACCACTGCAGTTTATTGCAAAGGAAGAATCTGTATAGCATGTAAATTTGTTAAGAAGAGAAGAACTTAAGAGTAGAAAATGTCGAGAGAGAAGGAAGATGTATTTCTACTTCATTGAATTCAATGAGGGAAAATTACAAAAAGAGTGCTACTTTTATAAGTATATTCAGGAAAGGGACTGAAAATCCCATCTATTCATATAACTTAATACCTTTTGGCAAATATTTCATAAAGGTCCCAAATTTGGATGCTAGTGAAAATTCTGTTTGAAGTAGAGAAAACTTTCCTCAACCTAACCCATTAGCCACTTCTACTTGCAGCAGCAGTGCAAGAAGCCTCCTTCAGGTTATCTGGAGTACAGTTGGTCGGTACATTTTAGCAGCTAGACAAGTATCATCTTTTGGCTTTCCCTGCAATACAGATGAGCCATAGCCACTGCTTTTGCTATTTGCTAGGTAAGTAGCCTCTTCTGTGCTTCTCTAGAATACAACTAGCGGCTAATTTTTTGTTAGAATTATTTTTTTTTTTTTTTAATGCAGTGGAATTCAAAAGTTCTTCAAAAGCTCAAATCATGAGATTAAACCTATGGATCCCTGTTTTGATCATCTCAAGTTTCTAAAATGACAAAACACAAACTAGAAATGAAATATCTACATGCAGAAACTGTAGGGCAGGCCAAACACAAGATGAAGAGGAGGATAAACACAGATCAGTCCCGGAGTAGGGTCGGGCCAAACACAAGAGCTATCCACAGGGTGGCTCCCACACGTGCCACATATGTGATGCAAAGGAGGAAGGGAGATATATTCTCTCTCTCACTTTTCTTTTTTCTCTCTCAAGGTTGCACCCTTAGGGGGCTTGAGCGTCCAAAGGCCCTTTCTTCTATATTTCCTCTCACTCCGAGACAGGATCTATTTATAAGGAACTAGCTATTAGGGAAGACACCAGTTATGATACTCCACCACCTTACAAACTTCAGTAATGACCTACTTCATCAAAAGTTTGTGATCTTGTCCTAACCAGGCACTCCAACTGACCAAATCCCTTAACTTACCGTGGACACCATCCTCAGCCAATATCCCATGTCGGCCTAAAGTATAGATCATCAGATCTTAACAATTGGATGTTCATCAAGCTTAGCTTAAAACAAATCAACAGTCAAAACTAAAACTTACCGGTTGAAAATCTCCAATTAACCAATAGAAAACTTTTGATGTGCTGGTAAGCCTTTAAAACACTTGAGGAACGGTCCAAACCATAAGATCAGCACACAAGTAATGTCCCAGGTAACCAAGCCGATCCTTTGTTGATTTGTGTAAGCTTCAATGGACCTTGATGTATGCCCCCAACTATCCCCGCTTTTATTGGCAATGAGATGACTTCGTAAAGTGAGCCAAAGCACATGTAATCAAGACCTCTCAGCCCACACCTCCTCAAGTCGAAGGATTAATTGAAGCTTAGTGCATCCGCAGGTTGATCTAGCCTAAGAATAATGTGTCTCTAGATCTAAAGATTTGTCATCAGTCCTGCCAATGTAAGTACTTAATATGTCCAAACCAGGAGCCTGTACCCATGGCACACTCACACTCCTATGTGGGGTCAAGCCAAGGCACACCGACTCGTTGTCGTGCCCGATAGTGGAGACCTTCCATCCTGACTCATTGTCAGTCCCCTCACACAGGATGACCAAGATAAGAATACCACATTTTGTCCAACGACCTGCTAATTGGTCATGGTTAAATAGGATATTGAGTTCCATGGCCAACAACTCTCCCCCAATCTCAGGTTCCCATGGATGACTAAAGGAATCCCTCGCTTCAACCCATTCATGTAATATGATTTCTATGTTCCACACACATTAATGAGGCTAATGAATGAATGCATCACATAATAAACCGAGGTATAAAGAGTATAACACTGGTTTTTTAAGGCATAACCCCAACAGTGTTTTCTGCAGCAAGGAGTCAGATATTTCATTTATAACCCCTTACAAGTCATAATGGGTTAGAGTAAGGGCATTTTTATCCACTTCAAACAGAGCTTCCGCTGGTGTCCAAATTCGAGGCCTTCATGAAATTATTTTTGAACAGTATAATCTTATAATCCCTACTATATATAACATGAGTAGCTATGGACAATTTTAGCAAGTAATCAGTCTATGGGGAGTCATGAAGTTGGGTTTCAGAAGGACATTGGAAGGGATTTCTAACATAGGAAAAGGGTATTTGGGTAATTTGGATGTCTCTTTATCTTCAATGGGATTTCCAACATAGGAATGTGTATTTACTATTTAGGTAATTTGGATGTCTCCGCGAATTCAGCTAGGGGTATTTCCACCATTTTAATTGAGTTCATTGGATGATGATGATGATGATGGATGTGTGAAGCCAAAATGTGGATGTTGAGATGGGCGAGTGGTGAGACAGATAGAATTAGAAATGAATGCATCTAAGGGAATTTATGAATAGCATCAATATGTGATAAGATGAGGGGAAGTAAACTTTTAGATGGTTTGGTCATGTGCAACAAAGACCAAGAACTATGCCGATTAGAAATAATGAGTTGGTGCAAGTTAAAGGCTCTGAAAGGGCAAGGGGAAGGCCTAAAAGGGCATGGGTGGAGTTAGTCACTAACTGAAGTTATGGCCCTTAATAGAGTGGAATGGCGGAAAAGAATTCATGTGGCCAACCCCAATTAGTTGGGATAAGGTTTAGATGATGACGATGACGATGATGTAAGTTACTCTTGTGTGTGTGTGTGGCCTGCACCCTTGCTCTTGGAACTCTCTCTCCTATCTATCTCTCCACGTGTGTTGCATGTGCCATACCCGCTAGTTTCATTACGCATGGATTTTCCGATCCCTTTATTTTATTTTATTTTTTGATTAATGAAAGATTCTTTACTGGAAAGCAAAAACAAAAGTACAATTACAACAACATTGGCAGCCAACACTGACATTTTTGGTACCATCTGTGGCTTGTAAGGTTGTATTTGGTTGGTTGCACCAATTTCATGATATTTGGTGCAACCCAAATGCACCCTCAGAGAAGCACATTTTTGTAATTTTCCATTTCAACGAGACAAAGAATGCATGAATTTACATAAGGACTAAAAAGCAATCATACAACGGCAACTAAAAGAATAAGAAAAGGCAGAACAGTACACAAGCCAAAAGAACGACATCGCTAGTCTAACAAGCTGAACAATGATTCTTCAGATCATGATCACATGGTGCAGCCAACCAAGAACATACTTTAAAAAGGTACCTCAGGTAGCTGGTCGGCATGCATCACAATCTGATCATACATATCCATCTTTAAAAAAGAAAGGAGAACCCCGATTACATGGGAAATTTCGCTGAAGACAATTCAACACTCGAGGCAAAATACTGAATGCAAAAAAATCATGCATTGAGAAGCCGTTAACAAATAAGGAATTCTATTATGATGTGCGTAGTATAAAAACAGTAGGAAGTTCCCTCTTACACATTGCAAATGTGTACTCTGATAGGGAATGCTGATCTAGTGGGCCATCATGTGGACGGACCATAGGCATACGTGCTAGTGATTAGATGGCTCTCATTTAGGTGGACCATTTCTCTGTTTTAGGCAAACCATTCCCTTTTAATGCTATTGCAAAGATACCTATCACAGTCCAATCCCCCTTTTGGGAGATGGACCATCCGCATGGTATCCCACAATTTTTTATGACGTCGAGGCGCACCCGCCCCATTTTAAGGCGAGACTATTCCTTACGGATGCATGCAATCACCAGCAAACCACGTGCATCGGGTAATCCCAGGGAGGGGAATCGAACTCTCATTTGTGGGGAGCACACCCATGACACTTGCCATTCGCCCATCCGCATGGTATCCCACAAAATAAATATCCTGAAACATACACTAGTGTCATCATACTCATATCATGCATTCCATGATGTCCACATGATCCATCAGTATTCATCTCAACAAATAGAATAATGATGATCTCAAGTGTACACCATGGAAGACACCACAATATAGATCCAACCAATGCACGCGAAGCTGGTGTCTATGTGCACTTATAGTTTCGCAAAGGCTTTATAAGATAAAGAGGCTGGCCCTGATCTGTCATGTTGGAGGATCTTTTCTTTGGCAAATTCGTTACGGGCATACGTAACCCCTTGGACAGATGATACGAACCGTTCACCTGATAGGCATTGCCGTAGATGGACTTCAGGTAAATAACATATTAGTTAGACAGTCCTATACATCTGATTAATGGCCTCCATATAAGGAGATAAAAACAAAATTGTCCTATAGTCCATAATTAGCATGGAAACTCATGTAGCCAATAGTTGTCCCATCACTCTAATGCGAGGGCATTTTCACACCGGGCTCGAGTAGGATAGCCTATGAGATGCAGGGGCACACTCGGGGTGGGCAGCCTGTGTGAGGCAAGTGGCTCATGAGATGTGGGCCCCACCCATGTGACTCGAGTGGCTCGTATGAGGCGGTACCCATGTGATTTGGGGCCCACGAGGGGGGTTCGACCGAGGGCCTAACCCATGAGACGTGGGGCCTGGGCAATGAAATAAAGGGATTAATTCGCCATACTCTAACAGTTCGAGCTTTTAGAGCAAGTGCTTAATTATCCTACATCAAATTGGTATCACAGCGGGAGGTCCCACGTTCGAGACTCCTCAACAGGGGTGATTAATGCGGGGGCATTTTCACACCGGGCTCGAGTGGGGTGGCCTGTAAGATGCAGGGGCACACTCGGGGTGGGCGGCCTGTGTAAGGCAGGTGACTCGTGAAATGCGGGCCCCACCCGTGTGACTCAGGTGGCTTGTGTGAGGCAGTACCCATGTGATTTGGAGCCCACGAGGGGGGTTGAACCGAGGGCCTAACCCATGAGACATGGGGCCTGAGCAATGAGATAAAAGGGATTAATTCGTCATACTCTAACAATTCGAGCTTTTAGAGCAAGTGGTTAATTGTCCTACATCACCCTCCCACATCTAGGGGCATGAATTAAATACAATATAAATATAGACTATAAACTACGATCCACTGTAATATCATTCTATAACACATACACTTCCATAAAATTAATCCATTAAATAAAATATCCAAAAATCAAAATATCAAACCACTACTACTATAATACAAAGTCTCATCTGCTCTTCTACTATAAATTCTTTACAATCAATCCCAAAACTTCTAAAAAAGGAAACTAAAACTAGGTATATAGAAGATAGATGCCTAAAAGTCTACTCTCCTTCCCTACTAGAACATGTTCTTGAAATTTAATATTCACAATAACGGATAAGCTCAATAGCCCAATGAGTAAATCTCACACAAGTTTGGCTTTGTTCATTGCCATGCCGATCATTCCCTCTTTATGTGTCGTCGATCAACGGGCATCATGGTTCTCATTGTGTATGTGGATGATATTGTTCTGTCTGACAGTGATTCGATTAGAATGGGGGGATTTCAAAGAAATTCTAAAGACCAAGTTTGAGATCAATGATCTTGGTCCTCTTCGCTACTTCCTAATGAAGTTGATCACTCATCATCTGGAGTGGTCTTGTCACAATGAAAATATGTGCTTGATCCTCTCATGGAGATCAGCATGTTAAGATGCAAACCTGATACTATCCCCATGGATACTTTACAAAAGCTTCAGCTAGATGATGTTCTCCTTTTTTTTTATCCCGGGATATATCTACGCCCTATAGGCCAGCTCATTTAATTGATTATTACTCGCCCAGATCTCTCCTTTGCGGTGAGCATTGTTAGTTAATTCATGCAAGCTCTCCATTCTTCGCATCTCACAGTTGTATACCACATACTTCAATATCTAAAATTAGCCCCGGGCCTTGGCCTCCGCTTTCAGTCGCATGGTTATCTTCATCTTTATGGATATTCCGATGTTGATTGTGCAGGTAGTACCTACGATCATCGCTCTACGTCTAACTTTTGTACTTTCCTAGGTGGCAATCTTGTCACATGGAAGAACAAGAAGCAACCGGTTATTACTCAATCCTTGGTTGAAGAAGAATATTATGTTATGGCTCATACGACATGCGAGCTCATGTGGCTTCGCATCCTTCTTGAAGAACTTAGCTATTCTCCTTCGGCTCCTATTCCTCTTCATTGCAACAACCAAGTGGTCATCCATATTACTCGTAATCTGGTTTTCCATGAGCACACCAAGTACATTGAGGTTGACTGTCACTTTATGCAGGAGAAAGTTGCCTCTAACAAAATCATCACCTATTTTGTTCGATCCGATGTCAACTTGTTGATGTTCTTACAAAGTCTTCAAGTCGAGATGCTCTTCATCGTGCTCATGACAAGTTGGGCATGATCAACATCTATGCTCCAACTTAAGGAGGAGTCTAGAGAGTATTAGTGTATGGTGTGTGTTTAGTGTAGGGTTGTACATCGAGCTGAGTTGAGTCGAGGTAGGCCAAGCTTGGCTAAACTCATCCGTGCTCTCCTTGAGCTTGAGTTCAAGCTCGAGCTCGGCTTCGAGCTTACCATTAGAGCTTGGCTTGTTTGCCAAACCTTTCGAGTCAAGCTCGAGGCGAGCTGGTGGATCGAGTCGAGGCAAGCTTACCTCGAGTCGAGGCGAGCTTGCTCCCAACCCGGCTCAACCCAGCAACCCGACCCAACCCACGCCCGATTCAACCCAGCCACCCGACCCAACTGACCCAACCCAACTCCCAATTAATATTCAATTAATAATAATATATATATATATATAATATTAGATAAAGCCATATAGGTACCTTGTTGTTGGTGGTAAGAGAGAGCTCGAGAGAGTGGCCAAGTGCAGGCTGTATGGCTGAGACGAGTCGAGCAAACGCTGAGTCGAGCTCAGGCGAGTGGCCGAGTGGAGAGAGAGAGAGAGACTGGAGCTCACGACGAGTTGGGTTAAGGGAAAGGGTAAGAAAGGGACAAACGAGTAGAGTAGTGTTTAAGTTTTAATTTATTTTTTTAATTTTTAAATTATATATATAATATATAATATATTCGAGTCGAGCCGAGCTCGAGCTTCGAACCAAGTTCAAGTCGAGTCGAGTCATGATCCACCATGATCGAACTCGGCTTGTTTTCAAAACGAGTTGGGTCATATGAAGCTCGGCTCGCCTCAAATCTTTGTTCAAGCTGAGTCAAGTCGAGATGAGCGAGCTTTTCGAGCTAGCTTGGCTTGTGTACAGCCCTAGGTTAGTGGCTCTTTTAATGTAAGTGCATGTGCACACTTTCTCCTCCTCCTGCAGTGTACTATATGTTCTATTCTAATAAAGCATTGTGTGTTAGAGCATGTTGGCAAATACACAACATTTTCCCAAACTCTCTTCTCTTCTTCTCTCACACTCCTCTTTTCTCCACTCCCTAATCATCAAATCATCTTCTACTCAAATAGTCTGGCACATACCATAATAGAGACAAGCAACTCAAACATTATTTTAGGAACAAAAAAGGCTCTCCAACAGTTAAAAAATGAGACCATGTTCTGGCTTTTCTTGGTCTCAGTGATAAAAAAAATACTAGAAAAACCTTAGACAGGTTAGTCCCAAACAGTCAGGGGCTGAACTTTTGCTTCTACCAAACAGCCCCTTAATATGCGTAGCGACCCATGAGCCTACTTGTGTACCACATGTTGGAGGGTGTAGCATACTGAATAACCATTCATGTACCATGTACATGAGAAACATGCAGTCCATGTAACCTTGTTTTTGATAATGCATTTTAGAAAAGCATACATTTGTGTGCTACCGGTTGCCTACGTAAGTCCGCTGCATCTACACAATGTCTGCTTGAGAAAGTTTATTAGAAAAGGAAAGTCTGCTCTTGCAGTCTCATCGTTGAGAAGAAGAATACTAAGTACTACTCTCTCCACATATCCTTGACAAGAATGTCACAACAAAAGAACTCTAGAAGAAAATTTCTATAAATAATATTACCACATATATGCATTCCGTGATTGGAAAACTGAAATCTGCAACAGATTTGATGGCGTTTGTTCGAGAGGATGAAACATGCAATTGGATGCTCAGTAGAGATGAATCTTGATAACCCAAGCTGACATAGAGGAAATGACCAACGTGGGGCTAAACCCGCTCCATTCATAATGTGGGACTAGTCTCTCCAAATCACCACACAATTACAATCATTTCAAATCCAACTTGAGATGCATCAAAACATGATTAGGAGTTTGGTCATCATTATGAAACAAAATGGTGCCGCACCTTTGGTTGTTTCCACTTTATTGAATTAATTTACAATAGAGCATCCAAATGCACACATGGTGAAAGGACTTAGAAAAATAAACATGAACTTACAGTTGTTCTAGTTTGACCAAATTCCCTAGCTCATGAGGGAGCGAACCGGAGAAGTTATTATTACCCAAACCCTTGAACACGAAACAAAAAAAAAAAAAAGATCAGTAAACTTGTAAATGGAAAGAAGATTTAGTCCAACATTAGGAACATGTAAAATGTTGGAGATTGCCAACATGTTGCATCTAACACCCAATCACAGTTGCATTAAGTATGAAGTGAAGAAGCAATAAATTCGGGTACAAGAGTGGGGAAGCATCCATTTCAAAACGTATGTAAGAGTGTGAGTCCGAAGCGCAATTTGGAGCTGAAGCATCACTTGGTTAGAAGGATTATGCAGCAAAGCTCCCAATGAATATATAGAAGTCATTGATAGGAGGTTTTGGGTATGATATATCAAATAAGCTGAGTCATACATCCATTTTGGCAATGCCACACCGAGTTATACTATCCCTGTTAAGCTTCTCTGAAAGCAAAGAAATAGTGGATTTTCAGACATATATTGCATAGATGAGTGGTATAGGTCAATCGCGCAAGCTCCGAAAAGTAATTAGAATTTTTATTTTATTGTTTTGAAATGTGGAAGTACAAAATAAAACAGAATTCAACCTGCTCTAATACTATCAGAGAGAAGACAAACTGTTTAAGAGAACTGTAACGATGTTTCAAGGGCATATTTATAACCTTATAAAATGATCCTATTAGTTGTTGTATAATCATATGGATCAAAGGTCTATTCTAAAAGAGAATTGCGCATTCTGTCCCGCAACCCACGAGATTCAGATAGAGATCATCGATTCTTGTTGTCCTCCAGTGCTTGTGGGATGAAAGGAATGAGCATTGCTTTTGGAATAAGAGCTGTTCATTCCTTGGTGTTATTAGTAGGGTTAATCATTGTATTAGAGGATGAGCACCTTAAGCGGCTGTTTGTATTTTCACTCTTCTTTTGTTGTGTTGTGTTTCCTTTTCTCTTTTCTTTTTTTGTTTTCTTCTTTAGGCCTCTTAGCCTTTAATAATCAGTATCTCTCCAAAAAAATAAACCAAGGTTTTGCATAGTTTTCCGGTGGGTTTGCATTTCTGAAAAGCAGGGCCCATCTTTCAATAATCTAGACCCCTGGTCTGTTGTGTCCCGCCATGGATAGACCATGTGCCAAGAATGTCTTCAACAGGGCAATCATAGACATTTAATTTGTGGCCTACAAATTAATTGACTGTTAAGAAGAGAAATGCCACAATGGTCCACATTCAAAATGCAGAAATTCCCAAGACTGCTGGCTAGGGTTTTCCAATCTGCGAGATTTTTTAAGCATGGTCATCCACAGTGGAATGCAACAGACCAATGGTTGAATTACCAAACCATGCATCAGCCCCACTTGTTAGAATCGTAATCCCGCATATACCTTGCAAATCCATTGGGTCACATGTCTTATCATTCCTCTTATCGTGTAACAGTAACAATGACATCTGAGAAATGCTACTATGCAGCATGCAGCATGGAAGGTCTACAGAGCACGCCCCTCATGGTACATGGTAAGCAAATGGGGTGATTAGGATTATTGATGTAGCAGGCCACCACGTCGATAGGCCATATACCAAAGCCAAAGGATGGGCCAGTGGTTGCATCTAATGAATATCCTACGAAAGGAACAGTTGAGAAAAGCTCCATATCTATAATATACATAATGCAAGAAGTGTTTGGCCACTTTTACCCCTATAATTAGTCATGGAAAGGGCCGAAAGTTTTGGTTTTTTCATCTTTGTAGCCCTTCAACCCACGGGTATTTGTGTCCTTTTTAATTCCTCCCTGGAAGTAGCTCACACCAGTGTTCGAAATATCGATACTATCAGCCGATATTATCGTTATCGGCCACCGTCGACACGAAACCCCTCAGAGATACCAAAATTTTCCAGAATTCTTTGAATCATGCGATATATCGCATAATATCGCACGATATTGTGCGATATCGCCGATATTAACGTCTTTCTCGTGTTTTATTGGGGGATTTTATCATTTTTCAATGCGTAATTAGCCGAAAAAATCGAAAAAATAAAATAAAAAAGGAGAAAAGCTTTCAATCGACATAAGAGAGGGGATTTCGGTACCTGTAGAAGCGGATTGCGTGATCCGCAGTAAAATTTGGTGGGCCATGATCGACAGCGGTGCGCCATGAGAAAAGATATCGAATTCCCCATTTTTTTCTTCGAGTAAATGATATATTGAAATTCTTCCACAGACGATTTTGGCAACAAAATCTCCAAAAATCTGGAGATTAGGAGTTTGGGTGAGAGATTTTAGGCTTTCGAAACCCTAGTTGTTTAAAAAATGATTTCGGAAGCCCTTTTACGATGAAGCGAATTGAGTATTATACCTAACACCTGGTGACGGACGGCACTGTCGAGGGCTTTGTGGGCCCACTTGATGTTATGTTTTATCCAATCTGTCCATCCATTCCGGAAGATCATTTTAGGACACGATTCAAAAAATGTGACATGTAAAAGTCTAAAAGTGGACCACACCATAAGAAGCAGTGGAGATTGAACACTTACAGTTGAAATCTTCCTAGGACCACCTTGATGTTTATTTGCCATCCAGGTCAAATAGAGGTTGATAAAGGTAAAAACTAAATATAAGTTTGATCTAAAACTTCTGTCGCTGCAAAATTGTTTTTCAATGGCATGCTTTCAATCTCGACTGCTTCATGTGGTGTGGTCCACTTAAGTCTTTAACCTGCCTAGTTTTTGAGATCACGTATTAAAATCACCTGTGAAAATGGATGAATGGCATGGATAAAAAATATACAATATGGTGGCCCCATAGATCTCCTGGCAAGTCCGTCAGTCTCATGCGCGGATTAGGTGTTACCGGATAAAATGGATTATTATACTTACGGTGGGGTCCAAGTCCAGCTTGAAGATTTAGTTTATATCTAGACCGTGCATCCATTTTTTCAGTCCATTTTAGGATGGGTCCCAAAAATTAAGTGGATTTAGGTCTCAGGAGGACCACACCACATGAAACAGTGGTGATTGACGGTCTCACCATTATAAATTCTGAATGACCCATTGTAGGGTTTTCATAATTTTTATTTGCAATCCAACCTATTGATAATGTCAAAAAGATCGGGATGAAGGGAAAATACAAAGATCATCTTGATCCTAAACTTTTGCGGCTCAAAAAAAAGTTTTTTATGGTCATTCATCTCTGTTGTTAGTGGTATGGTCCACTTGAGATTTGGATCTTCTTAAGGTCTTGGATCACGCCATAAAATGAGATGGAAAAACATATGAACGGCATGGATATACAAAAAATATATAGAGGTGGGAACCACACACAATTACAGTAACATCCACTAAGTGTTACCCGGGTAAGAGGTAAGAGTTAATCCGCTCCCTTTTACGTGAGACTTCCTTCCCTGCATTCACTCGCAATCGGAAGTTAGACATGTTCCGTGGGCCCTACTATGATGTTATTTGTTTTATCCGCACTGTTCACATATTTTGGATGATTAGTTTCGAGCATGAGATGAAAACTGAGTTAGATCCACATTTCAGGTGGACCAAACTAAAATTTTTTTTTAAAAAAAAAAAGTGGTGATTTAATGTTTAATATTAAAAACTTCTTTGGCCCACAATAACATTTATTTACCATCCAACCACTTATTAGGGCAGCTGATTTATTACATAAGATCTTGGATGAAGAGAAAACCAAATATAGCTTGATTGAAACTTTTGTGCCCCAAATTTTTTTTAATGGTGGCCATTGAATGACCAATGTTTCGTGTGGTGTGATCCACCTCATATTTGAATGTCTCATTTTTAGGCCCAAACTCTAAAATGATTTGTCAAAATGAATTGATAATTTAGATGCCCCATATTACATCGTGGTTGCCCCATAGTCAGGGTCCCACCCAATGCAATGGTTGATAGGAAGCGAATTCTGTAGTGGGCGTGGATTTGAGGAAGCATACTAAACTCTTTAGGGCCCACCTTGATGTATGTATTGCATATCCATGCCGTCCATTCATTTGGGCTGCTTATGGCATGATCTAAAAAAATGAAGCAGGTACAAGTTTTAAGTGGACCATACTGTAAGAAACATTTATCAATGATCTCCCACTATTAAAAACTTCCGGTCTACTGTAATGGTTATTAACCATCCAACTTGTTGATAAGTATATACATACGTGGATGAAAGGGAAATAAACAAATATTAGTTTGATCGAAAAAATTTGTGGCCCACAAAAGGTTTTTAATAGTCAATAACCACTATTTTGCGTGGAGTGGCCCTCATCCATCTAAAATTTGTATCTAAGTCTTTATTTATTATTTAATTTTAATTTTTTGCTTTTGAATAAATTAATTATGTTTTCATATATGTTTTGATACATTTTTATATGTTATGCATTTAATTTGAATATAGTTGCACTAGTTATATTAGACAGTGCAACTTATAACCTTATACAAACTAAACCTATTACATGCAATTATATTTTGAGATGTTATGATTTAAAATTGTATATTAACATATTTATTAACGATGCCTAAAGTTTTATTAAAAAATTCAACCATTTTCTCAGTATTTTCCCACGTTTCCCAAAAAGTGCGATAAATTATGCGATACAAACGAAATATCCCGTGTAATAACTGATATATATTTGTATCCCGAGGGTGCGATACATAATGCGATACCAATATTTCGAACACGGGCTCATACCCACTTCTTCTCTTCCTTACGTGCAGCCTACACAGAAGACGTAGTGTAATTAGGATATGTGTGGCTCTGTGGGACCCACTGTGATGAATGTGTGACATCCACTCCATACGTCTTGTGCCAGCTCATGTTAGGATGTCACCAAAAAAGCAATGGAGATGTAAAAGCTTGAGTGGGCCACGGATTCGGTTAGGGATTCAGAAAAAAGTTGAGATGAGTCGCCATTGTTTCCTTACTTTGCATGTTTGCAAACTTGCATTTAGCCCCCCCCCCCCCCCCCCGCTCTCTCTCTCTCTCTCTCTCTCTCTCTCTCCCCCCTAATCTATCATGTGTGTTGCACGTGCCCCATCCCCCAAGTTCAACTAACAACTAGATGGTAAAAGGCATCCAATCACTATGATTTTTGGCCTATTAACCCACACATGGTTGCCAACAAGATCAACTGTTGGGTTTTTTCAAAATAAGAAGAAAAGAAAATTCGAAAAAGGATTGTGGTTTTGGTGATTGTTGGTGTGAATGGTGATGCCTCTTAGTGAAGAAAGCATCTTTTGAATTTGAAATGGAGGAATGCCATTGTTGGAAAGACACCACCATTGATGAGGAGACACCATGGAAGAAGATATCTTTTCATGAAAAGGGCTTTAAACATCTCTTGTGATTCTATATAAACTCATCTCTAGGTCAATCCGAATTAACAATTTCCAACAATCTCTTCTCCATCTTCTTCTTCTTCTCCATTGTCGTTTTTGGATGTTCTTTGGAAAAATACAGTTTTCAGGCGCTAAACTGCAAATAGTTTTTCAGGCAGTAAATTATAAACAGTTTTCAGGGGATAAATTGTAACAGCACAGAAGTCAGGGTTTTACGTTGTAAAAGTATGTTTGGGGTGCAATTTTTCAATTTTACAGGCCAAAACCCACATTTCTTCGGTCTTGGAGAAGAGGCTTATTGTATCCTAGAGGCAGATTTATTGTAACCCTCTTACAAATTGGTTTAATCACCAGTAGGGTGTGAATATCGCCTTAAAGATAGTGACATTGTAACACGCCTTAAGCCTATCTTTAAGTAATTCATTTTTTATTTTTTCGCCTCAACAATAACAATTTTAAGGCGATATAATGGCCTCTTCTATGGGTCATCCTGACTTTGTTCGAATTATGCCGTTTGACTGCTCAAATTTTCTTCAATGGTAATCGAGGGTCCATCTCTTACTCACATCACTCAAGTTCGATCATGTGCTCACTTAAGATCCTCCTTCACCACTGTAAGGCCCCTATCCTAGTCCGTACTGTTCCGTCAACTCCCGCGATCCTTTCTGTCGAATTCCGGCAACCTGCGACCTATAATCAACTTTTGCGTACGGCCCTAAGTCGTATCCCGTAGATTTGAATCAGCTTAATCTGAGACTTATACCATTGCGACCGCACTATCGCCGCAGTTCCAACGTCGTGTCTTCTATATTGATCTGATACCCTGGCCAAGAGATGTGGGTCTGCATTAGTTTGAGAAAAAACACCGCACATTTGCAATCCCAAGAGAATCTCTACAACATATCAAATCAATCTCATCAATCACTCCCATCAATCACCTCTCATGTCAAATACAAAATTCCATCCCCAAGCAACCCCAAAGTTAAAGCAACCCATCCCTCACATGTCAAAGTACACATCATCCATCACTCACCTTTTCACCCATCACACCCATCCCCCTCTCTTACAACCTCTCTCTCCCTCATTTTCCCCCCAAGCTCCATGAAATCAACCCACATCCAAGGGAGAGGAGAAAGCTAGGTGTGGCTCACCTTTCTACCACACAATCCCATCACTCAAAGATCATCTCCACCATTGAAATGCATCCCCCGGAGCTATAGGATGCGTTGATAGAAGAAGAAGTCCAAGAAGATTAAAGGTGGGTAATTTTTTATTTGGATTTGATGAATTGAGGGCCCATTATGATGTATGTGTATGATCAAAGAGGGGCACATAGTGGCGGGGTCCCTCCGGTACATCGATCTCCCTTTCTCTTTCCTATATTCCATGGCCCATCTTAATGTATTTTATCCATGCCATCCACCCAAATGGACCAAACCGCTGTCCTACTTGCTGCTCACTTTCGGGCAGGGTTGGACATAAGGAAAATAAATGTCAGCCTTGATCCTAAACGGGTGGGCCACACTGACGTGGACCCCACCTGATATATGTATTCCATCCATGCTGTGTAAAGGACGGTAGAGCCCACTTGGTATGTGTTACATGTTCACAGCCAGTAGCAGGTGCTGTTGGAGGAAAAAAGGGCAGCTTAATACATAATTTTTAGTGGCCCACTCAAGTGGACCTTACCTGGATGTATGCATCCGATCCACACCATCCACCCTACTTCCCAGCTCATTTTAGGCGTTGAGCCAAAAAATGAAACTGAACTGAGCCTTTGGCGGGCCTTATTGTAGAAAGTAGCACTTTGAATGATATAAATTGTTCGGAGCCATCGTGATTTATGTGCATCAGAACATGTCCAATATTGGACTCATTTGAGCTGTCCCGAGCCCGGGAATCCAACCCACTGACCCACCTAGGAAGTTCTTCAAAAAAAAAATAAAAATAACTAACACTGTTGTTGTCAGCGTCTAGAGGACGCTGTAGCAAGCAGTGTTCGCTGCTGTGTTTGGACGTAGGGTCAGTGGGCCCCACCATAGGCCCCACCTTGATGAATGTTGAACATCAACACCGTTCATTTAATGGGTCCCCTTTAACCAACGGGTCACCCCAAAAATCAGCCATATAAAGATCACAGGTGGACCACACCATCTTCAATCATGTGAAGATATACTAAACCATATGAAAGCATTTGTTGGGGTCCACTTGAGCTCTGGATGCACTTGAAACTTGGTTTGACCCCTTAATCTAGTGGGACACACATAATGGATGGGATGGATTTGTGAACTATGGAGGGTAAAACCCTCAACTGTGGTGTGTGCGTGGTGCAGCGTCCTGTGTTGCTGGACGCAAGGGCCAGGGACCATGGTCCTAGCCACGATGCATGTGTTTCATCTATGCCGACCAGCCATTTGCCTGGATAGCTCGTGGACCCCACCTCTGATGACTTTAATCCCCACCATCCATCTCTGTGGGGCCCACCATGACGTGGTGTTTTATCCAGGTTGTCCAGACCGTCCAGCGTTTGGATGTGAACCACCATGATGTGGGCTTTTCTCCACACCGTCCAGTTGTGGACCCCACCAGAAATATGTGTTTCATCCGTGCCGTCCAGGTGATGGACATAGAACCCCCTCTCCGTACGTGTGAATCCACGTCGTCCACCCGTGATAGCAACACGTGGTGTGCATGTTTAAGATCCAGGCCGTGGACAGCCTGGATGTTTACAGCGATCAGCAGCTGGAGTGTTATAATATAATATTATATATACGTATATTCCACAGCCTAGACGTTTGCAGCGATCAACAGCTGAAGTGTTATACTATAATATTCTATATACGTATATACATATACATAACATACCATATGTGGTGGGCCCCACGTGGGACCCACCCTGATATAGGATCCATTTCTACACCGTTCAGATTACAGGATGGTGGGACCCACCTTCCATGCATGTGTGCAAGTCGTCCATCCAGCAGCAGGTAGCTGCTGGGCAGACGTCAGCAAGTCCTGTGGGTCCGCCAGCTGTATGGTGTCAGCAGCTTTGTGGGTCCCACAAGCTGTTTGTGTTTCATCTATTCCGTCTATGGGACGATGGGACCCACCTTGATGGTGTGTTGTATATCCGCTCTGTCCATGGGATCGTGGATACCACCATGATGTATTTATTTAATCCACACCGTCCACATATCCAGATGGTGTTGTCCAATGTTTGGACAGTGCTGATTTACATGGACAATGTTTAGACAGTGCCATGGGCTCCACCGTGATGTATTTGTCATCTACGTTGTCCATCTTATGTGATGCGGCCCACCTTGATATATGTATTCTATGTTCACACCATCCATCGCTGGACGGTGCCATGTGGGGCCTACCATTGATGCATGTATTGTATACCTTCGTCGTCTGCCCCTTGGACATATGGCCTACCTAGAGGTACGTGTTGTATCCAAATCGTCTAGTCATCTGGGTCACCCAGATCGTCCAGATCATGGGGCTTACCTTGATGTGTATGTGGTCCATTTGATGACGCCCGATGAAATGTAATTAGGGCCTAGGCATGAGGCTCATTGAGATGTATTTGTAGCCCATATATGAGGCCAAATGTGATGTATTTATGGCCCATTAGTGCGGCCCATGGATGTAGCCCACTTGATACGTATGAGGCCCATTAGTGTGACCCATTGATGTAGCTCACTCGATGTGTATGAGGCCCATTAGTGTGGCCCAAATTGATATACATGAGGCCCATCGGTGCAGCCTATTTGATATATATAAAGCCCATTGGTGCGGCCCATCATGATGTATTTTAGCCCATGGGCGGGGCCCACCCATTTGTATTGTTAAGCCCATGTAATGAGGCCCACTTGATATATGAGGCCTAGTATTGAGGCCCGTGCGATGAGGCCCATATGATATATTTGAGGCCCAGGTGCAAAGCCCACCTATTATGTATTCGATGCCGATGTGATGTATGTGTGGACGTTACATTGTGTATGAATCCCTTATGTAGGTTACTCCTTGGGAGCAATGTTGGTTAGATGTCCACATTGATGTGCAATGATGGTTAGATGTCCTCATTGTGACCTTCCTGTAGGCTTTGTTAGACCCATTCGCACCATTCTTTAAGTGGGTTAACCTAAATAAGTGGGCCTCATTCGCCATAGACGGATGGCTCCGTGCCATCAAATTTGATATAACTACGGTCATGGGCCGGTCTTTATATTATGGTTGATCAGCTGTCCATTTATGAACCCCACCTTATTTATATGCCGATTTTCGATGTCGATTATCGATGTTGATTATCAATTCCGATTGCCAAGGCCCACTGTGATGAATTCGAGGCCTATAGGACGTGGCCCATTGTGATATATTTTCAGCCCATACGATGAGGCCCGACTTGATGTATATTAGGCCCGTGTGAGCAGCCCATTGTGATATATATTAGACCCGTGAGATGCGAACTACTTGATATATATGTGACTCATAAGTGAGGCCCATCATGATGTGTATTAAGCTCTTGAGTGAGGCCCATGGTGTTGTATATTTAGCCTTTTGGGAGGCCATGAGTCCATTATATGTTTGGCTCTATATGGGTTATTCCTTGGGGGCAATATTAGTTAAATGTCCACATTGTCGAGGTTGATTATCGATGCCGATTATTGATACCGATTATGAGTATGTGACAGCATATCATCATGATACATGCTCATACGCATCATCTGCATGTTTGTTATGAGATGAGGTTGACCATTGCATATGTCATTAGGTAGGTTGTTAGGTGGAGGTTTTCTCACATGAGCGTACGGTATGCGTAGGATTGATGCATGCTTGGATTGTATGACTCATGCATCTTGCATTATGTGTTATGATTACTATATGCCCTAACGACATCAGGGTTGTAGCTTCCACAGACATATCGTGGATGGCTAGATGGGACACCAAAAATCTGTTATATATGGGGTGCTATAGATATCTCTGGGTGAAAGTCCCTAAACCCTCTTGGTTCCAGAGGTTGCTCTAACTTCTAGACCGAATGGATGCATGAGCGCATGAGGGTCGTATACTGTTAGGTCGCATTTTCCACTGTGTCGTGGTCAGTTGGAAGGGGGTGAGGCCTTACCTGCCCGAGAAGAGGGGGCAATGCTAGGCTGAGTCTGACCAGCTCGAGGAATGGGTCCGCTATCGACGAGCCGAGCCCAATATTAACAGGCAGATAGTGAGGTGTCTTCCACTCACCTTATTGCACGCAATGGGGCGGCAATCTGGCTTGGAGTGTAATAGACTCCGGTGATTTCTTAGAGAGTAACCGTACTGATACGTGGACTTATTGAGCAGGAATTGCATATTCATTCATTCATTCACTATCCACTCAGGCTGGTGGTGTGTAACTATTTGTTATGGGTACCTTCGCATGACTAGGATTTCGATTGGGCGCGCGATTAACCTGAGATCAGGAGTCTACCACATTGAGTCTGACTATTCAAATTTAAGTTGTGATGGGCCCCATAGCCTGCGATACTAAGTACTATCATCCCGACTTCACACTCTAGCATGGTCATTCCATTCGTACTGCATATTGCATTACATCCGCGGCATATGGCATTTTGGGTTGCCATGTTCCTATACTTATATGGTCTAGACGGACTTAGCAGGATTTACACATTGCATTGCATCCTTGGCATCTAATATTTGACTCTCTATGACTCCTCATTTGCATTGTTGATCTTTATTGCGTACTCTGATATTGTATGAGTCATGACTTGTCAGTATTTCTACTTACTCTGAAAATTTATGATTTATGATCTTGTCAGTATTTCTGTTTACTCTGATAATTTATGATTTATGATCTTGTCAGTATTTCTGTTTGCTCTGATAATTCCTGATCTTGTCAGTATTTTCGCTTACTTCGATATTGCTTACTTTGCACTTACCTTGTGCACACACTTTCACCACCTACGAAGCTTTCTATAAGCTTATGCATGATAGATGCATACAGGTGGTATTAGGTTGCAGCAACGATGAGCATGGAACATGCAGCGGTTTTCTAGAGCTTTGATTTTGACATATGTATTTTTCTTGCAGCATTGTAATCAAATGTTTATATTAGTGGATATGTAATGATGATGTTGCCTTTATGATTTGGGTATACTTGTGGTTATGCTTCTTATGAGACAAATGTACATTGAAAAATCCTCCTTGTAGAATCTCAGGATCGGAACCTGGCTTATGGACGCTGGGAGCCGAGAATGGGGTACTACGGAGGCTGTCGGCACCGAGTTCGGCGATTGGGATTCCTGTGAATCCGATTTTCGAGTTTGGGGCATGACAGCCACCATCTAACAATGATACATTAGAACAAATTCAAATGAAACAAAGTTGGAAGTGTAACGACTACCTATGAAAAGGTCATATTTTTAACGCTCTTTCTGATTCGTTATACGTTGTTTACTGTCAAAAGAAGACTGTTAAGGATTTGTTGCAGGCATTGCTCACCAAATACACTCAGAGGATGAAGGCAATAAAAAATTCTTAGTAAATTAGTTTTTAGAATTCAAAATGTTGGATGAAAAACCTGTCCTTGATCAAGTATATAAGTTACAAGTCATCATCCAACAGATTATTGCTGATGTCACTAATCTCGATGAATCTTTCTAAGTATCTATCGTTATTGTTAAACTTCAACCTAAATGGAATGATACTAGCAAAGCATTGAAACAGAAAAAAGAGAAAATGTCCTTGGAGGACCTCCTAATGTTTCTTCGAATAGAAGAAAAATTTAGGCTCCGTGACAAAAATGAAGAACAACAGGAGGCCCTAAATAACACTAATATAGTCGAGAATAGTGTGAATCGGGAATTAGAGAAGCCACCTTTTAAGAAAGATGATAAGCTCAAAACTAATAACCAAGGGTTCAAAAAGAACACATTTAAGAAAGGTTCATGCTTCTTCTGCAAAATTCCTGGTCACTTTAAGAAAGATTGCCGAAAATACAAAAAGAAAATGTAAGAAAAGAAACGGAAAGTCAATATGACGGATGACATGAATCTGACAGCTGTCATCTCTGAAGTTAATATGTTGAATGAGGATGTTGAATGATGGGTAGATTCTGACACTACCAAACATGTTTGTAGAAATTACAACATGTTCAATTCCTACGAATTAGTGGGGGATAATCAAGAACTAAATATGAAGAATGCCTCCACATGTAAGGTTGTAGGAAAAGGGAAGGTACGTCTTAATCTAACTTTCAAAAAAGTCCTTACTCTGAACGATGTGTTGCATGTACCGAATATTAGGAGAAATCTTATATTAACTAGTCTACTGACTAAGTTTGCATTTGGATTCCTATTTGAATCCGATAAATTGATTGTGTTTAAAAATGGGATATATGTAAAGAAGGGCTATGTATCTAATGAAATGTTTAAATTGAACCTCATAAATGAAAATTCTTCTTCCGTTTATATGCTTGATTCCCATTATGTTTGGCATGCTAGATTAAGATATATTAGTTATCGTAGAATGGATAATATATCTAATCTTAATCCAATTCCTAAGTATACAGAACCTAATGACAAATTTAGTATTTGTGTACAATCCAAAATAACTAGAAAACCGTTTCGAAAGGTGGAACCAGAATCAGAACTCTTACACCTAGTTCATAGTGACATATGTGAAATGAGTAGTTTAATAACAAGGAGGGGAGGGGGGGAGGGGGGGGGGGAGAGAGGTACTTCATAACCTTTATAGATGATTTCTCTCATTATACCTTAATATACCTATTGAAGAATAAAGATGAGACACTACAAAAATTCAAGATATACAAGGCAGAAATTGAGAACCAATTACACCAAAAGATTAAAACTCTAAAGTTAGACAGGGGAGGAGAATGTCTATCCTTAGAATTTTAAGAGTTTTGTAAAACTCATGGTATAATTCACCAAATTACAGCTCCCTATTCACCCCAACAAAATGGGATAACAGAATGGAAAAACAGGTCTCTCATAGACATGGTAAACTCTATGCTCAATAATGTGCATTTAAGTTCAGGATTTTGTGAAAAAGCTCTATGGACTGCATGTTATATCTTCAATAGGATACCTCAGTCTAAGACTTATAAGACTTCGTATGAACTATATAAGAATTCCTAACATCTCATACTTCAAGGTATGGGGTTGTAGAGCCTTAGTTAGGCTTACTGATCCTAAAAGGACCAAGGTATGGTTGAGATCTCTTGAGTACATATTTTCATAGGATATGCATAAAATAGTAAGGATTATATATTTCAAGTTGTAGAATCTAATCATGCTATCTCGATAAACACTATAATAGAATTTAGAGATGTCGAGTTCTATGAAAACTCATTCTCTTTTATAACTAAAAAAGAGACAAGACCTCAAGATCCTAGTACAAGCAGTAGTTCTCAAATACCTGATCAAGATATCTTACAAACTAACCATGTGTTGGAGAATTTTCTACACTAGAGTTTGAAAGTATATCACGCACTTTCTTTCGTCAAAGATCGGAACCCCAAGGTAAACCATATGGGATTTTGCCTGCCGAAAACCTATAACTTTCCACCGAATTGACTCTAGAAGTGAGAGCTTTTTCCTAGATCATGAATGTACTTTTCCTTCGGTTAATTTTTTAGATTGATTCTCTCTCATAGGCCCGGAGGAACTCTAACTATGAGTAACCATTCACAAACAACATAGAGTCATCCGCAAAAAGAATGTGAGAGATGATTGGGCACCCTCGTGGGATGTGAAAGGATTGGTAAAAACCCCTCGACACTAGGCCCATAGAAGCCATGATGAACAAGCTCAGAGACAAGGATCCCATTGCCTAAGATTGAGAGAGGCGATGAGAAACCCAACGCTTGCCCATTAATAAGCACGGAGAACCAACAATTTGACCAGCTCCGCTTAACCAAATTAACTCAATTCTCATTGAATCCAAGCCAGAATAATACTGCTTTAAGGAATCCCCAGTCCAACCTATCATAGGGTTTATCCATGTCCATCTTGAAGATCACATTATTCCCTCTCACCTTTTTATCTCCCTGAGAAGTTCATTTGCTAGAGTCACCAATTCCAAAATGTTTTGGCCTTTCACAAATGCCCCTTGATCTTCTGATATAATATGCGAAGCAGATGATTCAAACACAATGTGATTATCTTTGCAATGATTTTATAAGCACAACTGCATAAACGAATCGGCCAATAACCCCCAAATCTCTCTGAATTCTTGATTTTCAAGATGAAGAATATAAGGGAACTCTCGAAAACTCTCGGAAAGGCTCCACCTCTAAACGATTCACATGTCGTCACATAAATGTCACTGCCAACAACGTCCCAACAGAAAGAGAAGAAGGTTATAGAGAATTCATTCGAACCTAAAGCGGAATCCCCGGAATATCCATTACCACACTCTTCACTTCCTCCCAAGAAAGCACCCGCATTAACCTATCATTATCTTCTAAGGAGATGAGAAAGGGGAAACAATCAAGCATATCCCTCAGACTAGCGCACCCCTCAACTGTGAAGAGATTATTGAAATGAGAAATCACTTCTTCCTTGATCATGGTTAGGTCCACAATAGTTTCCCCTGAATTCAACTTTAGGCAGTTAATGGAGGAAGATCGTCTCCTCTCTGTTACTGGGTCATGGAAGAATGTCATGTTCTTGTCGCCTTCTAAAGCCAATTATTCTTGGCTTTCCACTTCCATAAATCTCTTCAAGAGGTTGCGCCTTCTTGAGATACTCCCTAGCTTGGACAAATTTAGCTTCACTAGTTGCATCCCCGCATCTCATAACTAACAAATCTGCTACAAGGACTCTGTTTTCCGCTTCCCTTACTTTTTTGAAAGACATTATCAAAAATTGACTTGTTTCACCATTTTAGAGTTGTCTTCAGCTTCTACAGTTTTAATGTGACCACCACCATGACGGCGCCATGCTCCTTTTCGGACCACACCCCTTTGACAACATCAAGGAACCCCTCACGGGAGATCCACATATGTTGGAACCAAAAGGGTTTAGGTGCACAATCTCCCTCCTCCTAGATGGAAAGGAGCAAATGAGTTTGATCGGAGTAAACAAGGGGAAGGAGATTTACCCTAAAGGACAGTAAACAATTAGCCCACTCCAAATTCATCAGAGCTTGATCGAGCCTGGCCCAATACTTAGGCCGTCATGGTTATTACACCATGTAAACTTACTCCTCACATACCCAACATGTATGAGCCTCGCATTCCCAATCGCAACATTGAACTCATCCATGCTTCCCACGTCTGGATCCTCCCCCTCAAGCTTCTCGCTCAAGTCAAAGCTAATATTAAAGTCTAACAAACTACTACCCAGATTACTGGGCTCATCCCAAAGTTCCCTCCTAAGAACCTTGTTACACTTCACATATATGAACGACATAAAGACTTTCTTAACACTCATTTCCAAAAGAATTTTAAGAGTAATGCATTGCTTAGAACTGTTATGCACCATAACATTCAAATAATTCTTAAACAAAATCCATACCTTTCCTCCATGATCAGGATTTGAGACCGAAGAGACGAAGCCCAATTTTTGCATTGTCCTTGCCCTTCTACTTTTTTCTTTTATTGATTCCAAAATTGCCACAATGTTCTATTTAAGGTTTCAAATTATGCAGGCATTCCCGACACCATGAGCATCCCAAACAATGGCACTAATCATTAGAAACGTACACTGTATTCACCACCTCATCTCCTTAACTTTTAAAAGCATCCTGTCCATCTTGAGTGTTTCTTGCAGTCTGGACTTGTGCTGTTCTTGCAACTATCCGATTCTAACCCCTCATCTGAGTTAATGCTATGCTTCTGAACACGGGTTTCTATTCTCCTGAACAACGAAACACCTAAAACGAGCTATCCCGTTCTCCATCTCAGTTACGTCGCCTAATTGAGCTCCGATGTCTAGAAGCACTTCTTCTTCCCAAGCATGCGCAGAAATTCCAAATATACGAATCCATACACCTTGGCTACCAACCCAAACCTCTACTTTCAATAGCTTTATAGCTCTACGAAGTTCCGAATTTAAAGCAAAAGACACCATTTCCTTTTTAGATTTGAAGGGAATCAGAAGCTATTCGAGGATAATCTTGTTATGTCCACTCTAGAAGCTCCAAACAAGGACGTGCAAAGCCCGTCCATGAGACACTAGGTTGAAACATTCGCATCCTACCCTGTACCCACTAGAGCAAGTTGCAACTGTCTCAATCTTCTAGCAGAAACCTTCTTCTGCGCTCCGGGGAGCAGATAAGGTGAGGCCCCGACCTCTGCCACGAGGAAGCGGATTGGGTATTGAGTAGTGAGTAGCATACCGAGTAAACTATGTGGAGCCCACTGTGACTTATGTACTTTATCCATTCCATCCATCCACTTTACCAAATAATTTTAATGTTTGATCCTAAAAATGAAGCATATCCAAGGCTCAGGTGGACCACACCACAAGAAACAGTGTGAATTGAGCATCCACTGGTGAAAAATTCGGGGGGAAATTTTTTGATCAAGCTAATATTAGTGTTTTCCCTTCATCCATGTCTTAGTGATCTTACAATTAGAGGTGGGCATGATTTGAGACGGACCGAGTTAGGTCCAACTCGACTCAATCCGGTATTGTCAAAACCCTGACCCAAACTCGATTCGACACGGGACTGAGTCCAGCAGGCCTAACTCGATCTGAACCAAATCTTGGCTAGGCTAACTCGGTTGACCCGAACTGAGTCCAACTCAGTCAAAGATACTGAGTTGAATCGAGTTGGCTACGGTTCGGATCGGGTAACGAGCTCAAGTAGATCATGTAAAAAATCGTTGAAAATTTTCTGAGCCCCACTGTCTGGTCCGACTCGACTCGATGCCCACAGCCCACCTCTGGTGACTCGCGTGGGAACATTACTGATTGGACCAGCTACAGTAAGGCATTTGCATGGTGGGGCCCATCTAATGGACGAGTTGGGTGGCTTGGGTTTATCTCATGCGTGTAAATGTGATGACGTGTCAATGGGTATTGAAATTGGACACCGGTAATACCAAACATTCATTATTCATACAAGTATAGTGAGTACTACCTGGGACAAAGAGGATGGTGGAGGGGGACGACAGGGTCCCACCTTTGACTGCTTTTGCACGGGTGGAGCTAGGAGCTGGGAACGGAACATCTTTCATTGGACCAGAATCCATGACCAAGATCATTTCAGTCATGGTTCATTGGTTACTCTTAACATTTAATATTATTAAAAAAAAAACTTAATTGATATCGACAGATTGAAACATTTCATGCCACACTGGATCAAAGGTCTATTGTCGATTAGACCAAATATTTCAACTCCTAAAATATCACAAATCCAACTTCCAAGGTAAATAAACTACTTCCATAAAACGAACAAAGTAAATAAACTCTGTCAAAAATCAAAAGTAAATAAATGATGTCCATATACAGATAAATAAAACTTTCATTCATTTAATAACATCTGTATAATGAATGCCTTTGTGGCGTGTAACCAGAGTAACCTTGTCGATAATAGCAACCCCCTACTCCACCTACACCTCCGCCTTTGTTGCCAGAATCATCCTTTGGTTATCTTTTTATGGTTTTAATTACATGAAAACTCTGGGCTGACTCTTAGCTGGAGGTATCCAAAAGATGGCCGTTTACCTCTACTGAATCAAATGGTGAAGATGCCTTTTCATCGTCCTCATTCATAGATCCGACAATTTTTCAGCTGCTTATTATGATCTAATTTGTATGGATTCCCAACCACTTATAAAATGCTGTGAGATTTTTAAGAAACTTTAATGATTTACTCGTGTTTGCTTCAGCACTGTGTTGTCTTGAAAGGGGTGAATGTTATTGTCTAGTCTTAGATACTATTTTCAAGCTTTCTTTTACGACCTCTTTATAATTTTGTTCTTATTGTTCCTTTACAATTTTCTCCTGTTCTTCTTCTCTACTAATTATGAAGGGCGCGAAGGCAGTTCTTTTGCTTAACCCTTCTTCATTTATAATAGACCTACTTTTATATCTTATGTGGCTAGTTGTATTGGTTGTAGTTGTAGGGGGTGGAGAAAGTCTTTGTATTTGAGTCGAGAATGACTCGAAATAAATCTTGGACTTTCCAATGAGCTTTGCTACATAGTGCAACATCTCCTCCCCTACAAGCCAAATGTAATGTTAGCCGATTTGTTTTGTTTACAAATTATTTTCCACACAACTTGCATTGTAACTTTATCTTTTCATATTGAGAGTAAATTTGAACTCCATAATCCTATATATGTACTGATATATTATCTTTCGAAGACATATCTCCATATGTATATTTTAAAAGAAAAATATTTGATTAAGTTAAGGCAACATAAAAAAAAAAGTTGTAGTGATGAATGAATGCGATTAACCAACCGTATAATATGAGATTTAAGTAACATTAACTAATTTAAGAGTACAACGCAATACAAGTGTCGCAGTTTGATAGACGATTCCAGTCCCAGTATCATGGTTGTTGACTGGAGAGAAGATCTTCTCACCAAGCCCATGCGATGGGCTAGTACACCTAGAATCCCTAGCATCCACACAGTGGACTTATCAGATGAGTGGCTTAGATCTTGTACACGTGTTAGGTTGCCACACGTGAGAGTCGGATTAGTCAAAAAATTGCAGCATGCTTTGCATGCAAAGAAAATGACATTTGCTTTGGAAGTGGATTGGCTGGTGTAGCACACACCAGGTATATAGCTGCTGTAGGTACGTGTCGTGCAAAGACGAGCATTGATGCTCCTAGTACTCTGAGTTGTGGGAGCGGTTCAAAGGGGATCAAAGTTATATGGGCCCTACAGTGATGTATTTATTATATCTACACAGTTCATCTATTTTTAGAGATCATTTTAGAGTATTATCCAAAAAATAAATCATATCCAAAGATTGAACCACACCACGAATAGTAGCAGAGATAATGATTTTCACCATTGAATAATTCGTAGGGCCCACCATAACGTTTATTTTTCATCCAATCTGTTCATAAAGTCACAAAGACCTGAATTGAGAGGAAAAAATAAATTTCATATTGATCCAAAACTTTTGTGACCCCAAAAAGGGTTTCAATGGTAGACGTTCAATCCCCTACTGCTTTTTGTAGAGTGGTCCACTTGATAGTTAGATTGTCTTATTTTTCGTCTCAAGCCTTAAGACGAGTTTGTCAAATGGATGGACGGTTTGGATATAACACATACTTCATGATCAGACCCACATAACTTGTTGACTTCAATAGAGTAGCTATATAGCCGGTGTGAGGTACACTAACAATCCACTTCCACTTGCTTTGTCTCCATTGACACAAATTGCATTGTCTCCATGGACTCAAATTGGCCTTTTTTCAAAATGGATCTGCTTCTCACCCAGCGACTAGCCAATGGCTAGTGGTGGGTACTCTGTGGGTCCCATCACGATGTATGTGTTTCATCCATGCTATTCACCCATTCTTCTAGATCATTTTATCGTATGAGCCCAAAAATGAGGTTGATTCAAACCTCAAGTGGACTGTAAGTGTTGATTGAATGACCACCATTAAAAACTTCTTGGGGGCAATGAAAGTTTTGGATCAAGTTGATATATATTTTTTCCCTTCATCCGAGTCTGTATGACCTAATCAATAGGTTAGATGTCAAATAACCATTACGGTGGGCCTTAAGAGGTTTTTAATTGTGGAAATTCAATCACTACTGTTTTCCCATGGTGGGGTCCACTTGAGATTTAAATCTACCTAATTTTTGGGATCAAGCCCTGAAATTATCTTTCAAAATGGATGAACGGCATGGATAAAACACATACATCATGGTAGGGTCCACATAGCACCGACCACTAGCCACTTGGCTGGTGGCAGCGTCACTGGCCAAACCGTGTCCGACTTTTGGGGAGGTTACTTAGATGTCAGGCACACACATCACGGTCGGCCATGTTACTTGGAATGGATACGTGGTTATGTGGTCTGGGTCATCCATCAAGAATCCATGTCGGGCCCATCACGGGTGGGCTAACCAATTGTCCATCAAGCTACGACTCAACGGTTGATAAGAAACCAAAATCTAGCAATATCGTGGAGGCAACAACAGGCAAACCAAAACCCAGTGGCTAGTGGTCGGTGCTCTGTGCGCCCCACCATGATGTATGTATTTTATCCATCTTTACTATTTTAAGTCTCGATCCCAAAAATGAGAGGGATATAAATCTCAAGTAGACCACACCAAAAGAAAATAATAGTGATTGGATATCCACCATTAAAATCCTCCTAAGGCCCACTGTACTATTTATTTGACATCTATCTGTTTAATAGGTCATATAGACCCAGATGAAGGAAAAAAACAAAGATCAGCTTGATCCAAAACTTTTATCCTCAAAAAAGGTTTTTAATGGTCCACACTCATTCAACACTATTTCTTGTAATATTGTCCACTTGGAATTGGGATATACCTCATTTTTGTTTTAATCTAAAACCACAAAATTATCTGAAAAAAATATATAGACAGCATGGATTAAACTCATACATCATGGTGGTGCCCACAATGCACCCACCACCATCCATTGACCAGTGGCAGCAGGAGTAGCCAATCTGGTTCCGCAACAACAATACCAACAGCGGAAGTGGATTGGCTGGTGTACCACACTCCAGCTACATAGTTGTTGTAGATACGTGTCGGGCGAAGAACGAGCGCCGACGCTCTGTGTTAAAAAAACGATTCAAAGGACATCAAAGTTACATGGCCCCATGATGATGTATTTATTACATCCACACTGTTCATTCATTTTTTGAGTTCATTTTAAAGCATTAGGTAAAAAATAAATGATAACCAAAGCTTAAATGGACCACACCAAAAATAGCAGCGTGGATAATGATTTTCACCGTTAAAAAATTTGTAAGGCCCATGTTACTGTTTATTTTCCATCCAATTTATTAATAAGGTCACAAATATATTTATTAAGTGGATCAAAAAAAATTTCATATTGATCTGAAACTTCTGTGGCACCCAAAAGGGTTTCAATGGTAAACATTCAATCTCCCATTGCTTTTTTTAGTGTGGTCCACTTTATCTTTAGATATGTCTTAATTTTTTTCTCAAGCCTTAATACGAGATCTCCAAATGGATGAATGGTTTAGATATAACATATACCTCATGATGGGACCTACAGAACTTCCTAACGTTGATACAACAGTTATACAGCTGGTGTACGCCAGCCAATCCACTTCCACCCACCACAACATCACACAAACCGCACCAAAAAAACCTAACTTTCGAAACCCTCAAGACATAGGTTTTGACTGTTTGCTCTAACATGCCCCATACGCCCACCACGTGGCACCACAAGGCACCTCCACCAAATCCAACTATCAGGATCCATCTCCAACCAACAATATCTAGCCCACGCAACCCAAGAAATCCCTCCCCACTAAAGCCTATATAAACACAACAAACCCAGCTTATCCGTTCAAGAAATTCAATCTCTCCAATTGAAATTTCCTTCACCCAAACACCCAAAAACAGAAATGGGAGATTTCTCAATCCCAATCCGCACGAATCCCCATACAACCGTGACCCCATGTTTTTCTCCAGCTGATGAGCCCCTCAACTGGGGTGCATCAGTCGAACCACCCAAATGCAGCCATCTGGACCAAGTCAAACAAATGATGGCCGAATTTCAGGCCCCACGTATAGAGCTGGCAGGGTCTGGGTGTAGCAGCAATCGCACAATCAGCAAACATCCACCTCGATCTAGCCGTTGAAAACCGCCCATCCGTTGATGCAAGCAGCCAATGGGTGACAGACAGCACATCCAAAGGTGTAGATAGCTACGGCGTGACCACTGGATTCGGCGCGACATGCCATCGAAGAACCGACCAGCCCGGTGCGCTGCAGAAGGAGATAATCCGGTTCCTTTTTTTTTAAATTTTTTATTTTTAAACACACGCACGCACAATGCACACGCTCACTCACAGCCCGGTGAGTTGCAGAAGGAGCTAATCCAGTTCCTTTTATTTTTTATTTTTTATTTTTTATTTTTAAACACGCGCACACACTGCACACGCTCACTCACAGCCTCGGTGCGCTGCAGAAGGAGCTAATCCGGTTCCTCAACGCTGGCATTTTTGAGAAAATCGAGCCATTGCCGGTATCCACCACACGTGCCGCCATGCTGGTACGTGCCAACACTCTACTGTAAGGCTACTCTGGCATCCGATGGGAGATCCTTGAGGCCATCATCGGGCTACTGAACGGTCGGATCACACCAATTCTCCCGCTCCGTGGAACAATCACTGCGTCCGGCGATCTTGTACCATTATCATACATCGAAGGGCTGTTAACTGGCAGACCGAAAGCGAAAGCTATCCTGCCAGATGGCACCATCGTCAGTGCTGATGACAGCCTAAGACGAGCTGGCGTCACTAGTGGGCCATTTGAATTGCAAGCAAAGGAAGGGCTGGCGCTTGTCAATGGCACAGCCATTGGATCTGGCCTTGCATCCATCGTGCTGTTTGATGTATACATCCTCACCGTCCTTGCCATCGTCCTATCAGCGATCTTCTGTAAAGTGATGAACGGGAAGCCGGAATTTGCTGATCGTCTGACATACCAGCTGAAACACCATCCTGCTCAGATAGAAGCTTTTGCAATCATGGCTCACCTTCTGGAAGGAAGCTCTTAGATGAAAGCAGCTCAGAAGCTTCATGAAATGGACCCACTTCAGAACCCAATCAAGTCAGACACGCTCTGAGGACATCTACTCAGTGGCTTGGGCCCCACATTGAAGTAATCAGATCAGCCACACAATCCATCCAACGAGAAATCAATTCCGTCAATGACAATCCATTGATTGATGTCTCCAGGAACATTGCTTTGCATGGTGGAAACTTTCAAGGGACACCGATCGGTGTGTCCACGGACAACGCGAGACTGTCGAACGTAGCGATTGGGAAGCTCATGTTCGCTCAGTTCTCTGAGCTTTTCAACGACTTCTACAACAACAGCCTGCCGTCCAATCTCACTGGTGGGCTAGACCCAAGCTTGGATTATAGATTCAAAGGTGCAGAAATCGCCATGGCGGCTTACACATCAGAGCTCCAGTTTTTAGCTAATCTAGTCACCAACCATTTCCAAAGTGCCGAGCAGCACCATCAAGACGTGAATTGGCTGGGTTTGATCTCATCGCGGAAGACGGCTGAAGCCGTCGAGATACTTAAACTCATGTCGGCGATGTACATTGTCGCTCTGTGCCAAGCTATCGATCTCCGACACGCAGAAGAGAATTTGAAACATACAGTGAAGCAAGTGGTAGGTCAGGCAGCAAAGCGAGCGCTGGCTATCAGTACACATGGCGAGTTTCTTGAATCTAGGTTTTATGAGAAGGATCTGATCAGAGTCGTTGAATCTGAGCATGTTTTTACTTACATTGATAATCCATGTAGCTCGACCTATCCATTGATGGAGAAGCTGAGGCAGGTGCTTGTTGAGCGGGCCATGGAGGATAGAGAGAAGGATGGTGGGGCTTCGATTCTCCAGAAGATTGTTGTGCTTGAACAAGAGCTGACGACCCATCTCCCCAATGAAGTTGAATCCACCAGAAATGCGGTTGATGCTGGGATTCCCGCTATACCCAACAAGATCAAGGAGTGCCGATCGTCCCCGTTGTATCAGTTTGTGAGATCGGAGCTGAAGACATCTCTCCTGTCAGGTACTAATATGCCATTGCTGGGAGAGGATTTTGATAAGGTGTTTGTCGCGATCAATGATGGGAAGCTCATCCATCGACTGCTGGCCTGTTTGGATGGATGGGATGGTGCTCTAATCGAGATTTAATGATCGAAATTGGATTTTGTTTTCTTCGGTTCGTTGATTTGGAAGGTGGCCCACTGCACATGAACATGATGCAAATTTATGTATGTATTAGTAATCTGAATACACCGATGCAAATAATAAAAGATGGTAAGCTTAGTTCATGGATTTGAATTTTGATAGATGGCTGTTTGGAAATACTGAAACATTGGAAGACCAAAACACCATCCTATGCAGGTCAGGTTCTGCAACAAAGAGAAGCTAAAAGCTCTGTTTGCACTCATTCATGCACCGCATGTGGGGCCCATCTGATGAATGGAGAGGTTGGTTTTGGGTCACTATATAGTGGGGTGGGGGACCACATGATATGTGGTTTCGATCTGGAATACTAGCAACTATGATGATATTTGCTAGCTTATGGTGCATTTGGTAGGACCGCATATCATGATATTTCGCACCAAATTAAGCTGATTTAATCAGAAAATATCATGATATTTCTATAACGCACGGAATTATAGAAATCCATTCCTTATTCTAGCAAAAAAGAAAAACTCTGTTAGGACTCGGTTCGTGCATTTGTGGCCTATCTATATATGACCAATCCAATTAGTGGAAAGGCTGGTTCTGGATCACCATATAGTGGGGCCCACATTATAAGCGTCCTGGATCTGGAATTCTTGCAAGCGTGATGAAGTTTGCTAGCTTAGGGTGCTTTTGGTGGCACCAAATATCAAGAAATTTCATGATATTTTGCACTGAATTAGAGTGATCAATCATGAAATATCATGATATTTTGTGCAACCAAACAAGGCCTTAGTTCCTTTGTTTGGTGGTTATCTGTTTTCGTAACCACACCAATCACTACACCAAAATATCAATTCTAGAACGAAACGTGATTTTGGTTCTGAGATGATTTCGGTTCTGAGACGGCTTAACGTTTTAAGAGGGTCCAGATTCGAAACCGTACCATAGCAAAAATAAAATAAAATAATATTCCAGCTCTCTCTCCCGCTCCCTCACTCCCTCACTCCCTCCCTTGCAATCTCTATCGCTCTCTCTCTCCCGCTCCCTCACTCCCTCACTCCCTCCCTTGCAATCTCTATCCCTCTCTCCCTCCCGCTCCCTCACAGCTGATTTCCCTCTCTCTCCCGCTCCCTCACAGCTGATTTCCCTCTCTCTCTCTCTTTCAAATTTCCTCCATTTTCCCTTTCCTTCATCAATCTCCACCATCGATTTTCCGACCTGATCCTCCTCCATGGCCTCACAAACCCCCAATTCGACTCATCTCATACCCCATTTTTGATTACCTGCCATGGCCTCGTTGACCCCAAATTCGGCTTATACGAAACAACATTTCCGCTCTCGCTCCCATCGGAAGGTTCGAATCGTAGCAAAAATCAGGGGTTTTCTTGATCCAGAGATCGAATCCTCTGACAGGGTTTCAGGGCCTCGGATTTCTGTCCAGAAACCCAATGGAGAATTATCGGACGGCATAACGATTTTACTCGGCGATCAAATGGAAAGGTAAGCATTCTTGAAAGAATTAGGGTTTGCATTTTCTCTTGAAAAATCTTTTCCCCCTACATAGGTGTATGGAATGGTACAGAACGGATTAGTCAAGATTCTAGGTTAATCTTCCTCATCTTTTGTTGGGATCTAGTTTAGGGTTTCAGAAGTGTTATAGGAGATTCAGTGAGGAGAGATTGGACAAGGTGCGATATCTAGGCCATTGATCAGGTGGGTCCACCTTGTTCATGTTTTGGTACAAAAATCTGGCCATTTCTCTGATCAAGTGGGCCACACATGTATGAGAAAAGGGATGCTTGTAAAGGGACCAACAACTATATTCAATGTACTTGTGTGGCCTACCTGACAAGTGTTGGGTTCTAGTTTAGGGCCTGAGAACTGGTAAAGGAAATTCACATGAGGAGAGTTTGGACACAGTGTGACATCTGGGCCATTGATCAGGTGCAGTCCACCATTTGAATGCCTTACTCCAAAAAATTTGGCCATCTGCTGATCAAGTGGGCCCCACTAGTATGAGAAAATGGGTGGTTGAAAAGTAGGACCGACGGTTATACTCAATGTACATGTGTGGCCCACCTTACAAGTGGACTCCCTTGATTTTTGGACTGGGAATGCTTGCAGTTGGGCACATCTTAGTTATGATTGGCTCCTGTCTTGCGCGTGTGCATTATTGGCATGTATTCCATGAATGGCCTGCTCAATATCCCTTTGTTCAAGTTGCTTCAGCATTTTTCTTTGGGTTTTGGATTTGATATTAAGGAGAACTCTTTTCACCTCCATAGTTGTTTAGAATCTACAGACTACATTACTGTTAGGAAAAAAAAAACTATGTATTCTTTTCTTCGATGGTTTCATTGTGAAGGGCTTTGAGTTTTAGGTGAAGACGAACCTTTTTTTGTGTGTGTGTGTGTGTGTGTGTGTCTTGAAGTCTTGTATAGAATCTTACAAGCTACAACAAGGTTCAAAACTTAAGTAATAGTGGATTAATGAAACATCTCATAAAAAAAAATATGATGACTCGTCAGTAAAACCATGATTTTTCCCCAATTTGTGCACATAACAATGATCTATGCAATGGGACTCATCTTATGCATGGGTCAGCTGTCCCACATACATGCAATGTTGAAGGTGAGAAAAACTGAGCAAGTTGGCCTATTATTTTTAAGTAGACACATTTTAGTAAATATTTGGTCCTTGTCATGTCTTATATGATTTTAGATTAAATTTTTTTTTTCATCAGGTTAATGAAGACAAAAATCGGAGGATGAGTAGTGGCAGCCCTCATCCTGCTGAAAGTGTTAGGATTAATAAGTCTTTATACTCCTTCTAGAAAGTTGTTTACTCTTTGAATGCCAATGACAATCACATCCCATATTGAGAGACCAAACTCACTCACATTTTGCAAGATTCCATAGGCGGAACAAGATAAGCTTTGATGATTGCTTGTTTGGTGAGAGTTTTTGTTATTGTATTATTAGGGTTTTCGGGCTTTTGTAGAGCAGGGGAGGTTCTTCCTGAAGCATGGAGCAATTCTACAAAAAAGGAAAGATAAATTAATCTATCATTCAGTAGTAAATCAAAACAGGCGAAGTCAGAGGCAGCTCTTCACTATTCAAACACAGAATAGAAGTAGAGATGGGAGTGGATCTTACGAATTGTTTTCAGTAGATGAAAAACTGGCAACCAAATTCCTACAAGTGATATGAATGGTTGAGTCTGATGGTTAGGGTTTTCAATATCATTGCCTGATCTGTTGGAGTTGCTATGGCCGCCCGCGGCGGGTCTGCTGATACCGGACCCCCCCTTCACTGGCAGTGTTCGCATCAAGGGGGAAGATCTGCTGTAGATAAACGGCCATCTTTCCCTTCTCGACATATCTCGCCGAATGGTTCCTTTGAGTTTAACCAGAGATCGAGGGGAAACTCACCCAAATCCAAAGATTTCAGCCTATTTATCTGGAATATTACTTTTGATACATGTAGTGAAGATCTATTTTAGATTTTTAGCAAATATGGGAGGGTTATCGATGCTTATATCCCCTTCTTCCCAGATTCTTCGAAACCACGAGACTATGGCTTCGTCAAATTCATGTACGAGCAAGATGCAATAAACGCCATGGAAGTGTTAACCAGAAGACGAATCGATGGGAATATAGTAAATGTGAGATGGGCCAACAATAGGGGGCTTTCCAACAAGCTTGGCCATAGCCACCACAGCGCTGGATAGGGGAAGCAGCAGCCTCTTCGAACCCCAACCCTCCCATATTTGGGAGCTCTGACTAGGGACGTAGAGAACCGTCCATGGAAGACAACAGAGGAGGATGATTCTATAACGGTGGCTGATCAAAAAGCTGTGGAGTCACGACTCCAAGCCCTGGAGTTAGGGGTAGTAATTACCCTCTCCAACACAAGCATTTCTATTTTGCGGATCCGCAGCGCCCTATCTTTCTCATGTTTTGGACCCTCTATTTTGGCAGTCACAAGAATATCCCTCATTAAATTTCTTATCGTTTGGAAGATGAAGCAGGCTTTCGATGCATTCCTTCTCGATTGCGACTTACATAAGTCTGCTGATATTCTATCAGCAGTTAAATGGACCCCAGAGGAGGTCTTTGGAGGGAACGACATTTGGGTGAGGCTATTCGGTATACCAGCTCATGCCTGGATGGAGTCGGTGTTACTGGACCTTGGGAATCAACTAGGCAAAGTGACGTAGATAGATCCCATCAGTGAATTTGGTATTTTCCAATCCTTCGCTCGTGTCAAGGTTATGATCACCCCTGGCACGAATCTGCAAAGAGCCCTCAAACTCCATGTGCTGAGTAGATGTTACACTGTTTTGGCAGAGGTGGAACTGCTCCAGGTCTCCAACTTCCGTAGCAACAAGTCCCACGTTTCTCCAAAAGCTCTGGCTGTCAAAGAAAGCACAAAAGATTGGGTCCAACGAAATTTCACCACTTCGCTGCCAGCCTCGCTGGGACGCCCGACATCTGTTTGTGGAAATGCCAAAGCAACAACCACAGCTGATGAGATGCTTAATAGTTTGGAGGCAAATGTGCATTCGAAAATTTCCTGTATTCTCGACACGCCTGTCATAGACCTGGAGGACACCATAGGAAGGGTCCGAGCTCTAACCCCTGCTGGGGCAGTGAGGAGATTGGTGAATTGCAGCGTGAAGCGATTGAAGGTAGTGAGGAGCTTATAACATGACTGGTGAGTTGTAGCGTGAAGTGATCGAAGGCAGTGAGGAGCTTCGTTCGGAGGGGCCACATATTGAAGGTCAGCTCAGCTATACCATACCAATATTGGCATTTGATCTGATGAAGGGTTGTCAACAACAACAATCCCTTCTCAGTGAGTGCCCCCTTTTCTCTGCTGGGGCCAGGGGAAATATTCAGTGGCAGTACAGCAGGACTCGCATTAGAAAGAAGTCTTCACAAGTTACAACTAGCCGTCCTAAATCTGTGGACAGGGGGGAGCAAGTTAGACCGAGTCACAGGCGCATCAACCATTATAACAGGATTGTTGAGGGTAGGTTCAAATCCCGATCGGTGGGAGATTGCACCTTTCCAGCGGCCACTACTAGCCCTATTACTGATGATTGCTCCGAGTCTTCCTCCCAGGCCTATGTGGGGGATTCTACCCCTGAATCTATTGGTGGAAGAAGGCACACTTCAGTAGGTTTATCAGCATGTCCCGATGGTTTGGTAGTGGATTTTTCCCCTTTTTTCTCCCAGCTTGAAGATGAAATTGATGAGAGCAGGACATGTTTCCGCCATCCACCCAACCACGAAAGTGTAGAGGGAAATATGATGGACCTAATTCAGATCCAGGAAGGCTTTAATGAATAGGTTTCACCTAGGAAACGAGTAGCGGTTTGTCAGAAAACTCTCCCTAGGAAGAGGGGGACCAGGAGAACCCTCAAAAATCCGTCAGGGGCGGTCTCTAGAGACGAGTGGCTATCTCGGCTGAGGCATTTGCAGAGAAGGGCTGCGAGTAACAACGTTTCCCATGATGGATAAGATCTTAGTGTGGAATGCCCGTGGGGTGGGCAATCAGCGCACCATTAGAACCTTGAAGCGACTCATCAAAGAGCACAACCCGTGGATTGTTGCGATTCTAAAGCCGATGGTCAGAGATTCCAAAAGAATTCAGCTCGGTCTTAGGATTGGTTTCCATTCTTCCTTCTCTAATCTAGATACCGGAGGAAAATTTTGGGTGTTTTGTAAGCATCAAGCCGGCATTCAGGTGATTTCCAAATCGCCTCAGATGATAGCCCTGTGCATTGTTTTGCAGCAGAGAATGAATCCAGTCTACCTGTCAGTTATTTATACTAGCTGTTCACGGGTGCTGAGGAGATCGCTGTGGGAGAAAATTTCTAATCTCTCTAGAAGAGTGCAAGGACCGTGGGCCCTTTGCGGGGACTATAATGTGGTCAGTGGAGTTGCTGAACGTAGTAGCAGAGGTAGTTTTGACAGCGGCAGTGCAAGAGAGTTCTTGGATGCCATCAACAATGCGGGTCTTATGGATGCTAGTTTCCTGGGGTGCAGATTCACGTCATCTAATAACCAAACCAGTTCAGGAAGAGTGGGCTAGACTTGATAGGGTGCTGATGAACTCTGCGTGGAGTAGTGTTTTTACCTCATTCCAAGTACATCACCTTCCTCGATTCAGATCTGATCATGCCCCCCTTTTGTTGGTTTTTCCTAGACAGAATTTCGTAGGGCCGAAGCCTTTCTGATTTCAACGAATGTGGACACATCATGAGGCGTTCCTTCCGCTTGTGAAAGAAGCTTGGTCCTCAGCTACGGACCCCAACCCCATGAGAAATCTTATTGTCAAAATGAAGGCTGTCAAGGATAGGCTAAGAAGCTGGAACAAGGCAAAATTTAGCAACATTTTCAGCGCTATCCAGCAGACTGCGAAGACACTTTCTGATTTGGAGGATCAGATTTAGCAAGGCAACAACTCAGAGGCAGTTGTCAACTCTCTCCTCAACAACCTTCTGGCTACCAGGGACTTGCTCTCCAAGCTTGAACTCATGGAGGAGATGTTTTGGAAACAGAAAACCAGGGACAACTGGCTTCAAGAGGGGGACAAACACGGGGTTCTTTCATGCTTCTGCAACTGAGAGAGCCCAAAAAGCTGTCATCTCCTCTGTCTGCCTCGAGTCAGGGGAGATTGTGGAGTCGCAAGAGAACATCAAAGCTGCAGCCGTCTGGTTTTTTCACTCCTAATTCTCGGCTGGGATGGTTGATTCGGGAGATCATGTCTTGGAGGTTATCCCGCCTTTGGTCACGGAAGAGGATAACACCATCTTGATGAGTAAACTGTCCTTAAAGGAGGTCCTCCAGGCGGTTACGTCCATCCCTAGTGACAGTGCAGATGCCCCAGATGTTTTTTTTGGGGCCTTCTTCTCTAAATGTTGGGAGATAGTGGGCCACGACCTTTTGAATGTGGTTATTTCGTTCTTTGAAGGAGCCTCCTTGCCGAGAGCCTTCACGTCTTCCCTCCTTTCTCTCATGCCAAAGAAGGAAGATCCTAAGTGCTTCGCGGATTATAGGCCCATCAGTCTTTGCAATGTGATTTATAAGATATTCGCTAAAGTTATTGCCAACCTGTTGAGCAAGTTGCTCCCCTCGTTGATTGCTCCAGAACAAGGTGCTTTTGTTCAAGACCGTTCTATATCTGAAAACATCGCCCTGTCTTAGGAAATGCTTAGGGAGATGAACAGAAAAGTTAGAGGTGGGTACATTGCGATCAAGCTTGACATAGAAAAGGCATACGACAGAGTGGAGTGGCTCTTTTTTAAAAAAGCTTTGAGTCATTTTGGTTTCTCTGGACCGTGGATCCGGCTTGTGGAATGTTGTTGGAGCAACTATTGGTTTTCGGTACTTGTTAATGGGGAGGTCGGTGGCTTCTTTAAGTCCACCCGCGGCCTTCGTCAAGGTGATCCTCTGTCCTCCAGTTTGTTCATCCTAGCTTCTGAGGTTCTTGGGAGAGGCTTCCAAAAGCTGGTGAATACAAGGTCCTGTCTTCTGTTCAGAGGAAGGAAAGGTAGTGTGCAAGTGTCCCATCTTCTCGTCGCGGATGATACGCTTCTGTTCCTTAATGGAGGCATCCATTCCGTCCGAGAAGCCAAGCAGTTCCTTGACCTTTATTAGCAGGCCTCGAGGCAGAACGTGAACTTCCATAAGAGTGTGTTCATGCACCCAAAAAACATGGCGGCTTCCAGGATTGTGGCGATCCAAAGGGAATTAGGGTCGATCACTCCAGTCACGAGCATGGTGTATTTGGGGGTCCCTATCTCATCAGGTCGAAGGAGGAAAGAATCCTTTCAAAGAGTTGTGGATCGGGTCGATGGTCGGATTAAGGGCTGGCAAGCGAGGTTCCTCTCTATGGTAGGTAGAGCCACTTTGGTGAACCATGTTCTGGCTAGCATTCCAGTCCATACGTTGGCGGCTACACATGTCCCAGTTGGCATCCTCAAACAGTTGGATAGTCGATTTGCAGACTTTCTTTGGGGCTGGAAGGATGGTAGGAAAAGACTCCATTGGCGGAGTTGGTGTTTCATTGCTCTTCCCAAGAGCGAAGGGGGACTAGGAATTCGGCGTCTTCAGGATGTCATGACTGCATTTTGGCTCAAGATGGCATGGACAGTTATGAACTCAGTGGATTCTGGGCTATGGGCGTCGTTCATGCGAACTAGGTACAGCCAGGATCTGGAGCGGGACGGTCAATAAAACCTTGCTCTGTTGGTCTCTCCATTATGGAAGAGAATTAGAGCCCTTCTCCCCTCCATCAAGGCTTCTACCCAATAGAAGATTGGGGAAGACAATTTATGCCTTTGGAAAGACAATTGGTCCGGGCTGGGCCCCTTGCAAGATAGCCTGTCGACCACCATTCCCTCAGCTCTCCTTGAGTTTAAAGTGAAGGATTTTCTAGGGAAGATGGGTCCTTTCCCTCCTTCAGCGGTTTTCTCCGTGCTATCCCAACATTCAATTGATGCGATTTTCCATGGAGGTTTTTGCATGACCGACGGCGCTGATACCCTGTTCTGGCCTCCGAATCCCTTGGGCATGTTCTCGGTTTCCTCGGCTTGGGAGATCGGGCGTGCGCACAGTCCTTAAATGTTTTGGGGAGGAAAAATCTGACATGCTATGATTCCCCCGAAGCTGTCCACTCTTGTGTGGCGGATCCTCAGAGGGGCGGTTACGGTGGATGACGCCGTTCGATCCCGTGGGGTGCAAATGGCCTCAAGGTGTAGCTGTTGTGAGGATTCAAGTAGGTAGAGGCCCTCAGTTGAAACCGTAGAGCATATATTTTTGCACGGGGCCAAGGCGAGAGTGGTATGGTCCCATTTTGCCCGTCTTTATGGTGTCCACATGTTTTGCAGTCTGTCGGTCGAAGAGTTGCTTTCCCACTGGTGGGGCTCACGTTCAGCTTATGGATCCACAGGTCCTTTGAAGAACCAGTTGCCGTGCTTCATTTTGTGGGAGCTTTGGTCATGCAGGAATGTCTCTAGGTATGACGGGGTTTTGGTGAGTCCGGAGATCCTGTTCTCGCGCATCTCTGGTTGGTTGAAAAGAGTCATTTACAGTCGAGATTCATCGGGTTCTTGTGCTGCAAATCACAGAACTCTCAATAGGGGGATGGGTTCTTTGGGGACGGAATTGCCTCCCCATCTCGCTGGGTCCCATGTGGTGCGGTGGTTGAAACCACCTCGCGGGTGGGTCAAACTCAACATCGACGGTTCGTCTCAGGGTAATCCGGGGCTAGCTGGAGGAGGGGGAGTGTGCAGGGCGGAAGACGGAAATTTTCTTTTTGGTTTTTACACGGGCTATGGCCTCGCTTCTAACACCAGGGCTGAAATGCGTGCGGTTCACGATGGTCTTGCCCATTGCATCCATCAGGGCTTCAAAAACATCGTTGTTGAATCCGACTCGTCTCTGGTGGTCAGTTTTCTGTCGGGAAGTGCGTGTCCGGGTTGGAAATGGAAGTGTTGGTTGGACAGAATTAGGATTCTTGCATCCTTCGGTAATGTTGAATTTCGGCACATCTTTAGAGAAGGTAATGGGCCGATGGCATGACCAATTTAGGTAGCGAGACTCAACAATCCGCCCTTCTTCTTTCCTTTGCGGCCCTCCCCCAGGAGGTGAGAGGCCTCTTGTTTCTCGGCAAGGCGGGCTTGGGGGCAGTCAGAAAACGGTTCCATAAATAGTGGCAGTTGGTGTTGCTGCATCTTAGGTGGTTTCTTTCTAGAGTTTTCTGTTTTTGCTTTTCTCCTTGTGGCTCCTCCGTCAGTTTTTGTTCAGGGGGAGTTGTTTGCCTTTCATGTGTAGCTGGGATATGATAGGCAGCCTACATAGGTGCTTATGGCTGCCTGAATGTGGATCTTCTTGGGGGAGGCAAGTCTCTTTTTGTAGTGCCCCCTGTTTTTGTATAGCCCCCTTTTTTTGTGGAATGAAAGCAGAGGTTTTGAAAAAAAAAAAAAAAAAAGCTTCCCTAATTCTGAGAAAAAAAAGAGTATTATTAGGGTTTTCTGATTTTTCTTAAATTCTTTTTGTACCTTATTGTTTCAATTCAAATTGGGGAGTGGATATGACAGTTGAACACATATATCTTGGTTATGAAGCACTCCATCTCTTTGCACATGTGGCACGCATGCACAAATCTAAGCCATTCATTTATTAGATTACCATGAATTACAACAACTGGATGATTTTAGTTACTAATAAAGATGTTCTTTCTTACCTGTCGGATGTTGACTGTTGGTTAAATTTCCTTTAAAACATCCATTTTTAATAATTGAAATTCTTCCAACCAGTGTGGCTCAGATCCGGCTAATTTATTATTATTATTTTTTTAAAATAAAAATTTGAAACAATCCGTCACTGCAACTACAAGCATGTGTGGGCTTAGCAAACCTCAGCCAAAGCTTATTCTCTGGTCCAAGAATCAGGCCAGTCACATATCAGGTTTCTGTGTGCACAATATAAGAGCAAGTGCCAGCCGAAGGAAGAACCGAGCAAGGATTTCACAAGACCTTCGCATGCCCCCAAAAAAAATCAGCCATAGAATACATTGCTTTTGAGGACCATTCCTGGCTTGAATGAACTTGTCAAGGCTTTATTAGGTAGATAATCTAAAATTTCCACAACAGGGTTCTTCATGTCTAAGCATTATGAATTTTTTATTTTTTTTACAATACTCTGTAGTTCTGTTGTGTTTTTATGTAGCAGCTAGCCTGCTACTAAAACTTTAGATTTAAGAGAAGCAGTTCATTCATTATTAGATTTTATGTTTTTATTTTCTAAAAAAATTGGGTTTGCTTTTTTCAGGAAGTGGAGAATGGCTTAATGGATGGCGGTCTAGGAAAAATAGAGGTTTTTCCGGACCGCTTTGTAGCTTCAACACTAGAAAAGGATTGTCTTCAGAAAGAGAGTTCAACAAATTCACAGCCAAGGACAGACTACTTTTCTAGGTATTACACTGTGTCTTAGTATGCATTTCGGTTAAATTACAAAATATTGTGGAATGACTTCATAGATTTCTTTACTGTTATATTACAGGTCTTGTAGTCGTTTGTGGCAAGAAGGAGATTAGCGAGTGCCTCAGCTATGCTGAACTTGTTTAGTCCATGGAGATCTGGCAGCAACAGTGACAAGGTTTGGTCTACCGGGATTTCCACTTCAATTGCCATTAGCGCCATATTTCATTACTGAAGTCATGCCTTTGACTTGCAGGTTGAACTAACTGTTGCAGAACTAGAATCTCTTCGTTCAGAATTTGTTGCTGCAGAAGAGAGAGAAGTTCATCTGAAAGCCCAAGAAGATCAACTGGATGGGTTGTTTTCTGTTTCTTCCATTTGTCCATCTTTTACGGTTGGTTTATTCTTATGAGGAATCGGTATGTATGTTTAGTCATGCTATACTAATATGTCAAAGAAGATTTCAAAATGGAACGAAAAGGAAGCTGGGATAATACTTTCCTAGCTTGTGCTGTTTTCTGACTTTTTTTTATCAGGCTGTCGTAATTGGTGGTTGCCATGCGTGAGCCAGTTTGCTACTGGTTGGTATTAGCCTTCTGCATTTAAGTAATTGTCACTAGTATGAACTATATATTGTATGTGCTGTGTCTTCACGTGGGTTTCTAATTCTTGCAAGTGGGGCCCATTGTTCGGTAATCCAGGCCATCAGTTTGCCAATTCCCACCTTGGATGGACCACACCCCAAAATCTCCAAGATCAGAAGATCCCAATGATTAATCTTGGGACTTATTGGGGAGATTTGTGAGGAATAATGCATCCATGGTAGGATCCAACATACTAATGGTGTAGATTAGCAGACAATATCCCCTGCTGTTAAGAACTGAATACCCACATTTTTGTGGTTTAATTGATATGGAAAATAAAACTAAAAGCCTTATTTTTGATATTATTTCAATCAATTTTAACGTATGGTTTTACTTCTCAAAATTTTTGCAGATTAGAAAAACAACGATGACAAGGTTTTATTCTTCTACAAGTCTTTTACTAGTAATCTTATTTTATAATTGATTTATCTACATGTTGTAGTAAGAATTTCAATTCTTAGATTTCTATCAACTTTTTTTTTTTTTGGTGGACCAATGGGCAGGCCTGATTTTGCTGCCTATAAAACGGATCCTATGCAGATCTCTGCTTCTTTTTCTGTTTTTTTTTTTTTTTTGGGGGGTGGGGGCTGGATTGCATTTTATGGAAATGGAGTTGAATTCTATAGAAGAACGAATTCTGCTGCTTTAGAATCATCAATTCTCATACAGATTATCAAAATCAATCATGTGAATATTTACATATTGTAAGGTTTCAAAGCTTGTTTGTAATCTATGACTTTTCATCATTCCTCATCACCATCATTGTTTCTGATTTTTCTTTCCTGCTAACTGCTTAATCAATTAACAGTTTGTTGGGGTGCTTTTTTTTTTTTTTTTTTGCATAAGAAATTGCTTGGTATTTGATAGATTAGTAGGTATCTCTCATACATGAAACAGTTATTCAACTTGGATAGCCTTGTTTATCACATGGGTGGTTCAGTTAGAAGGAATTAGAGGGTCCACAAATGCGAAGTTTGCTAAGGCTTTCAGTTTTGCATGTGGACAGTGACCTGTATTTTTGATCTGGTGGCAACCCTCCGTTGATAGTGTGAGAGATGCAGATCGCTATGATTTCACGAATTCTGAAAAAGCAGCAGTAGTTACCAAGGAAGTTGTTGTGAAGATGACTGAAATAACCAAGCAGCTCATGGTAAGGGATTTTATTATTAAATCTTAAACGATACTGCGTTTATCAGGAATTCTTACTGAAATCACTCCAAGCCATTTGGTTTTTGGGTCTTTCCTTATCTCTTAAGAATCCAAATTGCAGAAATTCTCAATTCCAGGAGCTATAAATCTCCATCTTTGATTGACAGGAATCCAAGAAGTCGATTTGTCATTACCAGCACACTAAAAAAATGGATTACTTGTTGGAAGAAGTTTTGGGTAATTCTACCTTATTGGATTGCATTTTATGGAAATGGAGTTGAATTCTATAGAAAAACGAATTCTGCTGCTTTAGAATCATCAATTCTCATACAGATTATCAAAATCAATCATGTGAATATTTACATATTGAAAGGTTTCAAAGCTTGTTTGTAATCTATGACTTTTCATCATTCCTCATCACCATCATTGTTTCTGATTTTTCTTTCCTGCTAACTGCTTAATCAATTAACAGTTTGTTTGTTTTTTTTTTGCATAATAAATTGCTTGGTATTTGATAGATTAGTAGGTATCTCTCATACATGAAACAGTTATTCAACTTGGATAGCCTTGCTTATCACATGGGTGGTTCAGTTAGAAGGAATTAGAGGGTCCACAAATGTGAAGTTTGCTAAGGGCTTTCAGTTTTGTATGTGGACAGTGACCTGTACTTTTGATCTGGTGGCAACCCTCCGTTGATAGTGTGAGAGATGCAGATCGCTACGATTTCACGAATTCTGAAAAAGCAGCTGTAGTTGCCAAGGAAGTTATTGTGAAGATGACTGAAATAACCAAGCAGCTCATGGTAAGGGATTTTATTATTAAATCTTAAACGATCCTGCGTTTATCTGGAATTCTTACTGAAATCACTCCAAGCCATTTGGTTTTTGGGTCTTTCCTTACCTCTTAAGAATCCAAATTGCAGAAATTCTCAATTCCAGGAGCTATAAATCTCCATCTTTGATTGACAGGAATCCAAGAAGCCAATTTGTCATTACCGGCACACTAAAAAAATGGATTACTTGTTGGAAGAAGTTTTGGGTAATTCTACCTTACCCAAGTTAATTCCCTGTTGTTTATGAAGTTTTAGCCGCTTGAGTCCAATCAGAACTCATGTCACAGTAACATCTAGCTTGGAGTTCTGTCACTCTTTGTTTCTTCTCCTGCTGCTTCTTTTTCTTTATTTATTATATATTATTTTTAATTGAAAACCGAAGCCTCATTGTGGGAACAGAGTATTAAATATAGAAGAAAATCAGGAATCTTAGAAACTCAATAAACAAAAATAGGAAGGAGACTGTTCTGCAGGTTTATTATATCGCAGTTCATATATTCCTTTGTTCTCTCTAATTTTGGTTTTTCTTTATTCATTTAATCAAACCAAATGGTAATCTTCTTCGTAATCTTACGGTATATAAGTTAAATGCAGGATATGTAGCTGTATTAGGGAAGCCGAATGTTGGAAAGAGTACACTATCAAACCAGATGATAGGCCAGAAGCTTTCAATTGTTATAGATAAACCTCAAACAATGCGCCATCGAATCCTTGGTATTTGTTCTGGCCCTGAGTATCAGGTACAATGCTTTCCATACCTGAATGCTCTCTCTTTATAATTTTCCTTCTCAGCCACTCTCAAATGTTGTTGTTTAAGATAACAAATGGGTAATAATCATGGAAAACTGGGCAGAAGTTTAAGGCGCTTGTCCATATATTTATCTGAGTAATCGGTTAGTTTGCAGATGATATTCTATGATACACCTGGTGTTATTGAGAAGAAAATGTACAAGTTGGATTCTATGATGATGAAAAATGTCTGCAGTGCTGCTATTAATGCTGACTGTGTTCTGGTAGTTGTTGATGCATGAAAGGTATCCCAGCAGGTACGAATTTATTTATTTCTATATTTATTTATTTATTTATTGCTAGAAGGAATCTGTGGAATAATCTAGCCAATTACAAAAAAAAAAAGAAAAAAAAAGAGAAGAAAAACTGTGGAACAATCTAAATTGCTCTGTGGACTCGTTGGGCACTGCATCCTCTACGCATCAACTGCTTGCAAGTTCTCCCTGTAGGTAGTGGGCTAGTTGTGCTAAGGTGCAGTGTGGGGTCTAACTGTGTTGGCATGTGGTTAGTTCTGGTAATCATTTTGAATGGGTTCCTTGTTATCTGGAGTAGCCAACGCTCAAGACCTTTCATGTGTGTCGCTGCTTCTTATGTTAGAGGTTTGCCTAGCAACTGCCTCTTCATGACCCTACATAATTTGCTCACTCTTTTGAGTGTGTGTGTGTCATAGTTGGGTTGTGGGTCAATGATGCGGACTTTCTTGGCCAAATCAAGAGAAAAGCCCACACCATGAATCAGGCCCAAGCCAGAAAATCTACCTCATTATTTCTAGCCGAAGGGTATTCATGTTGCATGCCTTTGGGACCATGTTGCATGCATAGCAAAGAGAAGAATTTAAAATTGAAGTATATCTTGGAAAGGTATTTTGCATGATTTTGAAACTTTTTTTTTGTCTTAGAAAGATGTTATATACAATAAGAATCCATGGTTGTTGTTATTATTAATGTAGTTGTAATTTTTCTATATAAGGACACATTTTTCTGTTTACGAAGTAAGCTGGTAGTGGATCGCTACATTTCAACTATGACAACTTTCTTGTCTGATCAATCTACTTCTCATGCCTTATAGGTTTGTGGATGTTCTGGAACTAGTTCAGACCATCCCATTGTCATCATTTCTTCTTTCACTTCATTTGTTTAATTGATTGAGTTTTCCTGGAGGATTATTGAAGTTATGCTTCTTTTTTTTCATCTTTGCTGTTTTCTTATAAATCCAGTGGTGTGGATTGGAGGTATTTTTGTGCTGCTATAGAGCTGAAAGTGTATTTGGGTCTGTGGCTAGAAGCAACCTTTTTCTTTGGAACCCTACTCTATCATGAGAAATGTAGCAACAGCTCTCACTGTTATAACCCAAAGAGTGGCAGTATTAGGCATTGATTTCTTTTTCTCCATTGCTTTGAGTATAACCCTCAGTATTAGAATTATTCAATCCAGAAACATGCCACTGTTGAGTTTCATGTCTTCTTTTGTGGTTCAAATAAATATTTGCCTGTATGTGGGTTTGTCTAGTTGCTTTGATTAGAACTACTCTGTTTTTTTTTCCTAAGCAGTATGAGACATTTCTCAGCTTGTCATTGTTTTACTTGCGTCCCTTTTTTTTTTTTTCTTTAGATAATCAACTATTGGATCGGCTTTTTATGTTGCATTGACAAGGCCACTAGAAGCTAAGCTAACAGTCAGGTACGAGAATCTCCCTATTGCATTACTAGTAACTCAAGGACAGGCAATAATGAGGCTTCCTATATAAAAAAGATCTTTAAATATTTTAAATGTTTTAAACCAATAGAAGGTTTAATCTCTGTACTTGTTTTTAATTACCTGAATTGTACAAGTCAAGAGTGCTGGAGCTATATGCAAGCGATGATCGTGGTATCAATGTAGTCCGCAATAAGATCAAGGATTTTGCAGCTGTAGCTGTAGGTTCTGGTAACCGCCATGGGTATGTTGCAAATTTACAGTCCAATTGTGGTTTGTGTAGTAAATTTGCCTGTTCTAGATTACATACAATTATTCGTTTTCATTTGCATGCTCTCTCTTGTCAACACCAGGGGTTACCCTTGTCTTCTGTTCAAGATCATTATCCTAAATGAGGCTGATTCAATGACTGAAGATGCTCAGGTACTTGTAGACTGTACCCATTCTTAGTCCTTGAATCTGGACCATTGAACTATCTCCCAGAATGATATTTATAACCTTATAATCATTGAACTATCTCCCATTGAATCTGGACCATTGCTGTATTTTCTCATTAACCATCTATTTGTAGGCCAATGAATAAAAAGGTTAGGAACTTCCATTTAAGGATTTGTATAGTGTTCTCAAGTTGTCAGTTTATTCTTGGTATTGATCCCTAGTGGCGGTGGCTAACATGGAGTGTGTGTACTAACAACCTAACCCAAAAAAAAAAAAAAAAAGCTGTCAGTTTATACAGGTGGAGCCCATGGTCCCATGATCTGAGCTATTGGTTTGATGGCCTGCTATTATGGATCATGGCCCATGAAATCTCCTCAATATGGCAATTCAGATGTTTCACTTTCTAGGCTGTAAAATAGATGGTGAGGATTACTTTTAATGTATTCGTGCAATTGTAAACTCACTGTTGTAAATATATATAATTTTTATTATAAAGTTGTAATATATTTGTTCAATATTAAATTTTAATTGTATATAATATTCTTTGTTTTTTAAATATAAAAACAAATGTACAGCTTTTATTGCCATTCGTAAAGAATGAAAAATACCGTTTCATAAATTTCGTTTGGCCGTTATCAACACTAAGAACGGTTTTAAACCGTTCCTAAATTTTAAAATTGACCGTTTGCATCCGTAAAACCGTTCCTAGTTCTTAAAATCTGAAATTCTACTTGATACGGTATTGAACCGTTCCAGATTTTTTGCAATGCCTCTTTTAGGAACGGTTTAAACCGTTCCTAAATGACATTTTTGGTCTAGTGAATATTAGATATCCTTACCTTATTCCTAAAAAAGAAAAATAAAACTGTTTGGACACGTTCTTGCATTTGTACCTACGTTTAGCCCATCCTATGAGTGGAAAGGATGGTTTTGGGCCCACTGCATAGTGGGGCCTTCATGATAAGCGGCTCGGATCTGGAACTCATGAACATGCCATGTTATAGAATGTATACCTTATTCTACAACAACAGAAGCAATAAAAACTTTGTTAGGACACACCATGCATTTGAGGCCACACGTGTGGCCCATCTGATGAGTGGAAATGCTGGTTTTTAGGTCACTGTGGTGGGGTCTGCATGATAAGCGGCCAGGATCTGGAACTTGCACGATTGCAATGAAGTTTGCATGAACACGTGTTATAGAATGTATACTTTACAACAACAGAAACAAAAAACTTTATTCAAACTAACCGCGCATTTTTGGCCACACATGATGAGTAGAAAGGCTAGCTTTAAGGTCACTATATCGTGGGGGCTGCATGATAAGCAGCTCGAAACTATAGAAATTTATGACTTATTCTACGGAAAAAAAAAAAAAAACAAAGGTTGTCTTGACTCGTGCATTTGGAGTTTGACATGGGGAGGTGATGTGACAAAGTCAATCACCATATTCCTCAGCAGATATCCACTCCAGGTCCGCACGAGGTGGAAAAGTAGAAATAATTTCTAATAAATTTAAAATAACTTAGAATGATTAATAAAATTGAAATTACAATCCTTTAATAATGAGTTCTAAGTTAAGATGAGTTTTAGACTCAACTAAGACGCCCTAAAAACGTGACTCACTATAAATAGGCTAAAAATAGTAAGTGTCCAATTTAGCGCAACCATGTGATTCTTCTAAATTTTTTAAGACTTGTACGACTTCTACAAAGGATTAAAAGTTATTCTCCAACTAAAACTTAGTATCTATAGTAAAAACAAAATTAAATGGGCTTTGGACCATTGATACGATGGAATCTCGCGAATCAGGTGTAGCAGGATTCATTGGCTTAAGTAGGTTCTTCTATCCAAAATTATATATAATATGTACAAAAACTCGTCTTCACTTGCGAGATATGACTGATTTAAGGTTTAGTCAGTCCAGATTGTTTCCGCTTCTAATCGGGCCTTCTCTTGTCCATCTTTGCTAGGAAAGTGTCTGCGATCCGAGTTGCATGTGTGGCCCATCCAATGAGTGGCAAGGCTTGTTTTAGGGTCACTATATATTGGTGCCCACATGATAAGTGGCTTGGATCTTGAATCCGTGCAATTGCAACGAAGGTCGCTAGCTTTGTTACTTGTTTGGTGGTTATTTGTTGCCATAAACACACCCTGGTTTAGAAATTCAGACCTTATACTACAACAAAAGAAGCTACTAACTGTGTTCAGGCTTGTTTGTGCATTAGCGGCCACAAGTGTGGCCCATCTGATGAGTAGAAATTCGAATTTTGGGGTCACTAGATAACATGGCCCACGTCATAAATGGATCAGATATGGAATTGGTGCAATCGCTATGAAGGTTTGGTACTCAGTTCTGATGTTTGATGGTTCTGTTTGCATAAACACACCATGTGATAGAGAAATATACCTTAATCTACAACAACAGAAACAGAAACTGTTCTATCCAGTCCGTCCTATTAAATGATGACAATTTGTTGTAATCATTCATTTATAAGCCACTGATCAGATGGCTAGGATTGTTTGATGGAAGAGATGTTACAAAATTGACATGGTCCACCTGGATGAACAAAGGGTAACCCAAATATGGAAACTCCTGAAAACTTGACAAATAGATGAAACAATGAGCAAATGCAGAGCAAGATCAGCAATGTGGCCCACTTGATGAAGGAACCAGCCCGATCTTTTGGGTGAGGGCATGCTCATGGCCGGACCCACCTGATGAATGACCTAGATTCCATTGGCATGTGCTAGATAAATCTCTCTCTCTCTCTCTCTCTCATGTAGAGTAGGTTGCGGATAGTTTTATGGCCAAGATGGATCAGAAAAGGCCTGATCGGAAGCGGAGGTGATCTTGACCGTCAGAACTTAAAACGAACATATCTCACAAAGCAGAATGAACTATCGGACGTATCATATATGATTTTGGGGTAAGACAAGCTACTTTAGCCACCCAACCACGCCGGGTTGCCCATGCCGAATTTGCAAAATACCATCAAATCCGCGGTCGAATTCTTGTTTTAATTTCATTTTTTTATTTATAGTAAATTTTAGTTTAATTATAACTCTTCATCCGTTGCTTTAGGAGTTGTGCCCAACATAAAAGTGCTTTAAATAGTTAGGAGAACATCGATCATGGTTCGGCTAAATAGGACACTTACTATTTTTGGCCAAAAACCATGTGCACCAGTATTTTAATTTTGAAACTTATTCCATGGCTTAGTATCCCTATTTAAAGGGGTGTAAAATTTATTTATTCATTAGAATTTTTTAGAATATTATTTCAGTTTTCTTGCTTTTTTGCTCATGGATTCAAGAAATCTCTATGAGGAGTCCAGAGAAGCTTCATGGATTCGAAGTAGTTATCCTTGAGGAAGACGGTGATAGACCTCATTACATTCATCCCTGTGTCACTCTCTTTAGGAGTTGGACAATCTTTCGTCTCATCACAGCCCTTGATTTGCAAATTGGAAATCAACAATCCATTCACTCCTCTCTGAACTTTCCAACAATGCTTGTTCAAAATCACTCAATGCTACTTCATTAATGAGTATATAGTAGTCCACAAACTAAGAACAAGCTAAATAAATGGAAACAATATCTCAAATACCAACAACCAAACCCCTGGCAATCACTAGTGGGTGGTCCTTTAATTCTTTTTTAACAAATTCAAGTTTAAACGAAGATTTAGATGATAAATGGGAAGAAGTCTGAATATCATATGTCGGCTTTGCAGAGGTACCATATTGTGTGTAGACCCTCAGATCTTGAGGGCCCACTCTTCCACATAGACTTTCAATCATCACTGTCCATTTCCAATAACCTCATGCAGCATTGCCTCAGTGGTGCCCTGGCGTGAGCCGCTTGCATTCAGCGACACTGTTGAAGTATCATAAATCATGAAGCTGCCTGTATCATCAGATGGCAAACCAGTTAAGTAGCCAGGCTTCGATGAGACGGTGCCCACTTCAATGTCTCCCAACAGCATGTTCACCACCCGTGACATGGATGGGCGCAGCGATGGCGATGCCTGGATGCATAGAAGAGCAATGCCGATCATCCGAGACACTTCTCCTTCATTGAATTCTGATAGTGTTGGATCCACCAGTTCCAATGTGCGGTTGTTTTCATGGAGATACCAAGCCTACAAGGTCATAGAACAGATCCGATTTAATAATAATAATAATAGTAATAATGATAATAATAAAACAAGAAGAAGAAGATGAAGAAAAGAAATGAGATGTGGGCCATATGTGTGTATGCCCCACCATCTAGAATATAGATGATCTGGCCCAAAAATCAGGCTGGACAGCCTCTCAGGTGGGCCAAACTTGCATGTTGATCGAATACAGCCTGCTGGTCATTTTCTTTTTAACTGTCCATTTTTATCTTTTTAAGTACATGGGTGGCCTACCTGATGAGTCGACAGACCACATTTTCAGGCCAGGGAAGTTCGTGATGAGGTCACCATTATGAATGGTGTGAATATTGCATAGGCACCGTCATGTTGGCATGGAAATACAATTTTGTGCTTCTCACAATCTATAGCGCTACGACGATCCATTACGAAATTGGACAGTTCTCGTTGTTTCAGAATCAGTTGCAACCAAATCAAGGTTGATCATCACCCAAATGAGGCCGGAGAAGAGTGTCATGAGACTGGGAAAAGCAATGAGAGTGTTCTTCCTGACTGTGCTTTGATCCCTTTTATCCACCATCCTAATGGTCTCAGATCAGCAATTCTCTCCTAAGGTGAAATGGTTCCCTCATTGGGGAAACAATCCTAACCATTTTACAAAATTAGTAACAGTAATAATTATATTAATACAAAATCAAACTGATTTTAGAAGCTTGATTAACAAGCCTATGTGAGGATTACTGGAATATCCACCATGAAGGGCCTCATGGCTATTGATCCAACAACACCAACAGAGAAATTTTCGTCATTTCAATAGCTAAGATGGGAATGCTTGAGTACCACTCTCCACCTTGAAAGGCTATTATTTAACTTAGTAGAATTAATCTGTTAATGGATCACTAATTGTTACTTCTAATTTTCAAGATTTCGGTATTTTAATCATATAAGTTTGTGGAACAAATATTTCGAGAGCCTTGCATCGGTAGTTGAGAATGTATGTACGTTGGGGCATTTTCACACCAAGCTCGAGTGGGGTAGCCTGTGGGATACAGGGACACACTCGAGGTGGGCGGCCCGTGTGAGGTGGGTGACTCATGTGAGGTGGTACCCATGTGATTTGGGGCCTACGAGGGGGTTCGGCTGAGGTCCTAACCCATGAGATATGGGGCATGGGCTATGAGATAAAGGGATTAATTCGTTGTGCTCCATCAGTTCAAGCTTTTAGAGCTAGTGGTTAATTGTCCTGTATTAAATTGGTATAAGAGCGGGAGGTCTCTTGTTCGAGATTCCTCATCAAGGGTGATTAATCTCTTGGATATTTGTTTGGGCTAGAACATCCAAATTCAACTAAAATGCATGTCACTAAAGTTAGCCGAGTTTGAGCTCTTAAATAAGTGTTTTCTTTTGGCTCATTTTTCTAACTACCAAAGAATTTTGGATTCTCAAGTGATGTAGTAAGAAAATATAAATGCCATACCCATTCAAGGAGATGCACCTTCTCCAGATCCACGTCCTGGTATGTGTTTGCCTTCCACTTACAATCTCCAGAGAAACGACTCCAAATGCAAATACATCAGCCTTCTCTGTCAGATGTCCACGCATGGCGTACTCCAGTGCAAGGTAGCCGCTTCAAGAATATAAAGATCACGGTTTCAGGTATATAGTCCAATATAAACTAACATCACGTAACAAGAAACGAAGGCCACGTTTGGATGCAGAATAGAATTGAATTATGATAATTCAATTCAATGAAGTGAAGGTTGTTCTACATCGAATTGTATTGTTGCAGTTTAGTTCAATTGAGCACCCAAACGCACCCTTGAGAAAATCATATTAACTGTTCGAGGGACTTCTACAGAAACGAACATGGCGTAATAAGAAAGGCTGTGTTTGGATGCTCAATTGACTTGCATTGCAATAATTCAAATCAAAGTGGAATTTACCAAACAGTAAAGCCCACTCCATTCATAATGACAAACCAACCCCAACATCAAAAATTTGAAATGGAACGACTTCTGCCTTGGTCTTTCACTCTACATTGAGTTGGGTTCTTGAAATTTAGTTCAATCAAGCATCCAAACGTGCCCTTAAGAAAGGAAGGCTAATGGGAAGTGTCATCAATGCTTACATTGTCCCTGCGATGCCTGTACTGATGTGGGTCATCTTGTCATCATAGAGCTTAGCCAAACCAAAATCTGATATCTTTGGATTGAGATATGTGTCGAGCAGAATATTACTGGCTTTGACATCCCTGTGAACAATGCGAGGCCTGGATTCCTCGTGAAGGTAAGCGAGACCTCTTGCTGTCCCTAAGCATATCTCGAAGCGGGTATGCCAATCCAGATGCAATTTACTCTCTCCTGCAAGGAAATGACAGCCATTAGCATTGAAATATAGTACAATCAAGCTCTCCTACATCTACCTGTTACTGTAGGATTTTGAATTGTACTCTGGGTCCCATGCACCACTGCTGGCATGTGGGTGTGAGGTCCAGAACCATTGCTTCAGTGGGCCAATCATGTATGTTTAGTGGTCAGAAAACAAGCCAGTCTAATCATCAGGTGGGCCACAATCTTGTCATGGTTCACCTCATGATAGGATATTTGGGCCATGGTACATACATGGAGGGACCATGCCATATGAACAACATGGATCTTGTAAACATGGAGCGCATTGGCACATCCCATGCAGCCTTCTAGACCATCCATATAGTCGACAACCTCTTCGTTGATCCCCTATCGCAAAAATCAAACAACTTCATAAAACTCATCCATTGCTCACTTTTAAAAGATCAAGAAAATTTTAAGATCGACTGTCCAAAACAAAATTTATGTAAGATCATATTATTATAAACAGCTGAAAACTGCAATCAACTGATCCATGAGAGTGGCCTATCACTAGGTCAATTCATATTCTTCAAATCGATTGAATGCACTGTTCAAATTTTATCACTGACAGAATGGTACAAGGCTGTATTTGGATGGCCTGTTTGGTTGCCACTTTAAACTATTGGAAATAACCAAATTCCCAATCCCCCTTTAAAAATGCTAATGGCCTGTTTGGTTGCAACTTAAAAATGAGTTCATCTCATTTAGGGGGCGTTTGGATCGTAAGCTAGTAAATTAGATAATTAAGCTACTTATTCCACAAGTAGCTTATCTTAGTTTCTACTTGTTAAGAAGATAAGTATGTTTGGTAAACAGCATACTTATTAGCTTCTCCTCACTTTCATCTCTCCTCATGCCTCTCTTCAGAGACTAATGAAAAGTAAAAAAGCCAAAAAAAAAAAAAAACTGAAGTGATTGAGTACTTCTAAGTAAAATGTTACTTATAACTAATCATAAACCAAACTTACTTATCTGAATTAAGTCAGTTATCTACTGTTGTAAGTAGAGAAAGTAACTTATTTGGTGGTATCCAAATGGGTGCTTAGTTAACAATGATTATGTATTAGAGATTTTTGGTAAGGGTTAAAAAAATATCTTGATAACCCATAATTCATACAGGGAAATGCTCCAGTGCTCTCAAAGCACTTTTAAGTTATAGTGCTCTTAGTTGCATCTATTCACTTGGATGGTCTAATCAGTCGTTCTGAACTGACCATTTAAGTTGGGAAAAAAATTGATGGGGTTACAATTCAAAAATATCACTGATTGCATAGTCCAGTATATAACTTCATTAAGAAGGGAGAGGACAGTAACGTACCAAAGAGAGCTTGATCGAGGCTCTTGTTTTCCAGATACTCATAAACAAGTAGCCGATGTGCTCCCTCGATGCAGCATCCATGCAACTTCACGAGGTTTCGTTGTTGGACGGCAGATATAGCAGCAATCTCTGCTACAAACTGAGTCTTTCCTTGGTGAGATGTTACTGAGAGTTGTTACACAGCCACTATCCGCCCATCTAGCAATATGCCCTGTGGTGCAAATCAGATCAATTGGTTTTCCTTTACAAGCATTTTTCATTTGGGAATTGTAGTAGTAGAAAAGTGTATGACAATTTCCATACACATACTCAACCTAAGGAATTGAATGATTTGGATGTGATGCAAACCATGGATCTGAAGTGCAGTATTAAAGATGGCTGATGACCTAAATATCTCTCAAATTTGAAGATCCCAACCATTTGATCGTTGTCTTTGGTTCCATTGAATGTGAACAATTGCTGGTTTTTTTTTTTTCATAGGTGGCCTTTTTTTTTTTTTTTCGTAGATTACCGATCAAAGGTATGCGATTGTTCCATCAGGGAATGGGCTTCCCTCATCCAAAGCTGGGCCCCACATGCATGCAATCACCATATTGAGGCTCTGGACCATTTAAATCTTCTGATCATTGTAGTTTACATAGAATAAAAACAAACTGACCTTAAAAACGGGGCCAAATCCACCCTGACCCAGCTTATTTGCAGGATTGAAGTCTTCAGTGGCGGTTTTCAGTTCTGCGTAACTGAAAGTGTTTGGTCTGGGACCCATTCTTAAAAAATCTGCAAATGCACATAAAAATGAAGGTTGCATTCATACATTCACTTCAGTCCAATACATGGAGTTAGAAACATTTATACTATTAGCAGTTGAAGTTACATTTCTATTGATCGCTCATTGGATTTTAATATATCTATTTTAGTAATCATAAGAAAAATTTAAGGAAATAAAAATATACCCAGTTGGAAAAAATTAAACCAAATGAATGGGATCGGCACATTTAGGGTGTGTTTGGATGTGCTATCAAATCGAATTGCAATCATGCATCTAATAAAGTGGAAAGCATCATATTTGAGTTTCCTTAACATTCATATTGGGGATTTGGGGTTTGAATCGCTATCTCCTCTTGATCAGATGGAACACTTGCAATTCAGTTGACTTGTGCATTCAAATACATAAGTAGGCCGTGTTTGGATTTTCCCATTTACCAAAGATATTTGATAGGCTAGCACCAAAGCTTGTGGTTTGGAAAAACTTCCAACTGTGATTTGGTGGTACATCCAAATACACCTTTAATGTACTCTTGAACTGTACTATGTGACTTGAACATTTCTGAAATTTCAATTTTGTATCTTTTAGTTATTTATGAACTTCAGAGTTACCTTCATCTTCATCAACACTCAGCCTTTTACTCTTCCAAATATAAACTACAAATATAATGCTTAGAACTCCAGCAGAAACAGAAATTCCAACAACCAAAGCAGTCTTGTTCTTCTTTTGTGAAGTCCCAACAGTCGGTTTGAAATCTGGACAAGAACTCAATACAGTTAGTCAATGTTGAACTTTCAGATATATATGCTAGAATATACTTTTAGAGTATGTTAAAAGTGGACTTGCATGTGGTGATCAGCACTGTTGATTTGGTGAGCCATCACATGGATGGACCATGGATAGGATTATTATAGCTATCCAATTAGTAGCGGTCAAATCACTAATTCACTATGACTTATGAGCCATACATTGAAACTTTTGAAAAAGAGCGACTCAGCAAAGACTAAGGCATGAGAATATTAGAAAATTGGTTTTTTTTTAGGGAGATCTCCTGCTGAAACTAATCACCTACTTAGACAATTGATGGAGAAATAGAGGGAGTGGAAAGATCTCCACATGCTCTTTATTGACTTAGAGAAAGTTTATGATAGGGTCCCTAGAGAGTTAATTGCGTAGGTGTTGGGGAAAAAAATAATTTTCAAAAGGATGTATTGATATGATTAAGGATATGCACGAATAAGTAGTAATAAGTGTGAGACCCAACCCGAGTTCGTATGTGTGCATGTGTGTATGTGTGAGTATGCATCTCGTTCATTTTGGTCTCGCAATCTTATTGGTCGAATTCCGGCGACCCACGACCATCAGATAGTGTTTGCGGTCATCTTTAAGTCCAGTCATGTAGACCCGACTTGGATTGAGCTGAAACTTATGTCATCTTGTTCACACCGCCGTTGCAGTTCTGATGCCGCGTCTTGTACATCCATCCGATGTGTAGATCATAAGTTGTGGACATTTTATTTTTTTGGCCCTTGATCATGGTCATATGACCCATCTATGGATAGTGTGCACGGATTTCTAGGTAGGTCCCATCTCTTGGTGCTATTTTCAACGCACACTACACACACACACACACTACCTAAGCCCTATTCCTACACCACCTATCTCTAAAACACCACCCATAAACCTAAAAAGCCTACTAACCCTACAACATTGTTTCTAACTTCCTATTGCAGTCATCACTCTTCTCTAACTAAGGTAAGAGAGAAATGATTGCTTTTCTTAAAACCCTCCCTCTCTCTTTTTCCCTCTCATTTCTCTCTCTCTCTCTCTCTCTCTCTCTCTCTCTCTCTCTCTCTCTAGCAACTCCAAACCATCCCAACTCCCTCAATTATTTCAGCCCCATTTCCTCTCTAATCCTCTAAATCTAACCATCTAAATCCAATCTCACCCATCGATATGGACCCCTTGGTGCACTAGGAGCTAGGAGATCCAAGTTTGGAGCAATCTAAGGTGGGTGTACTCTTAGGATTTAAGATTTCTATTTTCATGTTATTAGATCTCTTTTTCTTTTATATGGGAAGTGTAGGACCCACCAATCAATGGTGGAGATCCTACACCATCCCTTAGTTGTGGTCAAATGGCCTATTTGATGCATGCATGCCCATATATGGGGTTTTTTCTCTATGGGCCCCCATTATGGAGGATTATTTGGATTCTATTGCATGATAGGTCATCTAGATCTTAGAATCATGGTTGGGATGACATCTCAACCATTGACCTTGAATCTAAGACATGCATGTGTGAATCTTTGTTGTAACATATGAATAAAATGAATATATGGTATGATTCATGAAGGGGTGGGCCTCAATGTGATGAAGCCCCTCCTCTTGTGGCCGATTCTTTAATTTTCTTTTATGATAAAATTCTGATCTTGCATGTGTGGCCCACCTTGTGGGCCAACAAAAATCCAGACCATCCATGGAGCTTGGACGCCCATAACGGCCCATCCTTAGACATGTGGCCCCAAAATACACTTAAATGGGACACATGAAAGGGGTATTTGATGATGGGAAAGGTCTGGACATTTGTGGGGCCCATTGAGATGGTCCACCAAACAAATTCCTAGGGTTAAATCCCATGGTAAATAATGTTTATATCTTATTTCTTTCAATTACATGTTGCTGCCCAAATCTGTTTGGATAGATTTTTGGGCCAACTTGAGGCTAGAATTTGGGGCTTTTGGTGGGGATTTTTGTACCAAGTGATATATGATTTTTGAAGGTACGTGTCCCACCTATAATCATGCCAAATTTCAGCCTCAATTGACCTCATTTGGGTCTCCAAAAGAGTGGGCCAATATGTGTACCTTGCTGAAATTTCTGCTGTAATTACAACAAGGTTACAATTTGAAAACTCAAAATTTTAAAATAGTTTCTGATCAGGTGAGACACTTTGGTAGACCCTAACTTGTACTACATATATGTGGAAAGGTTTAAATTTAATTTTTTCAAATTTTGGATATCCAGGGCCCACCCCATTGGGTGCTCAAACATGATCTATCCAGAATTCTGTACTTAGCAGAATTTATAGATAGATTGTATTCTTAAATTTGATTAAAATACTTTTGAGTATCCAAAAATTATGAAAATTTATAGAAAGGTGGTACACCCATGGTAGGACCCACCTACCAAATTTTAAGGTCAAAGGACCCCTGTGCACACCGTGATAAGGGATGGACCGGCCCACCACGTTGGGACGTCTAGATTAACCAGATTTTCTGGATAGTCTGTTCTATTTAAATTAATTAAAATACTTCTAACTATTAAAGAATTATAAAATTTTGTAGAGGTGTGGCCCACCCATAAAAGGACCATCCTAAAAATTTTTAGGGCCATCGGGCTCCTGTACCGACCGTGGTGCGGCCTGCAAATTTGGGTCAGTTTTTCGCCAAATACCCAGGCCTGTAGGACTACCCACCATGGGACACCCCTACCTTGGGCTGTTGCTGGGCCTGTATTCCAGCAGCACAACCCACTTTTAATATGTGTTGTGCATCCCCCTCTCATCTGGTGGGACCCATAATGATGTGTGTGGGTTATCAGAAAATAATTATACTATAAATTAATTTATTTGCTGGACTCCAACAAAGCCAGAAAGTGGGTGGGCTGGAAATTCAGCAATGGGCCCAATGTTGCTGCCATAAATTGTTTGTTTAGGGTATCATAGCCCACCGGATTTGAGAATCATTTAATCAATTATCTTGCCTTTTTCCTTCAGTATTTTTGGGTTTAATTAGTGTTCATCTGAGGCCCACCCAAGTTGGGTTTTTTATTGGATCTTTGTATGTGGTTAATTGCTAATTCTTTAGCCCTTTTAGACTAGAACCTTCTAGATAGGCCCATTGACCTTTGGACCTATACTCTTCTACCTATTGTGATGGGTTTATGGGCCATAAAATGTAAGTAGTTGGGCCCTTGGCTGCCCACCAAATTAACCCCATACTTGGGCTAAGATGTGAGGCCCAACTCACTTATATTAAGTATGAAATTGCCCATATGGTCGAACTATTGGGCTACCCATGAGGCCCACCACAATATGTGGGTTTATGACCTTTATGGTTGGGCCCAAACTTTACTTGAGGGCTCACCATATTGCCTATGAGTTGGGCTTTGTATATAGCCCATTAGGCCATTCATTGTTGGGCCTTAGACCTTACTTTATATACGTGGTGGGCTACCTTTTGAGACCCATTTGAGGTTGGATGTCCTCCTTTGTGACCCTAAGGTAGGCCTATAAAGCCCTTATCAGTGGTTGAAGGCCCACCTTGGACCTGGCTAGGACCGTTTCCTCCATTAAAATTTTATGACTCTCTTAGCCTGTAGGTCACCCCAAAATGTTGGGCCTCCACTAGAAGATTTCTCTTCTCCTTAGAGTATCTGTCTATATACCTAGACCTTGACCCTCCTTGGGACAGAGGATTACATATTCTATAGGTAGCACACTTATGTCATTGTGACCCACATGCATCATCTGTGTGTATTGATTGCATTGTGTGGTGGTCATACAGGGATGAAGTTTCTCCCCATGTGCATATGGAGTGCCTGTAGTTAGTGCATGATCTGTATGTACGACCCATGCATTGGCATCACATTTCATAATGATATCGCCCTTGCTTTATTAGGGTCTCGTCTCCACAAGGATATTTGTGGATGGCTAGATGTGTAGACACTGGAAATATTAATTGAGCATATCGGGTGCATAGGATGCACATGGGTGAAATTCTCAAAATATCCATGGTACCAAGGATCTGCTCCAATGCTGTGACTGAGTGGAATATATGAGCACACGAGGGCCTTATACCGTTAAGTCGTGACTACCGTTATCGTGTAGTCGGTTGGATAGGGGTGTGGCCTTACTCGCCTGATGTAAGGAGGCATTGCTAAGCTGAGTCTAACCAGCTCGTAAATGGGCCCGCTACCGTTAGACCTTGCTGGTGATTGACTGTTCACAGGCGGGTAGTAAGCTCTCTTACACTCATTTGACTGTGTGGGGTCTATAGAGCGACAGTTATCCAGCAGTGTAATAGACCCCGGTGATTTCCTTATAATTGAAAATGTCCTTGATATGTGGATTGGTTATGAGCATTGACATTACTTACATCGCATTCGCATCGGCTGCATAAGCCCCTTCATGCATTACCTTGGTATGACACCCAATACTCATTACATTGTATTCATGGTCAGCCTTGGTAAGGCTAGCGACATTGTCATTGAGCATATTTCTCTTCTTGTACCTCTTCTATTCTTTCGTGCACCATTATCACACACTTTCACCACCCTCTAAGCTTCTATCAGCTTATGCACGATTAATGCGTGCAGGTGATTATAGGCAGACGTCGTAGCAGCAGAGCTCAGAGTAGAGTTGAGCTTGAGGACTCTAGTGTTGCTGACTTTTCTCTCCTTTCTATCATCTTATGTATGTCCTTTTGGACCCTGTGAAAGCTTGTAAAAGTTTAAATTCTTAGTGAATTTTATGATGTGTGCTTTGGTTATTCTCAGATATACTTACTGTGATCTTGGGTATGCTCGTATTGGTAATAATTATGCTGGCATGAAAATCCTCCTTATAGGATCGCAGGATCGAAACCTGCTTTAGAAGCCGAGAATGGGGCTTTACAGAGGCTGTTGTGGGAAGAACCGGCTATCGGGTTCCTTGTGAATCCGGTTACCGAGTTTGGGGCATGATAATAAGTGTGAGGACCACTAGTGGAGAGACAAGCCAATTCTCAATTGCTATAGGCTTGCAACAAGGGTTGGCATACGCTCTAGCGAAGAGGGCTAGCAACGGCTGCCCAAACACGATCTATTCTAGAAAAATTGATCTGCCGCAGGAGATCCGGGGTCTTTTTAATCTAGATAATGAGGGCATCTGGTCTCTTCGTTATCCAAGAAAACACAAGAAAGGTATGGGATAAACCTATGTCTGGGGTAGCCAGTCCTCCTATTTCCTTGGCTGGTGTTGGCGGTCCGATGTGCTCGAATGTGGTTATTGAAATGCAGATGATTTGGTTAGGATTATTTATTTATTTTTTTAAAAAGTGGTTTTTGAAAAAAAAAAAAAAAAGAAGCTAAAAAGGAAGTGGGTTGGCTCTCTTTGGGCTACCCTGATTTTCCATTGCTTCCGCGATCTTCCTGCACCAACACATAAGACAAAAATTCTGTAGTAGTGGGAGGTAAGGCACGCGTCACACTTCTGTCTTTGTTGCAAGCTTCTTATCTGGCTGGTGAGTTCTACATTCAGTAGAGCTGATGCTGCATTGTTGTGGATTCGGGCCTTTCTTTGTTGCTTCCTGGAGCGCCTCTTATATAGTAGAGGTCCCAGTCTAGTAGATGGAGAGACCCATCAGTTTCTCAACTTGTCCCCTATTTTGGTTCTTTTTATGATAGTTGAGGTCCGGGCCTTTTTATATATCGGACGCCGCTTGAAATTTTTTTACATTTTCCCTCCATTCTATAAGCTCAGATTACCAAAAAAGAGGGTTGGCATAAATCTTCTATCTCTTCTAGTTTTTATGGACAAGTTAATGAGACATTTGTAGGAAGAGATCCCTATGTATGTTTTATGCTAATGACATAGTCTCAATTGACAAGTTGAGGAATTAAGGGCGTAAACAAAGCCAGATTTTTAACACAAACACATCCCCATCTTGCCGCCCAAAATTTTTCTTCTTTCCTAGAAGATTATCAACAAAGAAATCCCCGTTGATACTAGAGTTCAAGCCAAAGGGGTCCTTCTGGCCTCTAAATGTGATTGTTGTCCTCCCCCACTTCAGTCACAAATTGAATCTATTGACCATATTTTCTCGTCAGGAGGCATAGCTACAACGGTGTGGGGCCATTTTGAGGCTCGGTTCAACCTTAGGCCATTGGTTCACGATACCGTGGTGGGTCACACAAATGGTGGGGAGCGGCTACCAAGTCCGATCGTCTCCTCATCTTGTGAGGCCTCACTTGAGTCTCATTTTCTGGGAGCTCTGGAAGTCCAGGAACGCCTCACGCTTCGACTCCCCGGTCAACCCCCCAGCCAAGATCATTGGTCTGTCCACAGGTAGATACGGACTCTAGGTCCTTCCCTACCCCTCCCCAAATTAGTGAAGCATGCCTTTGTTCTCGCCCTCAAGAACCTGGGGATCAAAGGGGCATTTTTTCGCCTAAAGATAATCCAAGTGGTTAAATACATTTGCCTAAAGAGGGGTTGGGTTAAAATTAACGTTGATGGTTCCTCCCTTGGGAACCCTGGCCCCGCTGGGGGTGGGGACATTTGTAGAGATAGCAGGGGGTCTTTTCTTTTTTGCTTTCACCTCGGGGTATGGGTTATCGGTCCAACTCTCACGTTGAGATCTAAGCAATCTATGATGGGCTATCTTATTGCACCGGGCAAGGCTTATCCAAGGTGGAGGTCGAGAGCGACTCCAAATCAGTTGTCTCCTCCCCCTCAAAACAGGATCCTTCCTGGCCCTTGCGTTACTAAAGGACTAGGATTCATGTGCTGATGGGCTCCATGGAGATTTCTATCTCCCACACTCCTAGGGAAGCAAATGCAATTGTTGACCACTTTGCTCAAATGGGGAGCAACAGTTAATCCAGGGATTTCTTCACCTCGCCAACAGATATCCTAAACATTGCCAGGGGCCTCCTATTTTTGGATAGGGTTGGGTTGGGGAATTTGAGAGAGTGTTGATCCTTTCTCGAGCCCTTATGTCTCTATTTTTTGTTTTTCTTTTCTCATGATAGGAGGGCCAATCGTCTTTTGTTGGGTTGTAACACCCGAAATCTCTTTGTACATTCTTGGTCATTTATGAAAAGAGACAGTTTCCAAAAATAAAAAAATAAAAAAAAAATAACACAAAGCTAGATTTATGGATGTGAAATTATTGAGTAGTCTCCCTTTGAATGATGAATCCTCTAACGAATGCCTTGGAAATCATAGGGAATTTACTTGTCAATGTATTCAATTTCATTTGATCTTTTTGTTCCCTACTTCACCTCAATAGTTATGCTATGATGTCCCTTGAAACATATATGTAGTGGGGATCCCGTCCTGCGCATGCGCCTGCTGCCCCTTTCAAGAACCAGATTCCCTGTTTCATCCTCTGGGAGTTATGGAAGGACAGGAATGCCTCCAGGTTTGATGGTTCCTTGGTGAGTATAGGGTTCCTTATCTTGCACATCTCTGGTTGGCCGTGGTGCATTGTAAATAGGTGGGGCACCCCTTCTTCTCGCGCAGGCAGCCACAGCAGGGCCTTGGAGTCCATGGGGATTGCAGTGCAGCCCCATCAGGAGGTGTCTTCTGAGGTGGTGTGTTGGAGGAAGCCTCCGATTGGATGGGTGAAGCTCAACGTGGATGGGTCGTCTAGAGGAAACCCAGGAGTGGCTGGAGGAGGGGGTGTCTACATGGGTGAGGATGGAGAACTTTGCTTTGGCTTTTATGCAGGATATGGCCTTGCTTCAAACACAAGGGCTGAGCTTTGTGCAGTCCACGATGGCCTTGTTCATTGCCTCCAGCACGGCCTAAAATATATCATAGTTGAATTAGACTCGCTTCTGGTGGTGCATTTCCTGTTGAGCAACTCTCACCCAGGCCGGAAATGGAAGTATTGGGTTGACAAAATCCGGAATCTTAGTAGTACCCGTCATGTAAAGTTTGTCCATACTTGTAGAGAAGGTAATGGGCCGGCGGACGGGATGGCCAAATTGGGTAGTGAGAATCAAGGTTCGGCCCTATTTTCTACCCAAGTTGACCTTTCTCAGGTGGTGAGAGGCCTCCTTTTCCTTGACAGAGTGGGGTTAGGGGCAGGAAGAGGTTCAGGAGGTAGTGCTCCTCGTCTTAGTTTTAGGTACAAGCTTCGTGTTTTATGTTCGGGGTTTTCTTTTCATATGATAGGCTCCTCCTTCGCTTTTTCTAGGGGGAGTCCGAGGCTAGGGAGTCTAGTTGGTAGATCTATATATCCTGTTTGATTTTTGGAATGAATGAAACAAAGTTTCAAAAAAAAGAAAAACAAAATAAAAATAAAAATAAAAATTGACCAGAATCTCTTTTTAAAATAAATGGAGTAGCTATAATTCCATGAAAGAAGTCTTTTAATGAATCAGAGTTTCAAAAAAAAAAAAAAACACAAAACAAAACTTGACCAAAATCTCTTTATAAAATAAATGGAGTAGCTATAATTCCATGAAAGAAGTCTTTTTAACGAGGTACAACTAGCAATTTTTATTTATTTGTTACATAATCGCCAAGAGGTGCTTAAGAATTTACAGAGCATATGCAATACAATTTTAGTAACAATAGGAGTGAGTTAAGATTGTTGAGCAAGAAGTTTTCCAAAATGACCTCTTGTAATACTTGAATAGTGGAGAGAATGAGGAGGATGTTGCCCATAGAATTCAAGCAAGGTAGAAGAAATGGAGATCTGCCTCTAGAGATTTATGTGATTATTGTGTATTACCCAAATGGTCAAAAGAAATATTTTATAGGACAACCATGCTTTATGGGACGCATTCATAGGATAAATGTGGCTAAAATGAGGATGTTGAGGTGTGTTAAGTGGCAAGACAAGGGAAGATAAAATTAAAAACATTAGGTGGAATTAAGAAGTGCTAGCAATAGGCAATAGGATGAGGGATCGTAGACTTACGTGGCAAGGAATGATAGAATTAGAAATAAAAGCCATTGGTGGGATTTAGGAGTGATAGCAATAAGTAATGAGATAAAGAAAAATAGATTTAGATAATTTGGTCATGCAATGAAGACCAAAAATTAAAAATTAAATAACTGCAATAGTTATAAGGAGCAGGTACATGTTGAAGGCTCTAAAAAGGCAAGGGAAAAATCCAAAAGAATGTGGGTGTAGGTAGTAAGAATAGACTTTAACCTATGGTCCAGCTGAAGTTATATCAATTGAATGGAGGAAAAGGATTAATGAACCCAGCCCCAATTAGTTGAGATAAGGCTTAGATGATTTTGATGATTTTTGGCCAATGGTCCATCCACACAACTACCACCAGACCAACCAGTTGAAATTACCATCCATGATTACTAAATATACAGTTGAGATTACACAACATAGAATTTCTATGAAGAGCATAGAGCAATAGCAGCATTTATCTGAGTCATATTATAGAATAAAACTCCAATCACAAATTCTTTTAAACTTACTGGGAGTAACACGGATGGCCGAGATGGTAGGTCCATAAGTTCCCGGGGAAGGTATACAGCAAGTCCCCTTTCCAGCCTAAAGGAGATGAATTTCAAGAACGTTTTCTGATACCATGGCCCATCGTTCCTTCTCAATGCCTCTGAAGGCAACACCTGCTTCCTTTTTTATATCGAAGTCTCTCCATTCCAGTTTGCCCTGCAACATTAACTTGGCTTCAAAACTAATAGAAATCGTTGTCAAAACTAATAATAATAATTATTTTTAAAAAAAAAAAAAACAGAATTTTGGTTGGAAAAAAATGGTAATTCGTTATGTTTGGGGCTCTTTGCAAGTAGATGGAATTCAAGAAAACAACCCATTTTTAAATGAATGATGTTCATTTGAAATTGCAGTACCTTGATCAATGTATAATGCATGGAAAAAGGAAATAAAAAGCTAGTTCATGATTAGAATAATCAAAGAGTTTTGCTTAGATCACATGATTTGAGATGGACAGGAATTGTTTGTGCCCCTTGCCCACATGAAGTTCTTGTAGCTAGGTGAAAGCTGCGTGATTTCAACTGCAATATCCATGTGAAATCCACTCCGTCCATCAGTTTCTCTAGCTCATGTTAGGAGGTAACCTTAAAAATGAGGCAAATCCAAAACTCAAGTGGACCAGAAGGAAGGAAACAGTGGAGAATTGGGGATGGCAGTGCCTATCATTTGAAACATTCCCGTCATCCACCATCATGTTTATATGCCATCCTTACTGTTCCTAAGGTTATTCCCACTGAGATGGACTAAAGACACAAATATTATCCTATGGCCCCCAAGGTTTCAATGGTGGACTTCAAACCCCCATGTGGCACACCCCACTTTTGAGCTTTGGATCTGCCTCATTTTTAAGCTCATGTCGTAACATGAGCTGCAGAAACTGATGGACGGAGTGGATTTCACATGGACATCAAGGTAGACCAACATAGCTTCTGCCTCTAAGAACTTGTAGGTGGGGGCACAGGCAAAATTCGCTTCCATCTGAGACATACAACAAGTGGGCCCTACCACCTAAATGATCTAGCCCATTATCCCAGTCCACACTCATCAGGCGGGCTGCACGTCTATGTCGAACGTGCATTGTTGCCAATTTTTAGAAACCAATCAATTATTTCACTCTTCAAAAATGTCTAGAATGTCCTACACATGCGAGGCTGGCACGTGTTTGAACGTAGAAGCCCCTGTGGGTCTATCAAACATAATGAGATTTGAGTTGAAAAAAGAAAAGATCATGCAAAGTCAAGAAAATGTTCTAATACACAAACCTGAAGATAAATATCGAAAATGCGCTTTCCAACGCTTTCCCAAGTTTGTGAATCTGGAAATTCCGTCTCTGCGAATTTCAGATTTACAGTGTAGTTCCCGTTTTCGAGCCCCAGACCATAATATCTCAGTGATCCTGGTGATAGCCTTGCGTATTGGAACAGCCCTGAGTCTATTGTATTCGGAAATTCTTTTTGAGTGTACCTGTAATATCTGTTGTTGCTGCCTTCAGTAAACCTTCCAACATTGCTGACGGCCCACTTCTCTGTGCTGGCCACATTATAGGATGCTGGGCCCAGAGTTGCATTGTCCGCTTCATACTCTGTGTCAGTAGTTGTCATTGTGGGCCCACCACACCTGATCGCAAATGAAGAGTCTGTAGATCAATGGAACAGTGAGACAATGATCAGTGTATATATAGCATATTTGATGGATTGTTCATATGCAGTGGTACGGCGATCTTTGGGTCATGATCAGATGGTGGGGCTCATTGCCTCATCCTATGATCATCATTAGGTCATGATCTGCGGCACTCTTTTCAAAGAACATGGAAGATCCAATACAGAAAATGAAACATGGATCTCATTAAACTGAAACTTAATATGATTACATAACACTAGCATTGATGGTCTAACATGGACCCTATAATGGGTGGGCCATAACCGAATGACAACACCATTTAGATGATCCTAATCATTTGATCAGAAAGATGCTTTAATAAAAATGTCCTCCATTTGAGCAGCTAGGATCATCAAACTGGAGTTATTTTGAGGCCATTGCCATCTATAGTGAGTAATAGATGATGATCTATGTGGTGGGTACAACCTGATACATGGCTTGGATGTCATACATATTGCATGTAGAGGTGCAACAAACCTCTGATTACTTTCAAGTGTTATATCATAACTATAGTTAAACCACATACATCCAAAGAAACAAGAAGAACAGGAAGCTCCCACATTTTATAGGACAGTGATCTCCTGCCGCGGGTCCCAGTGTATCGTGTAGATGTTGCAAATTAATGTGGATGAGATCTAAACTATTCGGTCAGCTGTTGTGGTAGTGAATGGGGAATAGACCAAACAACACATTGATTGGATGATATAAAACAACTAACTTTTTTTTCTGGAAACATGATGAACAAATATGGATGGAAAATGGATAACTCCAATGCACCTAAGGGCACAGGAACACTGCCCCATTTTATTTTTATGTATATATAGAGAAAATAAGAAGAAGAAGATAATCCATTGATAGAAATGGAAAGAATGGCTTACGGATTGGAGGATTCCGATGGCATGGAAAGCTTCGCTGAAGACAATTTAAGCTTAAAGGCAAACCACTGAATGCACAAGAAAAATGACTGTTAAGTAATGGCCATTATATAATGGAACGACAGCCATTGATTTGGTTGTTTTGACTCATTTAAAATGCAACATGAATAAAATCAATGTAGGAAAAGGCAGTATTCAGGTGGCCACGTATATAATGCTGTGAACGAATGCTTTTATTGTTTTGACTCTTACAAAAAAAAATAATCCAACATTTATTGTTTCGACTCATTTAAAAAATGACACTGATAAGTACCTGCTGTTAGAACTATCGAATACAAAATTATTAGCCACCAAGTTCCTGCACACAAGTGGCACAGTGTCAGTATCATCAAAAATGTTGAAAGAGAAGTGCTCTTATGATGCACATGAAAATGTATGTCCTAATCAGGATCGCACCAAAATTACAGTAATTGGACAGCTCTGACTATCCAACTGTTTTGCATATTTTCCTACCAAGTGCCTTTTGAGTGATCATCTCTTTTGAGACAACAATCCAGTCACCTTATCTTTCTGGGGGCCTACCAAATCATCCGTTCTGATTGGTTTACACACATTTCAAATGTACGCTAGAGATGTTTTCGAATATTTTGGACATCAAAACATTGAAACTATGTTTATATCATGATAAGAAAGAAAGAGGATTCTATCCTAGCCCTGGAAATTGCACACAGTCAGCATTTAGCAGTGTAAAATATGGTTTTATAAGTACAAAAAATGGTGGTGAAAGGAGGAAGGTTTGTGTTTCCTCAGACGTACAAGTTTAAGCCTTCTTCTGTAACCCAAGATGGAAAGCTTCCTGATAATTGATTGTATGATAAATCTCTGCAAATTATAGAAAAGAATATCAAACATTATCCAAACATTGAATGCCAGATAGCATTTATCAGGTAAACATGCACTAAGTTATATGATCATGATCATTAAAATAGCTATCTTGGGCATACAAAACACTATCTCTATTGTTGAAGAACAATGGAAATTTAGGGCCTGTAATGACTCTGTAGAGGAAACTATTCTGATTTTGGTTGCCAAAAGTTAGTTGAAGTGGCAGAGCTGTTTGATTGTGCTTGGTGGCTTGAACTGTTGTTCACTGTCATCTGCAGTTATGGAAGTAGGATATATCTGTTGGTTGTATTGCATTAAAATAATTTTTTTTTAAAAAGAAGAAGAAGAAGAAGAAGAAGAAGAAGAAAAGAGAGTAGCCTGTTGGCGTTCGAAATTCAAATGGTTTCTCTGTGAAAACATGGCGCTTGATGGAGACATAATAATGAACCGATGGAATCTTCACGATTGAGTCATTTACATAAATCAATGGCAGAGATAGCACAGAATGTGATCACATGTTATGTTTAAGGTTGCATTTCAGTGAATTACTGAGTACAATTCCAGTTATTAGTTCAATAGAAAGGAAATAACCAAATTATAGTAACCTTCAAATTCATAGTGTTAGAAAGAAATAAATGGTCTGTATTTTATTTTTGGTGCTTCCTAATTATAAATTTCCCCAAATTTCTCTTCTTCAGTAACACGTTAAAAGGTCTCGAGTTGTAGTTATGATGTAATTTCAATATGGGTTTTTGCCAAAAACTAGTCCATCATGGATACTATAGAATGTAAGGGGTGTTTGGATGGAGGAAAACCAAAACATGGATAGGGAAAAGTAAACTAAAATTCTCAGGAAATGGAAACCCATGGATTCCAATTTCCCTTCATCTGTATGTTTGAGATTGCAGTTTTACATAGATTCCATGTATGCTAACCTTAAACAGTCACCTCATGTGTCTTCTTTACCTTAGAACTTTTAACATCTTTGTTTCTTTTTGGGAGATGAATATTCACAAAATTGAGGAAAGACTGGAAATGGAAACTGGTTTTCAAATTAGAATTCAACTCAATATTGCATCCGAACACAGCCTAAGGCTATAACTATTAAGTCTAGTACAATTGAGTCAGATGAACATACACATTAAGAAGTTTATTGCTTTTTTGTGACGGCAGTGCACCAGATAAGTTGTTGTTTCCAAGAAACCCGAAAATTGCAATGAAGAAATCGATACATCAAAGAGAATTATGTAAAGAACATACGATTGAAGAAAGGCCGTTTGATTCATACAAGTAAACGAGTGAACTCATATTGAAGAGCGAGTTTGGAATTTGGCCACTTAAATTGTTGAAGCTCAAATCCCTACAAAAGTAACCAACTTAATGTGATAGAAGAAAACAAAATTGAGATGAAATTACTAAGAAGGTGAGTCAGAGATCAACGGCATGCGACAAATCCTTTGAATGGGCCTACTAGATGAATGGTCTTGATTATAGTGTGGTGAGGCACAAGGGATGCCCACCAGTGTAAGAAGCAACAAATGACTCACATTGGGTCACCTTGACTAGAAGACTTGCCCAAAATGTTGAAAGTAGAAACTCAATGATTAATAGGCATTTTTAAAAATGTATTATAAAATACACAAACTAATGAAAATAAAGAATCCTATTTGAGTTTTTTAATCAGTGGATGAGTTCCTCATTGATTCGGCTTGAATCGGAATCCAATCAAGTTGAGTTGACTTGGTGAGTTTCATTATCTAAGATTGCCTATGTCTGACACCTCGAGTCTGCTTCTTATACCAAGACAGCCGAAGTTGATCAAGTGTCAATGAACTTCATGTCTGCATAGCACGCACCATACACCAGACTAGGCATCTCATCGGCCCTGCCATTATTGATGGGCTAGTAACCCAAAATTTCTGTGATTGGGCTTTCCTAACCATTTTTAGAATGAACCTTTTTCTCACTAAATGTCAGCAGTTACTTGGGATCATCCAAGCAGTGTGATTTTTGGACTAAGACAATTCACTGCTGAATGAATGGTTTTGATGTCATCCATTTATGCCCCATGTAAACCAATTACTTAAAGGCACTGGGTTCCACTCCCATCATATAGACTGAAAATATTTGAACTCAATAAGTATAGGAATGTAATTTGAACCAAACATAACTTGAAAAACTCACATCTGCATCAATAATTGGTGTTTTCCAATGGTGGATGGGATAGTACCAAAAAGCATATTGTTTCTTAGGACTCTGTAGAGAAAAGCACAAATTAGATATGAGTATGTTGTTTTAAGTTTTCGAGGCATGGATGAAAAAAGAAAAATAAGACTAACAAATTAGTATTACTACATGTGATGAGAGATCATATGGTCTTACAAGTTGGTTAAAGATGTCATATTCTCAATAAAATTCAATGACGAACTCTCATTAGACACATCACTAAGCCGCCTGTATGAGTACACGGTTAGTTAAGGCCATGTTTGGAGAGAAACAATTCACAATTTTCAAGAGTTCTCCTTTAAAAATCAAGATATTCGCATGGATATAAAAGAGCTATTTCCTTTTTCCTAAACAACCGAAGAGACCCATTTTGCAAAATTTGGAAATTCTACTTGGGCTGTGTTTTGTTGCACCAAATATCAAGAAATTATTTCATGATATTTGGTGCAACCAAACACACCCTCGAGCACGAATTCCAATATAAGAAATTAGTAATGTAAAGGAAGAACAAATAGAATATTAAAACAAGTTATTGAATACCAACACTCACAAATCGGTCAGTGAGGTCAAATTAGAAAAACTCGATGGTATCGGACCCTCGAAAGCATTGCCTTGAATATTCCTGCATCAACATTTTCATAGTTACAAATACTCTTTACAAAAGTATTCTATGGCATATCAAGGAAAATGAGGTCTGCTGAGTGCACTTCTTAAGAACTCATTTGGTTGGTCCCATTTGAAGCTAAAAGAATGACCAGTTCCACATTTGATGTACATGTGTGGCCCACTAGATGAACCGATGATTGAACATGGTGGGAATCCCTATCCTAATTCAGAACAGAATGTAGTAGGAAACCTTCTTTGAATTTGGATAGAATTCCTATCCACCACCAATGGATGGTGGGAGACCTTGTTTTGCAATCCCATGCATACCAAATGAGAAGACAGAAGTAATAATCAGTATAGAGCTTGTAAGTATTAGCTTACAAATTGGTAAGATTCCAACTCCCAATGAAATCAGGTATCTTTCCCGTGAACTGGTTATCAGATGCCCACCTGAAATCCATTAAAAATCTCCACTGGATATTAACAAATTAAGGGATTGGAAATGATAGAAATGGCATACAAGTAACCAAAATCGAACCATTCAAAATCATGGGGCCAATGATCCAAAGCTCTGGATAATGGGCATTAGCCTGTTGTATTCAGAACATGCGAATTTTTCCATTTTAACACCCATTGGATTCACACCATAAATTGTGCCATTGTTGGTTCAAGAGCAATATAAGGTCGGGCCCATGATTTTGATGGTTTCCACATTTCGTGTAATCCCAAGCTCTTACAAGATCTTCATGTTTGTCAAGTTAGCAAATGTTGAAGGAATCCCACCGCCTAGCCCGCTACTATCCATGTATCTGTGAAAAGAGCATAGATCATGAATCCTATTGCAAGATTTCTTGTGCTATCATCAGCTAGAGGAATGCTCACATTATCTCAATGGACGGAAAGTAGCTGTCCATTGAATTACATTTCTCAAATGGTCAAAGCAGTTTACATGAATAAAGGATGCCTCGAATAGCCATATGACCGTAAACAAAAGGTGTAAAAAGGGAGTTTTACACATTCCAACGATCACTTCCTCTCTTCAAAATACATTTCTAAACTTCTCATTTTTGCACCTTTTTCTTGACACATTTTTGTACTTTTCCGTATTATTATTTTATTATTCAAAAAAAAATAACAAGCTTTGAATTTCAAGTGACTCATTGTTGAAGTTGTTTGGGACCAAGGATTTTGCAATGCTTATTAAAGAAGGATGAGTTTTGAGGTTCATTATACTTTTTGGGGATGGGTTTTCTTTAAACTAATTTCAGATGGGTTTCATCTATATGTTGGGGGCCTTGCACAAAACCTTAGGATCTAGCCTCCCGAAACAAATCAGAATTATGGAATAATAAAGCAATGAAATAAATCAAAGCATCAATCACACACCACACGAGAGATTTTTACGTGAAAAACCCTCAAAGAAGTAAAAATCACGGGACCTCATCAAGATCAACAATCCACTATGAAGTAGAACGTTACGACCTTCTTCACTCATGCAGGAGTGGATAAATAATAAGAGAATAAAAGAAAAACGGAGGGATCTCACTAATTACGAGGACGTAGAAGCGCTGAGATATAAATTGCACAATAGATAATCCTCCACGAGCATAACCTCCCTTCTACAAGCTTCCTCTCTCTCTCTCTTATACACACCTTTGATAGCTCTCTTGTGTTTTTTCTCATTAGAAAAAATTCTAGGAACCCTTATTTATAGTTTTAGGAAACTCTTTTCCGCATCTCAGTTGCCAAAGGACTCAGATTTTCGTAATCCATAAAATTGCGGAACGAATCTGCGTAACCATGACCGGTCGAGATGAGACCATGACCGGTCGAGCGCCACCCACGACCGGTCGAGAACCACCTTTAACCGGTTGAGTACCTCGGAGAAAAAATAGCCCAAAGTCGTTGGACTTTGAGTCGAGTCATAGCTCGACTCCACGACTGGTCGTGCACCAGTCCTCGACCGGTCGAATGAGGCTCACAACCGGTTGAACACGGGACAAAAAATCCCATCAAATCTCTTCCTTTTTGTCCCATGAGGGATTCACTTTCTTCAAGCCAGCCTGATTTTTACAAACCTGCTCAAACTTGTCCTTGAGCAAAGCCTTGGTCATCATATCTAACCCATTATCGTCCGTGTGGACCTTCTCAAGCTATAACACCTTATGTTCTAAAGTATCCCTGATCTAGTGATATCGAATCTCTATGTGTTTTGACTTGGAATGCTGACTTGGATTCTTGGTCAAGTGTATAGCACTCTGACTATCGTAATAGACCATGTGCTGCTTCTACTTCAGGCTAAGTTCCTGTAAGAACCTCTTCATTCAAAGCATCTCTTTATATGCCTCTGTGATTGTAATGTACTCGGCCTCTATCGTCGACAATGCTACGACCCTCTATAGCTTACTTTGCCAAGAAACCACTCCTCCTACAAATGTGAACATGAACACTGATGTAGACTTTCTTGAGTCTATGTCGCCTTCCATATCTGTATCTGTGTAGCCCTCTAACAGAGGTTTACCATCACCATAGCATAGGCTCAACCTGGATGAGCGTCTTAGATACCGCAGTATCCATTTCATCGCTGCCCAATGCTCTTTGCCAGAATTGACAAGATACCGGCTGACAACACCACCCGCATATGCTATGTCTGGGCGTGTACATACCATAACATACATCAAACTTATTACAGCTAACGCACAGGGTATCTTCTGCATCTTTTTCACCTCTGCCTTCATCTTGTGACACTGCCTGTCAATCAATCTGAAGTGACCATCCAGTGGAGTACTGACCGGCTTCGTTGCATTCATATTGAACTGCTCTAAGACTTTCTCAATATACTGCTCTTATGACAGCCAAAGCTTCTTGCTGCTTCTGTCACAGGTTATCTCCATTCCTTGGATCTGTTTAGCTGGGCCCAGGTCTTTCATCGCAAAAGACTTGCCCAACTCCTGTTTCAGCCTGTCGATCTTCTTGATGTCTTTTCCCATGATGAGCATGTCATCAACGTATAACAGTAGAATTAAGAAATCACCATTTGAGAACTTGTGCGTGAACACACGGTGGTCCGACTCCGTTCTGTCATACCCATGCTGCAACATAAATGAGTTAAACTTCTTATACCATTGCCGTGGAGCTTGTTTCAGCCCATACAAACTCTTCTTTAGCCTACACACTATAAGCTCTTTGCCCTTGACTTTGAAACCTTCTGGTTGGTGCATGTAGATCTTTTCTTCTAGGTCACCATGGAGGAAGGCAGTTTTAACATCTAACTGCTCTATCTCCAGATCCATGCTAGCCGCCAACACAAGCAACACCCGTATGAATGTCATCTTCATCACTGGTGAGAATATCTCCTCGAAGTTTATGTCTTTCCTCTGACTGAACCCTTTTACCACAAGTCTGACCTTGAACCTCATTCGTGAATTCTTCTGCTTAACCTTCTTTCTGAATACCCACTTGTTGCATAAAGCTTTCTTACCGTTAGGCAGTTTCACCATATCATAAGTGTGGCTCTTATGAAAGGATTTCATCTTCTCTTGCATAGCTTTCAACTACTCCTCCTTATGTTCGTTGGCTAGAGCTTCAGAATAATCTTCTGGCTCTCTCCCATCAGTCAGCATAATGTACTCCGCACGAGTAACTCTTGGACGATTGTCTGTCCTTAGATGACCTCCTCACTTGTGGCTCAATAGGTAGATCAAGCGGGGGATTCTCCCCCGGTCCATCTTTTAAAGGAATTCCCTCGTCCTTTGCATCTTGCTGTACTCCTCCATTATCAGGCACCATGTGGGGAATAATTGGATCCATGTCCTCTAGCTCACCTGAACTAGGCTGGTTCTTCTCTGACTTACTAATGTCTTCTATACACTGATCTTCAAAGAAAACCACATCTCTATTCCTGACGACCTTCTTCTCGGTCGGATCCTACAATCTGTAACTGAAATTTTTATCACTGTATCCTAAGAACACACTGTCTGATCTTCATATCGAGCTTGGACCTCTTGCCCTTTGGTACGTGAACGGATGCCCTGCATTCAAATACCCTAAGATGACTATATGATGGATCATGTCCAATCCACACCTTCTCAGGTACTTCTCCATTCAATGGGGCTGATGGAGACCTGTTTATCAGATACACTGCCGTGTGCATTGCTTCTCCCCAGAATGTCTTGGGCAACTTCACATGGGATAACATGCATTTGATCCTCTTTACAATGGTGCGATTCATTTGCTCGGCTACACCATTATGCTGGGGGGTCTTGGGAACTATCTGTTCATGCCATATACCCAGGGATTTACAATACTCATGAAAGTTGCCAATGTCTTCACCACCATTATCAGTGCGCGCGGTTGCACTTCAATGATCTACCTGTCTCTCTCTCGACCATAACATGAAATAATTTAAACACACCAAATACCTCGTCCTTGGATTTCAAAGCATAAACCCAAACTCTCCTAGATGCATTATTTATAAAAGTAATAAAATACAATGCCCTACCCAAGGTTTTTGTCCTCATAGGACCACAAACATCAGAATAAACCAAATCTAATGCATGCACTTTATTAACATGAGAAACAGTTTTAACAAATGAAACTCTATGTTGTTTCTATGATAAACAATTAAGACAGGTTTTGAGAGGTATACCTTCTATGTTTGGAAGGAGCCGCTTTCTTGCCAGTAGTTGTGTAAGACCCGTATCTTGGTCCGTACCTTTCCGTACACTTCCGCGGTCGTACCGGTCAAATTTCGGCAACTTTCGACCCTTAATCGATATCGACGCGTGACCCGGATTCATGTGCCGACAACCCGAGTCGACTCAACCCGAGACCAATACCATAGCGACCGCGCCGTCGTTGGGGTTCCGATACCGCGACTCGCGCGCCGAGGCGATACCCTGATCAAGAGATATGGGCCAACGTTCGGTGCGAGAAAACGCCGCGCGTTGCGAAGACCAAGGGAATCTTAACGATGTGTCACATCAATCACATCAATCCCATCAATCAATCACCCATCAAGCCATCACATGTCAAGTACACATCACTTCCATCCCTTTTCCCAAGCAACCACAAAAGTCTTCCTAACCCATACCTCTCTTACACAAAAGACCACAAAAGTCTTCACATCCTATACCTCTCTTACATAAAAGCCACAAAAGTCTAAGATTTCTTACACAAACATCACTCACCCATCCATCCATCACTCTCTCTCTTTCTCTCTTTCTCATTCTAAAATTTCCAAGCAACAAGATTTCCAAGAGCCCCATACGTATGGAAATTTCCCAACCTTCCTAAGTTCTAAGTGGCCCACCTTCCTACCCCAAAATCTCCCATCTCAACCCTCCATTCTTCATCTTAACCGTTGAAGTTGAAGCCAAGGTGCCAAGGAACCTCTAGGAGCAAGAAGATTGGACGGTGGGTGCCTCTATAGGGTAGATTTATTTATTTTTATGGTGGACCAAGTGAGGCCCACCGATCAATGGTGTGGATCTCACTTGGGACCCTAATACGTGGCCGATGGACCACTTGGATCACCATGATCATTCCATGATTGGGCCATTCTCCATGGACCCCATCATGATGTTTATTTTCATTTGAAAAGGTCATCTAGACCATCCATGTTGGTGGGGAAAGGATCCCCACCGTTGATCTTTAGTTTTGATGGTCACATGTGCAAAATGACCCCTTTGATGTATGATTTCACGTATGAGAGGGCCCATAATGTCGGGGTCCCTCCATCACAAGCCGTGTCCCACTCTCCATCTCTCTCTCTCTCTCTTTTATTTATTTATTTATTTATTTATTTTTTATTATTTTTATTTTATTTTATCTGAATTTATGTGATGAGGTTGTGTGGCCCACTTGAATGGACCCCACCTTGGGGTTTATCTCATTCAAATTTTTAAGTGGGGCCCACCTTATATGTTGAATCCATGACAAACATCAGTGGTGGCCCACTTCACCAGGGCCCACCACACTATTTTTTCTAAGGAGATCCATCGTCCAGCGTCTGGGACGCTGGACGTCCCTGTAAACAAAAAAAAAAAAAAAAGAGAAAGAAGAAAAGAAGTTTTGGGGTGGTCCCCTTGTATAGGCCTCACCCTGATGTTCATGTTCAATCCACGCCTCCTATTCCGTTTTCAAGGCCATTTTAGGCGTTGAACCAAAGAACGAGAACAATCTGATGATCAGGCGGCCATACCATAGAAAATGGTATTTCTAACCTTTCAAAGGCTTTTAAGGCCCATTTTTATTGTTCTGTACGCTGAAAAATGTCCAACCTTGGACTCTTTAGGTTTGTTTTGGGCTACTGAACATAATGGGTGGAGTGGAACTATGAAAGGTGGGTCACATGCGTGAAAAATCCCAAAAATCTAGTTTTTCCAAATTTTGTTAAAACATGAGGCTTTGCCTCTCTGACATTGGCAGCGACGTGCAGCAGGCGCTGCACGACGGGCGGGCGGGCAGCGTGCAGCCACCCACGGCTGCTGCCGTGGGCCCCACTTGATGTATATGTTTTATCTACCCCGTCCATTGGGTGGGTCCCCATCTCAGGTGGGCCCCCTCCGAATTTCAGGTTGGTCCAAAACTCAGGTGGCCCACACCGTAGGAAACAGTGTGAATAAACACCTACCATCGAAAAGTTTTTGGGGCCCACAGAAGTCTTGGATCAAGCTGAAATTTATACTATCCCTTCATCCAGGTCCGAATGACCTTATGAGTGGGTTGGATGACAAATAAATATTTCAGAGTGGGCCCCACATGGGACCCACATTGATGCATATGTTGTAGCCCACCGTCCAGGCGGACGGTGGCACCCACCTGACGCACGGGCTGCCTCCACCGTCCACGGACGGTGGGGCCCTGTGTGATGAATGTGTTATATCCGCACTGTCCACTGGACAGTGGGACCCACCTTGATGCATATGAGGCGTCCGGACCGTCCATCCACTTTAACATAAAAAGGGCTATGGGTTAGGCCCATTTGATTTATAAAAATGCTAATGGGCTGGGCCCATTTGATCCATTTAAGGCCCAAGAACTTAAGCCCATTTGGCGTGTTGCAAGTCCATGGGACTAGGCCCATTCGATGTACTTCAAGTCCCATATACTTGGACCCTTTTATTGAAATTTTAAAGTCTATGGGAGTAGGACATTTGATATGTTGTAAGGCCCATGGGACTAAACCCATTTGATTATAAAAAGGGTCCATGGGATTAGGGCCACTGGATTTATTTGAGGCTCATGGGTTAGGCTCACTTGATTTGTTTAAGGCCTAGGAATTTAGGCCCATTTGACTCGTGTTAGGTCTATGGGTTGGGGCCCACTTGACCTACATGTGGGATCCCAATTGGTGTGGCCCATTTGATACATATTAGACTCATGTGATTAGGTCCAATTGATGCAATCCAAGGCCCACGGGTTTGACCCATTGCAATGCACATAAGACCCATTGGTGGCCCATTTATATGGCCCATCTGATGACTAAAAGGCCCATAAGATAAGGCCCATTTGATATAGATGCAAGATCCAATGGGGATAACCTACGGTCCATTGCAATGTGTAAATCCATTACAGACTAAGTACTGACGTTTACAAAGATCGTGCCTAGGATGCAATGTTGGTTTGACGTCCACATTGCGAGTGTAATGCTGGTTGGATGTCCACATTACGACTCTCCTTAGGGCCCATTATTGGGCCGTACTTATTGTGTATAGGCCGTCCAGGCCCATCTGCGTTCTAAGGACGGTTCATCACTCATGTACATGTTTAGTATAATTTCATGACTCATGATCATACGCATCATATGCATGCTTGATATGAGGATTGACTGATCATAGCATATGCCTTCCGGCAAGTTGTTTATGGGCTCCCGATTAGGCGGTGTTGCCCTACATGAGCGCACGGTATGCGCAGGATTGGTTGCATGACTGGATAGCGTGATTCATGCATTCCGCATTTGTGTGACATGGTTATTGTACGCCCTAGCGACGTCAGGGCTGTAGCCTCCACAGACGCATCGTGGTTGGCAGGATTTTGGATACCGGAAAATCTTGTTCTACATGGGGTACTATAGATATCCCTGGGTGAAAGTCCCTAAACCCTTATGGTACCAAGAGGTTGCTCCAACGTCTAGACCGAGTGGGTAGATGAGCGCTGAGTGCCGAATACCAGTTGGCTGTGCTCTCCACTGTGTCGTGGTCGGTTGGAAGGGGGTGCGGCCTTATCCGCCCGAGTGTAGGGGGCAATGCTAGGCTGAGTTTGACCAGCTCGAGGAATGGATCCGCTATCGACGAGTCGCGCCCGATATTGGCAGACGGATAGTGAGGTCTCTTCCACTTACCTTATTGCGCGCGATGTGGCGGCAATCTGGTTAGGGTGTACTAGACCCCGGTGATATCCCATATTGAGCTGTATTGATGTGTGGACATAGATGAGGACCTGTATGCTTGAGTTGCATTGCATATAGCATGGCCTTTGGTGGCCGATACCATTCATGTCTTGCATTGTATAGCCTTGGTACGGCTCATGATGTTATGGTTCATTTGTATATTCCGCATCACTCTGTCATTTGCAGGTTCATATTACTACCTTGCGCACACACTTTCACCACCCTCTAAGCTTTCTGTAAGCTTATGCACGACCGTTGCGTGCAGGTGACGTTGGATCGCAGCAGCGTTGAGGCAGGAGCACGTTGCTGATCATTTTAGAGTTTTTCTGTTATTTACCATTGTATTTCCCTTTATGCCCATTGTACTTGTAAAGTTTTTGTTCATAGTGGAAATGTAATGGATTTCTTGGTTGTTGTTTGTGGGTTATGCTTATTACGAATCAAACTGACATTGAAAATCCTCCTCGTAGCATCCCAGGATCGGAACCTGACGAATGAGAGCTAGAAGCCGAGAATGGGATTCTACGGAGGCTGTTGGCGCTGGATTCGGCGATCGAAAATTCTGTGAGCCCGATTTCCGAGCTTGGGGCGTGACAAGTTAAAGCCCCTTTTCACTCATGTAGCCTAGACGGCTGTGCCACATGTCAATAGCTGAATCTTTCGCTGCGTTCAACCCACCTTTGCATACACTGACACTTGCCTTGTAAAGGGTGTAACATTTTTTTCCTCTGACTGTGATCAATGAACCCTTGATGAGCTTCTAGCGCCCACCAGCAAACCGACTTTCATATCCATTATCATCCAACCTTCCCGTCGACAATAAGTTGAGGTAAAGTTTTGGGATATGCCTCACATCCCTAAGAACCAATGTGCAGCCCACATCGGTCTTTACACAAATATTACTGACTCCTATGATCTTCGATATGCCAGAATTTCTCATCTTCACTGTCCCGTAGTCACCTGACTAGTAGCTTACGAAGAAGTCACTGTGTGAGTCACATAAAAAGAAGCTCCTGAGTCAATCACCCAGTCGGTGTCCTGACTCGTAGCCGTGAGACATACATCATGATCTACTGAAAGAATAACTACAACGTTGCCATCTGAAACGACCTTAGTGAAATTTGATTCATCTTCCTTCTCATTTCCTTTTCCTTTTTGTCGTTCTTAGACTTACGACATTTATGCTTACAGTGGCCCTTCTTGCCACAATTCCAGCATTTAACATCCTTCTTGGTACTCGACTTACCTCTTGATTTATCTCGGGCCTTCCCGCCCTTCATGTTCTTTCCTCTCCCCCGTTCCTGTATCACAAGGGCCTCTTGCTGAGTACACCCTTGAGACTTCAGCCTTGTCTCCTCATTGAAGAGACAGCTAGTTACCTGTTCCATAGATATCTTTTTGTCTGACGCGTAGTTACTTAGAGACACCACCAATGTCTCTCAATTGTTAGGTAATAAACTAAGTAATAACAAAGCCTGCAATTCATCATTCAGGACCATCTTCATAGCAGAGAGCTGGTTCACTATATTGCTGACCTCATTCATGTACTAGGCCACAGAACTACCATCTTTGAACTTGATATTCACAAGTCGCCTTATCAAAAAAATCTTATTACCAGCTATCTTTCTATCATACAGTCCTTCCAATTTCAGTCATATGCTAGCTGCTGAGGTCTCTGTAGACACATGGTGGAACACAGAATCATCCAGCTAATGTCTAATAAACCCCACCGCTTTCCGGTTTATATTCTTTCAATCATCATCAGACATATCCTTGGATTTTGCTGATGTGCTTAAAATTAGAGAATATAAGTCCTTGCAATAAAGCAAGTCCTTCATCTTAGCCTTCTATATGGTCCAGTTAGAACCATTGAGGCTGATCATTCTTAATGAGCCACCTTCCATAATTCAAATCGATCCTACCTGTTCAATGAACTTAGCTCTGATACCACTTTGTTGGGGGGCTTGCACAAAACCTTAGGATCTAGCCTCCCGAAACAAACCAGAATTATGGAATAATAAAGTAATGAAATAAATCAAAGCATCAATCACACACCACGTAAGAGATTTTTACATAAAAAACCCTCAAAGAGATAAAAACCACAGGAGCTCGTCCAGATCAACAATCCACTATGAAGTAGAAAGTTACAACCTTCTTCACTCACGCAAGAGTGGATAAACAATGAGAGAATAAAAGAAAAATGGAGAGATCTCACCGATTACGAGGACGTAAAAGCGCTGAGATATAAATTGCACAGTAGATAATCCTCCACGAGTAAAACCTCTTTTTTACAAGCTTCCTCTCTCTCTTTCTCTCTCTCTCTCTCTCTCACACACACACACACACACACACACCTTTGATAGCCTTATTAAGTTTTTCCTCACTAGAAAAAATCCTAGGAACCCTTATTTATAGTTTTAAGAAACTCTTTTCTGCACCTAATTGCGAAATGACTCAGATTTTTACAGTCCACAAAATTGCAAAACGAATCTGCGTAACCACGACTGGTCGAGACGAGACCACGACCGGTCGAGCCCCACCCATGACCGGTCGAGAACCACCTTTGACCGGTCGAGCACCCCGGAGAAAAAATAGCCCAAAGTCGCTGGACTTTGAATCAAGTCAGGGCTCAACTCCACAACTGGTCGTGCATACACCCTCGACCGGTCAAGTGAGGCTCACGACCGGTGAAGCACAAGACAAAATATCCCATCACTATAATGGGAGCAAATACTGTCTAAAAAAAAACAACCCCGTAAAAAGTGATTCACGTGACTTTCCATCACATTTAAGGCATAGTCTATCTCATGATCTATTTAGTAGCAGTAAAAGTTTTGTTTGATAAGTGCTATCATTTCTCCCCTCCGGCAGCATATCTTAGCGGGGAACTGGTAGGCAAGCATATATATCATCTTTTTGTCCACACATTTGCCCAGAACTGGCATTCCAATCTCTTCTTCACGTAACCAAATAAAAACAAAAACTATTTATTTTATTTCTAAAAACCGGAGAACTAGTACAGTACATATGTCGACGTGTGTTATACATGATGCATATGCCAGTACATCGAGAGTGCCACCGTCCTTCAACCACTTCAAATATGCCATATGAACCATCTATACAGCCTTTAGTATTACATTTGTCATACCTTTAGTATTACATTTGTCATACGTGTTAAGTTATACATGTGACGCATGTGCTACCATACAAAGTCAAACATTTCATATGTGAAAAGTTATATCTTTGAATACCCACGGACCACATGTGCCATTGTACAATATTTTCAAGCATCGCTCATGAGCAACATATATATACTAATTCTAATGTGCACATAAACCAACTATGCCAATTAATCTACCTATTCTAGGGGTTGGTAAATATTGTGAAAATTATTGGCATGACTGAACAAGGCAAGATTAAGATAGGCCGAACTTATATTGCCTAAGCTAGATAGCCTGTATAAAACTAAAATTAATTTTATTGCTAACAGACTATTTTATTACAACAGTTGTAAAACCGCTTGTTAAGGCCAGACTATTTTATCAACCACCGATATGGAGCCACTGGCTAATTCCATCTTTGCTTTTTCTACCTTCTATGGAATCAGCTCAAAGGGTTGGGCCAAAACTAGGGTAATTTGAGAGGGCCTGTTCCTTTGCATGGAGTTGAGCTTCACCAAGGTAGAATTAGCTAGTGACTCCAAATTGGTGGTTGATTCCCTTGCCAAGAAGGACACCCCTTCATGGGCTACGTGGTATCTATTGGTGGGTAAGAATTAGGTTCCTCATGGATAGATTGGAAGTTTCTATCTCCTACTCCCCAAGGGAGGCAAATGATGCGGTGGATGGGCTTGCTCGCATGGGAAGTGGCGGTCAGCTCCATAGGCTATTCGAGTCTATGACTGAGCTGCCCTCTCTCATTAGAGGTCTTATCTTTCCAGATAGAGTTGGTTTAGGCTATTTGAGAGAATCCTAGAGATTGTGCATGTCCCTTTTTGGTTGGTGGGCCTGTTTATTCCTTTTTGTTAACAGGTCTATCCATGCTATGTACACTTTTTCAACTCCATAGATATAAAATAGCATTTTATTGGGATTACCTTTTCCAAAGACCAGCTCATTCACTCAGCGAGTGGAGCACACTTATATTCTCTTATTTATCAATGGCTAAATATTTCTGTTATGTTATGGCCCACCTAATGAGTGGATGGGGCTGATTTTTTTACAAGGCTATCCGCATGGTGGAACCAACCTATTGGAAGGGTTGGATAGGTTAGAAGTAGTTCACTGGGTGGTCAGACTTCCGGTCCAACTGGTTGAACTAGAAACCTTCTCAAATAAATAAATAAAACTACTGCATATTAAATACTACCACATTGGAGTGAAATTAAGTTCAAAATTCCAAGCACTTCATATGGCAATTCTGACAAAGAGTAATTAAATTGAATTTTATATATATATATATATATATATATATATATATATATATATATATATATATATATATAAACTTACAGTTGTTGCAAACTCTTCAAATTCCCCAACTCAGGTGGTAGCAAACCAGAGAAGTTATTTGCACTTATAGCCCTGGAAATAATATATAAACAGTTATTTTATCTCTAAAAAATATCCCTATATTTTGAACAGAAATTACTACAATAACCTTCATCATTTCTCTATCAATTGAGTAGTATTGAACATGTAGCTGGAAGTAAGATAACTTGTGGTGGAGCCAAAACTCTCCGGCCAACATGCTACTGGTGAACATCCATACCATAACGATGTTAGGTTGTTTGATGAAAATCATGCCAGACAATAACTCACGACCATGGAACACCTTTTATTGGAAGGGGAGAATTGATTGTCTCAAAGGTAAAACATCCATCTCTTTTCGGCATGTCATGAAGGAAGCTAATAGAGTAGCAGATGGGCTGGCCCGCTTGGGCAGCGAAAACCAACTGGAAAAGGATTTTGTCATCTCCAGGGACCTCCTAATGAAGATCAGAGGTGAAGTCTTTCTACACAAAGCAGGCCTTGTACTGTTAGAGAACCTTAATGACGCAGGGATGAACGTGATGAGGTCGATCACCGTCTTCCTCAAGGATAATTACTCCGAATCCACGGAGCTTCTCTGGACTCCTCACAGAGACTTCTCGAATCCACGAGGAAAGGAAGCAGGAAAATAGAAATAATTCTAATAAATTCGAAATTGATTGATGAATTATTAAAAACGAGTTTACACCCCTTTAAATAAGGGAACCAAGCAACATGAAAGAAATCAGACTCATACTACAACTAAAACTTCTAGAATTCGCAACTTACTATAAATAGTTTATAGACGGTCACGATGTCTACTAGTGCGCAAGGTTTTCGGCCAAAAGTAGTAAGTGTCCTATTTGGCTTCAACAAACCGTTCTCCTAATTATCCTAAGCACTTTTCATGTTGGACACAACTCCTAAAGCCCAACGGATGAAAAGTTATACTCAAACTAAAACTTACTATTTATAGTAAAAACAAAATTAAAACGAGGAAATGACCGTCGATCAGGGGGTTTTTCGCAAATCCGGGCTGCGCAACCCGGCGTAGCAGGGTTGGTTGGCTAAAGTAGCTCGTTCTACCCCAAAATCATATATTTTACGTCGGATAACTCATTCCGGATTGTGAGATACGCCCGATCTAAGGTCCGATGGTCCGGATCACTTCTGTCGCCGACCGTGCCTTTTCTGATCCATCTTAGCCATGAAATTGTCCGCGACCCGCTCTACATCACTTAATAAGGTTAACTAATTTCTTTCATATAATAGGCCACTTCTGCCCTTTTTGTATTGGAGGCACAACCTAAATCTGACTTGTAAAGATGTCTGTTCATCAATGAAATCTGTCAAGTTTTTTTTTTTTTTTTTTTTTAAATAATAAAATAATCAGGCCAGACCATCGGTTATCCACTCATTCTAACTGTGCGTCTCACCTGTTGAGAGGTATGACCTGATTTTTGTGCCAGGTGCCTTCATGGTGGGGCCTACCATTTTTAATGGTGCAGATTCCCATAAACGAGGCAAGTTGGCTGGAAGGACGTGGCTTCACGACAAGATGTGCCCCACCACCTGAACTAATCAGACCGTTCATCTAGAGTTCCCTCGGTAGATGGCCCATGTGGAAAATTTTAAATCCTCGCCTTCATATGAACGGGATGGTCCCCAACCAATGAAGTTCTTTTCATATTGAGCTTACACCATGAGAGCTTTTAGATGGACGGTCTGGATCTTCATGTGTTGAGGGAGAAGGATGAGCGGCTGGGGAGAGAGGAGATATGAGAGCAATGGGCATGCACCCAGCTACTACCACATGGCTCACAAATACATCAATCCAAACCGTCCAAACAGTGGTACCCACTGATGAAGGGCACATAGCAGATTGATTAGACTATATATTCTGACCTTTTATCAAGGCACACTTTTATGTTCATTTCAAAATTGACTATTTTTCATCTCAACCGTCCACTAGTGTTCATCAATCAATCAGCCAGTCAGAATCAACCGTCCAATGTGACTTTTTGGGTGTCCCATGTGAATTAAGCAGGCCCATGACCTTTGACCTACATTTATGCCTCGTAAACAATGGTCGTGTGAATGTATATGAATCATCACATTATAAAATTTAGGTTTATTTCATGATTTATTTGGTAGCAGAAAAAGTTTAGTTTAGCAAACATAATTTATAATATTTACCATTTATTTATATAAAATTAAATAAAAATAAAACTAATTTATTTTATTTGTAAAAAATTATAGACTACCTTTTCTTTATAATAATACATGATAGGTAGTAAATTATTCACTGGGTGGACAGTAACTTATGGTCCAATTGATTGGAGTTGAAACCTTCTCAAATAGAAAAATTAAAACTCTTAAATATTAGTCAATGCCAAATTCAATGGCAATTTTGAAATTCCAAATGCATCATATGGTATTTCTAAAGAAGAATAATTAAATAGAATTAAAAAAATAAAAGTGGCTATAATTGTTGCAGACATGAAAAATTATGAGGTCAGGTGGGAGTGAACCAGCAAAGTTATTATAGCTTATATCCCTGAAAATAAATAATTAATTATAGTTTATTATTTATCAATAATTAAACATTGTTGTAATGATTTGTCCCACCTAATGAGTGGATGAGCTGATTTTTGTACAAGGCTATTTTTAGGGTCGAGCCAACCTATTGGAAGGATTGGATGTTACACGAACATGATTGGTTGAAAGTAGCTTAGTGGACAATGAATTATGGTCCAATTGATTGGACTTGGAACCTTCTTAGAGAAAATAAATGAATAAATAAATAAATAAAACTATAACATATTGATCACCACCACACTTCATGACAAATTTGAAATTCCAAACACTTCAAATGCCATTCTTAAAAAGAATAATTAAATAGAATAAAGAAAGAAAAACAGAACTTACAGTATTGGTAGACTCGCCAACTTCCTCAATTCAAGTGGGAATGAATTATTGAAGTTATTGTAGGTTATATTCCTGAAAATAAATGACTAATTATATTTAGTTATATATCAATAGCTCAACATTGTTATTATGGTCAGTCCTACCTATAAGTGTATGGACTGATTTTTGTAAAGGTCTATCCTCATGGTGGAGCCAACCTATTAGAAGGTTAGATGTCATGCAAATATATAGGTTGCAAGCATTTCATTGGGTGGATGGTAACTTATGGTTCAAGTGGCTGAACTTAAAACTTTCTCAAAAAGAAAAATATAAAATATAAAACCAACACATATTAATTACTGCCAAATTTAGTGGCAAATTCAAAATTTCAGACACAACCTATAACATTTTTTTAAAAATTTAAGTTATTAAAATAAATAAATAATAAAGCCTATGACATTTTCAAAGAAGAATAACTAACTAGATTTGGAAAAAAAAAACTTACAGTTGTTGCAGACTTTCTAATTTCCCCAGTTGAGGTGGGAGCGAACCAATGAAATTATTGAAGCTTATATCACTGAAAAGAAATAAATAATTATACTTTGATATTCATCAATAGCCAAACATTGTTATAATTGTATAGCCCACCGAATAAGAGGTTGGGGCTGATTCTTGTACAAGGGTATCCTCATGGCGAAGCCAACCAATTAGAAGGGTTGGTATCATTACAGACATGATAGGTTGGCAATAATTCAAGGGATGGATAATAACTTATGGTCTAATAAGTTTTGAACTTAAAACCTTCTAAAATAGATAAATAAATAAAACTATCCCATGTTGACCACTAACAAATTGGGTGGCAAATTCATAATTCCAAACACATCATATGGTATTTCTAAAGAAGAATACTTTAATAAATTTTAAAAGATAAAGATAAACAGAACTTACAGTTGTTGCAGACTTGACAAATTCCCCAACTCTGGTGGGAGCCAATTAGCAAAGTTATTGTGGCTTATATCCCTGTAAATAAATAAATAATTATATTTTGTTATTTATTAATGAATAAACATTGTTGTTAGTTTGACCCACCTAATGAGTGGATGTGATTGATTTTTATAGAAGACTATCCTCATGGTGGAGCCAACCTATTAGAAGGTTGGATGTCATGCAAATATATAGGTTGCAAGTATTTCATTGGGTGGATGGTAACTTATGGTTCAAGTGGCTGAACTTAAAACCTTCTCAAAAACAAAAATATAAAATATAAAACCAACACATATTAATTACTGCCAAATTTGGTGGCAAATTCGAAATTCCAGACACAACGTATGATATTTTAAAAAAATTTTAAGTTATTAAAATAAATAAATAATAAAGCCTATGACATTTTTGAAGAAGAATAACTAATTAGATTTGAAAAAAAAAAAAACCTTACAGCTGTTGCAGACTTTCTAAATTCCCCAGTTGAGGTGGGAGCGAACCAATGAAATTATTGAAACTTATATCACTGAAAAGAAATAAATAATTATACTTTGATATTCATCAATAGTCAAACATTGCTATAATGGTATAGCCCACCTAATAAGAGGTTGGGGCTGATTCTTGTACAAGGGTATCCTCATGGCGAAGCCAACTAATTAGAAGGGTTGGTATCATCACAGACATGATAGGTTGGCAATAATTCAAGGGATGGATAATAACTTATGGTGTAATAAGTTTTGAACTTAAAACCTTCTAAAATAGATAAATAAATAAAACCATCCCATGTTAACCACTAACAAATTGGGTGGCAAATTCATAATTCCAAACACATCATATGGTATTTCTAAAGAAGAATACTTTAATAAATTTTAAAAGATAAAGATAAATAGAACTTACAGTTGTTGCAGACTTGACAAATTCCCCAACTCTGGTGGGAGCCAATTAGCAAAGTTATTGTGGCTTATATCCCTGTAAATAAATAAATAATTATATTTTGTTATTTATTAATGAATAAACATTATTGTTAGTTTGACCCACCTAATGAGTGGATGGGATTGATTTTTATAGAAGACTATCCTCATGGTGGAGCCAACCTATTAGAAGGCTGGATGTCATGCAAATATATAGGTTGCAAGTATTTCATTGGGTGGATGGTAACTTATGGTTCAAGTGACTGAACTTAAAACCTTCTCAAAAACAAAAATATAAAATATAAAACCAACACATATTAATTACTGTCAAATTTGGTGGCAAATTCGAAATTCCAAACACAACGTATGACATTTAAAAAAAATTTTAAGTTATTAAAATAAATAAATAATAAAGCCTATGACATTTTTGAAGAAGAATAACTAATTAGATTTGAAAAAAAAAAAAAAAAACCTTACAGCTCTTGCAGACTTTCTAAATTCCCCAGTTGAGGTGGGAGCGAACCAATGAAATTATTGAAACTTATATCACTGAAAAGAAATAAATAATTATACTTTGATATTCATCAATAGTCAAACATTGTTATAATGGTATAGCCCACCTAATAAGAGGTTGGGGCTGATTCTTGTACAAGGGTATCCTCATGGCGAAGCCAACCAATTAGAAGGGTTGGTATCATCACAGACATGATAGGTTGGCAATAATTCAAGGGATGGATAATAACTTATGGTCTAATAAGTTTTGAACTTAAAACCTTCTAAAATAGATAAATAAATAAAACTATCCCATGTTAACCACTAACAAATTGGGTGGCAAATTCATAATTCCAAACACATCATATGGTATTTCTAAAGAAGAATACTTTAATAAATTTTAAAAGATAAAGATAAACAGAACTTACAGTTGTTGCAGACTTGACAAATTCCCCAACTCTGGTGGGAGCCAATTAGCAAAGTTATTGTGGCTTATATCCCTGTAAATAAATAAATAATTATATTTTGTTATTTATTAATGAATAAACATTATTGTTAGTTTGACCCACCTAATGAGTGGATGGGATTGATTTTTATAGAAGACTATCCTCATGGTGGAGCCAACCTATTAGAAGGTTGGATGTCATGCAAATATATAGGTTGCAAGTATTTCATTGGGTGGATGGTAACTTATGGTTCAAGTGGCTGAACTTAAAACCTTCTCAAAAACAAAAATATAAAATATAAAATCAACACATATTAATTACTGTCAAATTTGGTGGCAAATTCGAAATTCCAGACACAACGTATGACATTTAAAAAAAATTTTAAGTTATTAAAATAAATAAATAATAAAGCCTATGACATTTTTGAAGAAGAATAACTAATTAGATTTGAAAAAAAAAAAAAAAAAAACCTTACAGCTCTTGCAGACTTTCTAAATTCCCCAGTTGAGGTGGGAGCGAACTAATGAAATTATTGAAACTTATATCACTGAAAAGAAATAAATAATTATACTTTGATATTCATCAATAGTCAAACATTGTTATAATGGTATAGCCCACCTAATAAGAGGTTGGGGCTGATTCTTGTACAAGGGTATCCTCATGGCGAAGCCAACCAATTAGAAGGGTTGGTATCATCACAGACATGATAGGTTGGCAATAATTCAAGGGATGGATAATAACTTATGGTCTAATAAGTTTTGAACTTAAAACCTTCTAAAATAGATAAATAAATAAAACTATCCCATGTTAACCACTAACAAATTGGGTGGCAAATTCATAATTCCAAACACATCATATGGTATTTCTAAAGAAGAATACTTTAATAAATTTTAAAAGATAAAGATAAACAGAACTTACAGTTGTTGCAGACGACAAATTCCCCAACTCTGGTGGGAGCCAATTAGCAAAGTTATTGTGGCTTATATCCCTATAAATAAATAAATAATTATATTTTGTTATTTATTAATGAATAAACATTGTTGTTAGTTTGACCCACCTAATGAGTGGATGGGATTGATTTTTATAGAAGACTATCCTCATGGTGGAGCCAACCTATTAGAAGGTTGGATGTCACACAAACATGCTCAGTTGAAAGTAATTCACTAGGTGGAAAATGACTAATAGTTCAACTAGTTGGACTAGAAACCCTGTTGAAAATAATAATTAAAAAAAAAATACTGCATACTAATCACTGCCAAATAAGGTGGCAAATTCCAAATACATCATATGGCACTTCTAAGAAGAATCCTTATATAGAATAGAAGAAAAAAAAAAAAAAAAAAGAACTTACAATTGTTGTAGACTTGTCAATTTCCCTAGCTCAGGTGGGAGATAATTAGCGAAGTATTTGTAGCTTATAACCTTGAAAATAAATAATTAATTCTATTTTATTATTTACCAATGGAAAATCATTAATATCATGGTCTAGCCCACCTAATGAGAGGATGTGACTGATTTTATTTTTTTACAAGGCCATCCTCATCATGAAGCCAAGCTATTGGATGGCATGGATGTCCATAAGCGGACATTTACTCGTGATCAAACTGGTTGGACTTGAAACCCTCTCAAAAGGATAAATAAATTATTTCCTATTAATCACTACCAAATCTAGTGGGGCATTCAAAATTCCAACACATCACATGGCATTTCTATAGAAGGATAATTAAATAAGAAAAATATAGAACTTACAATTGCTGCAGGCTTGGCAAATTCCCCAAATGAGGTGGGAGCCAACCAGAGTAGTTATTGTGGCTTACATCCCTGAAAATAAATAATTAATTATATTTTGTTATTTATCAATGGCTAAATATTACTGTTATGGTTTGGCCCACCTAATGAGTGGATGGGCTGATTTTTGTATAAGGCTATCCACATAGAGGAGCCACTTATTGGAGGGGTTGGATGTCAAACAAGATTAAGATAGGTTGGAAGTAATTCAACAAGTGGACAGTACCTTATGGTCCACTTAGCTGAAATTGAAACCTTGGCAATTAGAAAATAAAAATAAAAAAACCTACCACATATTAATCGTACCAAAATGGATGGAAAATTCGAAATTCCAAACACATCGTATGCTATTTGTGAAGAAGAATAGCTAAATTAAATTAAAAAAATAATAAAAAAAATAATAAATTAAAAAATAAACAATATCATAACTTACAGGTGTTGCAGACTAAACAAATTCCCCAGCCCAGGCGGGAGCTCTGCAGCGTAGTTATTGTGGCTTATGTTCCTGAAAATAATTAATTGATTACATTTATTATTTATTAATGTTTAAACATTGTTGTAATGGTCCCATCCAATTAATTGGTGGGTGGGACTGCCTTTTGTACAATGCTATACTTATGGAGGAGCCAACCTATTCCAAGGGTTAGATGTGGCATGAACATGATATATTGGAAGTAATTTATTGAACAGATAGTAACCGACTTAAATCATTCTCGAAAAGAGAAGGGAAAAAATAAAAAGAACTGTTGCATTTTAATCACTACCAAATTCAGTGGAAAATTTGAAATTCGGAACACATTTTATGGCATTTCTTAAAAAGAATAATTAAATAGTAAAATGAAATAAAATAAAATAAAACTTACAGCTTCTGTAGAGTTGGCAGATTACCCAATTGGACTGAACCAAAGAAGTTATTTGAGCTTACATCCCTGAAAATAAACAATTATTGATTTATTTATTTTTTGTTATTTATCAATTACTAATTATTATTAATATAATCTGGGGAAACTGTCGCATATTAATCACTATTAAATTAAGTGGCAAATTTGAAATTCTAAGCACCTCATTGCCATTTCTGTAGAAGGATAATTAAAAAGAATTAAATTTTTTTTTTTTTTTTTTAAAAAGAGCTTACAGTTGTTGCAGACTTGGCAAAAGCCTCAGTTCAGATGGAAGCAAACCAGAGAAGTTATTTGATCTTATAACCCTGAAAATAAATAAGTAGATACTTCACCTAAACAATTCCCCTGTTTTTGCCTAAAATGTTTAAAATAACCTTCAGCATTTCACTATCATTTGAGAACTGAACATGCAGCTGGAGGCAGGCTAACTTGTGGTACGACCAAATCTTTTCAGGCAGCATGCCCCTTGTGTAGAACATCTATACCAGGCCAATGTTAGGTCTTATAATGAAGATTATCTAGGAATGCAGTTTGGCTGGTGACTCCGACACCAGCTAGCTGGTGTCAAAACTCTATGGCCCACCATGATACAAGTGTTTTATCCATGCCATCCATCCATTTTCCAGCTCAGTTTTGGTGGACCCCATTACAGGAAATAGTGGAGATTAGACACTTACAGCTGAAAACTTCCTGGGGCCCACAAAAGTTCTGGATGACAAATGAACATGATTGTGGGCCCTAAGAAGATTTTAACGACCTGTTAAAATGGATGGACGGTGTGGATAAAAACCAATACATCATGGTGGGCCCCACACCCTGCCGGGACGGATCCTGCAATCCGCTTCCGAAAATCTCTACTCACCACTTTCTCTGGCAGATGTGAGTGGGCTATCCAGAAACTATCAGTGGTCGGACGAATCCTAACCATTGTTGCATAAGAGTTCTATGCAGTTCCCTCTTTAAGGTACACGTGACGAGTATATGGTGATCGGGACCATTGATACTGTGGGCTACAGTGCAGATTGGCTATAAGCCAAAACTCGGAAGGATTGAACAATGGTTTAACGTGACTGCCAACCATTCCTTTTGCAGGCCACTTATACGACGGCTACGACAGTCCACTCCCCTTTAATTTTGAGGTGCGGCCCATCTGCTGTATGGCCCAGTATAACAACGGTTCCGATCAGAACATCTTTCTCACATCCTATCATGTTCCAAATTCGAAGGGAAAAATCAGATGGCGATGGTCTGGATCGCCCTAAACCACGCCACGTGGACTGTTAATGAGTGACAAAAACAACAACCGCGGATATTTCGCTGTGGGAGAAATTTGGAGACTTACAGGGAGCGAATGGACGTCAAACTGCCGATAAATGCTGGCAATGGACCCGTTATGAAATTTTGTGACAAATCCCTGCAATATAGAGAAAACACTTGTGACACGTGTGTTAAATCAAAGCCACCCATAGAGTGGGGCCTGCTCTAAATTCTTGATAGGCCAACAAGTACATTGAACGTTTGGTATTGGTCAATTTCCCTGGCCATCCTATTCTTTTTTACATGTGTGGCCCACCCCATGAGCGGATCCATTGGATTTCGGGGCCAGGCAATAAAGTGGGCCCCGAATGAGTGACCTTAGGACTCAAGTCGGCTATGGTTAATAACTTTAGCCTGGGTTTGTATGTAATGGACTTAGTCCAACGTAGGGCTGTCAATGGAAGGTCCAGCCCGTCAAGTCTGGCCCATTTAGTTCAAAATCCGGCCCGAAGCCAACCCAAGGACCCCGACCCCAAGAGACGTACCCGGCCCAATTACTAACAAGACACGATCTTTCAAACACGTTCCCGAGTCCTGACCCGACTTGCACTCTGGCATCTATACGACACGATCTTTCAAACACGTTCCCGAGTCCTGACCCGACTTGCACTCTGGCCTATGTATAGATGAATTAGATGAGTTAAGTGTGACTTGTCCGAGTTGATTTGGACTCGGTCTGACCCGATCCAGTTCAACACCACGAGTCAGCCAAGAGTGGGGTGAGTCGGACCGATTCATTGACTCGTCTGAGTCGTGACTCCAATCGAAACCAGATTAGTCAGCAGATAGCCCATACCCAAGCACCTACCTAGACCTACCTAGAATGGGGGCGCCGCTTCGGTGGATGCCTGACTGTGGGGCCCATCTTGATATATGTGCCTTACGTCCACGTCATCCATCCGCTTTGAAAGCTCATTTGAGGGTATGATTCCATAAACGAAGTACATCCAAGTCTCAGGTGGACCACACCACAGGAATCAGTGGTGATGGAATACCCACCATTAAAAATTTCTTGGAGACCACCGAAATTTCTTTTTTTCATCTAACCTGTTGATAAGGTTACAAAAATCTAGATGAAGGAACCACATGAATATCAGCTTGATCCAAGACTTTTGTAGCCCACAATAAGTTTTTTTTAAACTATCGATCAACACCTTTTCCTATGGTGTGATCCACCTGAGATTTGGATCTGTTTCATTTTTGGGATCACATACTAAAATGAAATTTCCAAAAGGATGGACGTCGTGGATGTAAGGTACATACATCACGCTGGGTCCCACAGTCAATATCCACCGAAGCTGCACCCCCCTAGAATGTGTACGCGTGGCATGAATTAACTCAATGTAAACCGCCAAAAAACGAGATCCACTGATTAGTTGAGTGATCACAACTTTTGATCAATGTATATCTATCCTTGGAATCCAGACCATTGAATGGCTTTCATTTCTACTTCACATCAAATATCCACCAAGCCGCCACTCAAGAAGTTAAATAAGTGTAGGTTTTTATCCACAATCCATTTAAACTGGGTCCCAACATTTGGTGGATTAATCATAGTTAATTATACTCCACTTTTACAATTTCTTAGTGCCTGAGTATCAGCTACAGCGCTCAGCCAGAGTATCAAAGCGTTTTTTCATACCAGACCCCAACAACGACAAAATTACCACTGTAAACGCCACCTTTTACCAGCGTCTTTATACAAAATCCAAAACTTATGTTCCCAACTTAGATCTTTCACGTACGGACAGAGCATATCAGGACGAAAATACCCTTGCTTTTAGTAGCATTGTACGTACGGTCAGGGTATTTTTGTCCTCAAATGTTAGATCCGTACATACAAAGTCTAAGTTAGGTAGGTAAGTTTTGCACTGATCATAAAAGACGCTGGATAAAAACTGACGTAAACAGTGATAATTTTCTCACAACGACAGCAACAACAACGACGAAACGAAAAAAACAAAGAAAAAAGAAAGAGGAGAGTGTGTACAGATCCGTGAGGAGAGTCAGGTTTTGGAGCTCTTCCGGAATTACCCCTGTCAGCTGCAACCCTTGCAGTTTGCTGAAAAGCAATAAAAATAAAATACAAGTAGAGTCCGAAGGACTGCCTGAATCGGTAGTCCAATACACCATCACGTACATGTAGTATTTACTTTCAAATGATCCAAGCCATTCATCTGGTGACCCACTATGGATGACCCATTACACGAAGACCAAATCGAATAGGCAATCATAAATATCCAAGGCCCACCAGATGGTCCACTTGATAAATAATATTTTCACACCAAGTTAGCGTATCTAAGTGTATACGTACATTTGGGTTATGTGGCAGGTGGATCCACCGTTGGATGAGCAATTACATTTGATCCCAGGGTTGTTGATATTTGATGAATCAACGGCGATCCCGCTACATGGCTCTCCGCTTATGTTCCATTCATCAGATGCAGAAAGATTCCATTGTTGGAAAATGGCATTAAAAGCACTCACTGGCCATACACATTAAAACAATAATAAAAAAATTAAAAAATAAATAAAAATAAATTGTTATAATAAGCCCATGGGGACCGTCACTAATCAAAAGGCTGCTGGGAGGCAGAAAAAATTGGGAAAGTTGTTGAAAACTACTATATGTTTGAACTATGTGGGCCCCACCCATGATGTGAACGTGGAATCGAAACTGTGAATCTGGTTTAGCTCCTCGTGTACACCATTTATTCCAAGAATCATCCCCAACAAAAGTTCAGGTGGGACACGCTACGGTGGGAAATTTACAGTCACCGTTAAAACTGATATATTCACTCGTGGGCCATCTAAATTTTTGAATAGGTTGGTATACGATTTCTCCCTTCGTCCTTAGTGGAGCTTACCTGATGACTGGGTTAGATGACATATAAACAACATGATCTATACCACATTTCATTTGGCGAGTGTCCCTCTTCCATCGTCCCCACTTTTTCCCGTATATATAATGGACCGGTTGATTGAACTCACACATTATAATGGATTTTAGGTTTATATATCTGTTTACACCTAATCTGACCGTACTAGATGCAGATAATCAGATGATTGCATGTAGCAACTAGATCTTAGTAAGATATAAATGAAAGATCTTTTTAAATGTTCTAGTGGCCAAATTCACTTATAATCCAAAAATTCAGGAGTAGTTTAAAAAGATAAGTCCAACGAATTACTGTTATAGTACACGTGTAAGAGTTGACTATTTTCCCCTGGTGACCTTAAGAATAATAATGAGTAGTAGTCAAACTACTACTGTGGCTAATGACGAATTCGGCTTCACAGGTAGTCAAAGCTACTTAAAGAGATATGATATGTTATTTGTTACGTGATGCAATCAATCATATTTTGGAGCCATGCTGGCTAAAATATTATCGAACAAAACTCTTTAAGTTATTAAGGCAACAATGATGAGTTGAGCCGACCTCAAAAGACTAACACTGAGCTAAACCAATCAAGGCCAAAGCTCAACATGAGGATTCACCTGTCAAACTGATCAAATCGACCAAGACCTAAGAAGCGGGATATTTGGATAGGATCCAACCTTGTAAAGATAAATGAAAGATTTCGTAGGGTCATATTTGAAGATTACACCAACTGTTGCGGGCTCGGTGATACTTTTAGAAGAAGATCCTCATTTAAATATAGACCTTCAACGTATCTAGCGGATCCTATCAAGATATGCAAGTTTAATGTATCCCACCAGGATACGCTAATTTAGAAGCCACCTAAGCATCATATAAATATACCCATGACCGTTGAAAGAGGTAAGCACAAAAATCTTAACTCAAGTCTTATTTCCATTATTCAATCGGCTTGACTTAGATGTTAGAGGGTCTCCGACCATAATCGGTACCCTCATTGTCCTTTACATGCTACTGTTGCAGGTACTCGTACGTTTACAAGTGTAGTCCCTACCCATCCAAATTTGAACAACATTTTGGTGTTGTTTATGAGAACGAAAGGAAAGCCATTAAAGTTCTTCAACTTCAACACGGCTCAGCGTTTTTTCCCCTCTCTTATCACAATGGCCAAGAAGAAATTAAGGAAGAGCACTAGACGTAGTCAGGCCTATGTAGGAGGAACAACCCAAGAATCCCCAGGCTTTACAATGGGTCCCTGGTCACAGGCATTATCACCAATAAATGCGCAAAGACCTCGAAAATAGGGAAGTCGGCTCTTTTGCCTTGAAAATTAGGTAAGGGCTCTAATCGGCAATATCGACCACATCATGAGGTTGTTGGAAAGATAATATACAATTCCCACTGATCAACACGCGGAGTTGGAAGCAACAACTGAACATTCCCACCTAATGACTTTGCGCCTTAAGCCACATGTCATGAAGGCCCAACCAGGAGAAAGCATGCATGTCCCAGCACAAACCCTGCAAACCACCGAGCTTGCCGATTCAGACTTGTGGCATATACTAGAGAAAAGAATGCGAGCTCAAGGAAAGGCCCCGAAGGTCATGACAGAAAAATGCGATTCCCTAGGGGAGAGAGAGAAATGAAAGAAATCTGAGATCAGCTTGGGGGTATTCAACAAGTATTCTGAGTTAAGGCCCCAACATTCATCGACACCCTACTCAAGCAGACTGAACCGCTATTCACAAATGACATCATGCATGCCTAATTACCATGTAGATTTCAGATGTCCTAGATAACTCCTTATTCAAGTTCGAAAGATCCGAGCATTTAAAATCCTTCAGAGTATGGATGGAGTTTCATGGTGCTTCCAAACCTATGATGTGCAGGGCGTTCTCCTTAATGCTGGTTAGAACTGGTAGGAAGTGGTATAGGCACCTAAAACTAAAATCCATTGGCTCATTTGTGCAACTCAACATTGCAATTGCTACCCAATTCATTGAGGAAAGGACATAAGGAAACACATGACCCACCTAGTCACGATAACACAAAGAGAGGATGAACTCTTGAAATATTACATTATAAGGTTCAATGCTGAGGTTGTTTAGGTGGACGACTACTTTGATGAGGTCACTGTCACGCCCATGATGGCTAGTCTCAAGCGAGGAAAATTCATTTTCTTGATTGGGAAGAACCCCCGATAAATATTGTCGACCTCCCTAACTGAGTTAAAAAATATTCTAACGCTGAAGAATTATTCAGCGTATACAGAGCTACTCAAGGAGAAAACATCTTTGGAAGAGATAGGAAAAAAAAGGAAGGGAATGAGGCACCCAACATGAGCTCCAAGAGTAAGAAAGGATGACGATCAGAGTAGTATCCCCCGATCCAGCCAGCCCTAGAAAGCTGGTTCCACAGATATACTCCTTTGAATACCACACTTAAATAAGTACTCATAGAGGTTAGGGACAAAAAAAATTCTTAGGTGGCCAAATAAGATGAGAGCTGACTTAGAAAAGAGAGACAAGAAGCAATATTGTCACTTTCACCAGGATCACAGTCATAACACGACCAATGTTTCGACTTCAAGGAGGAGATCGAATCTCTTATTCAAAAGGAACATTTGCGAGAATTGATTGATGGAGGTAGAGAACACCAATCAGCTATATAACAAGAGTGACATGATAAGCAGGTCAACAATGAAGCAATAGGCGAAATGCGCACCATCTTTGGATGACCCGCCAGGGGTGGAGACTCAAACTAGGTGCATCGTGCTCACGCATGAAGCGTGAACATCATTAAAGGGGAGCATCAAGTTTACTTCACTAGGCGACCCAGACCTAGGATGAATTCATGTAGCATCACCTTCACTGAAGAAGATGTACATGAGATTCAACATCCACATGACGACGCCCTAGTGGTTGCTATAACTGTCCCCAACTATAATGTGCAATGAATATTGGTCGACAACAGAAGCTCATCGGATATCTTGTTTGCAGTCACATTTGATAAAATGGGAGTCAGGAGATCAAGATTACGGCCTATGTGAACCCCTCTACTCGACTTCACAAGAGAAAATGTGACCTTAGAAGGAAGTATTTTCTTGCTAATAACACCCAACAAGGGTACTAACCAGGTCACTACTAAGGTCAACTTTCTTGTGGTAGACTGCCCATTGTTGTACAATATGATCCTGGGCAGGTCATCCTCAAACGACATGCGAGTTGTAGTCTCCAACCCCCACCTCGCCATGAAGTTGGGTTTGAGGATACCAACACGAAGCCTGACAATGCTATCCGACAGCCCTCCAAGGAGAGGCACAACAACAACAAGCAATGCAAATTACCTCTCTGCACTCACATGAAGAAAGTGCAAAAAGAGGGTCACCAATAGAAGACCTCATTGCGATACAGCTCTCTGAAGCTGACCCGTCTCGTACTGTTTAGGTCAGATCATTACTCAAATCGTAACTTTAAGCAGAAATAGCTGACTTGTAAAAAATAACACGGCAACGTATTCGTCTGGTCGCACTAGGATATGTCCAGTATAGATCCAAGAGCTATGGTCCATCGACCGAATGTGGACCATGATCACAAGGCCGTAAGACCAAAAAGGGTGAGCATTTGATCCCGAAAGGTATGTGACAATTAATGAAGAGGTTAGCAAGCTCCATGAAGTCGAATTCATTGAGGAGATGCATTACCTTGATTGGTTAAGCTAATGTCATGCTAGTAAAGAAAGCTACTGGGAAATGACAAGTCTGCGTATATTATACTGACCTAAATAAGGCTTGCCCAAAAGACAATTTTTCCCTCCCGAGGATCGACCAGTTGATGGATGGCACTGCCAGGTGTGCGCTCATCAACTTTATAGATGTATATTCAGGGTACAATCAAATTGTCATGCACGAACATAACAAGCTAGACAACCTTCGTTACTGATAGAGGTCTATACTGCTGCCGAGTAATGTCGTTCAGGTTGAAGAATGCTTAAGCAACGTATCAGTGGTTAGTGAACAAAATTAATCAGGAATACAATAGAAGTATACGTAGATAACATGCTCATCAAGATCTCATGAAAAAAATGACCATGTGATACACCTGAAGGAGATGTTCGGAATCTTGAAAAAATATCGAATGAAACTAAACTTGAGTAAGTGCACTTAAAATATCGAATGAAACTAAACCTAAGTAAGTGCACTTTCTGCATCAGTTTGAAAAAGTTCCTTGGCTTCTTAGTATTGAGTTGGATTTCAGGTCGAGTTAGTGAGTGATTCTATATATATAGTGTATGAGCATGAGATCCAAGCCGTAAATAACGTGAGCCCCAACAGTAATTCCCTTGGTGAAGAAACTAGCTAGGCTGTTTCCTATTCAGGCGGGCCACAATTTTATCAAAATGCCTGTATAAAGTTTTGTAGCCATACATTTTCTTTCATAAATTGTGATTAACTGAATGACATGAGATTTGTACTGCACCGTTGAATGGTAAAATCAATTCGATGGATGGCTAGGATATCATGCCCATGTGCCACTTTGGCTCATATGGCTAGGTGAGATGCCTAACACATGTGCATGGAACATGAACCTTTAGTCCCGTTCTTAAAGCATCGATATCAGCCGTGGTCACGTGGGTGGGCCACAGTCCAATTGAACTGTGCCATTCCACCGGGTCAGCATCACAAAGTAAAAAACCATGCACTTCACAGTTTATTTTTTATTAATAAAAATGGAAAGAAATGATCTTTACTCTTGCTCGGGTGGTAGTCTAGACTCTAGGGAGTTTCAACATCCGGTCAAGGTTTTCAGTATCCATAGGTGGTGAAATACCACTACGGGGTGAGTCTCTGGGGGCGTGTGTAAAAATTTAAAAAAAAAAAAAAAAACCATTTTAAAGTTTTGGTATCTCATCCACCGCACAATGTACGTGGCAATCTTCGTATGTCATCCTATTTTTTCTAGTTGAATTTGGACAGTTGATGTTTATTTTCATTCATCCATTAATTGATATCCACCAATTTTAGGATAGTTCAAGTAATCATTGCAATCCAATCCTATAAAACATTCAAATGAAGCGTAAGCATCTTTCCCGGTCAATATTGGATGCAGTCGCCCATGATTCAGTGAGCACCTAAACATGCCAAAGTCACGTAAATGATTTTGTCTTCTAGACTTTGGTAATATTTTCTATACTTGAGTAATTTTTTACCATAGACACCACCTTTTAGCTACATTACTAGCCTCAACAGACCACGAACATATATAACCAAATTGGACCCGTATTTATACGGGCAATCTATTTCGGAAGAAATTAACTCTCCTTTTTCACCTGCTTCTTACATGAACGCAGGGGCTCGAGGGGTATTTTTGTCCATCTGTACCTTAAAAATCCTCTTCAGTCCCGCTAGCGAGGAAAATAATTACCCTAAAAGATAGTCACTTGAGTGTGCCTAATCTCTTTATTTTCAGTAACCGAATCTTTTACTTGGAATATACAGTGCAAACCAACCACAACAGTCACTTGAGTTGAGAAATATTATAATTTCTCAACTTCCAAGCAATTACATAGTTTATAGCCGACCGTAAAATCTGAAAATGCATTTAGCTAATGGCAAGTCCAAGTTAAAAAAATTATCTTTACATCCGAGCCAACCCACGCTTACTCTAAACTTAACAAACATCATAGAACATCGTAGAACCAGAAGAGCCTAGTCAGAGAGAGTGAGGAACATTTTTCAGATTTGTGCTTTAAGGGTTTTGTGCCAGTAAAGGCGTTCCCACTCTTATTATTTCTTCTTTTGCAATAAGTTTAATTATTATTTAACAATTTTTTTTTTTTTACAGTTTTTTTTTTTTTTTTTTCTATTATTTAATCCACCAGATTAGTTTCAAATTTATATAAATAACACCCAAGCCGTATCCCTTGAGAAGGCCATTAGAGTCCGATGGGACTGGGAAAGATCAACAGACATCTCTGGCTTTGTCTTGATCTCATCTCATTAAATGAAGATAAACTTTGATACTCTGGCGATTGATGATTGATACACATGCACTAAGGACTTATACACGTTGCATGAAAGTAACTCAATTTATACGTTCAAACACTGGTTGTTGTCTTAGATTGATTTTAAGCTTAAAAAAATAAAATCAATTAGTGGACATTTAGTGGACCATTAAGATTAAAAATACCCAACGGTCTAGATTGAGCAATTAATGCCCGTAAATCAGAGGTTAATGTTGTTAAAACAATCTGATAGCTGGTTTAATGACCTGTCTACAGTGGGTAGTACAGTTTGGACAGAATCACTTGATTTAATATGTGCCACATGTAAAGTTCATGTTTGCCTGTGTATCAACCATCATACTCGGCCTGAGCATCAGCTTCCATTTGGACTTTAATTATAAAATAGATGGATGTTTGGAATATTTTGACCGGCGGTCATATTCAAGCACATGCATCACCCGCTAGGTGAGCTTATTGGCCAGATTTTACTGTGGGCCCTCGCTGAGCAGCGGATTGGATGTCTCACATATGTCATCAATGGCACGCGTGAACAGCAAGTAGCATGGCATCTTTATTACCCGTGAGGATGACTTACAGTTACATGAAGATGGCAAATGGATGAATTCTTGAGAGATGGTTGCCACAGACAAAAACATCCTCTTTATTGCAGTTTGATCAGGCCACTATATATATCACACGTTACAATAAATGCAGTGGCCCTGATTAGGTACCACCCCTGTAGGTTAGGAGCTCGGGATAGACGGAGGCTTATGTATGTATTTTATCCAAAGAATTTATATTAGGTCATCTTGCTTGAATCAAAGGTGAACCTCACTTATTGGAGTAATGTAATTGAATTATGGTATGCTAAATCATCTTAATATGGATCTGAAGTATAGTTTCTAACACGTATATATAATTATTTGTAGGATTCGACCTTACCATAAATATGTGAGTAAATCCCAACGTATCTCATACTTATGTAGTTAATATAACGTCTTGAATTTTCGCTATTATAGAGTGCCAAAAATCCTTAATTTTTTTTAATATAACTAGCCTACATCATCACTTACTGACCTTTGATACTCGAAGTGAGCCTATACGTGGGTGGTACCGATAAAGAATCTCACAAATAAGATTAATCAACCGTAAAAAACTAATGAATCTAACCAATCACTTAAACATCGAGTTTAGCCTCATGATTTGTTCACATAGAGCCCAAATCTAGTCAACCTATCACTGACCAATCGAGATAACCATAACCAAATAAAGACCTAACTAAAGCCGAGACAACTATGGGTCGGATCTTGATTAATAAACTAAATTAACTCGGTCACTTATTTACCCTAAGAACCAAGGATTTAAAGTGATCATGACCGAATCACTATTTTTACTAATTTCGAATAGGCCACACTATGAACTTACTTAATCCAGACCCTAACAACTACGCCCAAGAAATCTCCCTAACCAATTCATTCGAAAAATGCTCCGATTATTCAAACAAGGTCTATACTGCTCATTAGTGAGCCACTAGTTTCAAAATCGTAGAATAATGTCTGTCTCATTGGGCTTGACGTCCATCACAGGTGGCGAATAAATATAGTACCCAAAACTGTATAACTTGGGCCAAAGGCCGAGTGCTTAAAATGGGCAAATATCCAAGGCTAAAACTTGAAACTTAAGTGAAATCAACCACTCACTCTTTCACGAAGTTGTGGCTTTTCGACCGTTAGATCGTGACCAAACTCAAGGTATGAGTTAAAGATATTTCTCTACTCATTTCCATATAGTCGCGGCCCCGATTAAGCTTCGACAACCATTAATCGTAAGTAGGGTCCCTGCAGTTGATCAAGGCATTCGATCTCCACCAAAATTGGTCTAATCGCTCATCTTATGATGGGGCACCTACCCCTGGAGTGGATGGGCTAGTGAGCCCCTGAAGTAGCCCTATGAGCCAACATTCGTCCCATTAGGGGCATGCATGCTAGAAAAACGGCCCCTAAGGCCATTTAGACATAAAATCTGAGCTATATAGGCCCAAAAATTCACTCCACCACTCCCATACAAATTTTCAGCTGCAAGGGAAAGAGGGAGTGGAGAGAAGTTAGAAGGAGCTCGTTGGGGGAGTTGATTTGGGAAAAAAAATCCCTTACCGCTGCCCACACCGAACCCCTCAACCATGCCCCACCATAGAGAGCAGCCCACCAGCGATAGAAAGATAATCCTCTAGCCCTCTCCAAATTTCAACATCATATAACTATTTGCATGTGCCCTTACAAGCTAATTCCGTCGACGCAGGGCCTTGATACATAATTCACAGATTCGAAACCTCAAGAGCGGCACTACGAATTGACGGATAACTTCTAGGTGTGGACCATTACCTTTATGTTACCGATTATCGAACCTATATCACAATCAGTGATTGTGTAATGAAATTTGTAATTTGCGTGCTAAGCATTGAATAATACCCATGTGTAATAGCCTCCATGAATTATGAATTTTTTTAGAATAGTTGATCCTTGATTACAAGCTAGAATAGACTGTTTTGTTAAAATTTTCATGCTCATATGCTCTACGTTCTCTCCTTGATACTTGTGCATAATTATCTAGTTGTTGTAAATTGTGCAATGATTGAAAAAATGCACTTGCATGCCTTTTGTTTGCCCATATTAGCTAGAGTATTCTGAGTTATTGATGAATTTGGTTGCTTATTCTTGAGTAGAATTGTTTGTGGCATGTTATAGAATTTTAGTCTATCGGTAATTGGGTCGGCCAGTAAAATCAGAAAGATTCGCAAGGGCAACCTTACTGGATTGACTGTCCTTGGCCAATCCAACTGATTTAGGCCGAAGATAAATAATCAACAATAGTTGGACTACGCAGGATGCTTGCACCTAGTGCCAGTTGTATTGTACTTCACTTGAGTCAACCGAATTAGTCCACTAGTTGGCCAACCATGTATGTTTACCATGTATGATCACGCCTTTTTGAACCTGGGACACCCCGTGCCTTTGGAACACCCACTTACAATTGCTATGATACAATCCACATGTCTCGTGAGTAGTGCATGGTGGTATGAGACACTATGCTCGAGTTATCGGCCTATGCTGGGGTGACGAGCCTCCTCGTAGTGACCGCGAGCAATCCGGTATACAACCCGCCATTCGTATGAGCCAGCTAGGAGTGACGGACCCAAACAGATCAAGGATCGCATGCACGATGCCGTTACAACTGCCCTGCGCCTCGCGATCAGATTTGAGGCATTGATTTCATAAGGGTGCCCTAGTTTCTCCAATCTTGTTGGACAAATGGATATAACTAAACACTCGGTTAACATGATCACAAATGCATTGCATTAGTTAGGCAGACGACTTGACAGTCGAGGTCGCATTGAGGGAGTGTTAGTCATATGCGAACATATATATGGTGTTGCTTGAGGGAGTGTTGGATGGCGAGGGCATGCATCTTATCATAATATCATGCATGTGTATTAATAAGAGTGTTTAAAAATTGTATGCTTAGTTATTTTTCATTAATTGCACGTGTGGAATTGATAGCCGGTGTAACTTGATACTAATCGAACCACTGAGTCGATCACTCACTCCCACTCTAGAACGGTGTTTTAAAATATCAACCAGACACTTTTGTAAATGCAGGTACTATGAAGTCTGATGCGTTGGAGGAGGTGCACATAAACTCGAAGGAGTCCTCGTACTTCCAGTTGTTGGGCGGGCTGATGTAGGACACTTTCAGGACGTCAATGAGATTTTAGAGTTGATACATTTTATATTTTTGAAACTGTATATTTTGCTCAGTTTTAATCCCGTACTCTGGATAAATATATTTTACTTGTTAGTTGATTTACTTGCGTTAAAATTTACGTTTATTCCAAAGTATATCGCATAGTCTATTTTAATTCTAAGAATTACTCAAATTCCATGTAAAACGAACTATAGAACCCCGCTTCTGCAAAGCATAAGTGACACCCTAGATATCAGGAGTCGAGTATCCACTTGGCCCTCGAAATCTGGAGCGTTATAGTTAATATAGAAGATATGATTATTGTGACTGATGTGTATGATTTGATTTTCATGTGACTATTGTATGGTTGTCATAATATGATCTATGTTATATGACATATTATCTGAAAGAGTTTTGATATATACATATTGAACATGTAAACATGTCAATCATTGATATTTTAATTTTGTTATTCCTCTCAGAAAGATATGTATTTCTTAACTATACATGATCACACATGAACATTGAGCACAAATGACATGCATCCATTGTAATTACATACACACCTTGTGCTTAGGTTCCTAGGAGATTTCTCTGGATTGTTATGCCTGGTAGATTCGTTAGCAGATGCCCACGATAGTGAAAGCCTACTCATGGAGTAGATGAATGATTACCCATGCCTACTTAGGTGAATGTCTAATGGTTATAGATTACCTATGCCTACCTACGGTCGATGTCCGAAGGGTATAATTTTTGGGTTAACGAATATCCAACCCAAGCAAGTGGATGATCATCCTAATTAACGTGCATCTTACGACATTTTTGCATTCATAATCATACTACATGCACCTATTTTTATTATATTGTGCTATGTATGAACCAGGCTGGGTTCACTCACTAACCTTGCTAGCCAATGTTATAAATTAATAACCGTACAGAGACAGACGATACAGGACGATATAATCAGGTATTGGAAAATAAGGTCTGGTTGGTGGATTAAACTCAAGACTAATGGTCATATTTGGTAAAAGATGAGCTCGCTGCATTGCACAGTTGAATTGATTATGCAATAGATTATATGAGTTTTAGTTTTCATTCATTTTAATTGATGCTGATTTGATTAAATTTGAGATATTTTTATAGCCATAATTTTGTTAGGCAATGATTAATTAATTTAGTTGAATAAAGTTTCAAATGGGTGGATTTAGACTGGTTTGGATGATTGTTTTATAAATGAAGAATGTTTTGTAGAGAGTGTTAATAAACGTAGTGAAAATAGTTTGTTGTATGAATGTTAATATTGTGACGATCTAAAATATATGTAAATCGTGCCTCTTAATAATTGTATAATAAGCGGATTTATGTATACTTAGTGTATGTATCATGAACCGTAACTCAGGTCTAAGGGTTCACATTATATCTAAAGTGTGGGGCGTAATAATAGAAAATTGATGTGACTTACACTAATTGGGTCAATGAAAAATTACTCATAGAGCTTATTATTTCAAATGGTTTGACCAGCCTCATTTTTCCACAAGCATGATTTTCGCATCTGAACTTTATCTGAATGTGCTTTTGCATAATGTATAAATTAACAATAGTATTAGAATAGAATTTTCTTATACCGACGGTTTATTTAGGTTTATTGAGAGCTTAGAATTTCAACAATATCAAATACTCATCTATATAAAAACATTGTCTAAAAAATCTTATTATTTCACATGCACAATTACATGTTCCAAGATGGAGCAAACATGTGTTGTAGATATACGCTCTTGAATTGGTTGGAATAAGTGATTCGATTAACTGCCTAAAATATCAACCCATTTTGCTACTTATGTAGGACATTCAAAGTACAATGATGGCCATCCATTTGTTTCATATGATGTGATTTGTTGAGTTGTGAAGTGGCCTAGTTTTTAGAATATCCGATCTAAAAATGACCACATGATTGAAGGCTTTGATTTGATTTCACGCATGCATCACATATTGTCACATGTTCTTAGTTGTAGGTTTCCACGAGCATGTAAAATCAACAAACTTTCAATTTTCAATAGGGGTGCAACTAGGGCTGAAAGTTGGGCCTGACAACCCGTGAACGACCCGACCAACCCGACATTGGGTTGGGCATGGGCAGGAAAAATCGGGTTTGGTCTCGAGCTTGGCCATACAAACACCAACTCGATAAAACTTGGGTTGGGCTTGGGTTAAGGTCTTGGGTTGCCTGACCCAACCTGAACCCGATCAATATGTAAGTTCCTTATAAATTAATTATAATTGAGTGAAGATTGTTTGTATTGAAGGTACAAGAAATTCCAATGCCATCGGGTTTCATTCGTCCACGTCATTTTCAATGACTCAAGCTAACAGGATACACCGGATTTGTCTCTCCCAAATAGATTGTTTGATACACAATACAACTTTTAAAGGAGTAGTCCTATATTTTGGCTTGTTTATTTAGAAAAAATGTTCTTTACGATAAATAACTACATATATAAATACGACGTGAGTGTGTGGGGGTGTGTGCGTGTGTAATAAAAAACTACATATATAATTAATAAAATTATAAGTATAAAAAATAAAACTTGTATTGAAAATATAATAGGCTAATGTAATAATAAAAATATTAGCATATATCTACCCGACCAACCGGACCGAACCCGCTTGGGTTGGGATATTGGGTTGAGAATTCCCAACCTGAGATTGGGTTAGGTTGAGTTAGAATTTAGGTACAGGAACCTTGGGTTAGACTAGGGTTGAGCACCAATCCGACTGAAACTGACCGAACTTTTAGCCCTAGGTGCAACTCAAGCGTTTGGGATCGAGTTGAGGATCAACCCAGGCTCAACCCAACTTCAAACGGACCTAAGCCGCAACTGGACCCAACCCACGTTTCAACCTCAGGTGCCCAGCTTGACTCAACCAGACCCGACCCCACCCAAATACATGTGATTACTCTCGACCCTGCCTTGCTGCTAATTTGCTGAACTTCAACCTAACCTGAATTCAAACGAGGCCAGAGGTTTCCAACCCGAGTTACCGGATGACTTTATTAACGTCAATGGGGTTCTCATGACTGGGGATGCATCCCCACATATTGCAATAAGATAGGTCATCAATCTAACAGTTGGATTCGTTTCCTTTTTTCCATGATCCAAACCGTTTATTTGATAGGGCTCTACTTGGATGGAAGATGCTGAACAAGATTAGATTTAATATTTTAATCTATTGATTATACAAAGGTTAAGATGAGCATTCATATTCATCGCAAAAGACCCAAATTCAAAGGACGAGATAATCGAATTGAAGGTTTTTATTTGTTGATTTTCCACTATTCATAGTCAGAATTGTAATACAAACGGTCTGGATCCTTGAAAGATGACCCGGATTCAAAGGCGATAGACTTACGGCTCGTATTGCAATACGTCAGGATGTACTCGAGAAAACCTCTTTCAAATTCCGGAGTTTCCTGAGCCCGCGAACGCATACAAAATGGTACTGTTGTTTATGTGCATTACCCATCATATTCCAGTGCAGTGTAATATTATATAGTATATAATATATTAATATGAGATCCAAGCCGTAAATAACGTGGGCCCAAACATGAATTCTCGTAGTAAAAAAACAAGGCTGTTTTCTACTCAAGGTGGACCACAATTTTATTAGAAAACTTGGGCAAGTTTTTAGCCATACATCTTTTAAGTAAATTGTGGTCAAATTGATCAACTGAATGGATGAGATTTGTGCCAGACTGTTAGAAATAATAAATTGAATTCAATGGACGGTTAGGATAGGTTGCCTGTATGTGAGATGCCGAACACATGCGCGTGGACCATGCATTCCTTAAAACATCGATATCAGACATGGTCATGTGGGTGGGCCACACCCACCCAGAACATATGCAGTCCACAGCTTTATTTTGACCAAGTGAGGAAATCGGATTGCGTACTGAGTTGCGCAGTACACTCTTATTGCACTGAGTAAACTTTGTTGGGCCCACCGTGAATGTATCTGGTCCATCCACGCCGTCCATCCGTTTTTCCATTTTATTTTAGGGTTGAGACTAAAATTTAAGCATACCCAAAGCTCAAGTGGACCATACCATTGGAAACAGTTGTAATAATGACTTCCACCGTTGAAACCTTTCTAGGGCCCACAGTGATGTTTATTTCTCATCCAACCTGTTCATAAGATCACGAAAACATGGATGAAGGGAAAAAACAAATAAAATCTTGATAAAAAACTTGTGTGGCTCCCAAGAAATTTTTAACGGTAGATATTCAATTTACACTGTTTCCTATGGTGTGTTCCACTTGAGATTTATATATATTTCATTTTTAGATTCAAGCACTAAAATTATCTGTTAAAATGGATGGACCAAGTGGATAAAATATATAAATTACTGCGGACCTCAGAAAATTTACTCAACGTACTGGTTACTCAGTATCGCAATGGGAAGTAAAATTGAAAAGCTGAATCATTCTCAGCCACGCGATAATAGACCAATATAAAGTTTTGGTATATCATTCACCGTACACAATCTACATTTTTGCAAATCTCGATCATTAAATTCTCGAGTCCCATTGTCGATTGAAAATTGGTTGTAATTACAACTGATCTAACCATCCTCTCGTCCTATTTTTGTAGTTGAATTTGGACCGTTGATGTTCTTTATTTCCATTCTTCCAATTGATATCCACCAATTGGATAATTATTGCAAAATCCAATCCTATGATGCATCCAAATGCAACCTAAGCATCTTTCCCTGTTCATGGATGCAGTCGGTTGGGATTTGGTGGACACCCAAACATGCCAAAGACACCTAAATGCTTTTATCTCTCAGTATAGGACTGGATTGGATATGAAAATCCAATGACCGGTAGATCTTAGCTTAAATAAATTAAAAACTTTGACGCTGCATCAGGACAATTGGACGGTCCAATTGTTTTACTCAGACCGTCCATTAGGTCCGGTGCACATTTCACGGACATGGGATGGTCAAGATTGCATGATAAAATTAATTCTCATATGATTGGCCCAAACAAAGAGACGGCTCATATTGTTGATTGAATCTGCTTTTGTTTAAATGATCTTGTTCATCCATTTGATAGGCTATTGATCGGATGGCTAGAATGGTATGATACGTGATCTTCGCACTTATGGTACTGCTATGTGTCATTTCTTTAGTCCATATGTAAGCAACTCAGCACCATTTTCGGATCCAAGAAAACATGGAAAAAAAAAAAAAATGAAAAAAAAATAATTTCGGCTCCACCCCTATACATGTGGTGTATGGAAGATACAAACCATCCATCTGGTGGTCCACAACATGGATGGGTCTCAGCCCAAGAAATTGCACCACTCACTTGATCCACAAAAATATGGTGGCCCACAGCACGGATGTTTGCGATTGCAGTTAGGTTTAAATCAAAAGATTCAAAACAAGAGAAAATAGAATTTTTGTTAAGGTGAAACTCTAAATTTTCATGAGAGAGAGAGAGAGAGAGAGAGAGAGAGAGATTCTAAGGATGCATACCTTCAGATGGGTCTGTCGTAGCATTACTTATAGCTTGAGCTTTGCATCTCTCCACCAAACACAAGAGATTTATGCACCTGAAGCAAAAGGCAAGCAGTGTATGAGATTGAGATCTAGGCATGAACCTTTTCATCATTCCATGCATAGGAGGTGTACTGTAGCCAGGCTTTCTCATCTCTCGAAGTTATGGAATTTAAAATCCCAAAATCCGATAAATGGATGAATTTCACTTTTCATGACAAGAGTCGTCTCAAAGTCAATGCATGACTTGGTAAATACAGACGTGAGAATGACGATATGTTTTAGTCCCCCTAATGCGGGAAGGGCTAAGTACTCCTGGTTCTTCCATTACGGGTGATGAAAGGTAAAACACTGCAGGTGATTCTACTTTTTTCAAGGTTGGTTAGAACAAAAATGAGCTATGCTTAGGTAAAGGAATCAACATCTAATGGCTTTAGTCGTGTTGGCCAGGACTGCTCCCTCCTGCTATTTATTTAGTAGCTGGTAGTAGTATCATCTTCTCACCTGAGCTTCTTAACTTAAATTACTCTTTGTGGTTTTATTAATGTGGCTGTCTTATTAGCCAATCCCAGATTGCCTGCTACAGGGAGTTAAGTGGGGCCCACCATGATGTTTACAAGAAATCCACCCTGTCCATGTGCTTTGACTGATCATGTTAGGACTTGGGCCCAAAAATGAGGCAAATCCAAAACTTAAATGGGCCACACCCACCCTGTCCATGTGCTTTGCTTGATCATGTTAGGACTTGGGCCCAAAAATGAGGCAAATCCAAAACTTAAATGGGCCACACAATAGGAAAAAGTGGGTACGGAAATGATAACTGTTGAAACCTCCCTAGGTCCACAGTGATGTTTATATGCCATCTATACCGTTCATAAGCCACTCCTGCTAAGATGAGCCGAGAATACGAAAGATGTTACCCTGATCCAAATATTTTGTGGCCCCATGAATGTTTCAATGGTAGACGTGTAATCCTCACTACTTCCTGTTATGCCGCCCACTTGAGTTTTGGATTGCTTCATTTTTGGCCCATACACTAGCATGATCTGGAAAAATGGATGAACAAAGTTGATTTCTCACAAATATCATGGTGGGCCCCAGGGGGACTCATATTTAATAGTGACTCCTCGAGTATAGGGCTTGGCATTGCCGGTGCTAGGAAAGCTCCGTGGGCCCACCATGATATATGTGCTTTATCTAACCTATCCATTAAGGTTGTGAGCTTAAGATCCAAGCTCGAAAATGAGGCAGATCCAGAGCTCAAGTAGACCACACCATTAGAGCTGGTGGGGATGGTGACACCCACCGTTGAAACTTTCCCAGCGCTCACAGCATGTTTAATTGCCATCTAATCTGTTTCATAAAGTCATGTGAATTTGAACGAAGTAAAAACATAAAAATCAGCATGATCCAGGACCCACGCATCTCACAATAAGTTTTAATTTCAACGGTAGGCAGACATCAATCTTTATTGTTTCCTATGGCGTGGTCCACTTGAACTTTGGATCTGCCTCATTTTTGGAATGATGCCCGAAAATGAATGACATGGATAAAACATATATATCATAGTGGGCCACGGAGCTTCGTACCGATCAGTTCGAAGCTCCGCATCGGAGAGGTCGACGCGGAAAACACGTCTCCCTAAGAATGAGGAATAAAGTAAAATATAGCTGCCTCACAAGACTTCCTTTTATAAAGGCACATCCCATTTCTTTCTTTTCTCACTAGGCATCTAACTAAATGGAGAAGAATGGCTGATGATGTAGCGGATTTCGTGGTGTGCCTGCTTGTGTTGACGTCACTAAGTTTTGTGAGCCCTGCCATAATATATTTATTGTATCCACACCATTCATCCATTTGGCAAGATCATTATAAGGTTTGATGTGGGAAATTAATCATATCTAAAGCTCAAGTGGACCACGTCACAAGAAGCAGTGGGGACAATGATTCATGCCATTAAACCATTACTAAGTGCCCACCATGATGTTTATTTGCCATCAAAATTGTTCATAAGGTCTGAAAATCTTGGATGAAATAGAAAAAAATAAATATTAGATTGATCCAAAACTTTGTGATCCCAAGAAAGTTTTAATGGTAGACGTTAAATCCTCGTTGCTTTATGCAGTCTGCTCTAATTAAGCTTTGGATCTATCTTAGGCTCAAGCCTTAAAATGTTCACGTAAAATTTACAGACGATTTGGATATAACATATACATCATCGTTTGGGCCCATAGAACTTGGTTAGTTCAACACACGGAGATCAGTAGTGTGTGGCGTACCATGCAATCCGTTCGGGTTGATACATGGGAGTCGGATTGCGTAACGTAGAACATAGTAGGTAGGTAGTGTATTGATGTGCAAAGCTTCGTGAGCCCCTTCATGATGTGTGTGTGTTATATCAACATAGTTCATCATTTTTTTTCTCATCATTTTAGGGCATGAGTCCAAAATTGAGGTGAATCTAAAGCACAACAATATATGAAATATTGAGATTAAGTGTGTATCATTGAAAAAAAAAATTAGAGCCACAAAAGTTTTAGATCAAGGTGATATTTGTGTTTTCCTTTCATCCTGGTCAGTATGATCTTATGAATAAGTTGGATGGTAAATAACTATCATGATAAGTCCTAGGAAGGATTCAATAGTGGGTATCATTGTACTCATCTCATCCCATGGTGATGTTTATTTGCCATATGTTGAAAAGGTTAAAAAAAAAAAACTTGGATGAAAGGAATAAAAACAAATATCATCTTGATCCAAAACTATTATTTCCTACCAAAAAAAAAAAAAAAAAGTTTTTAATAGCCGATCATTATTATTTCTTATAATATGTTCTACTTCATATATGGATTTGCTTCATTTTTCTGCCCATGCCTTAAAATAATATGCAAAAAAATGAATAGACAATGTGGATAAAGAATACATAAATCAAAGTGGGTCCCACTGTAGGCACCGTCTTAGGTGATGATGTGCGTACCTAGTTAACTCCTTATAAGGGTAGAAGGCAATCCCTGTTTGTGTTGTTAGGGCAATCAACATGTCGTGACTGTAGTAGGTTTCGTCCTTAATTTTGAATAGAGCTGTACACAAATTGAGTTAGCTCAGTTAGCTCGCTTGACTCGGTTTGAAATCGAATTTGAGCCGATTCGAGCTGATTTTTTGAGCTCAAACAAATTTTGAGCCTCATTTGAGCTTTCCTGAGATCAACTCGACCCAAATCGAACCCCAACTCGAATTGAACCAATTTGGTGACTCAGTTATTTTGATATAGAGGTTGCTTAACAAATGTTTAACAAAATGATTCAACGAAGTGTTGACCAGTGGAGAGGAATCTATAGATATGAAACAAATACCCTTGTATCTTGATTTTTATGTTGTCCATTAAGTGTTTGATGAAATACTTATAAACGGATGCTGCTGTTTTATATTTCGTGAAAAAATGCTGCAGATGCTCGATCTTGGCTCAAATTGGCCTGAGTTGCTCACTGAATTGAGCTCAAGCCGAGTGGGCCAATCAGGCTCAAGGACCAAGCCAAGCTGAGTTCAAATTGGGTTAGCTAGTGGCCGAGCTGAGTCAAGCTGTGCGAGGCTCATCTCAGTTCGACTCATGTACAACTATAATTTTGAGCCAGTCCGAGCCTCTATTCAAAATTCTGATTTTTCAGGCCGAGCCTGGCCCTTTACACCCTCAGTGTAGTATGCAATTAGGTGAGACCCGCACAAACTCACCAAACACTTTGCAGTCCTTGGTGTAGGGCCAACCTTGATGTATGTATTCTATATCCATGCCGTTCATCTGCTTTTTAAAATTATTTCAAGGTATTATTAAAAAGACGAGTCAGATCCAGTAATCAGGTGGACCATACCATAAGGAAGAGGGATAATTGACTGTTAATAAGCTACAAAAGTTTTGTATGAAGTTGATATTTGTTTTTTTTTTTTTTTTCCTTCTTTTACTTTCATCATGTGTATGTTATCTTATCAACAGATTGGAAGGAAAATAAATACTTTGGAAACATGAAAACATTAAAGTGGGCCCTAAGAACTTTTGAATGGTAGTTCGTTCAATCACCATTGTTTCTTATGGTATGGTCCACCTCATAATTGAATCTACTTCATTTTCATGATACTGCACTAAAATGAGCTGTAAAAACGGATGAACGGCGTGGATGCAGAATACACAAATCAAGGTGGGCCCATGGTAAAAGAGGCACCATATCGGATGAGGCCGGGGTCTTACCTAATCCGATCCCCTGCTGTACAGGGCTCCGGTCCTTTTGTAATGGCTGTAAATTGGAAAGACGATCCTCGCACAACCGCCGATGTGATCACCAGCTATGACACCATGGAATCTCTACCATTCGTATAATGGGATCCACCTGATGACTGGTTTACATCTGACCCACGTCTCAGGTTGCCATACTTGAGAGGCGGATTGGCCGAAATAAGGTGCACGGTGTTGGACGCGAATTGCGTCCTACCCCCACCCGGATGGTAATCCGTCCGGGCAGGGCTCTGTGGGCCCACTGTGATGTAAGCGTTTTATCCACTCCGTTAATCATTTTTCTCAGTTCATTTTAGTTACAATACAAAAAATGAGGCAGCTCCAGGGCTTAAGTAGACCACAAAGTGGGGATTAAACGTCCACCCTTAAAAACTTCTTGGGATCCGGAGAAGGATCGGATCAAGCTGATATTTTTGTTTTCACATCACGGTAGCCCGCAGAAAGGTTTCAACAGTGTATGTCATAATCACTGCAGCTTACTTTGATGTGGTCCACAGGAATTTTTTATATTCTTCGTTCGTTTTTTTCTCCATGACTTTAAATGATATGAGAAAAGCGAGGCTTGGATACAACACTTACATCATGGTGGGCCCTAGAGAGCCCTGCTTGGACGGATTAACGTCCGGGCGGGGGTTGGACGCAATCCGCGTCCGACGGTGTTGGTGCACGAAAATAATAAATAAATAAATGTGACATTTACTTTTGCGGCTGTTCTCCCAACGTGACTAGTTCTGATTGTCGTCGCTATACATGTTTTGCGGCGAAGCGGATTGCGTACCGAGTAACTCGTGAGTTAGCTTTGTGGACCCCACTGTCATTCATGCATTGTATCCCCTCTGTCCATCTCTTTTACCACATAATTTTAGGGCCCGAAAATGGAGTATCAAAACCTCAAGTGGACCACACCACCGGAAACACTATGAATTGAACATCTACCGTTGGAAAATTCTTGGGGGCGGCGGAAGTTTTAGATCTAAGCTAATATTTGTTTTTTCCATTCATTCATATGTGTATGATCTTATGAAGAAGTTGGATGACAAATAAACATCACTTAGGGCCTTAGAAAGTTTTCAACGGTGGAAATCAATACTTCTACCTTTTCATGAGGTTATGGTCCACTTGAGCTTTGTCTATACATCAATTTTGGGTTGAACTCCTAAAATGATATGGAAAAAACGAATGGGCGGTGTGGATATACCACATGCTTTCACGGTAGGGCCAATGAAGTAACTACGTGATATATCTATTCATGGATGCCGTCTCTTCCTTTTATTTTTCTTGAATCATTTTAAAGCATAAGCACAAAAATGATTACGATCCAATGCCAAGTGGACTACAACATATATGACTCTTGCATTTAATGCACCGTAAGCTTATTATTTAGTATGATCCACTTGAGCATTAGATCTGCCTCATATTTGTACACGTCTTAAAATGATACGAGAAAAGGGATAAACAAGATCGGTGAACAGATATATCACGGTAGGCCAACTTACAAAACTGCCCTTTCAAATCTAAGTCCTCAATCACTGGAGCAGATTAGGTGGTACCCCGGCCTCAACCAAAACAATACTTCACTCATCGCAGGGCCTACATTGATACCATCCATCAATTTTTTTAATTCAATTTAAGGCATTATCCAAAAAATGAATCAAATTCAATTACCAGGTGGGCCATACCATACAAAAAAGTGATGACTAGACACCTTACCATTAAAAACTTCTAGTCTATCTTAATGTTTCCATAGTTTTTATTTGCTACCATATCATATCTGTTGATAAGGTCACATAAGCCCGGATGAAAAAACAAATATCAGCTTGATGCAAAACTTTTGTGGCCGATTAACAGTCAATCACTACTGTTTCCTATGGTATAGTCCACTTGATAATTGGATCTGCTTTATTTATGGGATAATGCCTTAAACTGATTTGGAAAAACAGATGGACCGTGTGGATACAGAGTACATACATCAGGGTATGCCCTGCAGAAAGGGCCGCACAGTCTTGGTTGAGTCCCGGTTGTCACCTAATCCATTCCCATCGACCACTCACTTTCATACACGTGGTCATGCGCGTGTAAATTTGCTGTGAATGGGCCATCCACACAAAATCTCACTGGCCAGATGAGCCTGCGTTGCCCTGTCTCTCACACCTTGGGTTAGCTGCTCATGTGTAATGCTCAAGGGCAGTTTGCAGGGATATCAATGGGTACTGGACCCGACATTTTAATGGGCTCGGATCCCCTTTGGACCCGTTAAAAAATTGGTTCAGTTCTCAGGATCTGATTAAAAAACTGGATCTAGCCACGTCTGAATCCCTCCCTCAACTTTTACCTTCTTAAGTTTGGACCAGTTAGGTCCATATATATATATATATATATATATATATATATATATATATATATATATATATATATATAGACATACACACACGCACACACACAACACACACGGAAGCGCTCACCTGCGAATCAGTTCAAACGTACTACGTACGAACTTCTTTGAGAACCCATCATATGTGATATGGATCCAAAATCTGAACCGTTCATGTGAAGCAGCACCTCATGAAACCCCCCAGGCCCAAGTTTTACTTAGATCTAAAACTTTGATGGGCCATGAAAAATGAAAACAATTTCCTCCCTTGATTTGCATTTCTCTTTGCTATGGCCCACCAGAATTTTAGATCGGGATGAAAATTTGTCATATAGGGTTCATGGGATTCCGTATCACATGGACCGTTCAAATTAGACACCCATGGCACGTGTGCAAAGGTGCGCATGTGCGTAAGTGCGCAGGGGAGCATGACTATATATATATATATATACTGGAAAAGGTTCTATGCGGTCCAGCTCATGGGAACTTCCCATGAGGTTGAGCTGTGTGGGCCCCACGGTGATGCGTGTCGACCATCAACACCGTGCATTTGATGGGTCCCCTTTAAATTATGAGATATCCCAAAAATCAGCCATATATGGAACTCAGGAGGGCCATACCATATAAAATCATGTGAAGACATTCCTAAAACATATAAAAGCACTTGGTGGGGCTCACCTGAAATTCAGATGCATCTGAAACTTGGTCTGACCTCTCATCCAAGTGGGACACATAATGGATGGGCTGGATTTGTGAACCACATCTCGGTGGGCCTAAGAAATGATTATGAATGTTTTAATGGAGGGAAACCCTCTTAACTTTTGTATGTGGTGTGGCCTACACAAGTCACGGATTGACTTGATTTTTAAGTCTTAGGACTACCATGGAATGGCGCATTTGACTAATGGTGTTGATGGTCAACACGCATCATGGTGGGGCCCACACATCTTGACCTCATGGGAAGTTCCCATGAGCTCCACATAGAACCTTTTCCATATGATATCAACCGTAAGATTTCATGTATTGTATAGTATAGATGATGTCTGAGTTTGAAAGTAAGTTTCGGTCATACGTATCTCCTGAAGAGAGATGCTCTCCCACTCGCATGACTTTAGCCCCGGTTTCCTACATAAGCCTCTCGCATGAAGTTACCACAGTAGGATGCTAGGTGGGGCCACCACGATGTTTGTGAGAAATCTACTCCATCTATTTGCTTTGCGAGATCATTTTAATATGTTATATCAAAACTAGAGTGGATCCAAAACTCTAGCGTGTTGCACGAGAGGCATTAATGGGGATTCAGTGACTACCATCAAAACATTCATTCGCCCGCAAAAGTTACATATCAGGTTAAATTTTTAATGATTTTATTTCATTCCATTAGGAATGGCTTTGTAAACGGTATGGATGGCATATATAAACATCAAGGTGGAGCCCAAAAAGATTTCAATGGTAGAAAAGTCTTTTTTCAATTTTTCATCTTGTATGGCCAACTCGAATTTTAAATATACCCTATTTTTAATCGTATGTCCTAAGATGACCTGGCAAAAGAGACGAACGAGGTGAATTTCTCACAAACATAACGGTGGGCCTCAAATAGCATCCTAGCACGCTACTTCCTACAACATGCAGCTTTAAATGGAAACGGATTGATGGTGAAATCCCACTATAGTGTGAGTGTGTGGCGGTGTGTGTAAACTAAATAAATAAATAAAAATAAAAATAAAAAAATAAAAGGAAACGGATTGGTTACTCCCATGACACTAGCCAATGGCCAATGGTCGGTGCTCCGTGGACCCTAACATGGTGTATGTCTCATCCATGCCATCCATCCATTTTTCCAGATGATTTTAGGGTGTGAACTCAAAACTGAGGTAGATCAATATCTCAAGGGGGCCACACAGTGTTGATTGAACTCACACCATTAAAAACTTGTTAGGGCTACAAAAGTTTTGTATCAAGCTGATATTTGTTTTTTGCCTTCATCCAGGTCTGTACGACATGGTCTATAGGTTGGATGTCAAATAAACATTATAGTGAGCCACGTGAGGTTTTTAATGGTAGATGTTCAATCACTACTATTTTCCCATGGTGTGGTTCACCTGAGATTTTGATCTGCCTCATTTTGTCATAAAATATTTAAATGATGTATGAAAATAAATGAACAGTGTGGATAAAACATATAGATCATGGTCGGGCCCACATATCACCGACCAATAGCCACCTGGCTAGTGGTAGCGTCACTTGCCAAACCGCACTGCGCAATCTGCTCCTCAGACCATGAACGTGGATTTCCTGCTAAAAGCCTTTGTAAGTAGTTTTTTTGCAGGGATGTTGGGTGGGGCCCACTACCATGTTTGTGGGAAATTTACCACCCATTCATCCATTTGGCGAGCTCATTTTAGGATATTAAACAAAAAATGAGGTGGATTCAAAACTCAAGTGGGCCACACGAGAGGAAACAGTGGGGATTTAGTGAGAACAATTGAAAATTTCTTCAGGCCATGAAAGCTTTATTTCAAGCTAACTTTTTTTGTTTTTTTTTCATCCCAGTGGTAATGAACTTATAAACGGTTTGGATGACATATAAACATCAAGGTAGAGCCCAAGAAGGTTTTAACGGTAGGTATTTCTTTCCTAATTTTACCTCTCGTGTGGTCCACTTAAGTATTTTTGGTCGCCTATACTAAAATGAGCTCGCCAAATGGATGAACAGGGTGGATTTCCCACGAACATGGCAGTGGGCCCCACCCCGCATCCTTGCATGGTTTAGCACGAAATCCGCGTCCTCCGACCACATGCCAATCCGGACCAGTTTACCACATAACCTTGTCGCGAGAAGTAGGTGTGCTGGGACATCATCTTGGGACCACCGTTATATTTATAAGAAGTTTACCTCGTTCATCTATTTTGTTTTGTGATTATCTCACGACATACTGTAAAAACTAGAGCATATTCAAAACTTGAGTGGGCCATATAATATGGAAAACTGAGGAAAACCTTTACTACCATTGAAACCTTCTTGAGCTCCACCTTGATTTTTATATGCCATCCAAACTGTTTATAAGACCATTCCTAATGGGTTGAAGTAAAATCATAAAAAACTTAACTTGATGAGTAGCTTTTGTGGACAAATGAATGTTTCAATGGTAGTAACTTAATCTCTATTGATTCCTCTCGTGCAACACACTAGAGTTTTAGATCCACTCTAATTTGATATAACGTACTAAAATGATATCGCAAAGCAGATGGATGGAGTGAATTTCTCACAAACATCATGATGGCCCTACCTAGCATCTTAAAGCAGTAACTTTCTACAAAAGGCTTTCGCAGGAAACTTGCGGCACGAGATGCATATGACCGAAACTCACTCTCAAACTCGCACATCATCTAAACCATACGTAAGATCCTACTGCTGACATCAAAGTTCACACATACTGACGTGCGAACCTCCAAATACCACTATGTTACGCTAGAGGGTCCCTAATCTAGGGGGATTCTTATCTCGATCAAATATGTCAGAGTGATCTTCGACTGAGATTAGGTCGAATTCAGGGCGAGATTCACCCCAGATTTCTCGTACTACCTCTCTAGCAGTGGCAGTGGTTGACTTGGTCAGCCCGAGATGCTGGAAGAGCTTGAAGCTCAGAATCTAAGCTCCTTCCGCACAGGTTCCTCACCCATGTTGTAGACATTCCTAGTGTGGCGAGTCTTCTCCTACGTAGCTTCATCCTCTGATGGCTCAGCTCGATGGCTCATCTATGAGTTGAAGGATCTGCTTGTCTCGTGCTAATGACCCTTCTCACTACAAGAAAAGGGACTTCTACCGGCAGTCAAAAGCGTGGCATTTTTTTACCTAGCGCCGGTGAATGGTGTCGGCAAAACTTTTGCCGGCGGTAACATACTTTTAGCAGCACTAGTCTGAGCGTTGGCAATTATATATCCTTTTCTGACACTCATTCTGACTTTACCGACGCTTTTGATGGCCACTAGTATTTATGAGGAAGCGCCAACAAAAGTCTATCTAAGCGCCAATAAAAATATTCCAAAGCACATTTTCTGGACACTTTTAATCACATAAAAGTGCCGATAAAAATCTATACAAGCGCCGCTAAAAGTCTTCAGAAGGGCTATATAGATTTGAGAGGCCCCTGAGCAGGCTAGTAATGCCTCCTCACCCCCATTGGAGCCATATTTATAACTTTCCTTGCACCATCATACAGAATACAAGATATCTATCACAACACAGCGATTTCAAAACACATCAAAAATTAACTTTTCATTTACCACTTATTTATTTACCTCCAATTGCATGGCGTCAAGCGCATAAAAATATGCATTTACACCCAAATACCTCCAAATACATGGTGCCAAATAACACCTTAAACTTCTTTTTCTAACCATGATTTTTCTAAGCATAAATAAACTTTTCAGGCATTCTCTTGTTTACAACCACTTACAAGTCACAGCGAAAGCTTTCTCACACAAAGGGACATTTTTTTTTTTTAAAAAAAAAAAGAAGAAGAAGAAGAAGAAGAAGAAGGTAAGAGTGGGCAATTCATTAAATTGGCATATGTGAAACATTATAAGAAAGTATGAGCTTGGGTCTTACCAGGATGGAAACTAAATGAGATAAACCGAGTCTCATATACTCTCCCACATGTTCCTCTTATAGGATATTGGCAATAATCCTGTCATCCTCCATATCTCATAATTACTACAAGTCAAGCAAATACAGAACTCAAGGGGCCATCTGTCAGGTGGATGAACAATTTGAACTACATACATTGGATTACATGTGCATGCAAATACACAGTATTGAACTCCATGTCACATAACTTTTGCAAAGGCCCTGTTTGGTGAATGCCTAAAAACAAGTTTGTCTCATTTTAGTTAACAGTGATTATTTATGAGAGATCTTGATGTCTAATAATCTTTGATTTTCCCATTCTGTATCCAAGGTGATTGAGCAACATAGGTTAAGAAACTGTCCAAGTTATGTGTGTACACGTGTGGACAACGGCGGCCTCATCTCCATTAGAAACTGAAAGTTGTTGATGCAAGCATATGACAAAATTATAAGGTACTTGATGAAAATTATATATATATATATATATATATATATATATATATATATATATATATATATATATATATATATATATATAAGGACGCACTGTCAGCAATTATGTGTCAGGGGATCATTTCAAAGCATGTGATAGCAACTTGCTAATTGAATCAGCCTATTTTGACAACCGGTGAGATGTATGCCACATTCTCATTTGTTGGGATGTCTGTTTATCTATTGAATTAGCAAACCTTTACAAGGGTGTAGCCATGAAAGATGAAAGCTCACCTTTCCTCCAAAATGGAAGACGAGAGCCAAGAGAACAATAGTTGGAATTCCCACGATGTAGAAAGTTCTGAGGTTAATGAGAACACCGGTCTTTTGCCACCCGCATCCTATAACAGGCCGTGACTAATTCAAATTGAGAATCTTCACAAACATGAAAGTGAAAATGACTAAAAGCCTATAAATATGATTGTCATGAACATAAATCCAGAACTCACCAAGTCGACTCAGTTGAATTCCCACATTGATGATCAAAGTTTGATATTCCAATGGAAATAAAGAAGCAGTTGGAAGCTGAAAACTTCAACAATTCTTCCGAAGCATAACCAAAAAACAGAGGCTAGAAAAGAACATTCACCCAACGTAATGTCTGACATTCAAAAACCAATTTAGAATATCAATATTTTCATCTGAGAAAGCCACTCTTGTAAAAAAATTAAAAAATAGAACAAACTGTATATCAAACGAAATGAAACTCTAACAGAACACTTAATAATCTATCTGAAACACATCCTAAGCAAAGTAATTAAGGTCAGGGGTGCTAAGTAAGAATGGATGCCATGTCAGTTGTACCTATTGCAGAAACACCACTGAACCTTTCTTACAAAATAATAGGTTAGAGAATTCTAGGTACTTAAATAATAAATCTTGTATTGAAAGAAGCCAGGCCAATAGTTACAGTATATTTCAGGGAACTTTTTAGCGTATGCTGGGTGTTTGGCACTCATATCAGCTTACTTCGGTTATCCTTGATATCAAACCATAATGTCGTGCATTCAATAAGAAAGAAGTATGCTAGAACTCCCCACAATACTGACTCTTCCAGTATTTAGTAGGATATTCTCTTGATATGATGCACATGCATGCACATGAACTGATTTAGTCAAAACTACTAAACAATACTAAATTTTGGCATCCTTAGGCAATAATTTTATGATATGACATCAGTGAAAAACATCAGTCACTTTTATGTTTTTTTTTTTTTTTTAAAAAGAAAAAGATAAAGAGAAAGACAGTCACTAAAAATGAATCACATGTCGAGGGACAAAACCAGGTGAGAGCATACATTTTTTATTTTTATTTTTTCAAAAAAGAATTTTATTCATATTGGCAAGATTTACAGGAGCCTGAACAGCTATTTTGGGCACCCCACAAAGGGGGCCTATCATATGACAAAGAAAAAACCCAAAAAGAGGAAAAAATTAGGACCTCTTTCTAATGGAGCCCAACCCGGTTTTTTCTAAGAAAATAAGCCCTTTGATATGAACGGGGAGCTCATTCAGGCCAGAGAAGAAAAGGTGCCCTTGGGAGCCGCTGCCTAGATGCCCCAGCCCATCCGCCGGGGCATTTGCCTCCCTTGGGATATGACGAAAAAGGAAGGATCCTCTGTTGATGAGATCAGTGATTCTCCTAAGCCAATGATGCCAAGGCCAAGAAGGGACGGAGGACCCTGAGATGAGGTCAATCATTAATCTGGAGTCTGATTCTACTTCCGCTCTAGACAGACCCCTACTCAAGCAAATCGAAAGCCCGTTCCATACAGACCGCAGCTCCGCCCTGTTACTCGAATCAATCCCGAACCCAATTGAAAATGCAAAAAGCAAGTCACCATTGGAGTCTCTGCAAATCCCACCACCAGCAGCCGGTCCCGGGTTACCTCTGGCCGATCCGTCCAGATTGAGTTTCGACCATTTAATCACATCAAACCTCACATTGTGAGGGATGGATGACCGTTCAACAAAAATGGAGGATATCCACCAGTTAATCCGAGCTATTGTAGCCCCACTCGAGGCCGATTTAGCCCCATCTTCATGGCGTTTCTAGCCATCCAAATCTCCCAGAGGATGAGATTTGGAATGATCATTTTCTGCGCCTGATTTCTACCACCTGGGTCAGCCGCCCACCACTGATTCAGTCTAGATTCAACTGAGAGGGCCATCAAAACAGGTGAGAGCATACATGCGACAGACTGATTCAACCCCACATTGCTTTTTGCCATTTACAGGACAGTTTTAACCAAGTTGAGTAGATTCAACCTTGTTTGTTAGTGGTGGTTAGCACTTCTTTTTCTTAATAGATAAACCCATTTTTATTAGTTGGAAATATAACCACTACATTACCCTTAAGTATAAAGGGTGGGGAAGTATAGAAAGCATAGTTTAAAAGCTTTAAAAACTGTCTCCGGCTTATTATTAGAGCTGATAGAGATAGTGTCGTGTGTATAAGTGATTCAGAATTCAATCCTGATTGTCTTACCTTGTAAAACTTACTCCCTTTGAAGCACTCAAAGCTAAAGAAAAAAGTAAATAAATAGAAACCTTGAAGAGCTACTTGGTTTCAGATTTCATCGGGACTAATCTGCATAAAAACTTGATTTGATCACAACTCAGTCAAGATGGTGGAAAAACTCTGAAAAACTAAATGAAGGCTCCCAAACCTTTGAACTGAAGAGCTTTAACTTCAGCTCCAGGTCACAGTATCACCAGCAAGCTAGCAAGGAACTATGACTAGCTGCACAAAGATGGACTCAATTAAGAGCTAAAGCTTTTCAACCTCTCATTGTGCAGGCATAGTTGTGTGAGATTAGATTAACTCAATTAAGAGCTAAAGCTTTTCAACCTCTCATTGTGCGGGCATGGTCGTGTGAGATTAGATGAACTCAATTAAGAATAATTTTTTTTTTATTAGAAATAATTACAAATTTGAGGATAAGCCCCTAAAAGAAAGGGATGGGTGCATAGCTCTTTCAAGTTTCAATATGAGATTCATGGCCTCCATAGAGTTGGCAGATAACAAAATGCTTAACCTCGAAGCTCAGTTGAGAATCTCATATACAGGACTGATTGGCTTAAACAACTTCTTTCCTACCCAATCAATTAATCTAGAAAATTCCAAATCACCAAAATAGGGCTGAAAAATGAATAAGAGAAGATTCTGAAAATTTTCCTTTACCGGAGCTAGACAAGCGCTGGTAAAAGGGTGTGTTGGCAAAACTTTTGCCGGCGCTGACCAACTTCTGATGTCTCTATCAATGAATAATTACTTACCCTGTGGATATAAGCAAACCAGCCAATTGCCTAGATCCTACATGTTCAAATGTTGTTCCTTATTCGAGGGCCTTCCTGATAGCATTCAATCACCATCGTCCATTAGCACTCCCCTCAAGTCCTACCTACAATCAGCAGAACAGTCAATATCTGATAACAAGATATGTGGTCTATTATCAATCAACATTTATTATATGCCAAGGAGCCTATATTTATTTCCAACTAGCCAATAGCATAGGAAGATTTCAAATACTAACTTTGGTATTCACAAATACCCATGCTATAATGTGCTAATGGGGTGCAAAACTAGATTTTACAGTCGATAAATCCAAACTAGAATTTGTGGATTCAATAGACCATGGCAAACTCTATTCATTCATTGTATCTGTGACGGTATCTGTTGCCTCATTAAGCTCTAGAATGATTTGTACCTCACACCAGAGAAGATAACACGAAAGCAACCATACCACAGCCTGCAGTTTCTGTATTTCAGCAACTTGTTCAGCAGATCTACTCGATAGCATTCCCAACGCAGTTACCTGTATTGAGACTAAACCTTTAGCCATTCAAACAATATATCACATGTACACCAGCACAGATACGCATGCAGATGTGCACCTGCATGTAAATCAAGCAGTGATATTCACCTTCCTATCAATAATATTAGACAGAGATTGAACTTCAGCTCGTAGAGAATGAACTTCCAATGCAGCTTCTTTATACTCACTTAGTCGGCTTTGCATAACATCCATATCCTTGGGGAGAGATGAAAGCAGTCCCTTGAACTCTGCAATGATCTCTTTCCATCCTGAAATGCACATAAATGTCCCTTTGAGATGTCACATGGAAGTGGGACAAAAGGCAAAAGAACACTTTCCACGTCCTTTACTAAAGATCGAAAGTGCACCTCAAAAGCTTTTTTCCTGGCTCTCTCGAAGCCTCTTCCAACCTACTCTTGAGCAGATTTGTTTCACTAATTTGTCTCTTTAACTCCTTTTCTAGCTCGATTATTTGAGAGCCTACAATTGCAGCAGTTCTTTGAGAAATGTCAGCTAAATCAACTTTCATATTCACTTCTTTTTCCCACCAGACAAAATCATCCTTCTCAACCTATAATATCAGATGTTGAAGAAATATTCAACAGAAAATGAATGCCTGAACTGCAAAAACTACACAAGAAGCATCTACATGCATCTACAGACCAGTTACCACCTGTAGTTTCTCCAACAATGCATGACATCAATCAACTTCTGCTTTTGATTTTTGAATCTGATTGCTTAGCAAGAGGTAAGTTTTTGATGAAGAAATATGTTTCACCCTAAATCATTCAATGCAATTGGATGACTATCAGACTGGGGGAGATTTATTGGGCAGTCAAAACTGAAATATGTCCAATGGTCTTACTTGACAAACAAGTGTCCCAATCAGGTTAGAATTATTCAACCAATCTGACTTATGAACAGGAACTTAGCTCACTTCATGTACAAACTGAAAGATGAAACATACCATGAAATCTCTCTACCCGAGAAATGATTGCATTAGTTTTAAAATCAATAGTACACATTGTTTACATTCAACCATTATAAGGTCATGATATGATTTCTAAACCCTGTAAAAGAAAATAAAGCAAACAGATGATAGACACACAAAACAAAGCCCTCACAAATTGAATTTTTGTCTGGTGTGCACACTGACGAACTTGGCCTGAAAGTTGGAGAGCAATGTTCTAGTCACACACAACAAATATTGTGTTCCTTGGCATGTTGGTAGAAGTATAGCAGGCTTAACAACAATAGCTTGTCGGGTCATATTCCTGTCTTTCACAGCTATCAGTACACTGCATAAATTTGGCAATGGACAATCCAGTCAACATGTGATCATTCCAAGTGAGATGGCAACACACTATAAAAAAAAGGTCAAAAGTTCCTAGATAAATCTTTCACCTGCTCAGTCGGTTCTTGCCTTTTCTTTACAGCTTTCCACCATGATTAATTGGCTTCCAAAATTCAGGTGCGCAACACCCATGTGATCTAGATTGCATGTGAGGCCCACTGTATTTTGTATATGCCCTCCAATCCGTTCACAATATACACCCACCATAATTAATTGGCTTCCAAAATTCAGGTGGGTAACGGCCATGTGATTTTATAGGCTTGAGGCATGATTTTACATGTTATGGCCCACGTGAATTTTACATGCTATAGCCCTTACAAAGCTGTGGACAATCCCTGTCAATTATTCATATCTTTTCTCTAATCCGCTTCCCCTATTGGTTATTTCAGAATAATGCGATCTTAATCTGAAGAAGGCAAGGACATTAGGACTCTAATTTCTGAGCAGTAAATAAGAAATGAAGAGTGAAACATTCTAAAACCAGCACATATTCCAACAGAGAAATTGCTTTAAGTATACCATAAGGTTGACTCGATTTCCTTCCCTGTAATGTGTCTGTTGATTGCATAGAGGATTGACTAGCTATGTATGACTTTAATACTACTAAAATAGTATCTAGTTGATGTATGCTGCTGGAAATTGGGTATTTCTTCTGGTGATGGCCCACGAATACTGGAAATAGAGAGTATATTTCTGAAATGAGGATACGATTGGATGTGTGGACCCCACAGTCCAATTAGATGGGTTTGGAGGACTAGATTAGCACATATATGGGCCATCTCGATGCATATGCATTTCAGCCACATTGAGGCCCACAAATCGGATAGTCTGAATTGACTGGCATATATGCTACTAGTGTGGCAGATGATGCACCATCATTTAAGAAATGGTGGAAAGCGTACATGGTAGTCTAACACGTTAACTAATATGCCCTCAGAAACACAGAGGTAACAGGAAGATCCTTAATCAGCCACCCATACAAGAAGTATTGCTTTTGTAAAACAAAAGTGTGCTGCCCACTGTAGATATCAACCAATTCACCTAAAGTGCATATAGGTTGTGTTAGCGTGCATTATTGAATTCAATTGCAATCTTTTAGCTCAATCAAGTTGATGTGGACAAATTACATTACCTTCCTAAGTATTCGATCTTCTACAGATAAGACAACCCCTTGTTAATATCTATCTCGTTTAATTCAGAAATAATGCTATCTGCCATTACTGATCTTTTGGATAGAAACTCCTTCCAAGCATTTAGTTTTCCTTTGAGGAGCTTGAGTTTTTGAGACAGAAAAAACTCAGTTGTTCCTGAAACAATTAAGGACTGCCACCATTTTCTAACAGTATCTGCAAAACCGTCCACTTCCAGCCTCACAAGTTCAAAGTGGAAGGGCTTGGGAGTTGTTGTGCTGGAATTCTCAGGTCCTCTGGGTATTCACGACTCAAATTATGCCGAAGTGGCCACTTTTCCCCAAGGGGTCAGATAATCTGTTAATCAGTCTGTCCTCTAATCATTAAAAGGAAGTAATGTGATTTGGTGGATCAAATCTGGTTAGTTCGGTTAACACTTTTATAACATCATCTTGTAAGCTTCAGACCCTTAAAAGACAGAACGGGAAAAAAAAAAAAAAAAAAAAAACTCAACAGCTTCAGACTTATGATCATACATATTGGTGTCTCATGTTCATGTACCCCATTCTGCAAATCCAGAGGCGGATAGATTAGCCAAGGAGGGCATTAATAATGGTCAGATGTTAACTGTGGACTGGAGATAGTGTTCTCCTTTGGTTCCAGTGTCTGTCTTTGCAGCAGAGTTTTTTCTGTTTTGCTTTGTGTTTGATTCCAGTCTGCGGATAGCTCTATGTCGTGGTTGTATTTCCCTTCTCCTTCTTCCTTAATAAATCTCATGTTCATCCAATTAGAAAATACATTTAAAAAATAAAAATAAAAATTTAGCCATGTGGTATCTACGAATTATGTACAGAAACAGAAAAACAAGTAGTCTACAACTCTAACATGACTAGAACTCTGCAAAATTGCAAAACACCAATTGTTCTGCCCTTTCACCCATACTTGCATCATGCTAATTACTATTGCCATCCAATAGAGTGAAGAAGGAAAGTGGATGGTTTTTGGTGAGAGTTACATGTTACAGCATTGCTTTCATGCTGATACCATGGTTGGACTGAGTCATAAGAGTATTTGCTAAAGGAAGAGCTTGGATTGAACTAATATTGGAGAAAGAAACAAAAGGTTGTTTTATTGTGGCATTTTGTCGAACATGTCATGGGTAACTGCTCTAAGAGTTGTACTTATCAACAAGGGTCATTCTCTAAAAACTGGAAACAAAAACATCAGAAAACCCATACGAAAATTTTCAAGATCCAAGCATAAAACCCCTAATCCTCTCTGCAATACAAATCTCTAAAATTCCCCAGAAATCCCAAATGAAAAGCAAAATCATCAGAAAGTAAGAAAAACTCATTTGAGAAGTTCTCTATACCAAACAGAGAAAAACAACTCAGAAGCACAAAACAGATTTAGATTCCGCAACAAAATAAAAAACACAAAAAAGGCCCTCACACAAAACATATTCAGATTCTATATCCGGGAGACATCACCTTTTCTAGTAAACTTCATGAAAAGGGCCAGAATTCTCTACAAATGACAAAAATCACCAGAAATTAAATAGATTAAGATTCAGATTTATAAGACAACATATTTGCCAAAAATGTCAGAAAAAGAGCAGTCCTGATTACATGAAACACTAGAAAAACTTCCAACATCACGAAAATCGATATGAAGGGGCACAAGTACTTCCCGCCGCAACAGAAAACAATGCAAAAAAAGAGGATCGACGGATCTGAAATCGATTAAACAAAGGACAATCAAGAGTGAGAAGCATACATTCATTTTTTACATATTCAGCAAATTTATTGTAGTCGGAGCAAAGAGCGAGACCTGTAAACCTTAGTTTTTTGCACTCTTTGTGGCAAGGAGAGAGGGAGAGCGCTTGCTTGGCACAAGGAGAGAGAGATAGAGAGAGATAGAGAGAGAGAGAGAGAGAGAGAGAGAGAGAGAGAGCCGCGGTAGGTAGCTGCTGGAGTCACAGCAGAGGGTGGTTCTGCGGTGAAGATGGGTTATGCGGAGTTGCAGAGAGAGAGAGAGATGAGTTTGGCAAGATTTGGGGGCGGAGAGTCTGGGAGAGAGTCGGGGGCGATGATAGATGACGAGTGGAGTTTGCGAATTTTGTATTTACTGGGACACTTTGCAGGCGCCCGAGTTGAGTCAGCACTGGCAAAGGATTACCCCCAATCATCGGCAAATACCGGTTTTTTTGTAGCGTCTGCTCGGACCCCCAGCTTGGAGGGTCCTCCTTAGCTCCGAGGTATATCCCTTGCAGATAACTGTTATTCTTTCTGTGTGATGGACCAATTCGATTTTTCCCATAACATCCACCATCCTCCGCCTTCTTGCTCGATGGTCAGCTGCCGCTGGAAATTCCGGCTGAAAAAGACAACGACCACACTGAGATGGTCATGGAGGACACCACCTGCCATACGCCGGCACCCACCAAAGGAACGGCCGATCAGAGTAATCCTGACCGATATACTCCAGATTCCATGGCTACCCCGACAGACTTCACGAGGGTTTGAAGAACCCATCTTTCTACCAGATCTCTGGTCATGAACGAATGGCGATTGAGATGACCTCCGATAACGACGACTGACGACCGGAAAACAGGGCAGTTGCTGATTCGAAGGTATTGAATCCTTCAGAGAATCATGTAACAAAGCATCCTGACCTGTTTTTTTTTTTTTTTTTAAAAAAATTATATACATCCTCTATGTCAGCACAAGGGGCGATAATAATGGATATTGGCATAATGAAAGGGGAGAAGGAAAATTTTCCGGCAGCTATGAAGGTTTTTCCCAGCAATTAGTCGGAATCCGATTGCAACATATCTAAGAGCTGACTCCCCCTTTTTCTCGCCAGGGTTTGGAAGACCCAAGGTCGGTTCTCTAAGATAAAGAAGGAATCCGGCAATAATAGCGACACCACTATCATCACTGGATGCTGGAATCAGATGTGGAAAAGCACCCATTGGCCAGATCTATGTCTGGATCTTAATGAACGAACGGTCCTGTTGTAGCGCAAAAGGTTCACGGAAGGATTCAACAATATCTATTGATCCACGTAACCGATGCACAATCAGCCCTAATACTAACTATAAAATCTAATACAGAATTAAAAAGGATCTAACAATTTCTAACACAATTAAAGCATACCATACCGACATGAATTTAGTTTAATCACAACTCTAATAGGTCCACCAGGCATAATGCCTGATCAAGATATCCAACCTTTAAGAAGATCCAAACCGTTGATCAATTAGCCCCACCTTATAGAATTCTTATAATACCAACAACCAAACTGTCTGGCATCTAAATATGTATGGTGGTATATAGATACATGTATGTTTATGCATGTACGGAGAGATCGGAAGCAGTCATCACCGTCCATCTTCGATGTCCTCATGCAGCATTGGCTTAGTGGCGCCCGGGGATGAGCTGCTCTCATACCAAGATGAGAACTGTTGGCTGGTGATGGTTACACTAGCCGATGCTCTCGAAGTATCATCAGTCATGAAGCTGCCTGTATCATCGGATGGCAATCCGGTTAAGTAGCTTGGCTTCGACGAGACGGTGCCCACTTCAATTTCTCCCAGCAGCATGTTCACCACCCGTGACATGGGTGGGCGTAACGATGGCAATGCCTGGATGCATAGAAGAGCAATGCTGATCATCCGAGCTGCTTCTCCTTCATCGAAAGTGGATAATTTTGGATCGACCAGTTCCAATGCGCGGTTGTTTTCATGGAGATGCCAAGCCTGCAAGGTCATAGAACGGATCAGACACACACACGCACACACAAAAGGGAAAAAAAAAAGAAAAAGGAAATGAGAAATGAGATGTGGGTCACTTCTGCTAATGCCCCACCATCTAGAATCCAGATGATTTGGCCCAAAAATCAGGCTGGATGGCCTATCAGGTGCCAAACTTGTACGTTGAATACAACCTGTTGGTCATTTTCTTTTAACTGTCCATTTTATATTTCTGGGTACATGAGTGGCCTACCTGATGAGTGAGCAGACCACATTTTCAGGCCAGGGAAGTTCTTGATGAGGCCCACCTGATGAATGGCATGAATATTGCATAGGTGCCACCATCGTGGCATGGATATGCAATTTAGTGATTCTCACAATCTGAAGCAGTAGAATCCATTACCAATTTTGACAGTTCTGAAACAACCCTGTGATTCGGATCGTTATCTCAGAATCAAAAGCATGCAAACGGAGTTTTTTTTTTTTTTTTTTCAAAAGCTATTTCGTTGATTGGAAAAGGATGTACATATAGCAAACGGAGATTGGTTATCACTACACACAAAACAATAAGATGGATGCTGAAACATGAAAAATGGAGAATTTCACTCCGTGCAAAAAGAGAATAGAGTAGAGACATGCTACCCACTGAACGATCCACAGATTGGGACGGTTGATCCACCATCCTAATGGTCAGATCAACTCTTTGAAGGTGAAATGATCCTCTCATTTGGGAAACAATCCTAACCGTTTTACAAAATAAGTAACATCAATAATAGTAGTAATACAAAATCAATAAAGTTTTAGAAGTTTGATTAACAAGCCAACGTGGGGATTAATAGGATCTCCACCATGAACTGCTTGGTTCAAGAGGGCCTCATGGTCATTGATCCAACATTCACAACAGAGAAATTAAAAAGAAGAAGAATAAGAAGTTAAGTTGGGAATGCCTGAGTTCCACTCTCCACTTTGAAAGGCTATTATTTAACTTAATAGAACTATTTAATTAATAGCTAATCATTACTTTATTTTTCAAGATTTTGGTATTTTAAATCATATATGCGGTTGAAGGTTCACGGAAAATGTCTGCCAGGTTTGTGGGATGGATATTTCAAGAGCCCCATATCGGTTGTTGAAAATGCATGTGTGCTAGTAGTTAAGGTTGCATCTTCACCCCAAGTCAACAGCGCAGAGAAAGGATGCTCTTTCGATCAGTTGCACATTCTGGGGCGGTGAGGATTTCAAGAACCGCCATATCTAGGATCCCCTGTCACCCACAACAAAATATCCAGGACATGTAAAGTTTTGACTTGAAACCTCTGGGATATTTAATCTTGCATTTGGGTGTACCCCTAATCAGCTTCCTGGAAGATAATTCATTAGAAAGGATGTGCTTTTGATTAGTTGTGCAATTTGGGGTGCTGGGGATTTCAGGAACTGCAATGTCCAGGATTCTCTCTCCACCCACAACACAATATACAGGATGCTTAAGGTTCGATTTGAATCGTCTTTCATATTTGTTTAGGTGCCAGAACATCCAAATTCAACTAAAATGTGACTAAAGTCATCTGAGTTTGAGCACTTAAATAAGTGTTTTTGGCTCATTTTTTTAACTACCAAAGAATTTCAGATTCTCAAGAGATGGTGTAATGTTTTCCAAAATGAAAGAATTCAGTTTCAGCCCTTTCGGTTTTTTCTTCTTCTTCTTTTTTTTTTTTTTTTTTTTTTAATAATTTTATTTTATGTTAGTAGAAAAATTTTAATGTCATACCCATTCAAGAAGATACATCTTCTCCAAATCCACGTTCTGGCATGTGTTTGGCCTTCCGCTTACAATCTCCAGAGTAAGGACTCCAAATCCAAATACGTCAGCCCTCTCCGTCAGATGTCCACGCATGGCGTACTCCGGTGCAAGATAGCCGCTTCAAGAATATAAGGATAGCAGTATGAGGTACACCAATATAAACCAACATCATGTAATAAGAAATGTAGGCCGCGATTGGATGCAGAATAAAATTGAATTGTGATAATTCAATTCAGTGAGGCAAAAATTGCCAAAATGGCAATAGACTAAGAGAGACCAATCCTAAAATCATTTCAGGTCTAACTTCAACGCATAGAATTGGTCATTTGTTCTATGTCAAATTGAACTGTTGCAGTTTAGTTCAATTGAGTGTCCAAACGTGCCCTTAAGAATATTATATTAACTGTTTGAGGCACTTCTACAGAAACCATCGTCGCATAATAAGAAATTTAGGCTGAATTTGGATTCTCAATCGACTTGCATTGCAACAATTAAAGATCAAAATGGAAATTACCAAACTGTGCAAACCAACCCCAAGATTGAAATTATGAAATGGAACGACTTCTGCTTTGGTGTTGTGCTTTGCATTGAGTTGGGTTATTGCATTTTAGCTCAATCAAGCATCCAAATGTGCCTTATAAAAGGAAGACAAATGGGAAGTTTCATCAATACTTACATTGTCCCTGCCACGCGTGTACTCATGTGGGTCATCTTGTCATCGTAGAGCTTGGCCAAACCAAAATCTGATATCTTTGGATTGAGATCCGCATCAAGCAGAATATTACTGGCTTTGATATCCCTGTGAACAATGCGTGGCCTGGATTCCTCGTGAAGGTAAGCAAGACCTCTTGCCGTCCCCAAGCATATCTTAAAGCGGGTATGCCAATCTAGATGCAAGTTACTATTTCCTGAAAGGAAATGGCAGTCATTAGCATTGAAATGCAGTACAATCAAGCTCTCCTACAGCCACCTGTTACAATAGGATTTTGAATTGTACCCTGCCTCAGATGTGCCACTGCTGGCAAGTGGATTCGAGGTCCAGGCCATTCTTTAGGTGGGGCCCACCATGTACGTATAGAAGCCAGAAAACAACCCAGTCTAGTCATCAGATGGGCTACACTATATATATCAAATGTGAACCATTCCCCACCCCCTCCCTTTTTATTGAAAAAAAAATTGCGTTTCATGCATATGTGGTTCACCTCGTGACCGGATAACTGAGCATGGTACATACACATTGGGGACCACTACATGAACAACCTAAATCTTGATAACATGGAGCGCATTTGCATACCCCATGCAGCCATCTAGACCATCCATATAGTCAACCAGCTCTTTATTGAACCCGTGACAGATGGGTGGTACATGTGGACACGGTAATTTGAATAATTTCTCAAGGTCATTTGGATGCTTGTAAGTACGAATCTGTTTACAGATAATCAGATTATAGGGGCTGTTTGGATGGATATGTCAGTCTATGTTCAGATTGTAGGATTTAATCCGATTATAACTTTTAGCCGCAATTTGAAACATAAGAAAAGTCATGCTTCAAATTATAGCTAAATGAATTTAAGGTAGCAACTATAATTTTTGAAAATTTTCAGAGCAGGAAAAGTTGGGATCAACTTTTCACTGTTGCAGGGACCCAAAATGAAAGAAGAAGAAAAAGAAGACAAATATATCTCTTTATTACTGTTGTTAGGGTTGAAACTTCTCATATGTTCAGATGTTGTCAGACTTTAGTGCTACATTTGAATTAGTGGGCCCACTTCTCTGGCATACCAAATGGTTTGTATATCGTAAAAATCAACCATGGGCTTTATTAATTTGGGCTTATCCCAATGATCTCTCTTACATAAAAACTTTATCTCTTTTAATTATTTTTAAAGGATTTACCACTCCTACCTATGTCGTAAGTGAATAACTAAATAAAGGCCGTAAATAGATTTCAAGTTATTAAACCGAGACAATTGTTTCTGTGTAATCATATTACAGCTTAAATCCTAAATGTAAACACTTTACACATGTAATTAGATTAAATCCATGGTTACAACTTAATGATTTTACAGCAAGGTGTCCTGTATCGGTATCGGTTGGCGTATCGGTGACCTCCAAAACCGATACGGATACGGGGGCGTAACGGCGATACGGGGGCGTAACGGCCCGTAACGGCGCAAAATTTTTTTTTTGCCAAAAAAATATGGAAAAATATGGATTAAATCCGGAATATTCTAAGCATTCCAAATATGCATTCAGTTATAAAATGGAACATGTTTATGGGGGCGTAACGGTCCACTCTTTGGTGAGAAGTTGTATCGGACTGTCTGATGAATTTATGAACCAGATAACCTGAATTTGACTACAAAATTCATATATTTAATTTTCTAACTATCTACTACCAATGATAGATATATTAGAATGAATGTAATATGTAAATATCTTACATTAGGTGTGTTTGCAATTATTTTTGAAGAATTTGTCAAACATACCTGTGCAGTTAGTGTGTACGTGACTGTGATTCCTGTCTATGACCATTGACTTGTCATCCTCAAGTCAAGAATATTAAAAAAAATAAAATTAGTAGTGTCTGATATACTCCCCTGCAACTTGATTAAGGATTACTTGATTGGTTGTCAGGGGAGCTATTTTAAATACAAGTTCGGCAGTGTCAAGTGTGTGCATAATTGCATGGCTTCTTGCAATAATACTTGTGAGCTGTCTGCTGCAAAATGCAAATACTTACCTTAATACAAATATATACTCACAATCACAAGTCACCACCAAAATGAAAATCTGCTTTTTTGTGGTTGCTCGACCTCCACATCATCGTCATCGTCACCATCAGGCCGAGGCTGTCCAATAGGTGTAGGTTCTGCATATCCATAATATCCAGTGCCAGAAGGAAATACTAGATCAACGAAACCAGAGGATGACTGATCCTGACTAGGTAACGACTCTGACCCTGAGTAAGGATATCCACCAGTGCCCGTCGAATAGCCATACTGGTAACCATACTCAGGCTGTTGAGAATCTTGAGATTGAGAGTGCGTCTGCTGTGATGAGTAACTTGGATTTGGATCTGGATATCTATAATCATATGAATATTGATCGGGAGGGCTACTCCAACATGAATGTGATGGAACGGGCTCAGTATAACCATCATAATTATAATCCAATTGACCATAAGAATATCCATCATAATAACCAAGACCATGAGCCTGCTGATGTTCCGGACCTCCCGGACGCGGTGCACCACTAGATGTACCCTCCTGCTGGCTGTATCGTGACTCGGTACACTCGTAGGTTCGACCTCGTGTATCACATCGTCGATGTTCATCGGCATCGCGATCTGTAAATGGCTGAATAGGGCGTTGAGCAACACCAGAAGTGCCAGCACCAGAGGCAAGGGGGTCATCGTCATCATCATCCGACACGGACACGCTACCACTACTCGTACTCTTTTGTTGATCTCGAGCCGTTTCCGTACGTGTCATAAACGCTGCCCCTCTTACTGGGTCCAACACATCTGCACGACTCTCTTGTTGTGCTTTGCGTATTTCTGGGTCATCAATTTCCAATTCTTCACTATCCTCTTCAATTTGCTTTTCCCTTGTTTCCAACCAAGGTAGAAGTGGGTCATCCTCATCATAAATATTGTCCAAGTTTATTGGACAGTAGTCTCCGTCATCGGCAGCTGTAATGCTCCTATGATGTCGTCGCATTCTTAATTTTATATTGTAGTGCATGAAGACAAGTCTATCTAATGTTCTAGTCTGCAATCTATTCCTATTCTTTAAATGAATGAGCGCAAAACAACTCCAATTCCTTTCGCAGCTAGAGGAAGATGTTGTCTGGCTCAAAACTTTTACTGTAATTTTTTGGAGAGCCTTCGTACTCTCTCCGAAATTAATCCACCATTCGGCCGGTTGCAACCTAGATACTGCATGCTGTGCAAGAGCATCTCCAAAACTACCAAGGCGATTTCCAAATGCATCTAATTCATTCAACGCCTTTATTTGCAGATCTAAGTCAGGTTCTAATCTCTTTATCACATTTTTTAGCCCGACACGAACTTCATCATCCGCAACAAATGATTGGGCATATCTATACCTAGGATTTAAGTAATAACCTGCTGCATGAAGATCGTGATGGAGTTGTTTTGTCCATCTCCTGTCGATCATCTTCCAATAAGTCTCCCAGCTTCTACAATCACGTTGAATTGCAAGCTTTGCCTTATCCATGGCATCATATAGGAAGCCCATGGTAGGTGCTTCATCGGTTTCAACAAGACGGAGTACCCTCATTAGTGGCTCCATCACCTTTAGGATCGCCTTAACCTTCTTCCAATATTTGTTGTCCCGTATGGTGTTCACAACGTCGACCGGTGTCCCTGATGTCTTCTTCTCATGTTTTGTGTTGAGCCATTGTCGGGAAGCGAACATTTCACTCAACTCTCCCCTATGCTGGAATAAACTCTCTAATGCTATAAAGTTTGTTGCGAATCTAGTCGCCGCAGGCCTCAACAATTCTCGTCCTTTCGTGAACTTTCTCATTATTGCGACTACTTGATTATGATTGTAAATAAACGTCGTTACTTCCCTTGCCCTTTCGACCATTTCCTTAACATTCTTCTTCTTCCCAATATCTTCCAATATAAGATCAATACAATGGGCAGCACATGGTGACCAAAAAAGATGTTTTCTCTTATTCATCAACAGATGTCCTGCAAGCTTATATGATGCTTCATTATCTGTCACAATCTGAACTACGTTCTCCTCTCCAATCTCATCCACAACTTTATCCATTAGTCCAGTAATATAATCAGAATTTTTTGTTACTTCTGAGGCATCAATTGACTTGTGATATATAGTTCCCAAGTGGCAGTACACCATGAAGTTGATCATGCTGCGTCTGGTTGGGCCAGTCCAACCATCGCACATGATCGTGCATCCTCTGGCTTGCCATACAGGTTTAAAGGTAGCCACGTATGTTTTCACATCCACATACTCTGCATCTGTCCATTTCCCCCTAATCTCCTTAGCCGTGGGAGCTTTTATTCCTTCACCTGCTTCTGCTGCTGCATCAATTACCACCTGCCAATATGGAGAATTCGCCGCGTTAGGAGGTATATTAGCATGTATAAATAACTTTGCTGCTGCTCTACCTAATTTCTCAACGGAAGTTCTACTCCACATTTGTTTTATCTTCTTTTGTTTAGTTGATTCTTTCCTAAACAGGATTGGATCAATAGAGGGTCTCCTAGGCTCATTTACTTCTTCATCCAAATGTATATGGGCATCACGTGAAGTTGTCTGTCGTCGGCTCCCAAATACACGTCGTAACCCACCAAACCTACCCCCCCAACCCTCAGTCCCAGCTGCAGAAGCAGTTGCACTTCCAGTTGCACTCCCTGTCCCACTCCCACTCCCACTGCCCCCTCCTGTATCACGCACTGACCCATGCGTGCCAAACATACGGTGACGTTCTTCCTCTTCACGAGCTAGACGCACGCTCTCTCTCCTAGCTATGGTTAATTCCCGATCTAAATCTTTGTCAGAATCAATAATATCTTCATCACGAACGCCCATATATTCAGGACCAAACACCTCCTGTCGAGCTGCTTCTAAAGTATCATCTCTCTTCTTTTGTACAGCAGCACGTTTACCCTTCGACTCATCCAGACTAGCTTGCATTAATAGCATTATCTCTCTCGGTACTCTGACACATGGCGCAACTTGACCCTTTCGATGTGCCAAATGTTGTTTGAGACGGGTAATTCCACCAAACACTATCCTATCACAATACTTGCACTTTATTTGGTGCCTAGTACCACTAACCCTCTCACAATGTTGCCATCCAATATCCTCACTTACTTGTTGTTGGCCAGACCCAGACATTTCTTTAGGTTTAGGATATGAGTATGAGTGTATGACCTATATTAATAAAGATAATTTTATGTTCTAACTAAACCCTAAGAAGCTCCAAAACCTGTCCAATATAAGCAAATAAAAATATAAAGTCACTAATTCGAAAATACAAAGAAAAATTTATAAAATGACACCCCAAATATGTAAAATGCACATTAACATATTCTACTATGATTAACACATCATATGGAATGATTAAAACAGCAAAACAACTATTAAAAATTGATTTTTCGAATTTTAAAAAAAGGGCCCAAAAATCATGCGTAAATAGAAAAAAATATATAAAAAAATATTAAATGGCACCCCAAATCTGTAAAATGCATGTTAACATGTTCTACTATGATTAACATATCATATGACATCATTAAAACAGCAAAACAGCCATTAAAAATTGATTTTTCGAATTTTAAAAAAAGGGCCCAAAAATCATGCGTAAATAGAAAAAAATATAAAAAAAATATAAAATGGCACCCCAAATCTGTAAAATGCACATTAAGCTGTTCTACTATGATTAACACATCATATGACATCATTAAAACAGCAAAACAACTATTAAAAATTGATTTTTCGAATTTTAAAAAAAGGGCCCAAAAATCATGCGTAAATAGAAAAAAATATAAAAAAAAATATTAAATGGCACCCCAAATCTGTAAAATGCATGTTAACATGTTCTACTATGATTAACATATCATATGGCATCATTAAAACAGCAAAACAACCATTAAAAATTGATTTTTCGAATTTTAAAAAAAGGGCCCAAAAATCATGCGTAAATAGAAAAAAATATTAAAAAAAATATTAAATGGCACCCCAAATCTGTAAAATGCATGTTAACATGTTCTACTATGATTAACATATCATATGGCATAATTAAAACAGCAAAACAACCATTAAAAATTGATTTTTCGAATTTTAAAAAAAGGGCCCAAAAATCATGCGTAAATAGAAAAAAATATAAAAAAAATTATTAAATGGCACCCCAAATCTGTAAAATGCACGTTAACATGTTCTACTATGATTAACATATCATATGGCATCATTAAAACAGCAAAACAACCATTAAAAACTGTTTTTTCGAATTTTAAAAAAAGGGCCCAAAAATCATGCGTAAATAGAAAAAAATATTAAATGGCACCCCAAATCTGTAAAATGCACGTTAACATGTTCTACTATGATTAACATATCATATGGCATCATTAAAACAGCAAAACAACCATTAAATATTGATTTTTCGAATTTTAAAAAAAGGGCCCAAAAATCATGCGTAAATAGAAAAAAATATATAAAAAATATAAAATGGCACCCCAAATCTGTAAAATGCACATTAAGCTGTTCTACTATGATTAACACATCATATGGCATCATTAAAACAGCAAAACAACTATTAAAAATTGATTTTTTGAATTTTAAAAAAAGGGCCCAAAATTCATGCGTAAATAGAAAAAAATATAAAAAAAATATTAAATGGCACCCCAAATCTGTAAAATGCACATTATCATGTTCTACTATGATTAACACATCATATGGCATGATTAAAACAGAAAAACATATTAAAGAAAGTAAATACCTATTTTTAAAGAATTTCTGAAAAATGGCCCACCGAGCTTTGATTCAACCAAATCCGTAATATAATGTGTTTTTGTCCCAAAAAACTAGCCAAGGTTGGTCGAAATTACTATTAGAAGGAGTGAAAAATAGTTTGGAAGCAAGAAGTTTGGAAAAAACAGCAAAAAAAGTGCTTAAAAAGAGAAAAAAAAGTAGCCATTTTCTGACCGTTACGGGTGACCGTTACGCCCCCGTAACGGTCCGATACGCCCCCGTATCGGCCCGTATCGGCCGATACGGTTACAAAAATCGGTAACGGCCGATACGCGTATCGGCCCTAACCGATTCCGTTACGTATCGGCCGATACGGCCGATACGTAATCGATATGGGACACCTTGCTTTACAGGCATCTTAGCGACCCCTCATGGTGCTAGAAGGTAGGGTTTCTGGAAGGTAGGTTTTCTTCCATGCAGGGCGGCCTACAGGCAGGGCCCCTTCTAGAAGAGGGAGATCGATGGATGCTCCTGATCTTCACAAAGTATCATAGGATAGATCCATCAACGGCGGTAGAGTTCAGGAGTGGACAGTTGTCGAGGGGAAAAAAACGTAAAGAAATAGGGAATGGATGTCTCCTTGTTTGTAGGGAATTTACCCTATAATTGTTCAAAGGAGGACTTGAGGGAGATCTTTTAGAAGTATGTTAAACTAGCGGGATGAGTTCGTCCAAAAGGACCCTATCTCCTTACGGCCAAGGGGTTTTGCCTTCATCCGGCACATATATGTGGCGGATGCTAACGCAACCATGGGGGCTCTTCATGGGAAGAGGATTAATGGGAGAGTTGTTACGTTGAAAGAAGTTTATCCCAAAGTTGTTATCGCAAATTACAGATTTACAATTTCTGTAAATAAAAAATAATTAAAGAAACTGAAAACAAAAGGACAGGTTGAAGCACATGTGGTCACGCTATCCTTAAAGCATTATTCACCCATTTTCAAAATGATTGAGAATGCTGATAGGTTGTAGGCAAATCGCTTCTAGGATATGGCGAGCCTGGGGTGTCATTATGTGTTCAGTGAATATGAAGAACTACGAATGAAACTCTATACACATAATTTTTTTCTGGTAGATAAAAGAAAAAAATTCCAATTTCAGAAAGTAGATTAGAAAAATCTAGACCAGTACTGTGTTGGTCTATTTCTTGAGGTCTTCTGGCTAAGGTTCGTATGAACCTTACTGACTGATTAGATTACACAATTGCTCTTCTGGGTGGGTTGTAAGTGAGAGTGGTTTGGGTGTTGGTGATGGTCCATTGAACCATCCAGGTACTATTTATATAGGCTAGGGTGGCTGACCGTTATGGTCCAGGGTCATAATTCAATATGAAAGTTATTTGGCTGTTGGTGAGAAACTAGCCGTTATTGGTAGTATCTGACTGTTGTGTATGTGAGATTATTGTTGCTACATGCTAGCCATTTAGACTCACTGGCTAGACGTTTTATGACCATTGTATGACTGTTTTATGACTGTTGTGCATGTTGGATTAATGTTGCATAAGGAGTTACACCTCACTCCAACTACTAGTTTTTAGCCTTTATAAAAGCCACATCGGTCTCATTCAGATCACTTGTTAACTTGAACATATTCCCTGTTGCAAGTGCAAAGTGCGCCATTAATGCCTTTACAACCACTTAACCAAGCAAGTAAGGTACTCCACACTCCACATATAAACATTGTTTTTTCTTCTCTTCTTTCTAATATGAGACTATTTCCAAAATGCCAAAATCGCAAGTTTTTCAAGCAAAACTTATATATATATATTGAAAATATTGAAAATATTGAAAATATTTTTTTAACCAAGGCTTTTTTCTTTTCACAACAATCCTCCACTTGATTGAAAATATTTTTTTTAAAAAATATATTTGGCAAAATATAAACAGTTTATATGCATAAAGAAAGATATCTTTTGATTTGAATCTTTTCTTAGTATTAGTATTTTAAAGCTCTATCGAAATTTCTAATAGCTATAGCTTTGAACCAGTTATTATTAAATAACAGAGCTGGAGAAACCAAACATATATTTACTTCTGTATTATTAGAGTTCCTACAATCTTGTTCAGCACAGTTAATGGCCTTGTGCTTATCCTATTTCATGAATGATCCCGAGAGAAACTCCAACTCTCATGAGGGACGGCATCATCTCTACGTTCACATAGGTTTTCAATATCTTCATTACTATTAAGATACTTGTCATTTAGATTGGATTTCATTAAGAGTTCTAAGACTTAACCCTCTTCCTGTAACGCTTAGCACTTATCTACTATGGATAATGTTTTATATAATTTTAGTACTAAAACTTTCCACATATCAGTAACTTCTTTTTATCCATTGAAGCCGAACTTATAGATTTTCTAATTTTAAGTTGGGTTTCCATCACTGGTGAAACTTTGATTAAAGAGTTTCAACGCCATCCCTCTAGATGTTGCCTTTACTACATTTCTTATTAGAGGTTTAGTAAAAGGGTCAGCCAAGTTATTACATGATTTCATATAGAAAATTGCAATGATTCCATCTTGAACCAATTGTCGTACATAATCATATCGTAGACTTATATGTATAGATTTTCCATTATAAGTGTCGTTGTAGGCTCTAGGTAATGTGGCTTCGCTATCACAATGGAGTGACATGGTCAGTATAAACTTTACACAAAAATGGGTTTCTAATAAAAGATTCCTAAGCCACTCAGCCTCTTTACTTATTGCAGCCAAGGTTATAAACTCAAACTCCATAATTGAGTGAGTTATGTAAGTTTGTTTCTTGGATCCCTAAAATACAGCTGCACCTCCTAGGGTGAATACTCACCCTGTAATGGACTTGTTATCCACTGTACTGCATATCCAACTCACATCGGTATATCCTTTCTATACAGCTGGAAACTCTGAGTAAAATAGCCCTAACTCTACTGATAGCATTTCAATGTTCCACAATGGGCTTACTAGTAAAACTACTAAGTTTACTGACAGAATATGTGATATCTGGTCTAGTGCATTGCATAACATACATTAGACTGCCTATAGTACTTGCATACTCAGGTTGTGCAACTGCTCTTTCGTTATTCTAATTCAATTTTATACTTGGATTAAAAGTGGTTTTTGCTTCTTTTATATTGAGATAGTTAAACTTGATTAATATCTTCTCAATGTAATGAGATTGCCACGGAGCATAACCCCCACTATGTTTTTTTAACTCTAATACCCAGGATGATATCCACATATGAATCCAGAAGAGAGGAATTTAGTTGGCCTCCAGGTGTTCTTGCTGTCTACTTGACCAAGGTAATCGGTCCTCATCTGAATCGATGGACCACCTCTTTCGGAGCGGTAACCTCACATCCAAGGTCTAGTTCTTTTTTTCCTTGTTTTTGGGTATGGCCCCCTCGCCATCCTCGTCAACTAGGGATTGGGTCAGCAAATGGTGGCTGCCGCGTCCCACTTCGAGGTATGTCCCCCTGCTTCAAGGTCTCGCTCCCTGCCTAATTTTATGGGAGATATGGATGGCCAGAAATGCGGCCAAATATGATGAGGCCACCCCTAGTTCATCCTCGGTGATTGCTCGAGTGAAATGGTGGTTGTCGTCCTTGATCTTGCGGGTGTCTAAGGGTAGGAAAGCCCCTCGATTTGACCGACAATGGCTGGAGAACCTGGGCATTGCAGGTCCTTCCTTCTCGTCAGTTTCCTCAAGGATAGTTTATTGGGAAAGGCCTAAAAGCGGGTGGGTGAAACCTCACGTCAATGGATCTGCCTTGTGCAATCCCTGGATGTTTGGCGGTGGTGGTATTTGCAGACGTCATAACAGGGATTTTTATTTTGCCTTCTCGATGGGCTATGGAATTGGATCAATTACAAGAGCAAAATTGGGAGCTATATATAACCGCCTAGCTCATTACTTGGAGTTGGGCTTTTGCCATGTCGAGGTCGAATCTGACTCTAAGGTAGTGGTGGCCCTCCTCAATAGCTTGTTGGAGTCAAGTTGGCGTTGGAAATTCTGGATGCAAAGAATAGATAGGATGAGGGCCACTGGGACGTTCGAGTTTGGCCATGTCCTTAGGGAGGGAGGGGAATGGACCGGCGGATGGTATGGCCCGTTTGGGGTCAAAATTCCAGCGCTTCGTCCTAGCTCTTTATGTCGCGGAGCTTCCTCTTGAGATCAGGGGTTCGATTTTCCTTGATAAGGTGGGTCTAGGCACCATTCATGTTGCACCATATTTTGGGTTATGTCCCAGTACATAAATTTTTCTTTTCCATTTACGATAGGCCTCTACTAGAGTATGTTCGCCTGACATTGGCCTGAATGAGTTGTAATGGTCTGTCAATGATATATATTCTTTTTTTAGGAAAAAAAAAAAAGATCATTCATTTTGAATACGGAAGACAGAAACTTCTTTGTTTCAGTTACACCTTTCATTTTATTACTAAATATTGACTTATAGTCAACATACAGACAAATAGTAATTACATTGTTACCATTAACTTTATAATATATGCATTTGTCAGATACATTATGCATGAAACCATAAGATAGTATTTTTAAATCAAACTTCTCATGCTATTGGTTATGTGCTTGTTTTAATCCAAACAAAGATTTAATTAATTTACAAACTTTATTCTCATTTTCTCGTAGAATGAACCATTCGGGTTGTTCCATGTATACATTCTCATTGAGGTCAACATTCAGGAATACAGTCTTTACATCCATTTGATGGATGTGAAGATGACGTATGGATGCTAACGCAAATAAAACCCTAATGGATGTTATTCTAACCACTAGAGAACATGTGTCAAAATAATTTATCAATTCGTTTTGTCAGAACCCCTTAGCTACTAATCTAGCGTTAAAGGTTTGTCAAACACCTGAAAGGCCCTGTTTATCTCCCTTGGCCCTACTCCAAGAGTCGACATGTTGGCTCTCAACTTCCCCTTCATCTAGGAGAAACCTTCTCTTTAAAGGATTGGTATTGGCAAATCGACAATGCTTTTTATAGCAACAATCTAAGGTAATTCTAGTTCGTAAAATTAGTTTTTTTCCATTCTAAAAATTCTGGCATCTTTAGGCTAAATAACATAGAATTTGGAATTTGAAAAACCTTAAATTCTGCTACATTTCAAAAATCCTAACAGATGGTGCAACCAAATGCAGCCTAAAATCATATGAGACATAATAAAGCTAGTGTTGGGTTTCATTCAAGAATATAATTTCATTGAGAAGGGAGAGGACAGTATCGTACCGAAGAGTGCTTGATCGAGGCTCTTGTTTTCCAAATACTCATAAACAAGGAGCTGATTTGCTCCCTTGATGCAGCATCCGTGCAACTTCACGAGGTTCCGATGTTGGACGGCAGATATAGTTGCAATCTCTGCCAGAAGCTGACTCTTTCCTTGGGGAGATGCCACCAAAAGTTGCTTCACAGCTACTGTCTGCCCGTCTAGCAATGTGCCCTGTAGTGTAAATCAGATCAATGGGTTTTCCTTACAATCATTTTCCATTTAACAATTGAAATAGTACAAAAGTGTATGACAATTTGCAAAAAAATACAATAAAAATGCTTCTTCAACCATTCCGGCATGCCACAAAAAGAGCAGGTCCAGCCTATCGTATATGAAAGACAAAAGAGAGGAGAGAGGAAGGAAAACTCAAGAGAGGGGACTAGGGGCTGAGGAAGGGCAACAAAAGAACGGGCCCAGCTGCAACCCCAAAAGGCAAGCTGCAGCAGGGAAAGGGCTCTGGCCGACAGAAAAGCCAAAGAGATCAGCAGCAGCAGCAGGGAGGACAATGGCCTAGATGAGGAGGGGGATCGGCCCATAGACTGGCCGAAAGGAGGCCAGACAAGGCGGGGCAGGGATAGCTTAACCGATCCCTTTTTTGGGCTTGCAGTGCCGAATCTGGTCCATCCCCTCTCTGTCTAGCACCAGTGAGCCCCTAGCAGTCCTTGGGAGATCAGCGGGGTTGAGGAAGACTTGGTCTGAGGAACCTAAGTGAACGGTTTGGATGTGATCCACACCACTAATCTGATGCACAGCACTAAAGATGGTTGACTATTGATCTTGGTTCCATTGAATGTGAGCAATTGCCTTTTTCTTTTTTTCTTTTTTTTCTTTTTTTCCCTATCTTATCTTATGTAGGTTATCCATCCGAGGTTAAGGAATCTTCTATCAAGAAGTAGGCATTCCTTATCCATAGCTGGGTTCCACAGGCACGCAATCACGATACTGAGGCTCAGGACCATTCAAATATTTTGATCATTGTAGTTTACATACAATAAAAGCAAACTCACCTTAAAAACGGGACCAAATCCTCCTTGTCCCAGCTTATTTGCCAGACTGAAGTCTTTGGTGGCGGTCTTCAGTTCCCCGTAACTGAAAGTGTTTGGTTTGGGACCCATTCCTAGAAACTCTGCAGATACACATAAAATGGCAGGCTGCATTCATACGTTCATTTCAATATCATACATGGGCTTAGAAACATTTTTACCATTTGGCAGTCCAAGTTCTATTTATTTTAATTGTTCATTGGATTTGAATGTCATTTTTAGCAATCACAGGAAAAAAAATTAAGGAAATAAAAATAAATCCAGTTTGAAAAGGTTGAACCCAATGAATGAGATTGGGACATTTAGCGTGTGCACTATCAAATTGAATTGCAATCAATCATGTAATAAAGTGGAAAGCATCATATTTTAGTTTCCTTAACATTCATGTTGAGGATTTGGGTGCTTTGAATTCTCATTTCCTCTTGATAAGATAGAACTCTTGCAATTCAGTTGACTTGTGCATCCAAACACGGAATTAGGCCACATTTGGATTTTCCCACTTACTAAAGATGATTTGATAGGCTAGCACCAAATCTTGTGGTTTGGAAAAACACCCAACTGTGATTCAGTGGTACATCCAAACACACCTTTAATGTACTCTTGAACTGTACTATGTTACTTTAACATTTCTGAAATTTCATTTTTGTTATCTTTTAGTTATGTACGAACATTGAAATTACCTTCAGCTTTATCAACACTCAACCTTTTACTCCTCCAAATAAAAAATATAGAAACAGATACAATGCTCAGAAAAATAGAAGCCAAAATTTCAACAGCCAAAGCAGTCTTGTTCTTCTTTCGTGGAGTCCTCGGTTCGAAATCTGGACAAGAACTCGATATGATTAGTCAATGTTGAACTTTTACATGTGATACAATGTACTTTTAGAGGAATGCTACAAATGGACTTTCAAGGGGTTATTAGGACTGTTGATTTCGTAAATCATCACATTGATAGTCCATAGATGGGACACTTGTAGCCATCCAATTAGTAGTGATCGATTCACTAATTCACTATGACTTCCGAACCATGCTATGAAACTTTTGGAAAGAGCCATTGAACAAAGAGTAAGGCGTGAGTGTATCAAAAAATTAGTTTGGTTTCATGGCAGAGAGGTCTATCATTGAAATTACTTGCCTACTTAGACAATCGGTTGAGAAATATATATAGGATGAAGAAGAAGGATCTTGATGGGGTTTTCTCTCCAGGCTCGACCAGTCGAGGTTGGCGCTTGACAAGTCGAGTGGGGCTCGACTAAAAGTCCAGCGACGAATTGATTTAATTCATTCATGTTGCTCAACCAGTTGAGAAGTCTGCTCGACCGGTCGAGGCTCCACTTGACCAGTCGATGACTCTGATCGACTAGTCGAAGTTACGTACATTCTAGTCTGATTTTGTGCGGGATTCGAAAATTTGAGGCAGTTTTCGCACCCATACGAAAGAGAGTTTCCTAAACTATAAATATAAGGTACCTAGGGCTTTCTAGGTAATGCAAGAGGGTTTTCTAAATCTTTACAAGGGTTTGCTAAAGGGTTTAGGGCTATCAAAGGTGAGAGAGAGAGAGAGAGAGAGAGAGAGAGAGAGAGAGAGAGGAAGCTTATGGAATGGAGGTTATGCTCATAGAGGTGATCTATTGTGCACTTGACATCTCAGTGCTTTTACGTCCTCGTGATTGGTGAGATCTCTCCATTTTTCTTTATTTTCTTATTGTTTATCCACTCCTGCGTGAAGAATGTTTGATCCAAGCAGTGTGTGTTTGTGATCGGTTGTAACGTTCTACTTCATAGTGGATTGTTGATCTGGACGAGGTCTCGTGATTTTTACCTCTTTGAGGGTTTTTCACATAAAAATCTCTTGTGTCGTGTGGTTTATACTTTGATTTATTTCATTACTTTATTATCCCATAATTCTGGTGTTTTTGGGAGACTAGATCCTAAGGTTTTGTGCAATGGCCCCCAACAGATCTCCCATGGTCTTTATATATTGACTTAGAGAATGCTTTTAATCTCATGGGTACTAGAAAATAAAAGAATCTCATGGATAGTTAAGCTCATATCTCTTTGCCTTTGTTATAGACAAGTTAACAACACATTTGCAAGAAAAGAATTCAAGGTGTATGTTGTTTGCAAATGGCAGTCATGATTGAGGAGCTGAGATAGGGTGTAAACAAAAAACTAAATTTATGGAGAGGTGCTTTAGAATGTAAATAATTTAAAATTAGTTGGACTAACAAAAAATATATTGCGTAATTTTAATAACAATAAGAGTGAGAATAAGAAATTAATTAAGATTGCTGACCAAAATATCTTTTGAAATGACCACTTTTGATACTTAAGTTGATAATTCATGAGAGAGGAGAGATTTAAAAGAATGCTACCCATAGAATTCAAGCATACGGTAGAAGAAATGGAAATGTGCCTCTAGAGTTTTATATTATAGTCATGTACCACTGAAGTAATTAAAGGGTAAAATTAATTTACATGATAATTATAAGATCAGCTATGCTTTACCAAACATGTTTAAAGTACACGTGTAGCTTAAAAAGGGATGTTGAGATAGATAAGTGGAAAGACAAGGATTGATAGAATTAGAAATGAATGTATTCATTAAAATTTAGGCATAGCAGGAATTGGTAGTAAGACGAGAAAAATAGATTTAGATGATTTGGTCATGTTCAATGGAAACAAAAATTGCATGAAGTGAGTTGGTACAAGTTAGCATCTAAAAGGGAAAGTAAAATGCCTAAGAGTATGTGGGTAGATGGAGTAAAGAAAAGACTGGACAACATACGGGCTAGAGGGAATAAGAAAAGATATGCCACTAGAATTTTACGATATCAATGTTATGGCCATTGATGGAGTTGAATGGCGGAAATGGATTCATGCATCCGGCTACAATTAGTTAGAGTCAGGCTTAGATGAAAAAAAAAAAAAAAAAGGCTTAGATGATGATGACGATTTTTGGCCAATGATCCATCCATGCGACAACCACAAAACAACCAGTTGCAATTACCACCCACGATCACCACATTTATAATTGGGATCACACCACATAGAATTTCTACGAAGAGCATTGGGCAATAATAGCATTTCTATTAGGCCTATTATAGAATCAAACTTCAATAATAATAATAATAATAATAATAATAATAGGAATAAATATTTAAATCTTACTAGGAGTAACATGGATGGCCGAGATGGCGGGTCCGTAAGTGCCCTGGGAAGGTATACAGCAAGTCCCCTTTCCAGCCCAAAGAAGATGAATTTCAAGAATATGTCCATATACCATAACCCACTGTGTCTTCTCAATGCCTTTGAAGGCAAAACCTGCTTCTTTTTTTATATCAAAGTCTTTCCATGCCAGATTGCCCTGTACCATTAACTTCGCTTCAAAACTAATAGAAATGGTTGTCACAATGAAATCAAAATTTGACAAACAGAATTTTGATTGGAGCAGATGGTAATTCGTTATGTTTGGAACTCTTTCAAATTACGTGGAATTCAAGAAAACCTCTATGCCTTGATCATCTAAAACTTATGTTGACCCATGAAGGTTTAAATGGTGGACTTCCAATCCCCACTGTTTCATGTGGTGTGCATGCCTCACTTCGGTTTTGGATCTACTGCATTTTTAAGCAACGTGAGTGGGCAAAACCAATGGGCGGAGTGGATTTCTCATGGACGGTGCAATGAGCCTACGTAGCTTCTGCCTCCCGGAAGTTGTTGTAGGCTGGGGCGCAGGAAATTCCCATTAATTTGAGACATGAAACAAGTAGGCCCTGCTTCTTAGATGATCCAGCCTATCATCCAACGTGGGCTGTTGCCAATTTTCAGAAACCAATCAAACATTTCACTCTTCTTAACATGTTTGGCCTGCCAAATTTAATTAGGCCAGATGATCTACACATTGGGTCCCACCTGATGGACGCATCCAATGTCCTGCACATGTCAGACTGGCACATGTTTGCATGTAGAATCATTTGTCGTGGGTCTATCAAACATATGGGATTTTGAGTATAAAACAGGAACTTACAAACTCAAGAAAATGTCTTAATGCACGTACCTGAAGATAAATATCAAAAACACGCTTTCCAACGCTCTCCCAAGTTTTTGAATCTGGAAATTCCGTTTCTGCGAATTTCAGATTTACAGTGTAGTTCCCGTTTTCAAGCCCCAGACCATAATATCTCAGCGATCCTGGTGATATCCTTGCGAATTGAAATAGCTCCGGGTCAACGGTATTCCGAAATACACCCTGATCAGTTTGCCTGATATAGTTGCTCCTGATACCGTTGCTGCTGCCTCCACGAATGTTATATTCTCTGTTGCTGCTTGAAGAAAATATTCCTACATTGCTGACGGCCCACTTCCCTGAGTTGGCCACCATATAGTATGCTGGGCCCAGAGGTTGATGGTCCCCCTCATACTCTGTGTCGTTAATTTTCTTCGTGGGTCCACCACACCTGATCGCGAATGAAGACTCTGTAGATCAATGGAGCAGTGGGACATTGATCAGTGCATAACATATTTGAAGGATCATGGGGATCATCGCCTCATTGGATAATCACCATTAGATCATGATCTGCAGTGATCTTTTCAATGAACGTGGAAGATCCAATGCAGAAAATGAAAAATTGATCTCACGTAATACTACACATGTTAGGAAAAATTTATACAGATTTAGATAATATCTATATAATGTGGAAATCAAAAATCACTATGATCAGAACTTAAGGACAGGCTGAAGCACGTCTAAAAAACGATGTCCTTAAAGCGTTATTTGCCCCTAGTCAAGTGAATTGAGTATGCTGATAGGTTACAGGCAAACAGCTTATAGGATACAACGAGCTTGGTGTGGGTCTGCGTTCAGCAAACACGAAGGCCCACCAAATGGAACTCTATTACACACTTTTCTGGCAGTATTACAATGTAAGAGAAAAAATCTCAAAAGAAAGAAAAGAAAGAAATAAAGTGGTTTCGACCACTGCACTGGTCAGTTCAAATCTTTAGCCACTGGTTCAGTTGAACCGTTCTATACCACACCGTTGGTCTGTTCTTCAAGCTAAGGTTTAAGCCTTGCTATATTGCTGAAAACACTAGAATATATGAGTGGTGAGGGGCTGACTATCTTAGTTCGTATATTTTGCTGGAGTGAGTTGAGAGATGGTTTGGAAATTCAACCAGGCTCTCCTTTTATAGGCTAAGGTGGCTAGGGGGTTATGGTCCAGAGACTTAATTTCTATTAAGCCATTTCTGGCTGTTGGAAAACTAGCCGTTTTATGGCTATTTTTGACTGTTGTGCATGGGCTATTAATCTGCTGCATGCTGACTGTTGTGAGACAGCAGCTAGCCGTTTTCTAGCTGTTGGGCTAGCCATGCAGTAGTTACAACTGGACCCTGCACTTAATGGCTCAGCTGTTACAGTTTCTGCTGCAACGGCTCTATTCAGTCCATCTATATATACTGAGAGATTTCTCTCTTAGTCCTCTAGTCTCTCTGCCAACCAGTCACCCGCCATAGCCACTTAGTCGCACCGCAACTCGCACACGACTCACACACGTCTCGCTCCGGTTCGAGAAAAGAGCGACCCTCTGCGACACGATGCGCACGTGCGAAGTGCAAAGTGCGTCACTAGCACCTCTACAGCCACACTGCCTCACATGCCCACGCTCTCGCACCGAGCCCGAGACCGAGACCGAGACCGAGACCGATACCGAGCCCGTGCCCATGCCTGAGCCCGAGCGCGATCGCGTGTGCGGTGTTCCAGTGCTTTGCATTGGAACACACAAGTCCCATAGTCCACAGACTAAATAAGCAAATATTATAGTACTCCACCATTATCAACACATGATTTCCAACGTAGACCCTATAATGGGTAGGCCATAAACTAATAACAATACCATTTAGATTCATTTGATCAGAAAGACACATTGATAAAAATGTCTTCCATTTTCGAGCAATTAGGATCATCCGACTAGTGTTATTTTGAGGCCACTCCCCATCTATGGCGAGTAACACATGATAATATGAATGGTGGGTCCAACTTGATAAATGGCTTGGATGTCATACACATGTGCCAAGTCGACACGTCAAACCGCGTGTAGAGGTGCAACAAACATCGGATTCTTTCTGGTATTAATATATCATAACTATAGGTAAACCACATGGAAGTGGATTGTCCGTGACCCTGGACACAGATATATTCCTATGCCTGGGGCTGTGTGGGGCCCACAAGAATGTCTGTGACAAATCCACTCCGTCCACCTGTTTTTCATGACGACAATAGGGCAGGAATATAAAAATCATGCAGATCCAAAACACGTGGTCCATACCACACAAAATAGTGGGGATTGAACGCCTGAGGGTTACAGAGGTTTTGTATCAGGATGATATTTGTAGCTATAGTTTATCCCAGTGGTGGAAACCTAATGAACAGTTTGGATGGAATATAACTATCATGGTCATCTCCAGGAAGGTTTCAACAGTGGACATTTTGTTGAGGGTCAAATATTGCATATTAGACCCCAGATATTGTCTGGATTTACGAATATAATGCTGTCTAATGGCTCGTTTTCTCATTCTTGTGTGGCAAAGTGATTTTATGAGCATGGATGGAAAAAGGACGTTAAAAGTTGAGATTTAACGATCTGATGATGCCAAAGGCAAGGGACACACTCCAGGGGACCAAGATTGACAAATATACACGGTCAGAAATCCGAGAAAAGTTAGAAATTGAAGCTCAAGTGGCCTGAAGGACGTCCAGAATGTAAGATCACGAGGTTCCCACCATCCGTTCGGCTCGAAACTTCATACGTCGCCTGAGGACCATAAATTAACCGTACATATAAAATTTCAGCCATTGAAGATTTCGGGAAGTGCCCCAACTGACAGATCAGCTTATAAACCGTTGATTCTGGGCCCACCTGATATCTGGAACTGCCTCAAAATTATTATTGACGCCTTAAATAAGGAGTCAAAACAGATGGACGGTGCAGATTTCTCCAAAACAGTGCAATAGACCCCATATGAGATGAGTGTGTACAATGCACATGTGCACTCGCCGTGCACCAAATTTTTCAAAAGTCGGTCAGCGCAGCTGACCGACGTTTCCGTCTACAACTCAAAAAAAATAATAATAAAATAAAAAAAATAAAATAAAATAAAAATAACGTGTAGCGGACGCACGGCCGCTGGCTGTTTTTGCGATCAGTTGTGGGCCCCACACGTGCCCCATAAGCTCAATCCGATCCGTCCACCGTGTAGAGGGCTTCGAGCACTACAAAACCATGTTATCACTTTTTACCCATGCGTGTACATGTGTGAGATACAGAGGCCACAAAAGGGCTGCTTGGTAGCGTTCAAAACTGATTCTTTTGTGATTTCTTCTCTGGGCCACGTCAATGGACGTTCAAAACTACCCATTCTTGACTGAAATTTCGTTCTGAATCCAATGGACGAGGTGGATTTTCCAGAAAATGCTTCTGTGGGGCTCACCGATTACAACAGCGAAATGGTGCGAAAGGTTTCGCACATCCACAAAAATCAATTTTTCCAGGCGGTTTTGGGCCACCATCTTTGATCATATGGCAGATCTGAACCATCTATCATGTAGAGGACCCAATAAAATCCTAAGGGACCGTGTTTCTTTGGAATTTGAGCAAGGAAAGTGGCGTGTTTCGAGGCACCGAACTTGGCTGCGAAAAAGCTTTCAATGGGCATGCATAGCTTTCCAAATCCGATTCAAATCCGATTTTCACCACTCCAGCAGCTATATAAGGAGGTTTTGGACGTGGGGAGCATTCATTCAGGTCTTGGGAGGAAGATTCAGAGCTGGGAAGGAAGGCTCAGGTCGGACGTCTGCAAGAGAGAGAGTTGAGTTTGTTTATTTCTTTTATTTTTATCTAGCCTATTCATGTTGGGCTAAACCTCCTAGCTAGGGCTAGGAGGTGAAGCTTGTAGTGAGATGGGAGATTTTATGATTTTTATTTAATTTTAATACATGAATTGAAGATGATTTTAGTTGATTATTATGGGAATATTTTTAGTTCTTAATGGTCTGTTGTGACTGAAATTACAATGGGTCTGCGATGCTTTGAATATTTCTATTTCTTTTTCATGTTTATGACGTCAGGACGTCCTGTTGTTCACCATAGTCTCCTGGGCATGGTTGGATGACGGTACCCTTCCTAACTTTCATACATGTGATTGGGTGGTAATTAGTTTAATTCTGTTGTTTGCCATAGTCTTTTGGGCATGGTTTGGTGATGGAATCCATTCTAATTCATACACCTTTCATCTCTTTGAAAACTAGATCAATGTCAGTTCAGTTAATTTTCATGAAACATGCATAAGATCTCCCTGATCTCTACAAGTGGATCCTCTGAATCCCTAGTTCCCTTCTCCTGATTTCTCTCAAGTTTATATAATTATTTCACCATTATTTCTCAAATTACATTCAGTTTAGATTTCATCTTAATCTAGTTCTAGTTCTGGTTAGTTTTAGATAACGTACAAGTTTCAGTCCCTTGGGATTCGACCTCGGTCTTACCGAGTTATTACTACATCACAACCCTGCACTTGGGGAGTGAACAAGTTTTTGGCGCCGTTGCCGGGGACTGACGGCTACGTTTTTCTGAGATTAACTAGTTTTAGGATTAGTTTAAGATTAGGATTTCTAGTTTTAGATTTTCTTTAGAGTTTTTAATTCTAGGTTTAGAAGTAGTTATTTTCCTTGTTAGAAATTTACTATTCTTCATTCTATCTGATTTCTAGAACTAACCTAATTTTTTCTGTTTTGTAGGAAACTTCTAATTTAGTAAGCTCTTTCTAATTTCTCTTTCTTTAGAATTTCTTCTTTTCTTTTCTAGAAATTAGTTTACTCTTAATTAGGACTTTCTATTCTTAGAAACTAACTTATTTTGGTTTGTTTTGCAGGTTTTTAACTTAGAAAATCCGATTTGGTAACTTCTCTCCAACCCTCCCTTTTCCTAGATTTTTATTTTTATTTTTTTGTTTAAATTAGAATTTGAGGGCTGAGTGTGTTTTATGCCCCATTGGGCACGCGACAACACTCGACGTCTCGTGACTGAAGGAGGATTAGTTGAGGGGTTGACTGTCCATCGCAGGACTAGACATCACTTGGATTCTCCTGAGTTAGAAGACGTTATGGCTGAAAATCAACCTCAAGCACTACCCCAACCAGGGGTTGATGAAGTACATGATGAGAATGAGGTGCATCAGGCACCCCCGCCTCGTACTTTACGAGATTATTTACAACCGGCGGGGGTGAGTACGCCCTCATGCATGATTTTTCCTGAGAATACAGGATATATGGATATCAAGACAGGGGTTATCTAACTCCTTCCTAAGTTCCATGGGCTTGAGTCTGAAGAACCATACTTGCATCTGAAAGAGTTCGATGAAATCATAGGCACCTTATACTTTCCTAATGTATCTGAGGATACTATTAGGTTGAAACTCTTTCCATTTTCCTTGAAAGAAAAAGCCAAGACGTGGTTACATTCACTGCGTCCTAGATCCATTGGCACATGGAATGATATGCAGAGGGAATTTATAAAGAAATTTTTCCCACATCATAAGACAATTACCCTCAGGAGAGCAATCATGAACTTTGCCCAAAAGGAAGATGAAACATTCTTCCAATGTTGGGAAAGGTTCAAGGATCTGGTTAATGCATGCCCACAACATGGCTTTGAAATATGGCGCATTACAAATTTTTTCTATGATGGGCTAACATTTTCCATGCGCCAAATGGTCGAGACAATGTGTAACGGAGAATTCATAAATAAAAATGTCGACGAGGTATGGGATTACCTCGATAGTCTCGCTGAAAAAACACAATCATGGGACTATTACCCAAAGACGAACACTACGTCTAGGCCGACTCATTCAAGGGAAAAAGGAGGAATATATCTCCTGAAAGAGGATAATGATCTAAATGCCAAGGTGGCCAATCTCACCAGAAAATTTGAGGCCATGGAAGGAAGGAAGGAAAAGGTTAATGAAAGTGTTTGCGGCATCTGTGATTGCAACATTCATACTACTGAAAATTGTCCTTCAATACCTGCCTTTCGAGAAGTATTGAATGAACAATCTAATGCTGTAAATAACTATCAAAGACCTTTCAATGGACCACCCTCTAATACGTACAATTCTGGCTGGAAAAATCATCCGAATTTTAGTTGGAGGAACGGACAAACTGCTACCCCTCAAGGTTTCTTCAATCAGAATCCAAATCAGGGGAAACCTCAAGAAGAATCGGTTCAATTTTCCATACAAGAGCTGGCTCGGACAATGCAAAGAATTTGGCAAGGAATTTCAGATTTTATGCAAAAAATAGATTCACGTATGACGGCTATGGAAAAAGGGATGCTCCCTGCACAAACATTCCCTAATCCGAAACCGCAATACGAGACAGGTGATCCCAGCTCTTCAAATCAAATGGGGCACGCTAAATCCATCACCACTCTTAGGAGTAGGAAGGTTATTGATAAAACCCTTCTGGTTAGGCCCGAAAAGCCTCAAGAACCAGAAGAGGACAACAATGATAGATCTAGTGGCGCCCTACAAAAATTTGAACCGGAACCTCTAGAAAAGCCAGTTGCTCCGTTTCCCCAACGGTTGGTTGAACCAAAACGTCTATCTAACTCTCAGGATATCCTAGAGGTTTTGAAACAAGTAAAAGTCAATATTCCTCTGCTTGATGTTGTAAAACAGATTCCTTTATATGCTAAATTTCTAAAGGACTTATGTACTACCAAACGACGGAAAAGTGTTCAAAAGAAAATCTCCTTGACTGAGAAAGTGAGTGCCGTCCTAAAACAAGATGTGCCGTAAAAATTCAAAGATCCCGGTTGCCCAACCATATCATGTGTAATCGGGAACTATCGAATTGATCACGCACTTCTTGACTTAGGAGCGAGCGTCAATCTGATTCCCTATTCGGTATACCAACAGTTAGGTTTGGGTGAATTAAAACCCACTCGAACCACACTACAACTTGCTGATCGTTCTATTCGTATACCAAGAGGGATCATCGAGGATGTTTTGGTCCAGGTGGATAGATTCTACTACCCTGTTGATTTTATCATCTTGGACACCGAACCCATCAATGACACGAACACTCAGATTCCCGTCATTCTTGGTCGCCCATTCCTGTCCACTTCAAATGCAATTATCAATTACAGGAATGGTGTCATGACTATGTCCTTTGGAAATTTGACATTGGAATCGAATATCTTTTTCAATAACGGCAGCAACTCAGAGGATGATGACAATTTTCACGATGTTAACATGATTGATTCTTTTGTGGAAGATAGAACATCTCTCACCTTATCCTCTGATCCTCTAGAGACGTGCCTGGCCCACTCCCATGATCTTGATGATGATATAATTAGGGAGATGTGTGCCATGCTTGATACTGCACCGGTACTTGAAGTTAACCGGTGGAGGCCACACATTGAAAAATTGCCCCAAACTTATGTAGTGCCTCTACCGTCTAACCTCAAGCCACCGAAGCTTGACCTAAAACCTTTGCCCTCTGATTTAAAATATGTCTATTTAGGTTAAGATGAGACATACCCGGTGGTGATCTCTGCCCACCTGGAGAAAGAACAGGAGAGTACGCTGATATCTACTCTCATTGAGCATAAGGGAGCTCTTGGATGGACGATAGCGGACCTCAAGGGAATTAACCCATCGATTTGTACTCACCGTATATATCTTGAGGACAATGCAAAGGCTGTTCGACAATCACAACGTAGATTAAATCCAAACATGAAGGAAGTGGTTAAGGCCGAGGTTCTCAAACTATTGGATGTGGGGATCATATACCCCATATCCGATAGTCAATGGGTGAGTCCAACTCAAGTGGTTCCTAAGAAGTCCGGGATCACCATCGTAGCCAATGCCAATAATGAACTCGTGCCAACCAGAGTTACTACTGGTTGGAGAATGTGCATTGACTACAGAAAGCTGAATACCGTCACAAGGAAAGACCACTTTCCTTTGCCCTTCATTGATCAAATCCTGGAAAGGCTAGCTGGTCATTCCTATTATTGTTTCCTTGACGGGTATTCAGGTTATAATCAGATTGAAATCGCCCCTGAGGATCAGGAAAAGACCATATTTACATGTCCCTATGGCACCTTTGCTTACAGAAGGATGCCATTCGGGTTATGTAATGCCCCTGCCACCTTTCAGCGATGCATGACGAGTATCTTTTCTGACATGGTGGGAAAATATCTAGAGGTCTTCATGGACGACTTCTCTGTTTTTGGTTCATCTTTCAGTGAATGCTTAGCAAGACTTAAATGTGTGCTGAAAAGATGTGAAGAAAAAAATTTGGTACTTAACTGGGAGAAGTGTCATTTTATGGTTCAAAAGGGAATTGTCCTTGGGCATATCATCTCGTCCAAAGGAATCGAGGTAGATAAGGTAAAAATTGATCTTATCTCTAACCTACCTCCACCCAAGAATATCCGAGACGTGCGATCCTTCTTAGGACACGCAGGCTTTTACAGACGATTCATAAAGGACTTTAGTCTCCTCTCTCGTCCTTTATGTAATCTTCTTCAAAAGGATACACCATACGAGTGGACTGAGTAGTGCCAAGAAGCTTTCACTAAGCTCAAGGGCATGTTAACCACTGCACCTATCATGCAGCCACCCGACTGGAGTCTTCCTTTTGAACTTATGTGCGACGCCTCTGATTATGCTCTTGGGGCGGTTTTAGGCCAGAGAAAAGATAAGCGGCCTTACGTTATTCACTACGCAAGTAGGACTCTAAATCCTGCCCAAGTGAACTACTCGACTACGGAAAAAGAACTCTTAGCCGTAGTATTCGCTTTGGACAAATTTAGATCTTACCTGATTGGATCTAAGATCATCATCTACACAGACCATGCGGCACTTAAGTATCTTCTTTCTAAGAATGATTCTAAGCCCCGCCTGATACGATGGATCCTTCTACTCCAAGAATTCGATTTGGAAATTAAAGACAAAAAGGGAGTAGAGAACGTAGTGGCCGATCATCTTTCTCGCCTTAATACCTCTGATTCCCTTGAGGCGACCCATATCAACGACATGTTCCCTGATGAACAACTGTTTAGAGTCTCCCATTCACCTTGGTTCGCTGATATTGCTAATTATCTTGCTACAGGTGCCATACCGACACACTGGACGTCACAAGATAAGAAGAAATTCTTTACCAAGGTGCGTAACTTTTTCTGGGATGATCCATATTTGTTTAAATACTGCCCAGACCAAATCTTAAGGAGATGCGTACCAGACGATGAGCATCAGAGTGTCATCTCCTTCTGTCACTCACAGGCCTGTGGTGGTCACTTTTCTGCTAAAAAGACCACGGCCAAGATTTTACAGTGTGGCTTCTACTGGCCCACTATGTTCAGGGATACTCATGAGTTTTGCAAGGCTTGTGAGCGTTGTCAGAAATTGGGAGCATTGTCCCGTCGAAATATGATGCCCTTGAATCCCATCCTTATTATAGAAGCATTTGATTGTTGGGGCATTGATTTCATGGGACCATTCCCCCAATCATTTGGATATCTGTATATTTTGCTCGCCGTAGACTATGTCACTAAATGGGTCGAAGCAATTCCGTGCCACAAAAATGACCATCGCACGGTCATTAAATTTTTGAAAGAAAATATCCTGTCGCGGTTCGGAACGCCTCGAGCCATCATTAGTGACGGGGGCTCACACTTCTGCAATAGACCATTCGAGAATTTAATGAAGAAATACGGTATCTCGCATAAAGTGAGCACACCATACCATCCGCAAACAAGTGGACAAGCTGAAATTTCCAATAGGGAGATCAAACATATCCTAGAGAAAACGGTTAACCCTTATCGTAAGGACTGGTCAATCCGATTGACCGATGCCTTATGGGCGTACCGTACTGCTTTCAAAACTCCTATTGGAACATCTCCCTTTAGACTTGTCTATGGGAAAGCCTGTCACTTGCCTGTGGAATTGGAACATAAAGCATACTGGGCGATCAAAAATCTGAATTTCAATCTGGACAACGCTGGCTCGCTACGCAAACTTCAGTTAAATGAACTTGAAGAAATCCGGAACGATGCGTACGAAAACTCGAGAATTTACAAGGACAGGATGAAGGCGTTTCATGATCAACATATTCTACGGAAATCATTCACGCCTGGTCAGAAAGTCCTCTTGTATGACTCTCGACTACATCTCTTTCCCGGTAAGCTTCGATCTCGTTGGACCGGCCCTTACATTGTTGTCACTGCTTATCCTCATGGGGCCGTCGAGATAAGAGATCCCGACAATGGCAAGGAGTTCAAAGTAAATGGACATCGATTAAAGCCATTTGTTGAGACATTTGATTCAGAGGACATGACCATGCCTCTGATTGCTCCTGTTTACCAGGACTGATCTCCTAGTCTGATGGAGGTATAGGTAGGTTTATCGCTTTCATAGGTTTAGGATAGTCGTTTTCATAGGTTAGTTAGTTCAATGTTTGTGGGTAACAGTACTGTAAACCCTCACGAGACTACAACTCGTCCACTAGGGGTAACCTAGGGGTTTAAAGGCTTGTTGCATACGCTAAATGCAATCGAGAGCACCTGCGAAAGTGGTATAGGTAGGATTTTATTTTTGTTATTTTTGTTATGCTTTCTCTCTCATGCTAACAAGCTTCCATGCCGTGATCTATTGGAAACTCTCTTGCTTCGTTATTCAGGTACTATCTTCCCATCACTTCTCATTTACTTTCATTGTCCTATGTGCATTGCATGCTCATATCTTTTACATTGAGGACAATGTAGATTTTAGGTTGGGGGTGGAAAATTAGGTAACCTGATCAGTATTTTCTTGGTCTTGAGCAACAATTGTGAAAAAAAATTTTGAATTTTTCTGAAAATTTTTATGAATTCGAAGTGATTTTGACAGATATCCCTAATTTAAATTTTCAAGGTACATAATGGTGGATTTATGACTCTTGGATTCCGTATCTGTTAGATTTCATAGTTAAGTGAATTATCAATCCATGATTAGAGATTTTAAACATTGATTGAATCATGATTTCAGGACACTTCTTGCTTACACATTAAGATTTCAGTTCCATATCGAAGGATTAACGTGGTAATCACTAAGCACAAAAGGAACCAGCCTGAAATATCTTGCCATCATGGTATAAAAATTGAACAGGTTGGGCAATTAATCTTCACCATGGGTTTGCTCCCTACAGGTGAAGGTTTGATTCCCCAAGGTTAAACATTCAAAAAAAAAAAAAAAAAAAAAATTTATTAGGTAATTGGTCTTTTGCCATAGGTTTGCTCCCTATTGGTAAGGATTTGATTCCTCTTTTTGGTATGACTATTAATGGAAAAATAAAAAGTTAAAAAGATCAAAAGATGAAATTTATGAGGCAAGTTTGGTTATCATGAATTCTCTTGCTGGTTACCAATGAGATCCTGAAATAACAAATTCAATCTTAATGTGATTAGCTGAGATTACACTATACATCCATGGATCTCAATGTTTAAAATTTTTCTAATTGATGGATTAATGCTTTACACTTGATTATGAAGTCTACGGTGCGCTTGAACTCAGGAGAATACAATTTCTAACATTCATGAATATTAAATTTCTCATATCTTGTTCAAAATCTCACTCGATTTCATAGAAAGTTCTCATATAAGTTTCAACTTATTTTTCGCATACTTTGCTTGGGACTAGCAAAATGCTGGTTGGGGGTTGTGTTGAGGGTCAAATATTACATATTAGACCCCAGATATTGTCTGGATTTACGAATATAATGCTGTCTAATGGCTCGTTTTCTCATTCTTGTGTGGCAAAGTGATTTTATGAGCATGGATGGAAAAAGGACGTTAAAAGTTGAGATTTAACGATCTGATGATGCCAAAGGCAAGGGACACACTCTAGGGGACCAAGATTGACAAATATACATGGTCAGAAATCCGAGAAAAGTTAGAAATTGAAGCTCAAGTGGCCTGAAGGACGTCCAGAATGTAAGATCACGAGGTTCCCACCATCCGTTCGGCTCGAAACTTCATACGTCGCCTGAGGACCATAAATTAACCGTACATATAAAATTTCAGCCATTGAAAATCTCGGGAAGTGCCCCAACTGACAGATCAGCCTATAAACCGTTGATTCTGGGCCCACCTGATATCTGGAACTGCCTCAAAATTATTATTGACGCCTTAAATAAGGAGTCAAAACAGATGGACGGTGCAGATTTCTCCAAAACAGTGCAATGGACCCCATATGAGATGAGTGTGTACAGTGCACATGTGCACTCGCCGTGCACCAAATTTTCCAAAAGTCGGTCAGCGCAGCTGACCGACGTTTCCGTCTACAACTCAAAAAAAAATAATAATAAAAAAAATAATAATAATAACGTGCAGCGGACGCACGGCCGCTGGCTGTTTTTGCGATCAGTTGTGGGCCCCACACGTGCCCCATAAGCTCAATCCGATCCGTCCACCGTGTAGAGGGCTTCGAGCACTACAAAACCATGTTATCACTTTTTACCCATGCGTGCACACGTGTGAGATACAGAGGCCACAAAAGGGCTGCTCGGTAGCGTTCAAAACTGATTCTTTTGTGATTTCTTCTCTGGGCCACGTCAATGGACGTTCAAAACTACCCATTCTTGACTGAAATTTCGTTTTGAATCCAATGGATGGGGTGGATTTTCCAGAAAATGCTTCTGTGGGGCCCACCGATTACAACAGCGAAATGGTGCGAAAGGTTTCGCACATCCGCAAAAATTGATTTTTTCAGGCGGTTTTGGGCCACCATCTTTGATCATATGGCAGATCTGAACCATCTATCATGTAGAGGACCCAATAAAATCCTAAGGGACCGTGTTTCTTTGGAATTTGAGCAAGGAAAGTGGCGTGTTTCGAGGCACCGAACTTGGCTGCGAAAAAGCTTTCAATGGGCATGCATAGCTTTCCAAATCCGATTCAAATCCGATTTTCACCACTCCAGCAGCTATATAAGGAGGTTTTGGACGTGGGGAGCATTCATTCAGGTCTTGGGAGGAAGATTCAGAGCTAGGAAGGAAGGCTCAGGTCGGACGTCTGCAAGAGAGAGAGTTGAGTTTGTTTATTTCTTTTATTTTTATCTAGCCTATTCATGTTGGGCTAAACCTCCTAGCTAGGGCTAGGAGGTGAAGCTTGTAGTGAGATGGGAGATTTTATGATTTTTATTTAATTTTAATACATGAATTGAAGATGATTTTAGTTGATTATTATGGAAATATTTTTAGTTCTTAATGGTCTGTTGTGACTGAAATTACAATGGGTCTGCGATGCTTTGAATATTTCTATTTCTTTTTCAAGTTTATGACGTCAGGACGTCCTGTTGTTCACCATAGTCTCCTGGGCATGGTTGGATGACGGTACCCTTCCTAACTTTCATACATGTGATTGGGTGGTAATTAGTTTAATTCTGTTGTTTGCCATAGTCTTTTGGGCATGGTTTGGTGATGGAATCCATTCTAATTCATACACCTTTCATCTCTTTGAAAACTAGATCAATGTCAGTTCAGTTAATTTTCATGAAACATGCATAAGATCTCCCTGATCTCTACAAGTGGATCCTCTGAATCCCTAGTTCCCTTCTCCTGATTTCTCTCAAGTTTATATAATTATTTCACCATTATTTCTCAAATTACATTCAGTTTAGATTTCATCTTAATCTAGTTCTAGTTCTGGTTAGTTTTAGATAACGTACAAGTTTCAGTCCCTTGGGATTTGACCTCGGTCTTACCGAGTTATTACTACATCACAACCCTGCACTTGGGGAGTGAACACATTTCCGTTCCCACTGTTTCATTTGGTATGGCCCACCTGAGTTTTGAATCTGCCTAATTTTTAGATTCCAATCCTATTATGGTCTTTCAAAACAGATAGAGGGAGTGGATTTGTCACGGTCATCTCTGTGGGCCCCACACAGCCATGGCACAGGTATATCTCTGTGTCCGGGGTGAGTCGGGTGACGGCCATTCCGCTTACAAACCACATACATCTAATGAAACAAGCAATGAGAACAGAACAGCAAGCTCCCACATTTTATAGGACAGCGATCTCATACCGTGAAGGCTAATGTACTGTGTACATGTGGCAAATGTTGATGAGATCTGAACCGTTTGTTCAGCTGTTGCGGTCGTGAATGGGGCATAGCCCAAAAATCCCATTGATTGGATGATACAAAATAACTAACTTCGTGATGAACAAATATGGATAGAAAAAAGAGGCAACAGGATTGTGATCCATCATACTCAATGAGAAAAAGTTCATTGATCAGACAGCCAGATTCCCCGATCAAAGACATTTCTGGTTGATCGTCGATCAATGATAGATGGTGCCGATAACCATACACACATGGGCCGCATGTACAGTACAGACAATGGGTGGAGGATAACTCCAATGCACCTAGGGGCATAGGGCCATTACCCCATTTTGTTATTATGTATATAGAAAAAAAAAGAAAAAAAGAAGAGATTATCTATTCCTAGAAGTGAAAAGGATGGCTTACGGTATTGAGAGTTTCGATAGCATGAAGAGCTTCGCTGAAGACAATTCAAGCTTAAAGGCAAATCACTGAATGCACAAGAAAGATGTCAGTTAAATAACGGGCATTATATGATGGAACGACAGCCGTTGATTACAGAGAATGCCTAATTTGTTTAACAAAAAAGCCAAAATGCAACATAGATAACATCAATGTGAGAAAATGCGATATTCAGGTGGCTGGGTATATAATGTTGTGAACTATATATATATATATATATATATATATATATATATATATATATATATATATATATATATATATATATATATATTAAGTGAACCAATGCTTTTATTGTCTTCAAAAAAATAAAATGACATTTATAATGTCAGTTAAATAACGGCCATTATATGGTGGAACGACAGCTGTTGATTACAGAGGATGCCTAATTTGTTTAACACAAAAGCTAAAACGCAACATCGATAAAATCAATGTGGGAAAATGCAATATTCAGGTGACTGGGTATATAATGTTGTGAACTATATATATATATATATATATATATATATATATATATATATATATATATATATATATATATATATATATATATATATATATATATATATATATATAAAGTGAACCAATGCGTTTATTGTCTTCTAAAAAAATGATATTGATAATCACCTGTTGTTAGAACTATCAAATGTGAAATTATTAGCCACCAAATTCCTGCACAAGGAGCACGGTGTCAGTGTCATCAACAATGTTGATAATAAGTACCCTTATGATGCACATGTGAAAATGTATGTCCTAATCAGGATCATTGATCCAGTGGGCCATGCACCAAAGTTCCTTATGATGCACATGTTTTGTTCATGCATTGAAAAGCTTCGTTCCAAATAAAAAATTTATAAAAAAAAAAAAAAAAAGCACCAAAAGATGGAAGGTTTGTGCTTCCAAGACATACAAGTTTAAGCCTTGTTCTGTAACCCAAGATGGAAAGATTCCTGATAATTGATTGTATGATAAATCTCTGCAAATTATAAAAAAGCATATCAAAGATTATCTAAACATTGAATGTAAGGTATCATTTATGAGATAAACAGTCACTAAGTTATACGATTGTGATCTTTAAAATGATAGTTTTAGGCATACAAAATTAGTTTGATTTTGATTGCAAAAAGTTTGTGATGACACGGGGCCTGCCACAACACGCACTGAAACAAAATAAATTAATTTTGTTTGTTGGATCCCCTTAACGCCACAAATAATGATGATGTGGAACCATGGGTGATGCATCGGCATTAGCCTGTTGATGTTCAAAATTCAAATGGGTTTCTCCGTGAAAACATAAAAAATCAAGATGTGGATATAGAAAAATAAACTAGAATCCTCAGATAATGAAAAATCATGGATTACAATTTCCCTTCATCTATATGTTTGGGATTGCAGTTTTACATGAATTCCATGTACGAATCTTGACCAGTCATCTTCTGTATGTTATTTGCCTTGTGAAGATTTTAGGCCTCTTTGGATACTACCTCTTATGATTTATTTATTTATTTATTTTTAATTACGACAATAACAATGTTACTTTTGAAGTTAATTTAGCTTGGTAAATATCTTTTTCAAAAGTAACTTAACACCTTAAAGTTACATTAATTCATTAGATAGAAAAAATTATTTCTTAACTTTATACTTTCTGCTCTGTCTCTCCTTCTATTTCTTTCTCATCTCTCCACGCAATGAATAATCCATTTCAAATGTGGTCCCGCATGATGGACAACTCACATCGAAGGCAGGGCCGACATAATGGATGTCCATATCAAAGATAGAATCCCCATGATGAGTAGTGGGCATCAAAGTTGAACACCACACAATGGACAATTAACATTGAAGGTGGACCCATACAAATGAATAACCCACACTGAGGTGGAACTCAAATAATGGGTGGTCTACTCTCCCCAATGATGAATGGTCAACATCAAAGGCTAGCCCCGCATGATGGATGACTCACATTAAAGGTGGGCCCTCACACAATGGACAGTCTACATCAAAGGTGGGCTCCATAGATGGGCAGTGGACATTGAAGGTGGGCCCTACATGGTGAATGACCCTCATCAAGGTGCGCCCCACATAATGGACAGTCCACATCAAAGGCCGCCTCCTAATGATGAAGGGGCCACATCTAATGCAAGGCCCGCATGATGGACACACATTGAAGGTGGGCTTACATGAGAGATCGTCCACATCAAAAGTGGGTTCCTCATGATGGGTTGTGGATATTAAAAATTGGCCCCACATGATGGATGGCCCATATCTAGATGAGCCCCACATGAGGACAATCCACATAGAAGGTCAAACCCTAATGATGAATAGGCCACTTCCAAGGTGAGCCTGGATGATGGCCAGCCCACATCCAATGTTTAACATGATGGATGGTCCACATCTAATGTCTAACATGGTGGATTGTCCACATACAAGGTAGGCCTTGCATGATAGATAGCTCACACCAAAAGTAAGCCTCGCATGGTGGATGATCCACATTGTAAGTAGCCCTACATGATGGATGGTTCACATTGAAAACAGGGCTATGGTGGGCCAACATAATGAATAGTCTCCATCAAAGGTTAGCCCCATGTTAGACAATGTTTATTAAAGGTGGACCAAACAAAGTTGAGGTATAAGTATTCATACGATGTTGTTACTTTTTGACTGATAAATATATTGTTTATCATACATACTTATTTGTCAAAAAAAAAAAAAAAAAAAAAAGAAAAAAGAAAAAAGAAAAGAAGGTAGAAACCTAGATGAGTTAGTGGAGGTGTAAGTAACTTACCACAAACAGAACAGGGAAATGATAACTGGTTTCCAAAAAATCTTTCATTTTTCTTTCAAATGTAGGAAATGTAGATTTTCATTGAGAATTAATTTCATTCCAAGGTTTTCCATACCCCCGTGGCCGCATACACCCCATAAGTTTCACGTGGTCATTTCCACTTTATTAGGCTGTGTTTGTTAAGACAGCCAAGTTGATACTGGTTGAGTATGTCGACGATATCACATCTAACTGAGGTGAAATTTGTGAAAATTAACAGTTTCTGATTGACCAGGAAATGAAACCTCTTCGACCTGTGGAACTGATTCCTCCCGCCCGTTTCCCAAGGTACTCTAAAAGTACTTGCGGTTAGTATTGCACAGTTCAAATCAACGGTCCATTCAAGTGATGTCTCCAAGCTTCTGTTAAGGTAATGCAGGGATGCACAGGTGGCCGTTGGATTGTGAACATTCGGTTGATATACGTGGGTCCAACTAGCATAGGAATTTACAATCAATTAATACTTATACAAATGCAGGGGAGAAAGAAAAAGGGTTCCGACTAGGGTGGACCCTACCATGGTGTTAGCCTATGATAAAAAAAATAAAATCAGCATCACCTGTGATTGAGGTGGACCACACAATTAGAAACAGTTTGTGTCAAATAAAGATCACCCTCCAAAATACCTCCCCCGGTGCAACCCACGTGAATTACTAATGAGCTTGATTTTTGGGCTTTAAGGCTATTTTAGTGTCGTATCCAATGGTGAGAGTGGATTCAAGATAATAATCACAGTGGGGCCTAAATATATATAATACACACACACACACACACACCAAGGATGGACCTCTCTCGCCCAACTGTTTCCATTATTGTGGCCGGTTAAATTACAAATCAATATGATTTTTCGTATAAAGTCTTCAAATGAGATTATGCATCTAATGGTCAGTGTGGATCTCACATACACATCATGCTGGACCATGTCAAAATCAAGTGACAGCTTGCGTGAAACTTGCTGGGAAAAAAAAAAACAGAGAATAACTGAGGTATAACTGGTTTGAGTATTGGTTAAGGTCCAACTAGATATAACTTCTAAGCTTTCATATAATAGATTTAACCTATCGTTTTCATCACCATATATATATGTATATGACGTGGCCTAGATGGACTGAAAATTACACTACGAGATGCTTGTGGTGGGGCGAAATTTCTGGAAGGGCTCGATGTTACATGCAGGCAATTTGGAAGTTATCATATGTGACAGCCTGTGGTCCAGCAGGTGGATCAAAAAACTACTCTTTGGTAATAAATAGTTGTTCCTGAAACCCGTAACAGAATGATGCACAAACTTTGATTTTTGGTCGGGTACACTGTGATGTCTATGTGAGATTCGTACCGATCATTAGATTTATAATCCCATTTTAAGTCTAAATGCAAAAACTCTGTGATGTCTATGTGAGATTCGTACCGATTCAAGTGGGCGACAACCATGGATATGATTGGTAGAGAGACTTCCGCCTTTGATTTTTATACAGTGTGGACTGTAATTATTATATCAAATCCACTCCAACCATTTGGTGACATATTAAAAGAGAGTCTTGGGGCCTAAAAATCAACCTCGTTAGTGATTTAGGTTGGCCGCACCAAGGGAAATGATTTGTGGGTTGACCTTTGACCTTCATACAAATTTTAATTATGTAGACCATCTCAATCATAGATGAGGTTGATTTTTTAGGTCATGTGCCTAACGTGGAGTGACACACACGATCGTCATGGTGGATTACACTAAACACCACCGTGGGTCTAACCAACCCAGGAACCGTTCCTTCTCTCGCATTACATTAACAAGAGTTTTTATGCTGGTTGGACATGAGGTATGGTCCAACCAGGTCGACTTGAGTCTCTCTCTCTCTCTTTATATATTTATACACACACACATACACACCATACCTTTTATAAAAACTCTTTTCATAAAATTTAAGCTCCGGGGTCATTTATTCCGAAACACAACATTTTCCCCAAATTTTACCCCTCTTCTGGTTGGTACCGGAGCTAGGGTTTCCCCTAACCTTTGTTCCATTCTTTCTCTTCTCTTTTACATGATAATAGAGTTAGAGATTGAAATTCAACTCGATTGTGTATCCAAACAAGCCTAAGGCTATAAGTTCAGTACAAATGAGTCAGACAACATACATGTTACGAAGTCTTTCAATTTTTTGGGATGGCAGAGTACCGGATAAGCTGTTGTTTCCAAGAAACCTGAAAATTACGATGACGAGATACATACATCAAAATGACTTATGTAAAGAACAATGGACTGAGGAAAGGTTATTTGATTCTTACAGGTTAACAAGAAAACTCATATTGAAGAGAGAAACTGGAATTGTGCCACTTAAATTGTTGAAGCTTAAATCCCTATACAAAAGCAATCAATTTAATATGGCAGAAGAAAACAAAAGTGAGATGGAATTTATTGAGAAGGCAAGTCAGAGATCAACAGCATGTGACAGATCCTTTGTATGGCCTACTAGATGAATGGTCCGGATTATAATGTGGCGAGGCATAACACGTCAACCCAAGTGTGAGAAGCAACAAATGTCAAATAGTGCTAGAAAATTTCATATTTTTCTTATGGTTCAAATACCGGAAAAGTTGACTCAAATGGAAAAGTCGAAGCCTTGCCCAAGAAGTTGAATGTAGAAACTCATTAATTAATAATCATTTAAAAAATGTATTATAAAATTCACAAACTAAGGAAAATAAGGAAATCCATTTGAGTTTTATAATCTGTAAATGAGTTCCTCATTAGTTCGACTTAACACAGAACCCAATCAAGTTGAGTTGACTCAATGATTTTATTTTTTTTTAATGTGAAATTCGCTTATGTTTGACACCCCTAGTCTATTTTTTGTACCAAAACTCGTGCTAAAGTTGATCATGAAAGTTGGCCTGGATGGGTGGGCCCACAGGATCTCATGGTCTATGTGATATTGGAACTTTGTAAAAGTCAAAGATCTATTATGCATGTCTAGTAGTCCACCTAGTTATACCAGAGAAGTGATGTCTTATCACCCATCTATTCCTACGATTAAAATAGCTCTAAATTATGATTAATGATTTGGATCATATTAGAGATGGGCTGGATGGACAAAATCTACACTATATTATTTCTCCCTTTTTCTTAAACTATAGAATACTGTTGAGGGTCAAATATTGCATATTAGACCCCTGTTATTACCTGATTTTACAAGCATGATATCGTTTAATAGCCTATTTTGATTGTGTTTGTGCTGCAAAGAGAAATTACGAGTGTGGACTAAAAAGAATGCTAAAGGCATGGATTTAACGCTTAAGAAGCACCAAGGCAAGAGACGGATTCCAGGGGACTGATATCGAAGAATATACACGCCAGAGATCTGAGAAAATCCCGCTACTCACGTTAAATAGGCCTGAAATTCGTCTAAAATGCAAGATCACAGGGTTCCCACCATCCGTTCGGCTTGAAACTTCATATATGGCCTGAGGGCCATAAATTAACCGTATATATCAAAATTCAACCATTGGATCCTTGTGAAAGTGGCCCAACATTTAGATAAGCCCATAATTCATTGATTTGAGACCCACCTGATATCTGAACATGCCTCAGTTTAGGAATCAACCCCTCACACTATGAGAGAAGATGAATGTACGGTGTGGCTTTTCCCAAATATTTCTCAGTGGGTCCCATCTGGGGGCACGTGCGTATGCTGACCGACTCCCATTAAAAAACGGAAACTTCCGTTTTCTGCTGCTGCAAGTGCAGACGCACGTCCTCCGTGCAGACGATGTGGGCCCACCATCATGGCCCATCTCCTTGGTCCGCACTATCCATCAAGTAGCCTGGAAAAAATCATCCTACATCCGACCTATTGCACGTGAGGACGTACTACAAGATGGACGAGATTTCCTGCCTAAAGGAGTCATCTTTACTGCGTTACAAACTGAAGCCATACTTTTGAGGGACGTTGTGGGCCACCATCAGGGCCCATTTGGCCAATCCAGACTATCTATCATGTAGAGGGGTTAAAATAGACCAAAACCCCGCTCGTTTCACTCCTAATTTGATCAAGAAACCAGATCTAATTCGGTTCAAAAATCCTTCCACAACCAGCGAGAAAACAGACACATTTTGACTTTTGTGCACAAGGCAACCAACGCTCGGAGATTGCTTTCAATCCAGGCCATCCAAATCAAGATAGAGGGAGATCCAGTCGTCGCCACGTCGTCCAAAACAGCGAACACACTTCACCGACTTGTTTTTTAGCAAAAGAATCCCATGATGCCCATTTTGCGAAACGCGGAAAACCAGCTGCGTAAAGGATTGCTGTGGGCGTTTGTTTTGAACCCAATGGAAAATCCAAACCGTCCATCCTGTGGGGATGGAAAAATCGGTCACGAAGTGGAGGATTGCTCGTCGATCAGGAAGGAAAGTGGGGAAGTTTCTTCCCATTTTCTTAGCTGTGGAAACAGGGCCTGCACAAACCACTTGTTGCAGAAAATTTCCACTACCTGTTGTTGCATAAGGAAGACTTCCGCATGAAGTTTCTCCACTCCAACCGACTCCCTTGGTTCTATATAAAGGAGAGGAGAAGAGAGAGAGAGAGAGAGAGAGAGAGAGAGAGAGAGAGAGAGAGAGAGAGAGAGAGAGAGAGAATTTTACTTGTTTTCTTTACTGTTTTTCTTTTGATTTTTAAGAGATTTAGCTCAATCATGTTAGGCTAAACCTCTTAGCTAGGGCTAATAGGTGAAGCTTGTGGCGAATGACTCTATGGCTTTGATTTATGTTTAGACTGAACTGATGTTGATTTTAGTTTGATTATAAGGAATGCCTCTAGTTTTTAATGGTTTGTTGTGACTGAAATTACAATAAATCTGTGATGGCTTTAAGTATTTCCTTTCCATTATTTTGCCTGTGAAGTTAGGAAGCCCTGTTGTTCACCATTGCGCTTTGGACATGGTTAGATGATGGAATCCTTCCTAACATTCATACATCTTTCAAATTGGTAGTGGATTGGTTTAATTCTGTTGTTTACTTTGTCTCATGGGCATGGTTTTGTGATGGAATTAGCTCTAATTCTCATACCTCTCATCTGTTTAAAAACTAGATCAAAGGAAGTTGAGATTGAGTTTTAGTGATATATCTTCTAACTGGATGAAGATGGAACTCGAAGTCCAGTTGAGTTCATGAATCAAGTGTAGATCTCCCTGATCTGTACAAGTGGATCCTCTGAATCCCTAGTTCTTCACCTTTGAATTCTACAAGTTTAAGAGTAATATTTCACCATTATTCCCTCATATTCACTCGATTTAGATTTCATCTTCTTCTAGTTCTAGTTCTAGTTGCTTTCAGATTACGTACAAGGTTTAGTGCCTGCAGATTCGACTTCGGTCTTACCGAGATTATTACTACATCACAACCCTATACTTGGGGTGTGAACAAATACCATTTGTGAATGACATGATTAGTCCTATTTAAAAGGAAGGATTAATTATATGAGGCTAGAAGTTATCCAGTCTTATTTGATTTTACTTTATCCTAATCTCAAGTTCAAAGTCAAATTTAAACCTCCGAATTTGAAATTCAACTTTAATGTATAAAGAGAAATTTAAAAAATGATAAAAGGAGGGAAACTTGTGTGGGAGCCACCCACTAGTGATTTCCCATGTCCAACATATTCCACTCAATCACATTGTATGATGATCATAATATAAATAATATTCTTTATCGAGTTGTTAAAAATAAAAACTTGATTTTTCGTAAAAATAATAATTTAAATTATTTTAAAATAATAATATATACTTCTGAAAAGAATATTATCTATAAAAATCTATCAAAAACTTGATATTGTCAACAAATAAGTATTTAAGTGCTCATTAATAGTTCTAAAAACTATGGGCGTTTAACATCTCCACAATTAAGAGCTTATTCAGTTATATTTTTTAAAAAAATTAAGCTGTTAGACTATTTTGTAAAAGTCTAATTAAAAGACTTATTTGTTTAGAAAGTAGCAAACAAGCTCCAATTTTATAGTTGAGGAGGGATTACTTTTTGAAAAATAGCTTATTTGGCTTAAGTGGGTAGACATTTTTTAACAAATTTTTGAACAAGTTTGTCCTTAAATTTTAAGTAATTCCTACCTTGCTCTCCTATTATCTCTTTATAATCTCTCTAAGGTAGGCCCTACATGATGGATGGTGGACATTGAATGTGGGATCACATGATAGAAGGTTGACATTAAAGGTGAGCCCACATGATGAATGACCCATATTGAAGGTTGGGCCCCACATGATGAATGGTCCACAACAAAGGTGTGACCTATATGATGGATAATGTACATCAAAGGCGGGTCCCACGTGATGGATGGCACAGATCAAAATGTCACCCTGCATGATGGACTATCCACATCAAGTAGGCCCCACATGATAGATGGTCCACAACAAAGGTGGGACCCACGTGATGGATGGTGGGCATCAAAGGTGGTCCCCTCTTGATGAATGATCCACATTGAGCATGGGGCCCCACATGATGTATGGTCTACATCAAGTTGGGCCACATAATGAATGGTTCACATTAAAGGGGGGCCCCACTTGATAGATGGCCCGCATTAATGTGTGGCCCAGCATGATGGAACATCCACATGAAGTGGGCTCATTTGATGGATTGTCCGGATAAAAGGTGGGACCCACATGATGGATGATGGTCAATGAAGGTAGGCCCACGTGATGGTTGGTTGACACCAAAGGCGGGCCCACATGATGAACAACCCGTATATATTGAAGGTAGGGCCCCACACATTGAATGGTCTGCATCAAGGTGGGATGGAGTGGGCTTCACACGATGGATGACCAACATCAAAGTGTGGTTCCTCGTAATGGACGGTCCACACCAAGTGGGCCTTACCTAATGGAGGGTCCACATCTAAGGTCTCGCATGATCAATGACTCATATCCAAAGTGGGCCACATGATGGATGTTTCACAAAAAAGGTGTGCCCCACATGATGAATGGTGGATATCAAAAGCGTGCCCAACATGATGGGCGATGCACTTCGAAGGTAGGGCCCACACTATGGACACATCAAATGTGAACTCCACATGATGGGTGATGGGTAGTGGACATTGAGGGGCCCCACATAAAGGATAATTAGCATGATGGTGGGACCCACATGATGGATGGCCTACATCAAGGTGGGCCGTTAATGATGAATGGTCCACATCCAAGAAGGGCCTTGCATGTGGCGACCCACATTGAAGTTTTGGTTCACACGATGGACGGTCCACATCAAAGGTGGGCTCCATATGATGAACGATCCACATCAAATACCCAACATAATGGATGGCCTAAATGTCTTAAAACATGAATATTGTATGTAGTCATTCAGTCTTTTGCCATTTGAGGTATGGTCCATCTATGGTGAGATCCATCAAAACAACCGTCTAGATTGCTCTTATGATAGAGTTTTCGTAATCTTTAAAAATGACATCAATTACTCTAAAAGAAGTTTTTTATTTAAATGTTTTACCAAACGTGCTTACTTCAAATAATAGTTTTTTTTTTTTTTTTTTTTGAAAAAGTAAATTTATCAAACAAAAAGAGCTTACTAGAGTAGATCTTTTTGAGAAAAAAACTCTTATTAAATTATTGTAAAGATACCAAATTAGTCCTTGGTGTAGCTGTCATGAGATTTTTCCTATATAGATGTGTAATTTAGAATTAATTAAGCTACTTTCTTAGTATAACTGAGTCTGACCAATCAGGAGCCACTTATTATTATATATTAAAGTAGTGACATTCAATCTTATCCTCTTAAACATAAAACGAGGGTAGCTAGGGACACGAGTCTCCTACGGGACTGACTAGTCGCATATTATAATGATTAGATAGAATCAAAGAAATATGTAGGTAAAAGGTCTATGTATGTGGCTACAATCTATGATGTAAAGTCGACAATACTAAGCATATGTTAGGTCTATAATACACAAGTCATGTTACGTGAGATATGACTTATCTCATAACCTTATGACATGGCTCTTATTCAAGCCATAACATTAATCACGTGAAGAGAAATAAAGTGATCATGTTATTCAACTTGATTAGTCTCATCTTCATTCTTTTAATATTGAAGGTGGATACCACGCACTCGTATCTCCATTGCCTATTCTTCACAATAGAGGACGGTTCACACCTCAATGTATAAACATCTCCTCGATTGTACCTCTCTTGTACATTCAAGATTAGTCAACTTGTAAGAGTAGGTTAGGACCTATTGACAAAGGTAGAGATCCGATACAAACTCAAGACATATGTTGATAATTTACACACCTAGTCAACATAAATTCTTAATACTAGATAAAAAGAATGTATCTTTCATAAATGAAAGATAATGAATACATGATACAATCATATCACTCAAGCTTTTCTTAATCTCATCTACCTAATGTGAACCTAGAATAGATCTTTATAGGAATGTAGCTGCGGGTGACTTTTTTCTCTTTCACTTGATTATGGTCGTAAGGATACTTAATCTCAATGTGCTTGAACTTCTGTTGGTGTTTAGAGTCATTTGCCAAGTCAGTGACATATATGTTGTCTATCCTCAATGATATAGGCTCACGAATGGATGGTATAATAGTTAGACCTTATAAAAATTTGCCAACCATACGCACTTTTGAACTACAACACAACATATTATTTTTCGGCTTCTATAGATGAAAGGGTAGTGGGTGTCTGTTTCTTACTCAACTAAGAGATAGCTCTTCCTCAGAGCACGAACACATCTTGAAGTATATTTTTCCTCATCGGCATCATTACCCTAAGAAACATCTGAATAACCTTTGAGTTTGAGATTCGTGCCTTCACAACACAACATTATATCATCGGTTCCTCAGAGATATATAACAGAATATGTATTTGACAATTTCCCACCGAGACTATCCCAACTTAGTCTAGTCATGGTTGATTATGCTAACTTCATAACTAATATCCAGTTCAGTGCAAAGCATGACATACATTAAGTTGCCTACTATGCACACATAAAGTATTGAGGGCATAGTACATTTCTCAACTTTTGTTTGAGGACATGATGTAAAGTGCCCTGGTTTGTCAATTTTCGTGACACAAGAGTCATAGCATTTAAGAGCCCCATATGTAGAATACAAGTTGAAGACTCAACAAGCGGATGTATGCAAAAGTTTCCAAAAGGTAAAATTAAACCTCACATCTGACGACCAAAACACCACAGGTAATAATCCCCTTTAAAATTTATCTAATCTATCCTAAAATCATCTACGAAAACACCTTTGATAGGTTAGAAAATAAAAAACCTAGTTGCAAGAATAGTTGAAAACTCACATGTTTTCTACAACTATTGATGACATTGAGACATGTTCAGTGACATCATTCGATGTCATCGAGCTGTGTTCGATGATCTTGACCTTGTGCCTGATTATGTCTAGTAACCATTCTATACATCTCTAGAATTGTTCAATGTAATCGAGACCCATTTGATGTCATCGAAATTCAAACTTCGATGACATCAAAATATCAATACAAAAGGTCTAGCGAGTTTTAAAGGAAAATCATGATTTATTCGATGACATTAAATTTCAAACTTCGATGTCATCAAGGAAGGATTGATGTCATTGAAATAGGAACCAAACTATCCAGAGAGTTTATGAAGAAAAACTGGAATTATTTGATGTCATCGAACTCCACTCGATGTCATCAAAATTCAAATCTCAATGACATCGATGTTGGAATTATATATACTCTCTCGGCATCCTCTAAGTTCCCTAGGTAAGAAAAACTCGATGTCATCAGAGTCTATTCGAGTCATTGAAGGAATCTTCGATGACATCGAATGGCCTTCGATGACATCAAACACAGACATATTTCTGCTCCTTTTTTTATCGTTTGAACTTTTAGTGCCTATTTAAGGAGGCTTAGTTTCTAGGTTCCACAATGAGAAAAAGAAGGAGATTTAAGAGAGTTATTGCTTGTTGATCTACCCTCCATCTTAAATCTCTTTTCTCATTGAAGTTCATTTTTCAATCCCTTTTTAAATGCAATCATTATGAAATCAATAGATTAGATTGAAGAATGAACTCCACTATTCAAGGAACTTTCAACAACACCTTAATGACAAATTATTAAGCTGAAATAATTTGAATGGTAAATATTTTGGAATCTCTTCAACACTGAAAGACCAACATTTAATATAAAAGATTCCGTAAAATACCTTGACCCAACACCAACAACTTGCATAGGAAGCATCTACAGCTATTGCGGATTAAGAAAGCTAAAGACCCTCCATCAACAAGGAAGATCACCTTCAGCAAGTGTTATTAATGGGGCTCATCTACTTATAAGTAAATCACTAAAGTCCAATGACCTTAAAGATCTTACCTTGTGTAAGACTGGTACTCAGTAGTTAATACATTAAGACCTTCATAGGCCTCCGACAGGAGAATACGTTATTCTTGTATAAGATGTGTTGCCTTGTGTAGGCTCCTTGTTATGTCCTTGTGTAAGACGTGTCGCCTTATGTAGGGATCTAAGATTGCCTTGTGTAGGATCCTTGTTATGTCCTTCTGTAGCACGTGTTGCCTTGTGTAGGGATCTAAGATTGCTTTGTGTAGGTGTAACACCCCATACTTTTCAGTATTCAGGTGTTACCAAGTAACCTAACTCAGTACAAATACCAACTTGACTTGAACATTCATGTTCATTATAGTTTAAATCTAACCATTGAAAACAGTCTCAATCCACATATTGAGTCACTCATCCACTAATGTTGAGATGAACCATCACATCATCAGTATAACCCATTTTAGGATTCCTTAGATAAACTATGAATCAATCACAACGCTCCATGGGCCAATCCAACGATAAGTTCCCATAGGATACACCTTATCCTTTAGGTCAGCACCAATTTGAGTTGACAAAACAGATGGAAGATGTGGATTAGTTGATTTAAACCTTGGGTCGATGGATCCACCATCCATCTAATGTATAAGTAATATTAAATGATTTAACACTCGAATACTATAGTTTAGTGGCCCAACAGATAGGAGTATTGTTGGGGATCATCTAAACTAGATTAGGGACCACTCAAATCAAATGTAGGCTCGGTCCAACCATCAGCTTAAATTAAAACAACAAACTCGTTCAATAGGACATTACCAATTATGACTCTTATAAAAGGCAGGTCCTACAAACAAATAAATAAGTAAGTATGTATATATATATATATATATATATATATATATATATATATATATATATATATATATATATATATATATATATACACACACACACACACACACACACACACACACACACACACACACACACACACACACATAAATAAATAAGTATATATGTATACATATATAATAGCAAAATATAAAACAAGTGATAATAGCAAAAAAAGATAAATGATAGTATTAAAGGGATTTTAATAACAACAATGGAGTCACTAACATAGAGACAGTAGACTGGAACACAAAAAAAATGATCCCTAGAGCTTTTTGACCACTGATGCTTGAACCTAGAGCAATCTGACCCTCAGATCAGTGGAAAGCCACAAATAAATGCTCCAATCGCAGATTATGGCCTACCAAAGCTTTGGATCCACTTCATCTTTAGAAAGATGTCTGATATGACCTGTGAAACAAAATTAATGGAGTGGATTTCATCGAGACAGTACGTTGGGCCCCACACGATGTGAGAGTGCACCTAATGCACCCATTCCCGCAGTACACCGGGCGAGCCCGCTCGGTCAGCAGCCGTTTGACCCGCAATTCATTTAAAAAGAGGGGATTCCCTCTCCCGCGCTTGCTTCTAGAAGCAGAAGGATGTCCGTCCGTTTTTGACTTGAGATGGCCCACTATCGGCCATTCATTGGATGATCTAAACTGTCCATCGTGTTGGGAGGGATGTCCTAACCATAACCAATGGAATTTTACAAGGATTTGTACTCGTTAAAGTGAACACAAACCCAGACACACCTGAGCTGTGAAAAACCATCTTTCCAAATGTGGAAACCGCCCTGCTGCTGTTGCCAGCTGGGAAATCCGCGTGAAGCCGGATGTGCCTATCCTGGCCGTCCATGAGAAGTTAATCCCAACCGTTGGAGGACGGCAGGCGCTGTTGCCAGCTACTCGACCGGACAACAGGGTATTTTCAAGAGAAAAAGGGTGAGAATCGTAGAGCGGATCCAAACCATCAAAATCTCATCCAACGGCCTAGGGAAGTTAGGTTTTCCTACAAGAAGAGGAGAAAATATCTTTCTCAGAAAAAAACCGCACCTTATCTCCTCTTCCCACAGCTGCTCGAGAAGGAAAACGGCCGCAACCTTCAACGCCTGAACCCACCAACCAAACCCTCTTAGAGCTTCGAAAGAACCCTTCCACAAGCTTCTTAGGGCCCATACGAGTCTTCTGAAAGGACCGGGTTGGGGGAAGAAGCTGACGTTCACAATCTGCCATTAATTGCGGGTCGTCTTCCTTGTTGGAAGCTCAGCCGTTCATCCCTGTTGCAGCCCCTAATCTAAGGTCAGTTGCTAGTTGGGCCATCTCTACAGTGGTCTATACAGGTCGGTGGAGAAAAGAAGAAGAATATGGAGAGAAAGAAAGAAGAGGGAAGAAAAGGGTGGTGCAGCTGTTGCACCACACCACCGTGCCGCACTCCCACTCGAGCTCAGGACAAGTCAGACCGAGTCTGTGGGTTCGGACTTACTCCTGGCCTTGTGGGAGCTCCAACAGATGAAGAAAGATAGAGAGAGAGAACGAAAACGAGTGAGGGAGAGAATGGTTGCTGTCTCGTTGCTGGCTTCATGCGGCACTGAGTCGACTCAGCTCGAACGAGGCTAAGTCAGGTCGGGTTTGATGGCCTTGACTGGATACTTCCAGCAGCAACGATAGAAAGAAAGAAGCAAAAAAAAAAAAAAGAGAAAAGAAGAAGGTAGGATAGAGAGAGAGCGGATTCGGAGTCAACTCGCCTCCAGTCCGAGTTTTCTGACTCGGTTTTCTTCCTTGAGCTGAGCCGAGTCGCTGGGCCGAGTCATGTAAGCTGGGCGTGAGTTGGCCTACTCCAGACCCTGTGAAAGGCTAGGGAGAAGGAAGGAAAGAAGCAAATAGTACAAAAGGTGGGAAGGGAGAGAGTTTGGGTTGTAGGTTGCTGCCGAGTCAACTCGGCTCGAACCGAGTCAGCACTTCCTAAAATAAACCCATATCAATGTATTGTTATCATTGTTGCCACCATTTTTACTAAGATTGTAAATATTAGATATAGTTAGCTAATATTGGATTATTTATGCTCAAACTAGATATCATAAGAAAGACTGTAATTATTAGGTGGTATTATTTTAATTGTCGCTCTTGAATAGCAGCATTAATAGTGTACCATAATACTTATTATCATAACAGTTATTGGGGTCATGTTAGCTAACAATAATCGCTAAAATCAATGGCAGTTTTGCGATTATTAATATCATTAGTATAGTGAATAATCTACATCAATCGACATATTAAATCCTATAACTTATTCTAGACCTAATTAATCTAAACCCTAGACCTATACTTAAAATATAAATGGTAAGTTAAGGTTGAACCTAATTGCAGAATGTCATAATTCATGGTAGATCCTAATTCATTAATGATAACAATTATCATTAGCATCAGAAAATATTCATAATTTTCCTTATAGGATTAGTATAATACTTGGGATGTAACTTGAAGTAGGCACATAGTCGAATCAATATATATTGTTGTGTTTGTGATGATTATTTATGCCAATATATATATATATATATATATATATATATATATATATATATATATATTGATTGAATGCTTAAATTATGCATAATATATGTTTAATATTATGCAACAGTTAATTTTTCTCTATTCTTGGTGTCTTCTTAACTCATATAAAAATTGGTAGAATCTTTAGTTAAGAAGAAGTAAAATTTTAAAAAGTCCTATTCACCCTCGTTTAGGACATTTGGGCATATATCCATATTCATTAGGCAGCGGTTCTACCGTAATTTCATACACATCTTCTAACATTACTTATCATGTTTTAATTAAGCTTCTAAGGTTAAGGGATTATCAACAAGGTTTACTTATAGGGTTAGGATCATTTAGAGGTTCAAGGATTGTTTTGGGTAAAGGCTTAGGGTCAACAAGATACCTCATATACATGTTCTTTGCTACTTAATGCCTATGTCATCTTGTGTCTTTGGTCACCAACTTTTAAGGGCTCAACCGACTACATGACACATGAATACACGTGATTGGTAAACAAGGTGCACAAATCAGTGCAATAATACTCAAGACTTCTAAAATGGAGGAGCGGTCCCTCCTAACCATACATGATTCCGTGAAGTAATCCGAGGAGATAAGAGATATATATTTACTGGTCGTAAAGGACGAAGAATTAGATCCAATGAATATTCTTAAGGAGATGAAACTAGTGTTACAGGAATTTAACGCAATCATGCCTAATGAACTTCCCGATAGGTTACCCCTCATGTGAGATATACAACATCATATTGGCTTTATCCCAAGAGCAACTCTACCCAATCACCCTCATTATCGAATAATTTCGAAAAAGTGAGAGGTCTTACAAGGGCTAGTTGAAGAACTAATTTGTATGGGTCTAATAAAAGAGAGCATGAGCCCATTTGTTGTCCCAGCCCAATTGATGTCTAAAAAGTTATAAGAATTTAATTCCAAGGAAGAGGTTGATAAACACCGATGCCAAAGGTATTTGAAGTGGGTGATATTATACTAGTTTACCTATTCAAGGACAGGTTTCCAGCTGAGACATAAAAAGTAAAGGAATATGAAGATTGACACTTATGTTGTTGATCCTCCCAACGGCATGGAGATGTCATGGAATTTCATTATAGTAGACCATTATGTGTATCATGAGCCAATTATCTATTTAATAACTCGAGGACGAGTTTTTCCAAAGTAGAGGGGACTATTAATGTAGGATGTGGCACAGAGACATTCCTAACATGACTAGATGAAAAGAGGGCAAAATGGAAGCAGAAGTAATTTATTAGATCTGTGCCTGAACCTACATAGGGCATGATGTAACTGGGCCCCATGCACATCTAGTTCGAATAAATTCAATTCGAATGGGGAGAAATTTTCATTTGAAATGTGAACCATAAATTGGCCATAACTTTTGATCCCAGTATTATTACAGGAGGCGTGACCTATCAATCTCTATTGTAATAGGCTATTTAGGGTCAACCGACCGTGTCCATCCATTTCACGAGAAAATACACACTTCCAATTCAAAAAAGGATTATAAAAGGAAAAAAATTACTATTTTTATTATTTTTGATTTTTATCATAATTTATTAGTTTTAGAGTTTTAGATTTCTATCTTTTCATAGAAATTTAATTATAATAATGCCAAGAATGCTCTAGTAAAGTTTATTTAGGACTTTTTGTTTTTATAAAAACTTATTATATCTAGTAATTTCTATTTTAGTTGAATTAAGACTTTTATTATGGTTAGAAATTTACTATTTTTGATAATTATGAATTAAAGTTTTATTTTCCTTTATTAATGGTGTAATTAAAAGTTAAAAAACATTACACATTATTCAATAAATTATTTGAGTTTTCTTTTATTATTTTTTGTAAATTCAAGAACTACCTTGCACATTTAAGGTTTTGATTATTTGAGAAAGATTGTGATCTTTCTCATCGCCTCCTCACACCCTCCCTACTTCAAAGGGTCGGTGAGGTTGGATTATTCAGTCTTATCCAATCTTACTTTATTCTAATATCAAATTCGAAATCGAATTTAAAGCTGAGTTTAAAATTCAACTTTAAACTGTTAAGAGAATTTAGAAAAAATAAGAGGAAAATTGCATGGGACCACTCACTGGTGGTTCCCCACGAGTGGGCCCCACAGGGCCATGCCCAACAAATCAAGCATCTATAACTCCATGCCCGTATAGCATGCACCATACACCAGACCAGGCATCTCATCCGCTCTGCTATTCATGGGCCATTAATCCAAATTAGCTATGATTGATCTTATCCTAACCATATGTAAAAATGAACCCCTTTTTCACTAAATGTCAGGAGTTACTTAGGATCATCCAAGCAATGTTTTTGGGACTAGGACAATTCACTACCGAATGAACAGTTTTGATCTCATTCACTTATGCCCAATGTAAACCAGTGACTTGAAGGAACCGGGGTCCACTCCTGTCATATATATATATATATAAAGAAATTGTAATTTGACCCAAATATTATTAGAAAAACTCACATATGCGTCAATGATTGATGTTGTCCAATGGTGGATGGTATAGTACCGGAAAGCGAATTGTTTCTTAGGACTCTGTAGAGAAAGCACACAAACTATATGAGTATGTCATTTTAACTTTCTGAGGCATGGATAAGAAGTAAATAAATAAAATTTAACAGATTAGTATTACACCATATGCTGATATCATATAGCCTTACAAGGTAGATAAAGATGTCATATTCTCAATAAAATCCATTGAGGGGCTCCCATTAGACACATCACTGAGCCACCTGTATGAGCACAGGGTTAGTTAAGGCCATGTTTGGAGAAAAACAATTCATGATCGATTTTCAAGAGTTTTACTTTAAAAATCAAAACGATATTAGCCTGGATACAAAAGAACTAGTTCTTTCCTGCACAACACAGGAGATCCCATTCCGTGATTTTTGGAAATTCTACTTGGGGTGTGTTTAGTTTCGCCAAATATCATGAAATTTCACGATGCTTGGTGCAACCAAACACACCCTTAAGAGCACAAATTCCAATATCAAAATTTAGTAATGTGAACGAAGACTATTAGAAGATTAATAAAAGTTAATGAACGCTGACACTCACAAATATTTCAGTGAGGTCAAGTTATAAAAACTGGATGGTATGGGACCAACGAAAGCATTGCCTTGCATACTCCTGCATCAACATTTTCAGTCTTACAAATACTCTTTAAAGAAGTATACCGTGGCATATCAAGAAAATGAGATCTGCTAAGTGCACTCGATCGCTATGCTACTCACATAGTAGGTCCCACTTGCTGGTATATATATAAAAAAAAAGGGGCGAGTGTCCACATTTAACGTACACGTGTGGCCCACTAGATGACCGATCATTGAAGGTGGTGGAAATTCCTATCCACATTCAGAACAAGATATGGCACCAAACCTGCTTTGAGTGTGGATAGAATTCCTGTCCACCAATAAAGGTTTTGTTATGCAATCCCATGCGTACCAAATGAGAAAGATAGGAGTTATTATCAGTATAGAACTCGTAAGTACTAGCTTACAAATCAGTGAGAGCCCAACTCCCAATGAAATCAGGTATTTTTCCTGTGAAGTTGTTATCAGATGCGTACCTGAAATCCAATCATATTTTCCACCGCAAATGCGGATATTATTAAATTAAAGGATCATAAATGATAGACATGGCATACAAGTAACCAAATTGAACCATCCGAAATCATGGGGCCCACAGTAGATGGGACGTAACCCCAAAATCAGATCAGCCGAATTTTTTTCATTTTAATGCTCTTTGGATTACACACCATAAGTTGTACTACTGCTGTTTCAAGAGCAATCTAAGATAGGCCCTGCGATTCCGATGGTTTCCATGCGACTTATAATCACGAGCTCTTACAAGATATTCAGGTTTCTCAAGTGGGCAAATGTTGAAGGAATCTGGCCGCTTAGCCCGCAGCTATCAATGTGTCTGTGAAAATCAAGCATAGATCATGAATCCAGTTGTACAATTTCTTATGCTATTATCAGTTAGAGGAAAAAGTAGCTGACCATTGAGTTATATTTTTAAAATGGTCAAAGCAGTTGAAATGGCTGAAAGGGTACTTTGAAAAGCCATGTAAATGCAAACAAAGCCTCCAGGGAAGGGAATTTTACTCATTCCAACAACCACTCAAGTCTAACATTTTGCTGCTACCACACCACCGTAAAACAAATCACTATTCTCGTGGTGGAGCCAACCTATAAGAAGGTTGGATGTAATTCACTGGGCAGACAGTAACTTACGATTTAGCTGGTTGGACTAAAAAGCTTCTCAGAAAGAAAACTAAAAGAAAAGAAACGAAAAAAAAAAATAAAAAATAAAAATCTACATATTAATCTCTATAAACTGGGTGGCAAATTTGAAATTCCAAATGCATCATATGATATTTCTGAAGAAGAATAATTAAATATAATAATAATAATAATAAGAGAAGTTACAGTTCTTGCAGACTTGTCAAATTCCCCAGCTCAGGTGGGAGCGAATCATTGAAGTTGTTTGAGCTTATATCCCTGAAAATAAAAAATAATTAATTAATCATTTCATAACCAAAAGCATCCTGTTTTGGCCTGAAATCACTGCAATAACCTACATCGATTTTCTGTCATTTGAGAACTGAACACGCAGATGGAATCCCACCCAAGATGATGAGGTCCTTATCATGGGGCCCAGATTGATGTATGTATTGCCAGATCATTTTATGGCATGAGCTAGCCTAAAATTAAAGCAGATCCAATTCTGAGGTGGACCATACTATAGGAAATGGTGATGATTGACCATTAATGGGCAGCATAAGTTTTGGATCAGCAGGTTTATGTTACCTTATCAACAGGTTGGATGGAAAATAAACACTACGGAAACAAACAGTATAGTGGCCCTAGGAAGTTCTTAATGGTAGGGCCTTCAATTACCACAGTTCCAAGTATGGTCTGCTTGAGATCTGGATCTTTTTCATTTTTGGGCTCATAACCTAAAATGATCCGGTAATCTGGTAAAACAGATGGATGGTGTGGATATAGATTACACACATTAAGGTGGGCCCTATGGGCCACACTGTCTTGGGTGAGTCCGGGGCCACATCTAATCTACCCCATGATGATGATCATCTAGGTCAAACAATCAGATGGGTCCGTCATTAGGTTGGCCATGCCTAGATGTTGAGTCACCGTCGATTATCCACTCATTCCAACAGTGCAGCCCACCTGTTGACAGGTCTGGCCTCATTTCTGTGCCAGGTATCTTCCTGGTGGGGCCTACCATTTTGAATGGTGTCGATTCCCCACTTGGCGGGAAAGACGTGGCTTCATGACAATATGCGATGCACCACCTGAACGATTCAGACCATTCATCTAGACGCTCCCACCGTAGATGGCCCATCTGGAAAAAAATTGTGTTTCCCTTTCCTATCAGCAATGATGATCCTCAATCAATGAGATTCTTTTCATTATGAGCTTATACTATGAAAGCTTCTAGATGAACGGTCTGGATCATCATGTGCTGAGGAGAAAGAAGGTACAGATGGGGAGAGAGTATGAGAGCAATGGGCATGCGCCCAGCTACTCTACAACAAAACTTACAGGTAGCTCAATCCAAACCGTCCAAGCAGATTGATTAAACCATCCTGACCTTTGATCAATTTGTATTTTCATTTCAAACTGTGGACTATTTTTCGTCTCAGTCTCAACCATCTACTAGTGCTCATCAATCAATCAGCCAGTGAGAATCATCTGTACAATATGGATTTTCGGTGACCCATATAAAGCAGGCCCATGATGCTTGACGTACATTTATGTCCCACGGTGGTGTGTATGCATATGATCAGCACAATGCCTGAGGGAGATAGAGAGAGTCCTTCGATCGCCCTTGTAGCGTCTCAAGTGCGGACGAATGGTTATGAACTTCGGATCACTGATGGTGATCTGGTATATGGCACAGATTCCACAGACTATAATTTTAAGTAGTCACGTGGACTCCTAGCATAGTGAGTAAACTCTGTGCAGCCCACTGTGGATGTGTGTGTCTTATCCATGCAATTCATCCTTATTTTCATATCATTTTAGGACATCAGCCCAAAAGTTAAGTACATCCGAAGATCTATTGGACCACACCAGATGAAATGGTGGGAATAATGACTTCCACCGTTGAAACCTTCTTAGGGCCTACCGGGATGTTTATTTCTCATCCAAACTTTTTACGAGGTCACAGAGACATGGATGAAGGTAAAAATCAAATATTGGCTTGATTTAAAATTTATATGGCTCCCAGGAATTTTCAATGGTAGGCGTTCAATTCACTGTTTACTGTGGTGTTGGTCCACTTGAGCTTTGGATATGTTTAAATTTTACAATCTTTCACGGAACTTAGATGATAAAATGGATGGACGGCCTGGATAAGACATACATAATAGTGGCCCCACAGAGTTTACTCAGTAAACTGTCTACCCCTACGGTTCTCTCTTTAAAGTACACGTGTCTAACATGGTCTAACATGTGGTGATCAGTACTGTTGATCCTGTAAGCTACCGTGGGGATGAGCTATAAGCCAAAATTCAGAGTGATTGGATAATGGTTAAACGTGACTGGTAACCACTCCTTTTGCAGGCCACTTATCAGACAGCTAAGATAGTCCACTCCCCCATCTATGGGATGACCCAATAAGACAGTGGTTCCGATCACAACATCTTTGCCACGTGCTACATACTGGCATTCCCCTTTTAAAAAATGGTGCACAAATTAATTTACTAAAACCTGATCAATGATTTCTGCACCACATCCTTACATGGTTAGGATCATACTATCATTGTAAATTTTCAACTATAGTCTGTTTCAGGAGCCTTAAGACGAATGAGTGGTTCAGATCATCACACACTTCACTATGAAGGATATCTTACAAGGAGATTAGATTCCGAAGGCTTCCCAGCTCTTTGGGGATGCTCGCTGATATGGCATTCATGCTAACGGAGCTGAAGGATAGGCAAAAATAAAAATAAAAATCAAAGCAAATGTTAGAGTCACAATAAGTTGCACCATAAATCAGGCACATTCAAATTACAGCTTGCACAAACATATACCTCAATCCGGACAGTCCAAAGTGTGCCCCATTAGGCTATATGCAATTTTGATGGTGCAGATTAAGGTACATATATGCTATGTTTAGGATGAATTTGGTTGCAAATATAATATACCATGTGATGTAGATTATCATATAATTCACCAATAAATAGTAGGGTGATTGCACCAACAAAATGGTGTGGGCATGATCACTGTATTTCATGTGAGGGTCCCACGCTATAGTTTAAGAGTAGCTGAGAGTTGCTATTTAACAAATACAACTATCCAATCATATGTTCAAATCGATTGTCGGCCCATAGTGGGACCCACCAAACGAAAGGTTGACTATCCTCATACCTTGCTGGACTTGTCCAACGATAATTTTGAACATGATCCACAGGTGTATAGAACCATGTCCATCTCCATACAAGCACAGTTTTGAACATGGCACAGGTGCGCAGATCCGACCTTTCTATAAGGTGGACCTCAATGATTAGATCCTCTGGATCAAAAATCATGAAGGTTTACTCCTCAAGTGGGCCAGTGTACAAATCAAACTTCTAGCTAAATCAATTTTTATTCAGCCATCCATTTGTTGTGTGTCCGCGCCAACTGGAAAAGGCTTGATCAGCGGATGGAAAGCTCCGATCCTACACATATGCCATTGTGGGACATATGTTTGCATGTGGACGGATGAGATTTGTATTCTTCATTTGTCATGCCCTTGAGATCAGTTGTGACCGTCCAAATGCTGATCAGATAATCCTAACCATCCAACAGGAGGCCACCAAGGGACGGTTAGCTAGAAAAAACCTGGTCAGTTTTCTGAGTTAAACGGTTGGAAAATTACCTCTCACGGACTTCAGATGTAATGCTTTATAAGATACAACTAATTGCACCAGATAGGTCCTTCCTCTTGCCGGGGTGGTAGACTCTGGAGTTTCAACTCCCGGTCAAGGGTTCGAGTACCCATAGGTGGTGAAATTCCAACAGCGTGAGTGTGTGGGGGTGTGTGTGCGTGTGCAAAAAAAGGACGGAGTATATAACCAAAATTCAGCTGATGAAGTAATCCTAGTCATCCAAGTGATGGCCATCGGATAAAAGGGTAAAAGTAAATTAATTAGTGTTCCGACTTCAAAGGGAAAAGTCAGATGGATCCTATCAAACTCTTGGTTTAATTTTATTTTTTCCCCTTGCGCACATGCTTCCTCCATGAATGTTTCAGAAATTTGGATGGTCTGGATTCTCCCACAACCATGCCATGTGGACAGTTAACGAGTGATAAGTAATAGCAACAGCAGGTATTTGGCTGTGGGAGAAGTTTTGATACTTACAAGGTACTCAGGGTTCATTAAATTGCCGATAGAAGCTGGCAAGGGACCCGTTATATAATTCTGTGACAAATACCTGCAACAGATATAGAAAACACTTGTTAACAAGTTTATCCTGAGTTTGCATGTAATAGACTGAACCCGATGTAGGGTCAGACCTGGCCCATCACTGCAAAATCTGGTCCGTTTACAACCATAGCCTGACCAGACCAGATGTTAACAACAATGAATTTTGACCCCTACCAGCCAAATTACTAACTGGGCCTAATCTTTTAAACACGTGCTGAGTCCAAACTCACTTGCACTCTGGCTGTGGATAGACGAATCAGATGAGTTAAATGGAACTTGTCTAAGTTAATTTGGACTCAGTCCGACCCATCCAGTTCAACACCATGAGTCACCCCTGATTGGTGTGAGTCAGGCAGAATCACTACTGACACAGGTGAGTCGTGACTCAACTCGAGAGTAGAAGACGAGTTGGCATGGTGCTCCGGCTCAACTAAAGTGTTTACATGTGGCATGCATCCGGGCTTCCAAGAGGCAATTAAATGTAAACAAAGCTTCCAGAAAGGGAATTTTACTCATTCTAACAACCACTCAAGGCTAACGTCTTGCTGCTACCATACCACCGTAAAACAGTTTTCGTCAGCTGCATTGAGACTTTCTAACTCTTTTTCTATGAGGAAAGGTTAAAAATAAAGAGTCCAACTAGTTACAGTCCACTTAGCAAATAAATTCCAATCTTTGATGTGTGTGTGACATCCATCCCAGTCCTATAAGTTGGCCTAATTATTGGGATTAGGTTTTGCAAAGATCACCACATCCTTTCATCGAGTGGACCACACTTGTATTGTATTACTTATCGATGATAAATATTGTTGTTCTGGTGCGGCCTACCTAATTTGTGAATGGGGCTGATTTTGTACGTGCAGGTTAGTCAGGTGGTGGAGCCAACCTATAAGAATGTTGGATATAATTCATTGGGTGGACGGTATACTTACGATTCAACTGGTTCGACTTAAAAGCTTCTCGTACAAAAAACTTAAAGAAAGGAAATAAATAAATAAAATTTTGCACATTAATCTCCACAATTTGAGTAGAAAATTTGAAATTTCAAACGCAAATACGAGATTTCTCAAGAAGAATGAATATAATAATAATAATAATAAGAGAAGTTACAGTTTTTGCAAACTTGTCAAATTCCCCAGCTCAGGTGGGAGAGAGTCATTTCATAACCAAAAGCATCTTGTTTTGGTCGGAAATCACTACAATAACCTACATCAATTTTTTGTCATTTGAGAACTGAACAGGCAGATGGAAGTATGCTAACTCGTGGTGCAGCCAAACCTTTCCTGCCAACGTGTTGTTTGTGCAGAACATCCTTACCATACTAATGTCAGTCATTTGATGAAGAGGAGCAGATTAGGTATGGCCCGGCCCCACCCTAGATGATGAGGTCCTTAGTCCTTACCATGGGGGCCCACATTGACGTATGCATGATTCTACATCCATGCCATTCATCCATTTGCCAGATCATTTGATGACATGAGCCTAAAAATGAAGGAGATCCAATTCTACCGTGGACCGGAAATGGTGGTGATTGACCATTAATTGGCTGCATAAGTTTTGGATCAAGCATGTTTACGTGAATTTATCAATAGGTTGGATGGAAAATAAACACTACGGAAACAACATAGTGGCCCAAGGAAGTTCTTAATGGTAGGGCCTTCAATCACCACATTTTCCTAATGTATGGTCCGCTTGAGATTTGGATCCCATGACCGGAGATGATCCGGTAATCCCATAAAACAGATGGATGGTGTGGATATAGTTTACACACATCAAGATGGGCCCTATAGTAAGGGCGGCACCCTCTTGGGTGAGGCCGGGGCCACAACTAATCCACCGCATGATGATGATCATCTAGATCAAACAATCAGATGGGTCTGGCTCAAAAATCATGTAGGTTTTCTCCTCCAGTGGACCAGCGTACAAAACAAACTTCCAGCGAAAGCAACTTCTATCCAGCCATCCATTTGTTGTGTGTCCGCCCCAACCGGAAAAGGCCTCATCAGCTGATGGAAAGCTCCGATCCAATACATATGCCATTGTGGGACATATGTTTGCATGTGGACGGATGAGATTTGTATTCTTCATTTGTTGTGCCATCGAGATCAGTTGTGACCGTCCAAATGCTGATCAGATAATCCTAACCATCCAACAGGAGGCCACCGAGGGACGGTTAGCTAGAAAGAAACTGGTCAGTTTTCCAAAGTTCAACGGTTGGAAAATTACCTCTCACAGACTTCAGGAGTCCATAATTAAGACTGTCTGCCGATGGTTGACCAGTTCCTAGCCACCAATTGGAGGCATTGGTTGTACTTATATTTATAACCGTCTATTCCCATCCTCAAAAGTCCTAGAAATCGGTGGTTATGATCATACAGACTGCTATGGTCTTTTTTGGCAAGGCACATTTCATGCCAGAGCCAACAGATCAACCACTGGATTTATCACCGCGTATGAATACGTAAAGCTTTATAAGATACAACTGATTGCATCGGATACAAACCACTGTAACAGTTAACCGCCCCTTTGAAAGTGGTGATGACTCCTTCGGATAACATGTCTTACTCATATGGAGCTATCCAGACCATTCAAATTGTGGGAAAACTGTGGATGGAGTATATATCTAAAATCTGGATGATAAAGTAATCCCAGCCATCCAAGTTATAGTCATATGGTGAACAATTAAAATTAAACTATCGATTGTTCCAAATTCAAAGGAAAAAGTCAGATGGATCTTATCAAACACTTGGTGTAATTTTTTTTCCCTTGTGTATGCTGCATCCATAAATTTTTCAGATATTTGGATGGTCTGGATCGCCCTACAACCATGCCATGTGGACGGTTAACAAGTGATAAGTAATAGCAACAGCAGATACTGTGGGAGTGTGGGGGTGTGTGTGCGTTTATTACATAAAATAAATAAATAAATAAGGATACTGTGGGAGAAATTTCAATACTTACAGGTAGCTCAGGTGCTTTAAATTGCCGATAGATGCTGGGAAGGGACCCGTCATGGAATTCTTTGAGACATCCCTGCAATATATACAGAAAACACTTGTTTACGGTTGGAAAGTTAGATCTCACCGACTTCAAGGTGTCAACAATGTTACAGTTAAGTGGTGGTGGCTCATTCACATACCATGTGGCACTCATAACCATCCAATTGATGGTCACCAGATGAATGGTTAAAAGTAAATTAACAAATGTTCCAAATTTAAAGGAAAAGTCGGATGACTCATATCAAGCTCTTGGTATAATTTCTTTTTCCTTGTGTATGCTGCATCTGCAAATGTTTCAGAGATTTGGATGGTCTAGATTACCCTACAGCCATGCCACGTGGACTATTAACGAGTGATAAATAAAAGCAACACGCTGTGGTAAAATTTTAGATACTTACAAGGTGAGCAAGGTCGTTATGTTGCCGATGAATGCTGGCAAGGGACCCGTTATGTTATTATTTGACACATCCCTGCAATATATATAGAAAACACTAGGTGACGTGTGACACGTGTACAAGATAAAGCCGCTCATCAGGTGGGGGCCCACCACATGAGTTGATCCATTGGATTTCTGAGCCAGGTAACAAAATGTGGCCCAATTGAGTGAACGTAGGACTCAGTAGGTAATAAGTTTAGCCTGGGTAACAAAATTTGGATGCGTCTGAAACTTGGTTTGACCCCTCATCGAAGTTGGACACACATAATGGATGGGTTGGATTTATGAACCATATCTCGGTGGATCCAAAAATAATTATAAATGTTTTAGTAGAGGGCAATCCCTTTCAACTTTTGTATGTACTGTGGCCCACAAAAGTCATGGATTGACTTGATTGTTAACCCCTAGGCCCACTATGGAATGGTGCATCTAACTAATGGGGTAGATGTTCGACATACATCATGGTGGGGCCCACACAGCTGGACCTCATGGGGAGTTTCCATAAGCTTGACAGTATAGAACCTTTTTCCATATACACAAAAACACACTGCTACTCTGTACTCTCTCTCACTTTTTTCACATTTTCGTTTCCTTATCCAGCCAACCGTGCCTAAGCTTCTATCTCTCTCTTTCAGGAGTAGTGTAATTCTACGTAAATCTAATCTTTAACTTTTTCTTTTTTTTTTTCTATAATTGTGTGAAAATAAAAAATTTTGAGATTTTGAATATTTAATTTGAGGGTTGGGTTGGGTTGGGTTGGGTTGGGTTGGGTCAGGAGCAACTTCACCTCGTCTTGATTTAATAACTTGTCTCGAGCTGGCCTCAAAAAGTTCGTCAAACAAGACAAGCTCAAATGGTAAACTTCAAGGTGAGCTCAAATTCGGTGAGCTCAAATTCAAAGAGACTAAGATGAGTCAAGCCAAGCTTGGCCCACCTAACTCAATGGGTTCAATGTACAACCCTAACTACGAATATCTATACTCAGGTACTTAGAATGTGTACACGTGACATGCATTAATTTAAAGTAAACCGTACAAAACATTTGACTCACTTTATTTCATGGCATATGGTCTGCCACCTGCCAAGCTGCTCATATATATGATAGGTCCCACTTGTAGCTAAAAAGATGACCAGTCATCCACGGTAACAGGAAGTGGATTGCATACTGTGTAACTGAGTACGCTAAGCCTACTGAGTAACCTCCATGGGGCACCATGTGATTTATGTATTTCATGCATTTTATCGTATAATTTGAGGGCTTAAGCCCAAAAATGACATATATGAAAAGCTTAATTGGACCACTCCACAAGAAAGAAACAGTGTGAATTGAACGGCCTTTGCTGAAAAATTCCTAAGGGCCATGGAACTTTTGGATCAAACTGATATGTGTGTTTTCCCTTTATCCATGTCTGTGTGATCTTATAAATAGATTGGATGACAAATAAACATCACGGGAGGCCCTAAGAAGGTTTCAACAGTGGAGATCATTACTCTATTGTTTCTTCTAGTGTGGTCCACTTGAGCTTTGGATATGCTTCAATTTTGGGCTCAGCCCTTAAAATGAGCTGAAAAAATGAATGAACAGCATGGATAAACCACATAAATTCATGGTAGGCCCAACGGAGTTAGTATGATTAATAGTACTAAGTAACTCAGTAGGCAACCTACTTCGAACTTGGATAACATGGCGGGAATCCCTATCCACATTTACAGCAGGATGCGGCAGGAAACCTACTTCGAACTTGGATAGAATTCCAATACACCACCAGTGTATCGTTGGAGGCCTTGTTACGCAATCAATGAGAAGATAGGAGTTATGCTGAGTTTAGGACACGTAAGTATAGCTTACAATTTGGTGAGATTCCAATTCCAATGAAATTAGGTATCTTTGTCAACTGGCTATCAGATGCCCACCCGAAATCCAATCAGATTTTCCACCATAAATATTAATAAACTAAGGGATTGGAAATGATAAACATGCCATATAAGTAACTAAAATTGAACTGTCCGAAATTATGGGGCCCACCGTAATGAGTCATGACCCCAAAATCAGATGGTTCCAACAATCCTAAGCTCTGGATAATGGGCATTAGTGATCTGTTTAATTCAAACAATTATGAAGTTTTTTTCCATTTTAATGCCCATTAAGAGCAATCGAAGTTGGAGGCCTATGATTCTTCGTATAATCATAAGTTCTTACAGGATCTTCATATTTCTCAACTTAGCAAATGTTGAAGGAATATCGCCACCTAGCCCGCTGTTACTCATGTATCTGTGAAAAACAGGCATAGATCATCAATCCAATTTTAGATAATTCTTGTGTGATTAACAGCTAGAGGAATGCTCAAACCATCTCAACAGAAGTTCAGTCTGACATATACATACAGCGTGATTTGTGTACCACTTGCTTATAGAACACCAAATAAAATTCAAGATTATTATTTATTATTATTATTATTATTATTATTATTTACAAAAACTAGAGACCACCTTATGGTCCAACCGGCTGGACTTGAAATCTTCTTAAAAAGAAAATGAAAAAGTAAATTAAAACAAAACCTACTGCATATTAATCATTACAAAATGGGTGGAAAATTAAAAATTACAAACATATCATATGGCAATTTTGAAAAAGAATAATTTAAATAAATAAATAAATAAAAATTACAACTTATGGCTGTTGCAGGCCTGTCAAACTCCCACTCCTCGTGTGGAATAAAACTAAAGTAAATGTCGTCGCTTATATCCTTGAAAATAAATAAATAATTAAAATTTGATATTTATCAATGGCTAAAACTTGTTGCTATGGTCTAGCCCACCTAATGAGTGGATGAGACTTGTTTTTGTACAAGGCTATCCTCTTGGTGGAGCCAACCAATCGAAAGGGTTGGATGTCATATGAACATAATAGGTTGGAAATAAGTCATTGACCAGGCAATAACTAATGGTCCAACTGGTTGGACTAGAAACTTAGAATGAAAAAGAATAAAATAAGATTATTGCATAATAATTACTATCCAGTTGGGTGGAAAATTGGAAATTCCAAACACATTATATGCCATTTCTGAAAAAAAATAATTAAATACAATTAGAAGAACAAAGACAAAACTTACAGTGCTTGCAGACTTGATAAATTCCCCAGCTCAAGTGGGAGCAAACCCTTGAAGCCATTAGAGCTTATATCCGTGGAAATAAATAAATAATTATTTTTTGTCATTTATCGGTAGCGAAAAAGTTGTTGTCATGGTCAGGAACATCTAATGAGCGGATGGAAATGATTTAGTACAAGCTTATATATATCCTCACGAGGCAACCAACCTATTGGAATGGTTGGATGCCACACTGACATGGGATAGTGACTTTTGTCCAACCGTTTGGACTTGAAAACTTCTTAAAAAGGAAAAGAAGAAAATAAAAATGCCACATATTAGTTACTACTAAATTGGTAAATTTAAAATTCCAAACCGATCATTAGCATTTCCGGAGAAGAATAATTAAATAGAATTAAATAAAATAATTAAAAAAAAAACAGAATTACAGTTGTTGCAGATTCGACAGATTCCCCACTTCAAAGTGGGAGCAAACCCCCTTGAAGCTAGGTTATATCCTAGAAAGAAATTAATTAATTATATTTTGTTGTCATGGTCAAGCCCATTTAATGAGTGGATGGGACTGGTTTTCGTACAAGGCTATTCTCATGGTTGAACCAACCTATCGGAAGGGTCAGATTGATGGAGTTTTTTGACTCGTGCTCGACCGGTCGTGGGCTGGTGCACAACTAATCATGGAGTCGAGCCCTGACTCGACTCAAAATCAAGCGACTTTAGGCTATTTTTCTCTGGGGTGCTCGACCGGTCGTGGATGGAGCTCGACCGGTTGTGGGTGACGCTAGACCAGTCGTGGCCTCCTCTCGACCAGTCGTGGTTACGTAGATTCGTTCTGCGATTTTGCGGATTACGGAAATCTGAGGCCTTTCGCAACTGGGATGCGAAAAGGAGTTTCCTAAAATTATAAATAGGGGTCCCTAGGATTTTTCTAAGGCATGGTGTACATGAAAAACACAAGAGGACTATTAAAGGTGTGTGTGTGTGTGTGAGGAAGCTTATAGAAGGGAGGTTATGCTCGTAGAGGTGATCTACTGTGCAATCAACATATCAGCGCTTCTACGTCCTCGTAATCGGTGAGATCTCTCCTTTTTTCTTTGTTCTCTTACTGTTTATCAACTTTTGTGTGAGTGATGAAGGTTTGATCATAGCAGGGTGTGCTTGTGATCGGTTGTAATGTTCTACTTCATAGTGGATTGTTGATATAAACGAGGTCTCATGGTTTTTACCTCTTTGAGGATTTTTCAAGTAAAAATTTCTTGTGTGGTGTGGTTTATGCTTTGATTTATTTCATTACTTTATTATTCCATAATTCTGGTTTGTTCTGGGAGGCTAGATCTTCAAGTTTTGTGCAAGGCCCCCAATAAAGTGGTATCAGAGCTAAGTTAATTGAACGGGTAGGATAGGTTTGGAATTATAGAAGGTAGCTCATCAAGGATGATCAACCTCAATGGTTCTAACTGGACCATATGGAAGGCTAAGATGGAAGACTTTCTTTATTACAAGGACTTATATTCTCCAATTTTAGGCATATCAGCAAAATCCAAGGATATGTCTGATGATGATTGGAAGAAGATGGACCAGAAGGTAGTAGGGTTTATTAGACAATGTCTGGATAATTCTGTGTTCCACCATGTGTTTACAGAGACTTCAGCCGTTAGCCTATGGCTGAAACTAGAAGGGTCGTATGAGAGGAAGACAGCTGGTAATAAAAATTTTCTGATAAGGCGACTTGTGAATCTCAAGTTCAAGGATGGTGATTTTGTGGCCGAGCACATTAATGAGGTTAACAATATAGTGAACCAACTCTCCTCTATGAAGATGATCCTGGATTATGAATTGCAGGCTTTGCTTTTGCTTAGTTCCTTGCCTGACAGTTGGGAGACATTGATGGTGTCTCCAAGTAGCTCCGCGCCAGATGGAAAGATATTCATGGAACATGTTACTAGCTGTCTCTTCAATGAAGAGATAAGGAGGAAGTCTCAGGGGTCTACTTAGCAAGAGGCCCTTGTGACACAGGAATGAGGGAGAGGAAAGAACAGGAAGGGCGGAAAGTCCCGAGATAAATCAAGAGGCAAGTTGAGTAACAGAAAAGATGTTAAATGTTGGAATTGTGGCAAGAAGGGCCACTATAAACATGAATGTCGTAAGGCTAAGAACGACAAGAAAGAAAAAGGAAAGGAGAAGGAAGATGAATCAGATTTTACTGGGGTCGCTTCAGATGGCGACGTTGTAGTTATTCTTTCTGCAGTTCATGATGTATGTCTCACGGCTACGAGTCAGGATACCGACTGGGTGATAGAATCGGGAGCCTCTTTTCATGCAACTCCGTGCAAGGATTTCTTCATAAGGTACAAGTCAGGTGACTATGGGACCGTGAAAATAAGAAATTTTGGTGTATCGAAGATCGTAGAGGTCGGTGATATTTGTATGAAAACTGATGTGGACTGCACACTAGTTCTTAAGGATATGAGGCATATCCTATACCTTCACCTCAACTTGATGTTGACGAGAAAGCTGGATAATGATGACTATGAAAGCCGGTTTGTTAGTAGGCGCTGGAAGCTCATCAAGAATTCATTAATCGCAACCAGAGGAAAGAAGTATTGCACCATGTACAAGACAAGTGTTAGTGTATGCAAGGGTAGGTTGAACGCAGCGGAAGATTCAGCTATTAACATGTAACACAGTTGTCTAGGTCACATGAGTGAAAAAGGGTGTCAGCTACTAGCGAGGAAGCGGCTCCTTCCAGACATGATAGGTATGCCTCTCAAAACCTGTCTTGATTGTTTATCAGGGAAACAACATAGAGTTTCATTTATTAAAACTGTTTCTCATGTTAATAAAGTATGTGCATTATATTTAGTTTATTCTGATATTTGTGGTCTTATGAGAACAAAAACCTTGGGTGAGGCATTGTATTTTGTCACTTTTATAGATGATGCATCTAGGTGGGTTTGGGTTTATACTTTGAAATTCAAGGATGAGGTCTTTAGTATGTTTAAATTATTTCATGCTATGATCGAGAGAGAGACAGGTAGATCATTGAAGTGCATCCGCACTGACAATGGTGGTGAATACATTAGCGACTTTAACGAGTATTATAAGTCCCTGGATATACGGCATGAACAGACGGTTCCCAAGACCCCCTATCATAATGGTGTATCTAAGTGAATGAATCGCACCATTGTAGAGAGAACCAGATGCATGTTATCCCATACGAAGTTGTCCAAGATGTTTTGGGGAGAAGCAATGCACATGGCGGTGTATTAGATAAACATGTCTCCATCAGCCTCGTTGAATGGAGAAGTACCTGAGAAGGTGTGGACTGGACAGGATCCATCGTATAGTCATCTCAGGGTGTTTGGATGTAGGGTATTCATCCACGTACGAAAGGACAAGAGGTCCAAGCTCAATATGAAGATCAGGCAGTGTGTGTTCTTAAGGTACGGTGATGAAAAGTTTGGTTACAAATTGTGGGATCCGATCGAGAAAAAGCTTGTCAGGAGCAGAGATGTGGTTTTCTTTGAAGATCAGTGTATAGTAGACATTGGTAAGCCAGAGAAGAAGATGGGGGAGAGCTAGATGACATGGATTCGATTATTCCTCCCATGATGCTTGATAACGGGGGAGTATAGTAAGATGCAGAGGACGAGGGAGTTCCTTTAGAAGATGGACTAGGGGAGTAGCCCCCACTTGATCCACCTGTTGAGCCACAGGTGAGGAGGTCATCTAAGGACAGACAGCCGTCCAATGGGCACTCACCGCATGAGTATATTATGCTGACTGATGGGGGAGAGCCAAAAGATTATTCTGAGGCCCTAGCCGACGAGCATAAGGAGGAGTGGTTGAAAGCTATAAAAGAAGAGATGAAATCCTTACATAAGAACCACACCTATGATACGGTGAAACTGCCTAAGGGAAAGAGCTTTGACCAACAAGTGGGTGTTCAAAAAGAAGGTTGAGCAGAAGAATTCACAGACGAGGTTCAAGGCCAGACTTGTGGTAAAAGGGTTCGGTCAAAGGAAAGGCATAAACTTTGGGAGATATTCTCACCAATGGTGAAGATGACTTCCATACGGGTGTTGTTTGGGTTAAAGGCTAGCATGGATCTGGAGATAGAGTAGTTGGACGTTAAAACTGCTTTCCTCCATGGTGACATGGAAGAAGAGATCTACATGCACCAATCAGAGGGGTTCAAAGTTAAGGACAAAGAGCATATGGTGTGTAGGCTGAGGAAGAGCTTGTATGGGCTGAAACAAGCTCCACGGTAATGGTACAAGAAGTTTGATTCATTCATCTTATAGCATGGGTATGACAAAACAGAGTCAGACCACTGTGTGTTCACGTGCAAGTTTTCAGATGGTGATTTCTTAGTTCTACTGTTATACGTTGATGACATGCTCATCATGGGAAAGGACATCAAGAAGATCGATAGGTTGAAACATGAGTTGGGCAAGTCGTTTGCGATGAAAGACTTGGGCCCAGCTAAACAGATCCTAGGAATGGAGATAACCCGTGACAGAAGTAGCAAGAAGCTTTGGCTGTCATAAGAGCTATATATTGAGAGAGTCCTAGAGCGGTTCAATATGAATGCAACGAAGCCGGTCAGTACTCCACTGGATGGTCACTTTAGATTGAGTGACAGGTAGTGTCCCAAGACGAAGGTAGAGGTGGAAAAGATGCAGAAGATACCCTACGCGTCTGCTGTAGGAAGTTTGATGTATGTTATGGTTTGTACACACCCAGACATAGCATATGCGGTTGGTGTTGTCAGCCAGTATCTTGCCAATCCTGACAAAGAGCATTGGGCAGTGGTGAAATGGATACTGCGGTATCTAAGAGGCACATCCAGGTTGACCTTATGCTATGGTGACAAAAAAATTATATTAGAGGGCTACACAGATGCAAATATGGCATGTGACATAGATTCTAAGAAGTCTACATTGGGGTTCATGTTCACGTTTGCAGGGGGAGAGGTTTCTTGGCAAAGCAAGTTACAGAAGGTCGTAGTATTGTCTACGACAGAGGCCGAGTACATTGCAGTCACAAAGGCATATAAAGAAATGCTTTGGATGAAAAGGTTCTTACAGGAACTTAGCCTGAAGCAGGAACAGCACGCGGTCTATTACGATAGTCAGAGTGCTATAAACTTGAGCAAGAATCCAAGTCGAAGCACATAGAAATTTGGTATCACTGGATCAGGGATACTTTGTAATAAAATGTGTTATATCTTGAGAAGGTCCACATAGACAATAATGGGTCAGACATGATGACCAAAGCTTTGTTCAAGGGCAAGTTTGAGGTTTGTAGAAACCAGGATGGCTTGAACAAGGTAAATTCCTCCTAGGTTAAAAAGAGAGAGATTTGATGGGATTTTTTGACCCGTGCTCGATCGGTCGTGAGCCTTGCACGACCGGTCGTGGGCTGGTGCTCAACCAGTCGTGGAGTCGAGCCCTGACTCGACTCAAAGTCCAGCGACTTTGGGCTATTTTTCTCTAGGGTGCTCGATCGATCGTGGGTGATGCTTGACCGGTCGTGGCCTCCTCTCGACCGGTCGTGGTTACGCAGATTCATTCCGTGATTTTGCGGATTGCGAAAATTTGAGGCCTTTCGCACCCGGGATGCGGAAAAGAGTTTTTTAAAACTATAAATAGGGGTTCCTAGGGTTTTTCTTGGGCATGGTGTACATGAAAAACACAAGAAGGCTATCAAAGGTGTGAGAGAGAGAGAAAGAGAGAGAGGAAGCTTGTAGAAGGGAAATTATGCTCGTGCAGGTGTTCTACTGTGCAATCAACATCTCTGCGCTTCTATATCCTCGTAATCAGTGAGATCTCTCCATTTTTCTTTGTTCTCTTACTATTTATGCACTTTTGCATGAGTGATGAAGGTTTGATCATAGAAAGGTGTGCTTGTGATCGGTTGTAACGTTTTACTTCATAGTGGATTGTTGATCTAGACAAGGCCCCGTGGTTTTTACCTCTGAGAGTTTTCCACGTAAAAATCTCTTGTGTGGTGTGGTTTATGCTTTGATTTATTTCATTGCTTTATTATTTTATAATTCTGGTTTATTCTAGGAGGCTGGATCCTAAGGTTTTGTGCAAGACCCCCAACACAGATGTCGTATATGAATATAGGTTGGAAATAAGTCATTGGCCAGACAATAGCTAATGGTCCAACTGGTTGGATTAGAAACTTAAAATGAAAAAGAAGAAAATAAGATTATGGCATAACAATTACTATCAAGTTGGGTGGAAATTTTGAAATTCTAAACACATTATATGGCATTTCTAAAAACGAATAATCAAATACAATTAGAAAAACAAAGTCAAAACTTACAGTTCTTGCAGACTTAACAAATTCCCCAGCTCAGGTGGGAGCAAACCGTTGAAGCCATTGTAGCTTATATCCCTGAAAATAAATAAATAATTATTTTTTTTGCCATTTATCAGTGGCTAAAAATTGTTTTTATGGTCCGGCGCATCTAATGAGTGGATGGAAATTATTTTAGTACAAGGCTATCCTCAGGGTGCAACCAACGCATTAAAATGGTTGGATGTCACACTGACATGATAGGTTGGAACTTCAATCAGTAGGTGGACAGTAACTTATAGTCCAATTGATTGGACTCGAAAGCTTCTCAGAAAGGAAAAGAAGAAAATAAAAATGCCCCATACTAGTTACAACTAAGTTGGTTGGCAAATTCAAAATTCTAAACATATCATCAGCATTTCTGAAGAAGAATAATTAAATACAATTAAATAAAAAACAACATAACAACAGTTGTTGCAGCCTTGACAGATTCCCCAGCTCAGGTGGGAGCAAACCCTTGAAGCCAGCTTCCCTTATAATCCTGAAAAAAATTAATTAATTATATTTTGTTATTTATCAATTCCTAAACTTTATTGTTACAGCCTGGCCCACCTAATGAGTGGATGAGAATATTGATTTTCATGCAAGGCAATCCTCACCTATTAGGAGGATTGGATGTCATTAGGAAATGATAGTAACTTGTGGTCCAACTAAGTGAACTTGAAAACTACTTGAAAAGAAAAGGAAAAAATAAAAATAAAAATCACTGTCTAATAACCACTACTAAGTTGAACGGCAAATTCAAAATTCCAAAAACATCGTAAGGCATTTCTAAAGACAAATAATTAAATAGAACTAACCCCCCCAAAAAAAAAAGAGGCCAAAACTAACTGTTGTTGGTAACCTCTGAACATATTGTAGCTTTAATATTTTTGAAAATAAATAACTAATTAGATTTTGTTATTGCCAATGCTAAAAATTGTTTTTGTTCTAGCCCACCTAATGAATCAATGGGAATGATTTTCGTACAAGGCTATCCTCCAGCCAACCTCTTAGTAAGGTTGGATGTTATAAGGACATGATGAGATGGAAATAATTCATTGAGTAGACAATAGCTTATTGTCTAACTGGTAAGATTTAAACCTTCTCAAAAAGAAAAAGAAGAAAATAAAAATTGATGCCAATTAATAACTATGAAGTTGGTTGGAAAATTAAAAACTCCGGACATATCCATGGCACTTCCAAAGAAGAATAAATAAATAACAGAACTTACAAGTGCTCCAGACTTGGCAAAGCCCCTATCTCATGTGGGAGCGAACCATTGAAGTTATTGTAGCTTATATCCCTGTAAATGAATAATTAATTATGTTTTGTTATCTATCGATGGCTAAAATTTGTGGTTATTTATCAAGTTGGAGCAAACCAAAGTGGTTATTTGGCTTATATCCCTAAAAGTTAATAATTATTTATTTAATCGTAGGAATAATTGGAAACCCTGCAATAACCTTCGTCATTTTTCTATCATCTGAGAAGTGAATGTGCAGCTGGAAATAAGCTTACTTGTGGTGCAGCAAAACCTTTCCTGTCAACATGCCACTTGTGTAGAGTATCCGTACCATGCCAATGGTAGGTCCCATGATGAAGATCATCTAGCTTCGAGAATCATGCGGGTCCGATCATTAAATTGGCCATGCCTGAATGTTGAGTTAGACCCTCCGTTATCTACTCATTCCAACAGTGCGACCCACCTAGTGAAAGGTTTGGCCTGATTTTCGTGCTAGGTATATCTACAGTGGAGCTTATAAGTTTGAATGGTTTGGATTCCCCACAGAAATGGCATCTTGGCATGAAAGATGTGGCTTCACGACAAGATGTGCCCTACTGATTAGCTTTGAATATGGCACAGGTGCTCAGATCTGAGCTTTCCATAAGGTGGCCTCACTGATTAGATCTTCTAGCTCAAAGTGGGCCACGGTGTACAAAACAAACTTATAGCTAAAGCATTTTTTCCAGCCATCCATTTGTTGCGTAACTACCCCAACGGTGAAAAGGCCTGATTTTCAGACTAGAAGATCTTTGCAACGTCATCAGCGGACAAAAATGCATGCCCCTATCCTACACGTATGTCACTGTGGGACATGCGATTGCAAATAGACGGATGAGATTTGTATTGTTCGTTTGACGTACCCTAGAGATCAATCGTGATATTCCAAATGATGCTGATCAGATAATCCTAACCATCCAACTGGAGGCTTCAAATTGATGGGTTAGAAAGAAACTGGTCCGATTTACATATTCAACTGTTGCGCAATTAGATACGATTTCCCCCTCGGTGAGTTTTGGTGCATGAGCCATCCAGAAGGGGCCCATGGTTAGGACGGTCTGCAGATGATTTATTTATAAAAGACACGTTGCATTGGGTGTATCCTAGCCAGCAATTGAAGGCATTGGTGGACTTTTATTTATTACTGTTCATTACCATCCTCAAAAGTCCTTGAAATCGATGGCTAGGATCATCGGACAGGTGCAGTACTTTTTGGTGCGGCAAATTCCCGGCCAGGCCCAACAGATCAACCAGCGGACTTATCACCGTGTATGAAAGTGAAAATCTTTATAAGATACAACTGGTTGCACCAGATACAAACTATCCGCCATTAGGAAAGTGGTGGTGACTTATCCACCTACCATGTGGCACTCGCGTGCAGCTATCCAGACCATCCAAATTATGGGGAAACTTTAAATGGGAGCATATATGTAGAATAGAGCTGATCAGTGGTCCGGATCACCTAACAAAATCAGCAGATATTTTGGTGCATAGAAATTGGATGCTTACAGGTAGCGCAGGTGCCTAAAATTGCCGATAAATGGTGGCAGGGAACCCTCTATGTAATTGTTTGACAGAACCCTGCAATACATAGAAAAGACTTGGTGACACATGACACGTGTACAAGACCAAAGCCATTCATCAGGTGGAGGGCCAATTTGTAGATTCCCTAGGTAACAAACAGAGCTTTTTTACATGTGTGGGCCACCCCAGGAGTAGATCCGAATTTCTGAGCCAATAATCTAGTGTGCCTGATTGAGTGAGCTTAGGACCCAGGAAGGCGAAGAATTTTAGCCTGGGTTTGCATGTAATAAGCTGGCCTGACCGGAACAGTTCAGAATCCGGGCCTAAGCCAACCTAAGACCCACCCCTGAACATCCCTGGCTCAACCCTTATAGGTATTAATAGCAATGAGCTTAACCCTAACCAGTCCAATTACTAACCAGGCCCAATCTTTTAAACGAATCAGATGAGATAAATGCATCTCGTCTGAGTTGATTTGGATTCAGTCCGACCCATCCAGTTCCACAGCATGACTCACCCCTCAGTGGCGTGAGTCAGGCCTACTCACTCCATACTTGAATGAGTGGCGCGAGTCAGGCCTATTCACTCCAATTTTTGAATGAGTCACGGCTCGACTTGTGACCGGATGGCACAGTAGTCCGGTCCAATACTTTACTCTGCGACATTGTGAGCACCCATACTCAGGCACCCAGAATGTGTACATGTGGCATGTAATAACTCAAAGAAAATGGCCAAAAATAAAGACCCAGTGAAGATAATTTCTTCTTTAAAGTTGGATTGATTGAATGATCATAACCTTTGATTAATGAATACTTTTCCTTAGAATTCAGACCATTGAATGACTTTCATTTCAGCTCTGCATCGGATATCCACCAAGCGGCCACTCAAGAAGCTTAAAAAGCCTAGGTTTTGATCCAAAAACCATTTAAACTGGGTCCCAATATTTGGACAGTTAATCTTAGTTACTCATACTCCAGTTTTACAAAATCTTAATGCCTGAGTTTAAACTACAGCACTCTGCCAGATCATCAAACCGTTTCTCATACAAGTATCTCAGTAATAACAACCGAAAAAAGGACGGTAGATCCGTACAATTTTGTAAGGTATGACAGGCTCAGGAGCTCTTCCGGAATTACCCGCCGTCTCTCCGTCGAGTACCCCCGCACACTCCTGGAAGTAAAAAGTGCAAATATAAGTATGGGCCGAAGGCGTACCTTGATTGGTAGTCCGCTAACCCTTTAGGCACACGTGGCATATATGCTCAATGATCCAAGCCATTCATCTGGTGGTTCCCTCTATGGATGAGCCATCAAATTGATCAGAAAATCCTAAACAGGCAAGGCCCACCAGATGTCCTACTTGATTAATAATATTTTGGTATCAAGTTGGCATATCTGAGTGTGTACGTACATTTCGGTTATGTGGCAGGTGCCTGATGGGCAATAACATTTGATCCCAGGGTCGCTGATTGTTGATGCATTAACGGCAGTCCCACTACATGGGTTTCCACTTATGTTCCATTCATCAGACGGAGCAGAAAGACCCCATTGTTGGAAAATGGCATTAAGAGCTCTCTCTGTCCATACACATGAAAAAAAAACAGAAAAAAAAAAGCGCTACGGTAAGCCCATGGGAGCCATCAAAGGGCAAGAAGAGGGAAATTTGAAAAAGGAGCTAGAAACAACCATGTGTTCCAACTGTAAGGCCCACATGTGATGTGCATGTGGAATAGAGAAAGTGAATCTGGTGTAACTCCTCACTATGCGTCCCAAGAATCATCCACAATGAAAACTCAGTGGGACATGGGAGGGGGAATGCACAATCACCCCTAAAACATACGTATTCACTTGTTGTATCCCATCTAAATTTAAGAATAGGTTGGTTTCCTTATTATGCCTTCATCTTAGTAGGATTCACATGATGACCGGGTTGGATGACATATAAACAACATCCTCCACCCCACATTCCATTTGGCAGGCATCCCCATCATCCCCCACTTTTCCCCTTTGTTGTGGCCCACCTGAGTCATGATCAGGCTGAATTTGTAAGTAGGTCTACAGTTAAGGGATGCATATAATGGACTAGTTGGATGGAACTCACACATAATAGTGGGTCCCACAATCTAGAACTTATGGTAACTAATGTCCCACAGCATGATATCATTTCCGGAGCACAATTAAATGACATTCAGGTTCACAAGTGCTAATGTGGTGTTTTTTTGTCCCATCAATAGCGGGGCCCTCATATGTACGGATTGTATATTTTCCCTGCTGGTACGGTTGCTGATGAGAAAGGGTAGCGGATTGCGTACTGAGTAACTACTACGTACACTCTGTGGGGTCCATGTCTGTGTGATCTTATGAACAGGTTAGATGATAAATAAACATTATTGTGCGCCTGATCAAGGTTTCAACTGACAAAATCATTATTCTCCGTGTTACCTATGGTGTGGTCCACTTGAACTTTGGATATGCTTCAATTTTAGGCTCAAACCCTTTAAATGATATGAAAAAAACTGATGGACGGCATGGTTATATAAACCACGTACTTTCATGGTGGGCCCAACTGAGTTTACTCAGTATGATGAGATCTTACCGAGTAACTCAGTCAGCAGTCCGATTTCATGAGAAAGACCCCATAGTACCTCCTGCTCATCGGCACGTGCATGATTCTATAAATGCTGAGCCATGGTTTGATGATTAAGACCGTCCATCAAATATCATGAACAGTGGATGGGAGATGCCCTAAAAATCTCTAAGATTGTAAATCCAATTCCATGGATGGCTTGAATAGCATGCCCATGTGCCACTTTGGCTCATGTGGTTGCGCTTAGGTGAGATTCCTTCTTTTTTTGTTAGCTTGTTAGTACACCGACTGTAAGTTCACATTTCAATGTTAACCACCCCCTTTAGGGAATCCATACCAACACCTCAGCATTGAAACCGTAGGTGAGATTCCTTGCACATGTGGGTGGACCAGGGATCCTCTCGTCCCGTTCTTAAATATCCATATCGGCCATGGTCATGTAGGTGGCCACAGTCCAATTGAACAGCTCCATTGCACCAGGTCAGCGTCATAGAGTCGGAAGGTATGCAGTCCACAGCTTTATTTTGGACTTGGGTAGGCCACACGATTTGTTTGATTAAGATAACGGAAAGAATATTCGAAAAGCCCAATCACGCTCAGCCACGTCATAATTGACCTTTTTATGTTTGCTATCTCATTCACCGTACATGGTGTCCATATTTTCCCACATGGGCCATTCAAATCTTGGGTCCCACTTCGATTTAAAATTGGTCGAAATTAGAGATGATCAAACCAACTTTATCATCTTGTTTTTCTAGTTGAATTTGGACTGTTGATGTTTTGTTTCCATTCATCCATTTGATTTCCACCAATTGGATTATTGGGACAGTTCAAGTAATTATTGCAATCCAATCTTATAATGCATCCAAACACAGCCTAAGCATCTCTCCCCGGACCATGATGTGATCACTTGCGATTTCGTGGACACGCAATTACTTTTATCTCCCTGTATACGTTTGTATATATACCATATGGACTGGATTGGATATGATCCAATAGCCCCACCATGATGTATGTGTTTTATCCATACCGGCCATCTATTTTTCAATGTCATATTATGGTATTGGCTAAAAAATGAGATGGATCCAAATCTTTAATAGACTATGACACAAGAAAATAGTGGTGATTGAACACTCACCGTTAACAACCTACAGGGCTCACTATTATGTTTATTTACCATCCGTTGACTAGGTCACATAGACCTAGACGAAGGGAAAACACAAATATCAACTTGATTAGATCTTTTTATGGTCCTGAGAAAGTTTTCAACGGTAATTCCCATTGTTTCTTATCATGTGGCCAACATGCGTCTTAGATCTGCCTCATTTTAGCTTCATATCATAACATGATCTGTAAAAATGGATGGACGGAGTGGATTTCTTGCAAACATCACGGTGGAGCCCACCTATATTCTGGCACGAAATTCCAGTTAAAACCTTTGGTAGGAATCAACATCTGATTTTAGTAGAAGCTTATTTTCTGGTGTGCCAGATACCACCTCGGTGATGTGTTGGCGTCACTAAGTTATGAGATCACCAAAAGCTGAAAGTGGTTGAAACTATGGACCCACCTGAGAAGCTGCAAGGAGCAAATATTCCGTACGTGGACCACACCACATGAATTTTATATCAAGATCCAACAAATGAAGTAAATTCAAATCTTATGTGGACCACGTCATGGGAAAAAGTGGTGATTGAATACCCACCATTAAGAACATCCTGGGGAGTAGTGTTTATTTTCCATCCAACCTGTCAGTAAGGTCACAAAGACCTAGACAAAGGGACTACACAAATATGAACTTGATCCAAAACTTTCATGGCCCACGAGAAGTTTTTAATGGTTAATCACCACTACTTCATGTGGTTTAGTCCACCTAAGATTTGAATCTACTTCATTTTTAGCATCACGTCATAAAATGAGTTGTCAAAATGGATGAACAGTGTGAACACAGATAGGTTTTCAGACTTTAAATTCAGATTTCAAATATATATATATATGAAAAAGAAATTTTAGATTCCACCGCTATGCATGTGGTGTATGGAAGATACAAAACATCTATCTGGTGGCCCACAGCATCGATGGCCTCGGCCCAAAAAATTGCACCACCCACTTGATCTACAAACCAAATGGTCACAGGCAAAAAATGATGAAAAATGATAGGCAACAGGGTAAAATTGCAATCCCCAGATACTTGCAGTTGTCTAATTGAGACAACTTTTGGTCCATGGTCCATATATAGTACAGACCAGAAGATGGATGGTTGTGATTGCATTTTCCTCCATCTGATGCCTTGACGCATGGGAAAAAATAATAATTCAATTTCAACTTGATGGCCTTCATGTCATCTAAGCCATATTCCAATTAATTGGAGTTGGCTACGTGACGAATCCTGTTCAGCACAGGATTCATAAGAAATGCCAGCAGCCAACCTACGAGAAGCCTGGTCCTTTTTCTAGGTATGAGACCAGCAGCAAGAGCCAAGGCTCCCAGTGGCTAAGATCTCAGATAATTCACATTTCTACTTCATTAAGTAAAAGAAAATATATCAAAACAAAGTGACACTTGGTTTCAATCAAATGATTCAAAACAAGAGAAAATAGAGTTCATGTTAAGAAGAAACTCTAAATTTTCATAATAGAGATTGGAATTCCAAGGATGCATACCTTCATCTGGGTTTGTAAAATTAGCTCGAGCTTGAACTTTGCATCTCTCTACGAAACGCATGAGGTGTATGCACCAGAAGCAAAAGGCAAGCAGTGTATGCGATGGAGATTTTGGCATGGACCTTTTCATCATTCCAGGCACAGGTGTACTGTAGCTATGGAACTTAAAATCCCAGAATCCTTTAATATATAGATGTGTTTTTCCTTTTATTACAAGAGTCACCTCCTATAATATCTTTTTTATTTTATTTTTTTTCTCTTGTTATTTCTGTGTTAGAACAATTCCACGTGCTCACCCGTTTATTTAGTAGCTGGTAGTATTATCCTTTTCTTACCTTACCTCATGAACTGAACTCTAATTACTCTTCGGTAAGTCCATTGATGTGGCCATCTTACCAGCTGTTGGCTTTGAATTGACTACAGAGTGTCCACTAGAGTACGAAATGACTAAGACGGGAAGAAAGGAGAAGACCGCCGCCTTACATGACTTCCTGTAAAAAAGATAATATTTCTTCCTTTTTCTCGCCATCTCATCTGATTAAATGGAGACGAACTTCATGCTGCAGTGGGACATGGGCACTGAGAAATTGTACCTATAGCATGAAAGTAACTCAACTTAAACTGCCAAGATGTAGGTCATCACTTCAGATGAATTGTAAGCTAAAAGAAAAGAGAATATATATATATATAATCAATTGGTGGACTTTTATTGGAAGGTTGAGATTTAACAAAAAAAAAAAAAAAAATGAAGAAGAAGAAGAAGAAGAAAGAAATGGTCCGGATTCAGCAACGAGTGCCCATGAACCAGAGATTAATACTATTAAAACAATATGATAGTTAGGATGATGACCTATCTAGGACAGTATCCCTTGATTTATTGTACACCAGGTGTATAGTTTCTGAGTGCCTGCTTATCAACCATCATAGTCGGCTGGAGTATCAAACGCCTCTTAATCAAATGGAAACTCATGTGTAAATAAATGGACGTTAAAAGAAATTGACAAACAATTCACCTTCAAAATGCATGTGTTGCCCACTGGATGAGTATATTGGCTAGATTTTATGATGTAGAGCGGGTCGCGGACAGTTACATGGCCAAGATGGATCAGAAAAGGCCCGGTCAATGACAGAAGTGATCTAGACCATCGGACCTTCAATCGAGGGTGTCTCACAATTCGGAATGAGTTATCTGATGTAAAATATATGATTTTAGGGTAGAATGAGCTACTTTAACCAACCAACCCCGCTATGTCAGGTTGCGCAAGCCGGATTTGCGAAATACCCCTAGATCGATGGTCGTTTCCGTGTTTTAATTTCGTTTTTACTATAAAATAGTAAGTTTTAATTTGATTATAACTCTTCATCCGTTGGGCTTTAGGAGTTGTGTCCAACATGAAAAGAGCTTAGAAAAATTAGGAGAATGGTTTGGTGAAGCCAAATAGGACACTTACTATTTTTAGCCGAAAACCTTACGCACTAGTAAACATCACGACCATCTATAAATAGTAAGTTTACTATTTATAGTAAGTCGTGGATTCTATGAGTTTTAGTTGTAGTTTGATTCTGATTTCTTCCCATTGCTTGGTACCTCTGTTTAAAAGGTTGTGAACTCATTTTTATGAATTAATTAATCAATTTTGAATTTATTAGAATTTATTTTTATTTTCTGCTTTCTTTCCTCGTGGATTTGAGAAGTCTCTCTGAGGAGTCCAAAGAAGTTCCATGGATTCAGAATATTTATCCTCTTGAGGAAGACGATGCTCGACCTCACGTCCTTCCCTGCCTCATTTTACCACAGGCCTAGGTGAGCAGCGGTTATAGTCTCTTACACGTGTTTCTCCACGACACATGTGAGCAGCAAGTATCATGGCATCTTTGTTGCATGTGTAGATGATTGCCATGAAGACTGTAAATGGACGGTTGAAGAAATGAAAATATTGGGCCACACACATTTCAACAGCCTCGGAAAGGGGAAAGAGGTGCTAATCATATATAAGGTATTTCTACCAGACTTAGATTGCATATTGACGCCACTCTCAGTAGCTACTCACTACTGGATGGTGTTGTGAGCCCACCATGATGTATGTGTTTTATACATGCCATCCATCCATCCATTTTTCCAGATCATTTTAGGGCTTGAGCCCAAAACTGCAACAAATCTAAATCTCATGTGAACCGTACAGAAAAAATGGCGATTGAACACCACCATTAAAAATTTGTAATTGAGGGCTGGAAAAGCATTGGATTAAGCTTATATTTATGTTTTCCATTCATGTGGGACTGTTTGACTTAATCAACAAGTTTGATGGAAAATAAATATTACAATAGGCCTTAGGAAGTTTTTAATAGTGAGCCTTCAATCACCATGGTTTTCTGTGGTGTGGTCCACTTAGATTTGAATCTGCCTCATTTTTCAGTTCATGCCATATAATAATGATCCAAAATTGATGAACGAAGTGGACAAAACATATACATCTTGGTTGGACCCACAGAGTAACATCCAATAATGTCAGTATGCAATCCACGTTCATTTCTAGTAATGATTGAAGAATTTGTTTTTCTCCCATTCGATAAGCAATCTAGCTACAATCAGATCCCTCATCGAAGTCTTCTCAGTGATGATTGAAGGTAAGTGTTGAATCACACTTGTAATTTAAAGCATTAATAGTTTCTATTCCAAAGTTTACGAGCTTGTATGCTTGTTTAGGTTTTTCGACAGTTTTTCCTAAAACCTTAACACTTTAAGCGTTAAGTCGGGACGAATTATTACATAAGTACGGATCATTATTCCTAAGTTGTCATTTATCGAATCTTGAGAGTTTCAGTTAATGATTCATGTTTGTGAATGAGTTGATGCATGGTAAATTGTCTATGTTTTAATTTTAATTGCATATCGGGCTAATTCTGACTTCTTTTTTTTTTTTTTTTTTTTTTTTTTTTTTTTTTTTTTTTTTTTTTTTTAAGTAGGCTCATGCCACTAATTCATTAATCACAAAAACTTACAGTCCTTCGAGTGGGTCCCAACAAAAAGATACGGGTCTCACCTATCATGTACCCCCTGACTGAGCTAAAAACAAAAGAAATTCTTAAAAAAGGAAAGAGAAGCAACTAATTACTTCCCTAAATGAGCCGAAAGCCCAATAGGCCTAAGTTGAAAAATGAATCAACATCAAAGATTTCTAAAAGACCCTAAGCCTGTATTGTCAAAAACTAGCAAACCCCTAACTAACCTCGGAAGGAGAGAGCGGGAATTGAATATCATTTCTGGGCACCCTTCACTAGCTAGCCTCGCCAATGCATCGGCCACTAAATTCCCTTCATGATAGATGTGGCTAAAAGAAAGAATGAGTCTCCGCCTTATTTGCTAAATTACTCCCATGGTGTGCTAAATATTCCAGGGAGTGGGGGCTGAAGGGTCCCCTGTCACTTCTACTATGAGCTTGGAATCTGATTCCAGTACAATATTAGTTAACCCAAGGTTAGAACAAATGATCAACCCATCCAACATGGCCTGAGCTTCCACAATAGTGTTTAAAGCTACATTATAGCTTCTCGAGATTGCAAAGATGAAATGACCCTAGCAGTCCCTATAGACACCCCCGCCACCACTCTGGCCTGGATTACCTCTTGAAGAGCCATCTATGTTAAGCTTCAGCCAGTCTTTTGGAGGCTTGGCCCATCTGACAAGAATTGGCTTCCTTCCATCAGACACAGAGGGATTGTTTATTTTAAGAAGCTGGAGGGTGATAGATTCAGATAGGGATTTCTTGTCAGGGGCAGGAATGGAAGGGGCGATCTCTCTCAGCCAATATGTGACTTTATGAATGATCGAGCTAGCTGACATGACTTTGCCCTCGAACCGGGCTAAATTTCTACTTAGCCAAATTTCCCACATAATAAAGGAAGGGACAATGCCAATGAGCGTCTTGAACCTGGTTTTAGAGCTAGCCTTTGTTGCCCATTGCTGAAATTTGTGAAAGAGAGATTGGTTTTGGATGAAAGGAATGTCAAATAGCTTGTAGAAAAAGTTCCAAACAAAGCTTGCTATGCAACCTTGACAAAATAGTTGATCAGCATCCTCCAATGCATGAGCGGGCTGGCTTGAAACAGAGTTTGGCTGATGACCCCTAAAGTTCCTAGACGACGGGCGATCAGCTGCATGGTTGGCTGAGACATAGTTCGGGTCCCCTGAAGCCCGAGAGAAGTGAGGTGAAAGGAACTGAGAGGGGAGGATCGGGTGAGTTATCTGAAAATCTCGACACCATGGAAATACCAACTCGTTGCACCGTTGCATCAATAGGGACAACACAATTGATAGCTTTCCATACAAAAATCGTCACTTTCGGGGGAAGGAATTTGTTCCAGAGCCATAGGCAACCACACCAACTCAGTCTAAAATCTGGAATGGCCCGATGAACCGTGGTGCAAGCTTTCCCTTCTTGCTAAAGCATAAAATACCCTTCATTGGGGAGATCTTAAGAAATACGTGATCCCCAGCTTTAAATTTCAAGTCCCTCCACCTTGTGTCGGCATAGTTTTTTGCCTGCTTTGAGTCGTTAGGAGGCGGCGCTGGATAATTCCAATCTTCTCGGTCATTATCTGCACTAAATTCGGTCCTAGCAAACTCTTCTCGCTAATTTCCTCCCAACAATGAGGGGCTTGACACGAATGCCCATACAAAGCCTCATAAGGCACCATACCGATGCTGGCCTAGAAGCTATTGTTGTAGGCAAACTCGGCATATGGGAGACAGTCATCCCAACTTTTCTGAAAGTCCAGAACCCAAGCCCGCAACATGTCCTCCAATATCTGGTTCACCTACTTGGTTTGCCCATCTGTTTGCAGGCGGAAGGCGGTGCTAAACTTCAGTTTCACTCCCATGGCTTCTTAAATGTGGGTCTAGAAGATCGACGTGAATTGAGTGTCTCGGTCCGATGCAAGAAATCAAAATCATTAAACTCATACTAAAATTGGTGCTAGGCCACCTACGAACAATAGTCCGCACCTATGGATCATTGGAGATTCGAAAAACATCCTAGGAAAGAAGGCTTTGAGGTCGATCGGCCGGAATCCCTAAAATAAGCTCTTGCATGTGAGAAATCTATGTCAATCCTTTCTCAATACATGGGTTTCAAGAAAAATGGGTGAAGAATCTTACCAAGACGACCCACGGACAATTGTTGAGGTCGTGGTGGAGAGTTTCCTTTAGAGAAAGGATAAGGAGTTGAAAGGGTTGATCCCCTTAGGCCCCAACTCGATCTGGGGTCCACCTTATATCTCCTTCACACACTCTCTTTCTTTTCTCCTTGCTCTCTAGCTCTCTCTCTTTACTTCCTTGATAATGGTATTGTGGTGGGAGTTATGAGCTAAGAGAGGTTGGTTGTTGGTGGATAGTGGGAGTTTATGAGAGGGATTTGTTGTTGGAGAATGGAGGAGAATATGAGGGAGAGGGATTTATTGTTGCTAGAGAATGGTGGGAGATATGAGATAAGAGCTAGGGTTTATTTTCTAGAGTTGGGCCCTTTAGCCCCAAGTTTCCACAATTTCCCCAAATAGCCACCTAGGACTTTCCATTGGTGTTGGGGTGGCCCTAACACTCCTTTGGCCACCAAATTGGGTGAGTAGGTGCCTCATGACCGAATGAGGGGTCATGCAAAGTTTGGGGATAAACGGATCAATAAAGGTGGGGTTTGGTCATACGGTTTCGATCTTAAAATGGCTCCGTGGGGACTATTCCTGTTGTTGGGGCAGCTCTAGTGGCCTCCTGGCCATGAAACTTATAAGATAGGTGGTCCATGACCCGATGAAAGGCCATGCAAAATTTGAAAATAATCGGATATGGGGTTTGGTCATACGGGTGAGATTTGCGATCAACGGTTACCGTGCCATGATCGGGTCCGAGATTTTGTGGACGAGTGTAGACAGCACATTAGACCTTCACCGTAATTTTAAAAGAAATCTAATGGCTAAAAAGCCTCAAGTCTTAATTTCATTTACCAGTGCCAGAATTCAACTTTAGCCTTGGGTGGTTGATAAGTGCTGTTAGAACGGCTCGGATAATTGACTTCTGAGTGTCCAATGAGTCCGTGGTCCGTGATGGACCACAAAGCCAGTGAGATCTATAGTTTCCTAAATTTTTATAATTTTTCGATCTTCCTGCGCCGCTGCATAGCCCGTACGGGTTGTTGCTAAGTGTATCTGGCCATCTGGCTTGGCGGCCCGCACTAGGCCCTATCATGACCTGTCTGATGTACTCTAATAGGCTAATCCTAGGTCAATTAACTTGTGGTATTCCATCATGAGTAGTTTAAACGAATGGTCTTACGATAATTCCTACGTGGATGCCCCAGGACATTGTGCTGGATGGACGAGACGTTACACCTAGTACCAATTTTAGTATGAGTCTAATGATTTTTATTGCTTGGGTGACGTGTTTGGAGGATCAAGAGAAAGCTTAGGAAAGACCTTACCTTGATCCTTCCAATTAACATGGAATAGCTATGGAATGTTTGTTGTTGTCTCTCACATGATTAGGTGTAAATTTGATGTTTGCATGTTCATGTCTTATTGATTCGTGCATGTTGTTACCTCATAGCTTGTGTGATTTATTAATTCTTGTGCATTTTATTCATATGGTATATATGAAATGCTTAGTTTCCTCACTAACCCACACAACACACATGCATCCTTAATTCACAACATTTTTAGCTTTGTTTATAAGGAAAATCTGAATTGTATGTTGAGGAATTATGAAAACATGATATTATTTATGCTAGTTGATAACCCTGTTAGTTGGCATGCTACACATTTTCATCAAACCCTTGGGTTAGTCAAGAATATGAGGAGAGTTAAGGTGGTCCCGTTAGTACGACTATCCTAAGGCTAAACCCGTGGATTTGGACGGGTGCATATGGGCGACAATAGTTAGACTACATGGGTCGCTCGTACCCGATGTCGTCCGTCACGTGCTCTCTTGAACTCGTGCGGTCTAGTCTGCTTATAAACCAACCTCATTTGTTAACCTTGTCTGCTCACATATGTATGGAACCTGGGACACCCTTCAACCGTCATCGCCCATTGAGAACCGATTGAGGCAGATTCACCAACTCGTGAGCCAGACATGGTGGAATGGGACACTGTACCCAAGCTGTCGGCCTACGCTAGGGTGACAAGCCTCCCCGTAGTGACCGCGAGCGATCTCTTTTCTTAGCACTCCCCATATGCTTGAAGTCGGGGATGAAGAACCCAACGGGATCATGGATTGCGAATCCCTGGCCTCACGCGTTGAGGGGCCTTGGCATCGCAACTAGTTAAGAGTATTGAATATGTGAGGTGTATCAGTTTCCCCAACCTGCTTGATGAATGGAATTTATTAAGAACTCAGCTAACACTATCATAGCGCATCGCACTAGTTAAGTCGGCAACTTAACAGTCGAGGTCGCATTGAGGGAGTGTTATCATATGCGATCGTGAGACGGTGTCGCTCTAGGGAGTGTCGTTGTGAGGGCATGCATCATATCATCTATCATGTATAAACATTAATAAGATTAGTTAGGTGTTTGTGAATGATTGTCTTTCATTAAGTTCATAATATAATTGATGTTTGTTACAACTTAAGACTAATAGTACCCACTAAGTTGATCACTCACTCTCACTATGGGATGGTGTTTTAAAACATCAACCAGACTCTCTTGTAGATGCAGGTGATGCAGAGTACGAAGAGCTAGGTCGCGCGAGTCTTGACGAGGAGGACGAGCTGTCGTACTTCCAGTTGATGAGCGATTCTCCACCGGCCTAGTAGATGGATTTGGATTACTGGGTGTTGGACCCAGCATATTATTCTTTCTAGACATATCTTTTTTTTTGTAATTTTGGTTGCCCAACGCCTTGTGCGACCCATTTATATTTTTTGAATTTGTATATATCTAACCTCTTTCACTTCAGTAGACTAGTTATGATTATGTTTCATGTTCCAAGTAATTTCATGCTACGCATTTAAACCTGATTAAACGTAAATTAGTAAAAATTAGTTGTAAGTGATACCCGTGAACTTGGGAATCGACTATATGCACGACCCCCAATTTTCAAGGCATTACAGAACCGCTCAAAAGAGATCAAAGTTACATGGCTACACAGCTATGTATTTATTATATCCACAACGTTCATCCATATTTCGAGATCATTTCAGAGCATTATCTAAACAAAAAAAAAAATCATATCCAAAGATCAACTGGACCACACCACAAAGAGCAGCGGGAAAATGATTTTCACCGTTAAAAATTTTGTAGGGCCCACCATAACATTTATTTTTCATCCAATCTATTCATAAGGTCACAAAGGCCTGGATGAAGAGGAAAAACAAATTTCATAATGATCCAAAACTTTTGTAACCCCTAAAAGGGTTTTAATGGTAGACGTTCAATTCCCCATTGCCTTTTACAGTGTTGTCCACTTGATAGTTAGATTTGTCTTATTTTTCGTCTTAAGCCTTAATATGAGCTCACCAAATAGATGGACGGTTTGGATATAACACAGACCTCATGATGGGACCCATAAAAAGGCGGTGAGGATTACAACAACAAAAAAAATTAAAAATAATAAAAAAAATTAAAATAAAATAAAACTAGGAACCTATGGCTACGGTGTTTTCTATGGCTACGGATTATAACCGTAGCCGTAGCCGTAGCCGTAGCCTCTGCTTTTTCATTATGTCCTTCGATATGTATCAAAGGTCTTTCGATATAATCGAAAAAGGTCCAGAACTGTCCAACGAGTTTGCCTCAAAAATCCTACAGTTTCCCTATGGCTACGGATTATAATCGTATCCATAATTGTAGTTTGTTGCGGTTTATGCATTTTTTTTATTACATGGAGAACTTTATTCTACCTACATTTTTCTCTAATACATATTTATATAAATATGTGTATATAAGCATATATAAAAAAATAAATTCTCTTTTAATTCATTTCTTTGTCTATTTATTCAACAAGTATATCTCCTAAACTATAATGATTTACTTAACGTACCATATATGATTTTGGGGTAGGAGAAGCTAATTTAGCCAACAAACCTAGTAATTTTCCAAGATTCCATCGGGTCAATGGTCGAAAATCCATTTCATTCACTTCGCGGTCAATTTCAATCACTTCGCGGTCAAACTGGAAATTGAGCGTGGCAAAAATGAAATTGAGTGAGGCAAACTAGAAATTGAGCAGGGCAAACATGAAATTCAGTGAGGCAAATATTAAATTAAGTGGGGCCTACGAGGAATTAAGCAGGACGAACATGAAATTGAGCAGGGCGAACATGAAATTGAGCGGGGCAAACATGAATTTCAATAGGGCAAACATGAAATTGAGCGGGGCAAACTAGAAATTGAGCAGGGCAAACATGAAATTGAGCAGGCTAAACTAGAAATTGAGCGGGGCAAACTAAAAATGCAGCAGGATAAACTAGAAATTGAACGGGGCAAACATGAAATTGAGCGGGGCAAACTAGAAATTGAGCGGGGCAAACATGAAATTGAGCAAGGCCAATGAGAAATTCAGCGGGGCAGACATTAAATTGAGCAGGGTAAACTAAAAATTGAGCAGGGCAAACAACAAATTCAGCAAGGAAAACATGAAATTGAGCGGGGCAAACATGAAATTCAGCGGAGCAAACATGAAATTCAGCGAGGCAAACTACAAATTAAACGAGGTAAACATGAAATTGAGCGGGGCAAACGGTGGGAAATAAAATATATGTATTTTCCCTTCATTAATGTTTAAGAGACCTTATAAACTAATTAGATGACAAATAAACATGTTAGGCTTACGAGCACTAGTTTGTCTGGAGCTCAGAATTGGCATGGCAGTACCTAATCCACCGTTAGAATTTCTTAACATGTTAATGCCTCAAATGATCGCGTGTTGTGCCGGGGAGGGAAGCTGATTGGCTGGTGTACAACTGTTATAGGTACGTGTCGTTAGAAAAGGAGCATTGACGCTCCTCGATCTCCAAGTTGTACGAACGGTTCAAAGGAGATCAAAGTTACATAGCCACACAGTGATGTATTTATTATATCTATATTATTTTAAAGCATTATCCAAATACTGAATCATATCCAAAGATCATCTGGACTACACCATAAATAGTAGCAGCAATAATGATTTTCACCGTCAAACAATTTGTAGGGCCCACCGTAATGTTTATTTTACATCCAATCTTTTCATAAGGTCACAAACACCTGAATGAAGAGTAAAAAACAAATATTGATCCAAAATTTTTGTGACCTCAAAAAGTGTTTCAATGGTAGACATTCAATCCTCTACTAGTTTTTGCCGTGTGGTCCACTTGATAGTTAGATCTGTCTTATTTTTCATCTCAAGCCTTAAGATAAGCTCCCCAAATGGATGTACGATCTGGATATAACACATACCCCATGATAAGACCCACATAACTCTCTCCCATAGCCACTCCCCTATATAAAATGCATCGGTCCCTAACACAGACCTCATGCTTGCCTCACTCAATTTCATGTTTGCCCCATTGAATTTCATGTTTTTCCTGCTCAATTTCATGTTTGCCCACTCAATTTTTAGTTTGTCTCACTGAATTTCATGTTTGCCCGGCTCAATTTCATGTTTGCCCTACTAAAATTCATGTTTGCCCTGCTGAATTTCTAGTTTACCTCGCTCAATTTCATGTTTGCCCCGCTCAATTTCTAGTTTGCCCCGTTGATTTTTGACCATCAACCTGATAGAATTTTGAAAAATAACTAGGTTGGTTGGCTAAAGTAGCTTCTCCTCTCCCAAAATCAAATAAGGTACGTCAAGTAACAAATTTTGGTTTAGAAGATATTCTTGTTATATGAATAAAGAAAGAAATGAAAAAAAAAAATAAAATTATATGCTTATATATACATATTTATATAAATATGTATTAGAAAAAATTGTAGGTAGAATAAAGTTCTCCATGTAAAATAAATAAATAAATAAATAAATTACATAGACTTGTTATGGCTACGGTTATAATCCGTAGCTATAGGTAGAATCACCTTCGATACATATCGAATACTCTTCGATAAGTATTAATAATTACAGGACTTTTTAGGTAAATTCGCTGTACAATTCTAAACCTTTTTCGATAATATCGAATACCTTCGATATATATCGAAGGACGTATCGAAAAAGCAGGGGCTACAGTTATAATCTGTAACAATAGGTAACCCCAGCTTTCCAAAATCACATTTCTTTTATGGGTCCCATCATGAGGTCTGTGTTATATCCAAACCGTCTATTTAATTGGTGAGCTCATATTAAGGCTTGAGACGAAAAATAAGATAGATCTAACTATCAAGTAGACCACATTGTAAAAGGCAATGAGGGATTGAACGTCTACTATTGAAACTCTTTTAAGGGTTATAAAAGTTTTGGATTATTATGAAATTTGTTTTTCCTCTTCATCCAAGTTTTTGTAACCCTATGAATGAACTTATACAGGAAGAATTTCTTACAAATATCACAATGCGGTCTGAAAAGTTTTATGGCCCCCAAAAAATTTTTAATAGTCAACGCTCATTCAACATTGTTTCCTGTAATGTGAAACACTTGAGATTTAGATATATCTCATTTTTAGTCTCATACCATAAATGATATGAAAAAATATATGGATGACAAGGATGAAAATAATACATCATCGTGGGGCTCACAGACCACCCACCATCAGCCATTGGCTGGTGACAGGGGGAAGTGCCCCAGGGGTATTTTCGACCTCAAATTTGCTGTCGGTACGAGCAGGCCTAAGTTCCCAAATGAAGTTTGTACTGCTTCGTAAAACCTGCAGGATAAAGGGTGAGGTCCACAGTCTCAAATTTGAGGAGGCATCCTTATGCCATACTGTCGTATCTAAGTCATTAAATACTGACTTTCCATGCAAGCTGTGTCTTTGTATCCTTTATGATAGACTACCCTATCTAAGTCATCAAAGCCTGGCTGTACAGTCAGGCTTCATTACATCAATCACACGGGTGTTATACAAGCTATGTAAGACGAGCGTGGGTAATCACATGGGTGCTGTATAAGCGGTGTAAAACGAGTGTCGCAGTCTGACAGGTGGTTCTGGTCTCATCGTCATGGCTGTCGACCGGAGAGAAGATCCTCGCACCAGGCCCATGCAATGGGTAAGTGCATCTAGAATCGCCAGCATCTACATAATAAACTTACCTGATGAATAGCTTAGATCTTGTACACGTGTCAGTTTTCCACACATGAGAATCTAATGGGTGAAAAAATTGCACCGTGTACTGCAAGCAAAGAAAGTGGCATTTGCTTTATCCCGGTTGACTCAAATTGATTAGGCCTGATATTTTTTTTCTCATGGAGGAGGTATCCAATGCTAGACTTTCGTATCTAAGTCATCAAACACTCCCTTTCCATACACGTGTCATGCAGGTGCAAGGTTAGGGTTTAGGGTTTAGGACCCAAACCTGTTAAGCAGGTCCAGATCTCCTTTTGGACCCGTTAGCAACCTCGTTCGGGTCTTACATTTTTTTTCTGAGTTGAGTTGGGTCAAATTAGTTTTTATAATACTATTATATAATATGCATTAAATATATATTAACTATTTTAACAATGAAGCGAGTTTCCAAACCGTGAGAAAGTAAAAAAGCCTGTTTACATACCGTGCATGCATCAAAGTAGCACCTGTGTGCGATCTAATCCATCCACCTAGTCGTCTTTACCATGTAAATGTTTTTATCTGCCTTAAACCCAACTCACCGCATAGATCCCGAAACGTAATAGATATCAGTTCTTCAAAAGACATGGTCATGCTCTTCTTGTTTTTTTTTCTTTTGTTACATTCCACATATACATATGCACTCGCTACTTATTGATTTTTCACGGTATTGGATACTCAAACTCATGACCTCATGTTCAATATATATATATATATATATATATATATATATATATATATATATATATATATATATATATATGAGGCAACCACTGCACAGCAGCATGAGTAAAGACCCAAGGCTCATAAGGACCCAAACTTGGTTAACCCAAGCACATGTACTACCGATCTTGGCAAGACTTGGGTATGAGTATTATAGAACCCAACCCGTTGACAGCCCTAAATATTTCATTGCAGAGGAGCAAATTATTTAAGGTTTTTTTTTGGCAAACTCAAGAGTGTTAAAATTTAAAATTGTCTCAACGTTTCCTAGTGGAAATAAGGATTTTTGGTGACACATTGGGTTTTGATGGAGAAGAAAAAGAGTTTTAAATTGTGTTTAGTTGATGCGCGCTATAATTTTTCTTGGAAAATACTGTAATTCGCTGGGTCACAGCATCTCTATCACATATGTTGCACCTTTACCCGACCATGACTTGACTATCGCTGTAAAGATAGCTCCAGCTGTTGATTTGTGGAAAAACAGGCTAGTTTGATTATTCCTATTGGAAAATGTCATCTCATTGATTTGGATTCTCCCACCTTTGATTGCCCATCTCTATGGAAAAAATGGAAGAGCTGGTGCACCACACACCAGCTATATATCTAGTGTATTGACGTCACTAAGTTTTATGGGTCCCATAATGAGGTATATGTTATATCCAAACCAAATATTCATTCTGCAAGTTGATATAACACTTAATTGGATCACACTGCAAAAAACAGTGGAATATTGAACATCTACCATTGAAACCCTTTTAGGGGTCACAGAAGTTTCAGATCAATATGAAATTTGTTTTTCCTCGTATTCGTGACCTTATTAACAAATAGGATGAAAAATAAACGTTTTAGTGAGCCCTACAATTTTTTTAACCGTGAAAATCATTATCCTTGGTGCTATTTGTGGTGTGATCCATTTGAGATTTGGATATGATTCATTTTTTGTCTAATCCTCTAAAATGATTTCAAAAAATGGATGAAGGGTGTCGATATAATAAATACATCATTGTGGAGCCCTTGTACCTTTAATCTCCTTTGAACCGTTCGTACAACTCGGAGCTCGAGGAGCGTCTCGTCTACGCACGATACGTATCTACACCAGCTATATAGCTGGTGTGTGGTACACCAGCCAATCCGCTTCTGGGAAAAACCACTTTATCCACCTCTAGTCAATGTCCTTGAAAATGGACAATCCATATAGCTTACAATAGAGATGGTCCTTACCAATTAATACACAGGAATGGATGGTCCTATTTATTACTGTATAAAACGTCTGATAAGCAATCTAGACCATAAATCATGTGGGCCAGAGCTCTATTGAAAATTCATACCAAAAAATTATTTTGATAGAGGATCTTAGCCATCCTATCAAAAGCTAGAAATTTGGGGACAATATTTATTATATAGAATATGGTCCTATTTATCAACCATCATGTTGGTCCATCCTTTAAAATTACTTTGGTCATATGATGCTAACCATCTGACCAATGGCTTGAAAAATGGACCATCCATGTTAATTTGGACCTTACATTGTGTAGGATCCACCTTTGATTTCCCTTTTAAAATTCACTCTTATTGCATGATTATAACCATCTAATCAATGGGAAAATATTAGAGAAAGGGATTCCAAAGGAAAAACAAAACATAGTTAATGAGACAAAACTAAAAATGTTTTTCAGTGAGACTTGGGAATAGGACTGTGCATCGAGCCGAGTCGAGTCGAGGTAGGCTAAGCTTGGCATGGCTTGTCCATGCTCTTCTCGAGCTCGAGCTTACTATTGAAGCTTGGTTTATTTGCCAAAACTTTCGAGTTGAGCTCGAGGCGAGCTAATGGATCGAGTCGAGGCGAGCTTACCTCGAGTCGAGTCGAGCTTGCTCCCAAGCTGGCCTAACCCGCACCAAACTTAACCCAACAACCCGACCCAACCCCCAAATCAAATATTTAATTAATAATACACACACACATATAATATTAGATAAAACCATAGATGATACTTTGTTGTTGATACTGAGAGAGAGAGAGAGAGAGAGAGAGAGAGGAGCTCGAGCGCGGCGGGTTAGGTAAGAAAGGAAAATGGTATAAGAGAGACGGACGAGTACGATAGGGTTTATATTTTTTTAAATTTTAAATATAATATAATATACATTAATATATAATAATAATAACAATAAATTCTAATCGAGCTAAGTTCGAGCTTCGAGCCAAGCCGAGTTCGAGTCGAGTCGAGTCAAACTCTACTATGTTTGAACTTGGCTTGTTTTCAGAACGAGTTGGGTCATATAAAGCTTAGCTCGCCTTGATTCATCATTCGAGTCGAGTCAAGTCAAGTCGAACTAAATCGAGCCAAGCCGAGCGAGCTTTTCAAGCTAGCTTGGCTCGTGTACAGCCCTACTTGGGAATTCTAAGCCAAGACAACCTTACCTCATCAACTAAATAGCCTCGAGAGACTTCCTATCAATGGCTAGGATTGCCCAAACAAGTGATTCTTATTTTTCGGGTATGCCATGTCTATAGTAGGGCCCAATAGATAAGCAGCTTACATCTCATAAATGAGATGTTTTGTTGTCTATATGCCTTTTTATCACCTTTTGGCCCATCTAAAATACTATTCATCATCTTTCCTTGAGTCTTCCATACATCCACATACAACCTAGCACTCATTAATATAGCTTCCCCCTCTTTTATCCTCAGGGATGGCAATGGTCCAAGCTAGGACCTGACTGACTTACTTCTCATTAGTATCCACACCCACATCCAACCTACTTCTCATTAAGATATTTCCCCCCTTGTCTCCTACCCGACCCCTATCCCTCGCACCCTATCCTTAATCAGGCTAAAAATGCAAAGTTAGGAAAAATATCAAATTAATCTAGATGGATTTTTTTTGTAAAACACAATGAAACATAAAATGTTTTGAAATACCTAATTATTAATTTTAACAAGATTTCTATCAAGATTAGTCCATGTTTCTTAAAAGAAGGAAAAAAATTACTTTCTAATCATACCGAAAGTAGATTTGTTGATCGTTATTGTTGTTAATCTTCTAACACTAAGTTTCTCCCATATTTATCTTAAATAAAAAGATATGAAATCTTCCATCTATATCTTAATAAAAGCTAAATCAGACCAGAACCGTCTATATGACAGACCTTAGATAGGCAATATGGATAATGCAAACTTGAGGGCATGTGGATGCGGCCCTCCTTCTCTTCCTTCCTCACTCTTTATACTCTAGGGAGCAGGGGACGTGTGAATGTCAAGCTCCCTAAACCCTCCCTTTGAGATAGGATCTTATACGATAGATTGATCTTATATGATATACTAAGGTTTCGGGAGAAACCCACCATATGATACTTCACCACCTACAAACATCTAAGTGCCCATGTGAAGGATATATATTTACCTTCTTAATCTATGCACCCCAACTGCCAAATCCTTCCACTATCTGTAGTCACCATCCCTAAGCAATTTCCATGCCACCCAATTTATAAATCGAATTATATCTTGACTATTAAATGTCCAAGCATGATTTGAAATAAATCAACAGTTAAAAATAAATGTTAACTATTGAAGAACCACGGCTAGCTAAAAAGAAACCTCATGTTAAAATTGTGACACCAAAATCACTATGGGTTTATTCACTTTTTATTATCCCATATGACCCATGTTTCACTTGCTAATAAGGCTCAAGTGTTAGTGGACCCTTGGATGGGTATTTTTGACATTTTTTTCTTTTAAAAGAGTGTCTTTTAGAGTAACTTGTGTTAGGGTCAAGAGAGAGTTACAATTTTTTTTAATTATTTTTTGGTGTTTTAAGAGCCTCCAAGGAGAGAGCTAGGATTTTTTTATGCAAGTTCTCTCCATCCTTATAATATTCTCTAAACAATAGATTGATCATCTCTTTGTTCCATGGTTTTTTTTTTTTTTTTTTTTTTTCTGCAAGAGTTTTCCACGTAAAAATAGTGTTCACCTTATGGTTTCTTGGATTTTTTATTTTTTTTTTCATTTTCTCTTCTTTATTTCAATCTGGATTAAGATGCTTCTGTAGGGCCGGTTCACAAATAAGCGGTATTGGAGTGAGGTTGGTTTGTTAGTTTGGATTTTAGATACGGCATCAAGGGGATCAAATGTGAAGTTTAGATAGAGAAATTCATGGGTAAAAAAAACTTTGAACTATAGAGATTGAAAATGAAAGTACTCCTAGATTAGCAAGGGATTCAATATGCACTCCATCGGAAAGCGCATTGTCCTGAATCTATGAAAGAAGAAGATTGGGATGAACTGGATCAAAAAGAAATTAATACAATTCAATTATGGTTGGCCAATGAAATCATTTACGATGTCATACATGAGACGACTACTACAAGTTTATGGGCAAAGTTCGAGAGTATTTACATGAAGAAATATTTTACCAATCGTCTATTTCTTAAGAGATAGTTTTATACTCTGAAAATGGCGAGAGGTTCGGATCTATCTGAACATATTTACAAGTTCAAGAAAAATGATTTAAAAGTTGACAAGTATTGAGGTGAAGATCGAGAAGATAAAGTCCTAATTTTGTTGACATCTCTCCCCAAGTCGTTCGAGTATCTGGTTAATATTCGTTGTCATAGTAAGAATACTTTAGGCATTGAGGCCGTTACTGAAGCTCTTTAGTCGAAGCGGTTGCAACGGAAAAGTGGCGGTGAAGGTACCTCTATGGATGGGTTGTTTGCTCAAGGAAGATTATTTGAGCGAGATAAGGGAAAACCACGATCTAGATCCAACTCAAGAGGTCAAAGAAAGTTGAAATGTTGAAATTATCAAGGGATAGGACATGTAAAAAAAGGATTGTCAGTGCCGAAAGGATAAGAAGTTAAATGATTCACCGACGGAAGATAATTCAATTGAATCCGAAGAAGGTTCGGATGGTTGTCATGTAGTGTTGATAACCAAGAGTGAGAATTTTTATCAAGAATGGATCTTGGATACTAGGGTATTATACCATACGTGTCCTCATTAGAGTTGGTTTACCTCATATAGCAAGTATAATGGTGTGCTGGTTCTTATGGGTAATGATCATGCCTACAAGATTATTGAAATTAGTTTGGTTTGCATCAAGATGTTTGATGAGGTAGAGCATACTCTAACAGATGTGAGGCACGTTCCAGACTTGAAGAAGAATATGATCTCTTTAGGAAATCTAGATACAATTGGTTGCAAGTTCATCGGTTATGATGATGTCTTGAAGATTTCAAATGGAGCTCTTACAATAATAAAGGCACAATAGAGCAGTAATCTTTACCAGTTGATCGAAAATACTAGATCTAGTGGAGTTGTAATGTCTGTAGTAGATTTCATATTGGCATAGTTATGGCATGTGTGCATTGGCCATATGAACGAGCGGGATATGAAAGCACTTCTCAATTGTAAGTTAATTCATAGTTTTAAAAGTTTCGATTTCGATATATGTGAGCATTACATATATGGAAAATAGTCGAGGCTACGTTTTAAAATCATGAAACATGTCAGTAAATGGTAGCTTAATTACATGTATTCTGATATGTGGGGCTATCGCCTATTATTTCTGGAGGTGAATCATATTACTTTGTCACATTTGTAGATGACTTCTCCAGGAAGGTTTGGATCTATATTTTGAAACATAAAGCTGATATGTTTATCACTTTCAATATATAGAAAGTGATGATTGAAAAACATATTGGGCGAAAAGTGAAAGTTTTTAGGATAAATAACAGCGAAAAATTTTATAACACCCCGAATTTTTACCAACCTCGAATTAGACGTCCTTAGGCAATGGGTCAACCATATCACTCTTAAAGATCAATCCTAAAGTCTAGAAATCGCTTTTCAACCCATTTCCTTCAAAATCTCACCTTTCACCACCCCATTATTCAAATTTCTCCAAGTACTTTCATATTAGACACAATCCTAAAGTTTAAAAGGTGAAGAACTATACTTAAACTAAAACTTACCGTAAATGGGACGTACATACATAAAATAGGATTTTTACTATGGAATTCTTTGAATGTCATGATGTAGATAGGTTATTTGGATGTATTAGCTTCTTCTATCCTAAAAACATATATTGTACATCGTGTAACTCATTTCGATTTGCAAGTGAGACTCGATAAACGCCTCGACTGACTCGTGGGCCCAAACGACTCAATTCGGAGGGGACCAAGGTGGGCCCCACATATTTCCGGCATCCCTGGGGGGTGAGGACCTCACCCATAGGGTGAACCCAAGCCAAATAGGTCAGTGACCGGCGAGGCCTCGTCCGTACAGCGGACAGGCAGCCCAGTTCTGCATATTTTTCTACACATTTTTTTAAACTTTGGAAAATCATATCTCCTTGGTTATAACTCTGATTTAGGTGATTCAAAAATCAGATTGAAGATAAATGAGTCTAGTTTTATATAAAAATATGTTAAAAATATAATAAAATATTTAAATTAGTTTAAAGTAGGTCATTATGAGCAACTATCCAAAAATCACTTGTTGGATAGCTGCTGCTTCTGGAATTTTTAGAATTTTTCTACAACTCAAAATCTTATGAAATTTTGTAGAGATAGGGTAAACTTGATGATGAACTATAATAAAAATAATTAAAATAATATGATAACTAGAAGTTCCCAAAATGGGGCATAGAATGGCCCTAAGACTGCATTCTGCCATAATTAGGCTAGAATTTGGTTGAGTACCAAACTGAATACTCAATAGAATTAACTTGAACCACTTTAAATATGAACTAAATGACCCAAAATGATTAGGACCGCTAACGCTATGTTACCTAGAAACCTAGGATCAAACTCTAAACTCGGTTGCTCATGGGAGCATTCGGAAACTTTGTATCAGACTTGGACCGCACATCGAAAGTTCGATTATCCCAAACTTAGACAATCCTGACCGCTTATTTGAACTTAAAAATTACCCCAAAAATCAAGTCCATATGATGTCCCATGATGATTTTCTTGAGTCCAGAGTGAAGAGTGTGAGAAATGTTAGAAATTAAATAAAATTTATGAAATCTAGCACGTGTCACTTGCGTGACATTTTCTAAGCGTTCTAACCGTCAGAATCTGATCCAAATTTACCCTCGGATCAGGGATGATAGCCTACTTATGTCATAACACTTGTGGCCCTGATCGAGTTTCGGTGACTGCTGAACTAAAACTGGTCCGCCACGGCTGATCTGGAAACTCGACTGGATTGAAAACTTAGCTTGACCTAGATCCAATATTAGAGAGCTTAATTCCGACCGCATTTAGTAATAGGACCTACAGAAGTGCTCTGTTGGATCGGAACAGACCCGATTTGGTTATAACTTAAGTATACCTTGACTTAAAGTCTGTTTTGATCATGTTTGGTTATAAACCCTTAGCTTTCTAACCCATACGAATTTGGGAAAAACCCTAGGAGAGGAGAGAAAAGAGAGAGAAAGTGAGGGAGAAGTTGGGGCTTTCTCCTGTGATTCTTCCCTACTGCTCCACGTGCCAAAGCCATCTACCTGCATCGTTATTCCGGCGATTCTGGTTTCGTTCTAGGTAAGAAAACCCTAATCCTAACCTGTTTTAAGGCTCCTATGGGTACAAGTAGCTAAGTAGCTGACTCACCTTGTGTTGTAGGTTGTCAATCAGTCGTTGACGATAACGTAGAGTCCTATTCGATTCATTACGCTTCTACAGCATAAGGTGCGGATTTTATATGCTTAGATTATCTCTTTTCAAAGCTTTCAATGTCTTTTAATGGTAGATTGCTGATAAGGATGCTGTTTGACATGTAGAACATGCTGTCCATTTTTCATTTCGAATACGTACGAAGAATATGAGTTTAGGGTATTTTAGGTATTTGTAGGAAATACTGTATACGTACGTATTTTGCTGATATGATTGTCATGAGTATTTATCATGTACCTATACTAGTTATACGTGTATGATCTGTTTGGCGAAGAGATTCGCCCTAATGCATATATTGGCCGACATATGCTATGTAGACTAAGTGTTTGTTGAAATGCCTAAATCAATATGATTTATGCCTGCCATATGTTTTGAATGTAAGAACATGATGTTGTGTATTAGACATGTCCTTGATATAAGGATCTGTCATTTTATATGTTGAAATCAACATACGTCAAGTACGTTGGAGTTGTGTAGTCTAAGTGTTTGTATAAATATATGTATTAGTAAGTATTGAGTAAATGGTGTTGTAGATTAGCAGTGAGATTAACTTCTCAACTAATTTGATGATGTACATGATTTTCCTCCATGCTTGTTGTATGTGAATTGATTACCTTATGTGTGAAATGCTCGTGTATGGATAACTGTTTATGATGGATGTTTAACATGCTGATAACATGCTGAAATTACTTGTATTTCAATTTTGTCTCTCTCATATGATTATTGATTTAGATTACAAGTGTTTGGGGCTATACTCTGGTCCAGGCAGTCGGTAATAGATTAGAATTCGTGGTTGGATTCTGTTCAATACGAAGGATGTGTTTGACGAACCCGAGTCGTACTAGAGTCGTTAGCAGTAGTTAGGCCACACGTAGTGCTTGTGCACTTCACGTCAGTCGATTCAACGTGCGCTCGTGCTAGTCGGACGCATCAAGTAACCCGATTGACAGTTGTATGTTCACCTTGTATTCGTCATAACTGCTTGAACGTAGGGTACTGAACTTACTAGTGAAAACCCTGATAACCGTGGTACCTTGATCCACTAAGACTCATGAGCTGGGTATGGTGGTATGGGACACCGTGGTCGAGCTGTCGGCCTACGCTGGGGCCACAAACCTCCCCGTAGTGACCAGTGAGCAACCCAGACTCATGAGTAGATTATGGTGGTATGGGACACTATATTCTTGTTGTTGGCCTACACTGATAAGGTGATGGGGGAGCGGTGCACCGAGTGCGTGCAACAGCCCTGGCAGCCCTTTGTAGTGACCTCGAGCGTACTCTGAGTCTACGTGAGGCGATGACCCTTCCGTAGCAATAAGAGTACAACTAGGTCTGTATTGATAAGGTGATGGAGGAGCGGAGTAACGAGTGCGTGCAACAGCCCTGGCAGCCCTTGTAGTGACTTAGAAATATATCATCATATGAGACTAATAGAAGTGACGACCCTAGACAGGATCCTTGTTGGGAATGATATAAGGGAAGTACCCTAGTTTTCCAATCCTGCTGTATGAAAAGGACTAATAACAACTTGGTAATCATATTCATATCGCACTGCATGTGCCTGAAAGATGTGGAGCACTGAGGGAAGAAAACATGTCGTGGACGTAAGGTGGTGTCGCATGAGGGAGTATGTCGGTGAGGGCATCCATCATGTCATTTCATTCTTGTATTAATCACAGTGTTTAGGAATGTTTGATTGCTTGTTTTACCATTATCGCTTGATTGATTTGATAACATGTGAACCTTTGCTCTATGATTCCACTGAGTTAGCTACTCATTCTCACGTTACGGGACGGTGTTGTACACACCAATCAGACTCTGTCTTAGCTGCAGGTGTTGGTGATGCTTTGAGGCAGAGTCGGACTATTCGATGACAAGGAGAAGCTCTCTTATGTCCAACTCTCTGGCGGGTCTAAGCAGATCTGGAGTTGCGTTGGCGGGACTATAGGGTTTGGATAGAAAACACTACTTTTCCTTATTGCACATTTTATGTAATTATTTAACCTGGTGATAATCATACTCTGAGAGCTTACCATCATTTTTATATAATTTATATACATACCACAATCTTCTACTTGCATAATTTAATTGCTTCTGGAGTATGATTTGTTGTTTGGCTTAATCTCACTCATGTTTACGGTACTAATAGACAACATTCAATCATCATCATCATATATGTTGCATAAGTGATGTTCTGGAACTCGGGAGTTGGGTTTCTACCCGACCCCTGATTTTCGGGGCGTTACAGATGATATCAGAGCATGATTTGGATTAAACTGGACCTGAGTTATGGTAACACAACGCACACTGACGCACTCTGACTTAGGAAGGGGGCGATGGAATCTAGAAACTACATTAGAATCTCAAGTTTCGCTGACGAGCGAGATTAACTACATTTGAATAGCTCATACGTAATCGAGACCACGTAAAATGATCCCACATCCCCACTTCTTTTCACTTAAGCTTCCGTCTTCTTCTACATCTTACACCCATCCACTACCATTACCTAAAAACTACTCTATATGAATTTTTACCTTCATTATACCCCCTCATGTGGGCATAAAACCTACACCTTTGTGTCCCATAACCTTCACAACCTCCAAATGATGGGACATTTAGGGCCTGTTTGACCAACTGCATTAGGTAAGATTAGGGCGGATAGAATAGTAAAAGGAACAATAGATGCATGTGTAAGGTATTGCCCCTAGATTTGATGTATCTCATGATTTCTAATACCCTGTTTAGAATGTATGCAATTAGAAGTAAATCCCGGGATCTTGGGATTTAGAAATCTCATCTCCTACTTCCCAACACAAGACTTATTTTCCAAAGTCTATGAATCGATTTTAATCCCATCCTACCCTCCTTCCAAACATGTCATTTCGAATCCCGTGGTGGGATTAGCAACGAAGCCCATTGAATACAACTTAGAGTTTTAGACTTCAAGTTGGACTCGTAAACTTTAAGGATTTGGTGGTGTAAGAAATTCTATAAATACAGCCGAGAAGGTCCCATTGAACCTTGGGACCTTCTCAGCTGGTATGAGCACATGTGTAGTGTTTGAGTGCAATTAGATTGAGGTCCGGGCAACTCAAATTCAACTAGACAACTTTGACCCTAAGTGATAAAACAAATTCCTTGTATTAGGATGAGTATGAAATCATTTAGTGTATAAACATAGGTTTTAGGTTACAACTAGTGGATCACTGCTACTCCTAAGTTAAGACTAGGCTACTGGTTATACTAAGGAATGTAAAAGACTGATTATGCTAAGATAATTGGTAAATAGACTTAGTTAGTTAGCTTGATTAAGTTAGAGTGAGACCTCGTTCCTTTGTTGAATCCCCTTAATACTTATAGACCACTTTAGTAACTCTTTGACTTAGAAACTCCTCACACTCAGAGGACACTTATAAATCCCTTAGAATTAATCTTAGGTCAAACCAACCCGCCCCCTAGAATTACCTTCCCAAGGACTTAGTACAACCGGGGACACGGAGTAGAGAAACTATATATAAGCGAAGTATTCGCGGTTTGAATCGAATTCTTAATCCTAGTGGTTACTAATAAATCCAATGCTCTGATCAAGCAAAAGATTGGCATCGACTCGGATTAAGAATTGATACAACGAATTTTCTGTCCTAATTAGACAGAAGGTCAATGTATCCAGCTCAGACCCACTACGCAACTTTTCTTCCGTGTTAGCCCGACCACCTACAACCAAAAGTTTGTTAATTCGCCCTTGGAAAGTATTAAGAACATATAGCCAATAGGGTATAGGTATCTTGTCACAAACTCACACCCGTCCCTGAAATTAACCACAACACTCATGATAGGTCCTAAATTACGTCTCGTTCCGACATACGAATCAGGACATAAATCCCTGACCTTTTAGAGTAGAAATTTTTTTTTAAGGGGGGTAGAACATTATGAGTCCAATCTAGTTAGGTCAGCTAATACGACCGTTAAATCAAAGTGACGCAGCGGAAGCGTGGTTGGCCCCTTCCCCCGTGGTTGGCCCCTTCCCCACTGGCCCAGGATCGAAAGAAACTGGTCCAGGTTAAACGAAAAGATAGAAACCCTTAACTCCCACAATGGATATTAATTAAGACGAGGACTCTTTAGACCAAGACCCAAATAGAAAATTTGAACCTTGCAGTGATGGGCATTCCCTAAGCTTTTAGTGTGATCGGACTACGGAGTTACTAAATTATACAACTGTGAAGCATTCGCGGCTTGACCCAATTCTCAATCTTAGGTGACTACCAATGGACTCACTGCTTTGACCGAGTAGAAGACCAGGATCTATCAAGATTAGGAAGGGATACGATGATCCTTCTACGCTGGTCAGGTAGGTGATTGAAGTATCGGGATCAGGCCCACTACAACCGTCTCTCCATATTGGTCGACCATTTAAAACATATATCTTACTCTAAGTAGATGGGACTCATCGTCAAGATTCCAAATAGATAAAGAAATCAATTGTAGCCAGCCATCAGGGTATAAGCAAGAGATAAAGAGTAAATTTTTAAGGAGGATAGACAAAGATGCGCCAGACTAGTATAAATGTATATATCCCACCATGCATATAAACTTGAAATCAGTACAGTTTAGGCAAAAGGCATAATAGAATCATTACTCATTTCCCTTAGCCAATTTCGGGGATGAAATTATTTTTAAGGGAGGTAGATTGTAACACCTCAGATTTTTACCAACTTAAAATTAGACGTCCTTAGGCAATGGGTCAACCATATCACTCTTAGAGATTAATCAAAAAGTCTAGAAATCGCTTTTCAACCTATTTCCTTCAAAATCTCACCTTTCACCACCCCATTCTTCAAATTTCTCCAAGTACTTTCATATTAGACACAATCTTACAGTTTAAAAGGTGAAGAACTATACTTAAACTAAAACTTACCGTAAATGGTACGTACATGCATAAAATATAATTTTGACTATGAAATTATTTGAATCTCATGATATAGATATGTTATTTGGATGTATTAGCTTTTTCTACCTTAAAAACATATATTGTATGTCGTGTAACTCATTCCGGTTTGTAAATGAGACTCAATAAACGTCTCGACGGACTTGTGGGCCCAAACGACTTAATTCGGGGGGATCCAAGGTGGGCCCCACATGTTTCTGGCATCCCTAGGGGGTGAGGACCTCACCCCTGGGGTGAACGCAAGCCAAATAGGTCAGTGACCGGCGAGGCCTCGTCCGTACAGCGGACAGGCAGCCCGGTTCTGCATATTTTTCTGCATGTTTTGTCAAACTTTGGAAAATCATATCTCCTTCGTTATAACTCTGATTTAGGTGATTCAAACCAGATTGAAGTTAAATGAGTCTAGTTTTATATAAAAATATGTTTAAAATATAATAAAATATTTAAATTAGTTTAAAGTAGGTCGTTGTGAGCAACTGTCCAAAAATCACTTGTTGGATAGCTGCTACTTCTGGAATTTTTAAAATTTTTTTACAACTCAAAATCTTATGAAATTTTGTAGAGATAGGGTAAACTTAATGATGAACTACAATAAAAATAATATGATAACTAGAAGTTCCCAAAATAGGGCATAGAATGGACCTAGGACCGCATTCTGTCATAATTAGGCTAGAATTTGGTTGAGTACCAAACTGAATACTCAGTAGAATTAACTTGAACCACTTTAAATACGAACTACATGACCCAAAATGAGTAGGACCACTAACGCTATGTTATCTAAAAACCTAGGATCAAACTCTAAACCCGGTTGCTCACGGGAGCATTCGGAAACTTTGTATCGGACCTGGACCGTACATCAGAAGTCCGATTATCCCGAACTTAGACAATCCTAAACGCATATTTGGACTTGAAAATCAACCCAAAAATTAAGTCCAGATGATGTTCCACGACGATTTTTTTGAGTCCAGAGTGAAGAGTGTGAGAAATGTTAGAAATTAAATAAAATTTATGAAATCTGACACGTGTCACTTGCGTGACATTTTCTAAGCGTTCTGACTGTCAGAATCTGATCCAAATTTACTCTCGGATCAGGGATGATGGCCCACTCATGTCATAACACTTGTGGCCCTGATCGAGTTTCGGTGACCGCTGAACTGAAACTGGTCCGCCACGGTCGATCTGGAAACCCGACCGGACTGAAAACTTAGCTTGACCTAGATCCAATATTAGAGAGCTTAAATCCGACCGCATTTAGTAACAGGACCTCCAGAAGTGTTCCGTTGGATCGGAACAGACCCGATTTAGTTATAACTTAAGTATACCTTGACTTAAAGTCTGTTTTAGTCATGTTTGGGCTTATAAAAGGGCCTTAAACCCTTAGTTTTCTAACCCATACGAATTTGGGGAAAACCCTAGGAGAGAAGAGAGAAAAGAGAGAGAAAGTGAGGAAGAAGTTGGGGCTTTCTCCTGGAATTCTTTCCTGCTGCTCCACGTGCCAAAGCCATCTACCTGCATCGTTATTCCGGTGATTCTGGTTTCGTTCTATGTAAGAAAACCCTAACCCTAACCTGTTTTAAGGCTCCTATGGGTACAAGTAGCTAAGTGGCTGACTCACCTTGTGTTGTATGTTGCCAATAAGTCATTGACGACGACATAGAGTCCTATTCGATTCATTACGCTTCTACTGCGTACGGTGTAGATTTTAGACGCTTAGATTACCTCTTTTCAAAGCTTTCAATGCCGTTTAATGGTAGATTACTGATAAGGATGCTGTTTGACATGTAGAACATGCTGTCCATTTTTTATTTCGAATACGTACGAAGAATATGAGTTTAGGGTATTTTAGGTATTTATAGAAAATACTGTATATGTACGTATTTTGCTGATATGATTGTCATGAGTATTTATCGTGTACCTATACTAGTTATACGTGTATGATCTGTTTGGCGAAGAGATTCGCCCTAATGCACATATTGGTCGACATATGCTATGTAGACTAATGTGCGTAGACTAAGTGTTTGTTGAAATGCCTAAATCAATATGATTTATGCCTGCCATATGTTTTGAATGTAAGAACATGATTGTTGTGTATTAGACATCTCCTTGATATAAGGATTTGTCATATTATATGTTGAAATCAACATACGTCAAGTACGTTGGAGTTATGTAGTCTAAGTGTTTGTATAAATGTATGTATTAGTAAGTATTGAGTAAATGGTGTTGTAGATTAGCATTGAGATTGACTTCTCAACTAATTTGATGATGTACATGATTTTCCTCCATGCTTGTTGTATGCGAATTGATTACCTTATGTGTGAAATGCTCGTGTATGGATAACTGTTTGTGATGGATGTTATAACTTGCTGAAATTACTTGTATTTCAATTCTGTCTCTCTTATATGATTATTGATTTAGATTACAAGTGTTTGGGGCTATACTCTAGTCCAGGCAGTCGGTAACAGATTAGAATTCGTGGTTAGATTCTGTTCGCCATGAAGGATGTGTATGACGAACCCGAGTCGTACTAGAGTCATCGGCAGTGGTTAGGCCACACGTAGTGCTTGTGCACTTCATGTCGGTCGATTCAACGTGCACTCGTGCTAGTCAGACTCATCAAGTAACCCAATTGACCATTGTATGTTCACCTTGTATTCGTCATAACTGCTTGAACCTAGGGTACTAAACTTACCAGTGATAACCCTGATAACCATGGTACCTTGATCCACTAAGACTCATGAGCCAAGCATGGTGGTATGGGACACCGTGGTCGAGATGTCGGCCTACGCTGGGGCCACAAACCTCCCCGTAGTGACCAGTGAGTAACTCAGTCTCGTGAGCAGATTATAGTGGTATGGGACACTATATTCTTGTTATTGGCCTACACTGATAAGGTGATGCGGGAGTGGTACAACGAGTGAGTGCAATAGCCCTGACAACCCTTTGTAGTGACCTCGAGCGTACTCTGAGTGTACGTGAGGCGACGACCCTTCCGTAGCAACAAGAGTACAACTAGGCCTGTATTGATAAGGTGATGGGGGAGCAGAGTAACGAGTGCGTGCAACAGCCCTGACAGCCCTTGCAACGACATAGAAATATATCATCGTATGAGACTACTAGGAGTGACGACCCTAGACAGGATCCTTGTTGGGAATGATATAAGGGAAGTACCCTAGTTTCCCAATCCTACTATATGAAAAGGACTAATAACAACTTGGTAATCATATTCATATCTCACTGCATGTGCCTGGAAGATGTGGAGCACTGAGGGAAGAAAGCATGTCGCGGGCATAAGATGGTGTCGCATGAGGGAGTATGTCGGTGAGGGCATCCATCATATCATTTCATTCTTGCATTAATCACAGTGTTTAGGAATGTTTGATTTCTTGTTTTACCATTATCGCTTGATTGATTTGATAACATGTTAACCTTTACTCTATGATTCCACTAAGTTAGCTACTCACTCCCACGTTACGGGACGGTGTTGTACACACAAACCAGACTCTGTCTTAACTGCAGGTGTTGGTGATGCTTTGAGGCAGAGCCGGACTATTCGATGATGAGGAGAAGCTCTCCTATGTCCAAGTCTCTGGCGTGTCTAAGCAGACCTGGAGTTGCGCTGGCGGGACTATAGGGTTTGGATAGAAAACACTACTTTTCCTTATTGCACATTTCATGTAATTATTTAACCTGGTGATAATCATACTCTGAGAGCTTACCATCATTTTTATATAATTTATATACATACCACAGTCTTCTACTTGCATAATTTAATTGCCTCTGGAGTATGATTTGCTGTTTGGCTTAATCTCACTCATGTTTACGGTACTAACAGACAACATTCAATCATCATCATCATATATGTTGCATAAGTGATGTTCTGAAACTCGGGAGTTGGGTTTCTACCCAACCCCCGATTTTCGGGGCGTTACAAATTTACTTCAAGAGAATTTGATGAGTATTACGAGAAAAAGAGAATAGTCAGGCACAACACAGTGAGTCATACACCAGATTAGAGTAGTTTGGTAGAATGTATGAACAAAACTCTATTAGAAGGGGCTTAGATTATGTTGAGAAATTATGCGTTAAGTAAAGAGCTTTTCTCTGAAGTTGTTTCTACAGCTTGCTATTTGGTGAATAAGTTTTCCTTTACAACTATTAATTATAAAATTTCTTAAGAAGTATGGAGTAGTTAGACAGTTGATTACTTAGGTTTGAAGATTTTTTATTGTAATGTCTATCCTCATGTATTGTCTATTAAGAGAGATAAGTTACACCAAAGAGAAAAAATTACACCTTTATTGGCTATAGAGATAGGGTGAAAGGTTACAAATTATTATATTGTGCTTGATAGAAGATTATTATTAGTCGAGACATCAAATTTTATGAGGGTTTCTTATTTTAGAAAGATGAGCAAAAGGAAACAAAAAATTCAGTTATTTCTAAAAATTAACATATTGCAGGCTCAGTTATCCAGGACGTTTGAAATAAAAGATCTAGGGGCCGCAAAGAGGATTCTTAGTATTAATATACACAGGGATAGGTAGAGAAGCAGGCTTTGGTTGTCTCAGGAGCAGTATCTTGAGAAGGTTCTAATCAAGTTCAGACTGAAAAATGGGAAATCGGTTAACGCTCCCCATGCTGCTCACTTTTGACTTTCTTCAAAATTATGGCCGACATCATATGAAGAAAAGCGGTATATGTCTCGAGTACTCTATTTGAGTGCAATTGGCTGTCTTATGTATGTCATGGTCTATACAAGACCAGATATTTCACATGCAGTTGGTGTTTTGAGTAAATTCATTAAGAACCTCGGCAAGCAACATTGGAAAGCGATGAAATTGTTATTTTGGTATATATCTGTAACATCCTGAATTTTCACGGCCAAAATTTATATTCATGCCCAAGAAAAACTAGGTGTTAATAATTGAATGAATTATATGCTTCAAAAAATCGCACTATATATATTTTTTCATTTAGATCACATCCAGTTACATTCATAAATCATGAGAAAAAAATCGAATATATTTATTATTTCATCAGAGTAAAAGAATTCAACGACTTATCAAATGCCCTCTTAATGGGCGCTTATTACATTATCGAGTTTACAACAAAATATACAACTAAATCATAAAACTATCTTCTTATTCTTTCAGTATAAATCTTCCATAAAGAGATGGTTCTTTAGGTCTTCGATTTGTGCATCACCTGCATCATCTGTACGGTTGGAGAGGGTTAATGTCTTACTCATAGTGATGGTTATCTTTTAAGATTAATAATAATTCAAGAGATTCATAAAAGTAATGTAAGGGTTCTGATACGTCTCGTACTTCACCACTACGAGTGGTATCAGTATGCGAAACAATTGTATATATGAATGCATGCCTAGAAAAGTGTATACGGCTCATCATACATAGTGATCATCATAATGTGAAAAATAATTTATAGAAAACCTAACTCACCCCGCATCCTATAAGTATGAAGATTTTCCAATGTATCCGACGCCACCATGGATTTACGTGAACACCTCGAGGCAGCACAACATATGAGTCGGATGAATTACATGACATGATTTGTCCATGAAGCGACTATTTACGACATCCAATTCCAGAAGTGATATAACACACATTGTGAATTACTTACATCGATTGGTGCACCACTACCCAGACCTATGGAATTACATGTCGACCAAGAGGGTCATTACCCTGTGTAGTTGAGTATGTTTTAAGTATTATGATAAGATCTAGAATTAAATTTTTTAAAATTTAGAACTTGATTAGCTAAGAAAAACATTGGATAAGTTCTATTAATGAATTGATTGGTAGAAAGTTTGAACATCAATTGAGTCTAGCTCACAAATCATACTTAACTCATTTTCTGTGAAGAGAACTTGAATTCCTAACTTTAGCATATGTATTACTAAAAAGTGCTAGGAACCAAGTCTAGAGATCCTTATTTACCTTAAAAATAATGAAAAAGAAGAAAGTACCCAGCTAAAAACAGTGAGATCGACAAAAAAAGTTATACAAGAAGTGTTTTAATGAAAAGACTAGAAAGATGTGAAAGTTGTCAATATAAAATCGAAAATATGAAAAATAAGTGAAAATTAAATAGGTTTGGAATCAGTACTTGTGTTGATCTATTCGCTTTGAAGTAATAAACATGGCTAACATTATGAACCAAAAGTTCTCTTCTATGGAAACATGAGTTGGATCCACTAAACACACTAGGAATTTGATGTTTGAATCTATTCTATTGATTAGTTGATATAGGATGACATAATTCATTTGTTCACTCATAAGATTAAGCTTTGGGTTGTCAAATTTTCATTCTTTCATCTTTGAATTTTATTCATTTATACATGATTGCACAAAAGGTTGTTTTCTGAAAAAGATTTGAAATTTGAAAGTTTGAAAGATTGCTTCACGTATGTTTTGCTCGGGACTAGCAAAATGCTAGTTGGGGGTTGTGTTGAGTGACAAATATTGTATATATTTCCCCTGTTGTAACTTGGTTTTATGATAATTAATATTCTTAATTGAACTTATTACGTGTATTCTCTATTGCAAAGTGATTTCAAGAGCTTAAGGTGAAATGGATGCTAAAAGCATGGATTTGATGCTCAAGAATTACCAAAGAAAAGAATGGATCTTTGGTGGCCAATATTGAAGATTTCAAGAGTACAAGATCTAAGAAAATCAAATGAAGAAGGAAGAAAATCGAGATTATAAAGTGCGAAAATCCGGAACTGCTGAAATTGATAGTTTGATGACATTAAACACAACTTCAATGCCATCGAAGTAAGTGTTCAAGGCCATCGAAGGAGGCTCGATCACATCAGAATTTCAGAGAAAAATCAGGGATGGTTGCTAGACTATTGGGTGATCTCAATTCCATCGAAGCTCAATTAATCATCAGGAAATATGGGAGAAACTTACTAGACTGTTTGAGACAATTTTTTATTCCAGCAAACACATATTCGAGTTCAATGTCATTGAAGGTTGGGCAATTTCATTGAAGGACTTGCGCAGGTGGTCACTGTCAGTTTTCGAATCTGAATTGAACTCGAAGCCAGAGCTTCGATGACATCGAAGTCCCATCGATGGTGCCATCAAAGCTACGTAATTTGAAGTCCATTTTTGCAAAGCTTATAAATAGTGGTTCTCTAAGTTCTTCTAAGCACGAATTAGGGTAGGAAGAGTAAAGCAAACGGTGGTGCTTCTTCTAAGGAATTCTTCTTTCATTTCTAGTTAGTTTTTCATATTTTTCTTTAAGAGTTTTAGCTTAATCATGTCTTTAATTGGCTAATCTCTTACCTAGACCTAAGAGGTGAAGCTTGTAGTTTATTTTAATGTCTTTCTTATTTTGATTCCATTTTTATGATCTTCATGTTGGATATTTCATAGTTTATGGTTTGAATAAAGAAGTATTTTTAGATTACTTTGATATATCGTCGACTTCGGGCACGGTGGATACTTAGGAACTTTATGAATATTTTCTCTTCTATTATATGATTATTTTATCTGTAGAATTCTCTAATCTACCATTGACTACAGGTATGGTAAATGCTTTGAACTCTCTACAATCTTCAATAAGACAATTATATGAAAAATTATTGCTATGAATGTCCAGAATTAGTTTTAAACCTGTTTATGATGTTTTAACCGCTCTATCATCCAACTGGATATATTTGGACTTCGATTCCAATTGAATTATTGATTGAATCAAGTAAGGTTGCATTAAGATGACTACAAGTGGATCCTTTGCACTCTAGTTTTCATTATTTTGATAATTTCAATTCACAATAACTTCTTTTTCAATTTACAGAATTAGTTTAGTTTCTGATTCTAAATCTAAAATAACTTAGGAAATCACATGCATTCAGTCCCTATGGGTTCGACCTTGGTCTCACTGAGATTATTATACTTTACAACCCTATACTTGGCATACAAGCAAACAATGTCTAGGCTTCAATCTGTAAGAACCGTATCTTGGATCGTACCGTTCCATAGGCTTCCGCGATCTTTCCGGTCGAATTTCGGCAACCTTCGACCCTTAACCGGTATTTACGCGCAACCCTGATTCACTCACTGTCAACCCAAGACTTATACCTTAGCGACCGCGCTGTCGCCGCGTCTCACTCGCCGAGGCGATACCCAGGCCAGGAGATTCGGGCCCACGTTCAGTTCAAGGAAAATACTGCGCGTTGCAAAACCCAAGAGGATCTGTATGACATGTCACATCCATCAATCAATTAATCCCATCAAGGGTCAAGTACGTGTCAAGTACACCATCACCTCACACCCATCTCCAAGCAACTCCTAAAGTCAAAAGTTCTTACACAAGCCCATACCCCTTCTTACACAATCTACCCCAAAGTCAACAAATCTCTCACCTCACCCATCACTCACCACATCCATCACTCCATCACTCATCTCTCTCTTTACAACCCTCTCTCTCTCTCTCTCTCTCTCTCTCTCTCTCTCTCTCTCTCATTCTCAAACCACTCCCAAGCAAGAGAAAAGAGATCACACGTCTAAGCTCTTCACCCTCTAAGAAAACTGTGTGTGGCCCACTTCCTACCCCCATCGCCCATCTCAACCATCCAAACTCCATCTCTTCCGTTAGGATCGAAGCTAAGGAGTAAAGGAAGCCAAGGGAGCAAGAAGAAGTGGACAGTGGGTGATCTTATGTCTTGATTTGTGATTTAAGGGCCCACTTATGGTGGGACCCATCTTGATGTATACGATGTTTAGGGAGGGCCCATAGTGGCGGGGTCCCTCCCCTCACATTTTCTCTCTCTATACTTCTCTCTCTTCTCTTCATGTATAATGGCCCACCATGATGTGTGCTTTGATCCATACCGTCTACACCATCCAAATGGTTGAACAGTGGGGCTCCACTGTGATGTATATGCATTGTGCGTCCACATCGTCCAAGTTCTGGACGTGGGACCCACATGAGGCATGTGTTGTATACACACTGACTATACTGTATGTGGGGCCCACCTTGCATGTGTTACACGTACAGGTGGTGGGATCCACCGAGGTATGGATTTAAATCCACACAGTTCGTCTAGACACTGGACTGTTTCAAGTATTGATTATAATAATATTATATTATATTATATATATAATATATACTGTATATTATGTGGTGGTGGTAGCCCCACGTGGGACCCATCTCTCTCTCTATGCGCCATCTTCCGTGAATTTCATCCACGTGGCATCACTGAGGAATGGGTTTTATCCAACCGTCCATCTATGTGGAGTGCACTATGATGTATGGTGTATATCCACGCCGTTCATATCACGGTGGACCTCACCATGTTTATAAGTGTGAATTCCCACCGTCCATTGCTTGGACGGTGTGCCACACCAATGTATGTATTCCATCCAGTGGTCCATCTATCTGGACGCTGGTGGGATTTGTTTTAAATAATAATAATAATAAATAAATAAATATTATATTTATATATGTTGAGGTGGTTGTCCGTACGTGTGGCCCCCATGTGAGACCCGCCTATTTTGTGAAATGTGGTGGGCTGGTGTATGTGTACAACATCCCTGTAGCTGTTGTATTGACATTGCCTAGCAACGTGGGACCCACCTGGTACGTGGTGTCTAGCACCGTCCATTCCCAAGATGGTGGGACCCACAAGATTTATGTATTTTACCTTGTTGTCCGTCCAATGCACGGACATGGGCCCACCTTGATGGATGCCTTGCATCCACATGTGTGGTGCCCTACTTGATGTATATGTTTTATCTACACCGTCCAAGGTGCTGGACGGTGTTGTGGATTGCACTTTGAAGCATGTATTCTATTCAAACCGTCCCTCCATTTTCAATGGAAGTGTGGGACCCACCCACACGTGTGGACAGGTGGGACCCACCTTGATGTAATTATTTTATATCCACACCATCCACTGGATTGGGACGCACTACACCAAAATGGGCAATTTGTGATGCTAAAATCTCTTGGTTTAACAACGGATTTAATCTGTCGCTAACGGAAAAAGTCCGTCGCTAACTCCGTGCTTGTCGAAAAACCGTAGGTTGAACGTCGCTGAATTTAGCAACGGACTGAAATCTGTCGCTAAAATCTAATTTACGACATATTTACGACGGATTTTGATCCGTCGTTAATAAGCGACGGATGAAATCCGTCGCAAAATTACCTTTTGTAATCACTGCAAATTCCCACCCAAAACATCAAATGCGCACTTTTCGCTTGCTTTTGCGATGGATCATAGTCCGCGACGGATCATGGTTCGTCGCAAAAGGGCTATTGCCTTGACATTAATTTTTTTTTTTTAGAATACGGTGGAAAATTAAGTTTTTTGTAGTCTAATAGTTGTTTTTAAATAGAATTTTGGAGGTTTAATTGTACATATTTGTATCTAAGATTATTTTTTAACAATTGATTGAATGCAAAAAGAAAATTTATTATGTTTTTATATCAAATTAGTGGAATTTTTATTTTTAATTTAAAATTAATATTTAAATGGTTTGTAATATCACATGAAAAAGAATATTGAGAAGTTAAAAAAATTTAACAATGTTTGAGAAAAAAAAATAGATTTTGAAAAAATAAAAATCGTAATTTAATAAAAAATTATTTTGTAGGAACAGAAATGAATTTTGAATAAAGTTGATAAACTTGAAAAAAAAAAATCATTTGATTTTGAGAAAAAAATAATATCCTGAAAAAGAAAATTAAAAATATTTTTAAAAATGTGAAAATTTTCACAATGTTGAAAAATGAAAATATTTTAAAAAAGAAACAGAGTTTGAAATTTGAAAAGTAAAATAAAATTTCATATTTAAAAAAATGTGAAATTTTATTTTATATTCACTCAAAATAAAATTTGAGTCAAAAATAAAATAAAACAATATTAAAAAATTGATACTTGATCAAAAAACAAACATTTTGATACGAAAAATAATTAAGTTGAATAATTTTGTGATTTTGAAAAATAATTGAAAATGTTCAAAATTCGAAATTAAAAGAAAAAGTTATTTATAAAAACACTAAGATTTTGAAAAAATATATTTAAAAAAAAAAAATTTTGAAAAGTTGAAAACAACATGATGCTTTTGAAGAAGAAAAAAATCGGCATTTTGGAATTTTTGGGAAAAAAATAAAATTATTTTGAAAATAAAAATTCAGAATTTGTATTTTAATTTATTTTTTGAAATATTTTATAATAAAAATGATATTTTGTTAAAAGTTTTCAAAGAAAAATTAAGAATAAAAAAATATTCATTTTGAAAAAAATGTTATTTTTCAATGGAAATTGAAACTTATTTGTGAAAAAAAATAAATTTATTAGGCACATCCACTAATTGAACATTTAACCATTTTTGGACAATCGAATTAGTCCGGATTGAAGAGTAAATAACTTCATATATTTAAATCAAATTTCACTCAAATTGTTAATCAATATTGTATGCCCAATATCTGTCTCACATGTAGTTAGCTTGATTGGGGCGAGTAACTAGTTAAATTGAGGGTATTGATCAGTAAAATAGAGTGAATGTGCTAGACATATAAAATGGGCTAAATATTATTGTCAAAATTGTGACCCAACTTATTGACCTTGTGAGAACCTAAGAATTGATGTTAATAGGTTTTGTGGGCCTCATCATGATGTGTGTCAAACATCAACACCGTGCATTTAATGTGTCCCTTTAGGTTATAAGATGTCTCAAAAATCATCCGTAAACGAAACTCAAGTGAGCCATACCATCCAAAACCATGTCAAGACATTTTAAAAAATATAAAAGCACTTGGTGGGGCCCACATGAGTTTTGGATGCGGCTAAAACTTGGTCTGACCCCTCATCCAAGTGGGACACATAATTAATGAGTGGGTTGGATATGTGAATCACATTAAGGCAAGCCCAATATATAATTATGAATGTTTTTAAGGAAACCCCTCTACATTTAGGTTAGTCATTACCCTTACCAAAGTAAACTTTGTGGGGTCCACTGTTATTTATTTATTTTATCAATTCTGTTTATCCACGTTAACAGATAATTTGAGGTCTAAAGAACAAAAAGGAAGCATATCCAAAGCTCAAGTGGACCACACCACAGGAAATAGTGTGTTAAACCTCTAACATTGAAAAATTCTTGGAGGCCATAGAAGTTTTGGATCAAGCTGGTGTTTGTGTTTTCTTTTCATTCATATATATTTAATATTATGAATAGGTTGGATGGCAAATAAATGTTACAGTGGGCCCAAGGAAGGTATTAATGGTGGAAATCATTATTCCACATTGTTTCGTGTGGCATAGTCCATAAGTTTTGGATTTGCTGAAAATTTGGGATCAACCCAAACCGTTCATCCATTTTTCGAGATAATTTTAGAGAATTATTCAAAAAATGAATCATATTCAAAGATTAAATGGACCGCACCACAAATACCAGCATGGACGGGAACGGATTGGCTACTCCCCTACCACCGGCTCGTTGGCTAGTATTCGGTGCTATGTGGCCCCACCATGATGTATGTATTTCATCCATTATGTTCATCCATTTTTACCGATCATTTTAGGGCTTGATCAAAAAATTGATTGGGATATAAAACTAAGGTGGACCACATCATAGGAAAATAATATTGATTGGATATCCACCATTAAAATCCTCTTCTATGGGTGGGCCCCACTATGATGTACGTGTTTCATCTATTCCATTCATCTATTTTTTCAGATTATTTTACAGTTTTATACCAAAAATTAGTGAGACATAAATCTCAGGTGTACCACACCACATGAAAACAATGGTGATTGGATATCCACCATTAAAATCCATCTTAATTAAGGCCCATTGTAATGTTTATTTGACATCCAATCTGTTGATTAGGTCATACAGGACCAGATGAAGGGAAAAACCAAAGACCAGCTTGATCCAAAACTTTTATTGCCCCCAAAAGGTTTTTAATGGTCCACGCTCATTCAAAACTGTTTCCTGTAATGTGGTTCATTTGAGATTGGGATATACCTCATTTTTTGGTCTTATACCATAAAATTTTCTAGAAAAATAGATGGACGGCGTGGATGAAACACGTACGTCATGTTGGGGCCCACAGAGCACCGACCACTAACCATTGGTTGGTCGCCACTTTTTAACGGGATGCAGATTTTCTGATAAAGCCCTTGGCATCCTGAGCAAGGATGTTGGGTGGGGCCCAACACCAAGTGTTTGGAAAATCTACTCCGTTAATCAGTTTTTAGAGATCATTTTAGGACAAGAGACCAAAAATCAAGTGGGTCACATGAGAGGAAACAGTGTGGAAACAAATAGCTACAGTTGAAACCTTCTGGACTCCACCTTGATGTTTATATGCCATCCAAACAGTTTATAAGGTCATTAACACTAGGAACAAGTGAAAATACAAAAGGAAAAAAAAAAAAAAAAGCCTGAAACAAAGCTTTTTATGGCCATAAGAATGCTTCAACGGTTCTCACTGAATCCCCACTGTTTAATCTCGTGTGGCCCACTTGAGTTTTGGATACACTTCATTTTTGGTATCTTTTTCTAAAATGATCTCTATAAATGGATTAACGGAATAGATTTCCCACAAACATGGTGGTGGGCCCCACCCAGCATCCGTGCGCACTAACTTCCTATGAAAGGCTTTAGCATGAAATCCACGTCCTGGAACGGATTGGCTACTCCGCCTGAGACCAGCCCCGTGGCTGGTGGTTTGTGCTCTGTGGGCCCCACCATGATGTATGTGCTTCATCCATTTTTTAAGATCATTTTAGTGCTTGAAACAAAAAATGATAGGGATATAAATCTTAGTTAGGCCACACCACATGACAAAAATAATGAATGGATATTCACAATTAAGATCGTCCTAAGGCCCACTGTACTGTTTATTTGACATCCAATATATTGATTTGGTCATAAAGACCTAGATGAAGGGAAAAAATAAATATCAGCTTGATCCAAAACTTTTATGGCCCCTAAAATATTTTTAATGGTCAAATTTATTCAACACTGTTTCCTATAATGTGTTCCACTTGAGATTGAGATATATTTCATTTTTTAAATCATATCATAAAACGATATATAAAAATATATGGACAGATTGGATGAAACATATCCATCATAGTGGGGCCCATAGAGCCCTCCCCTTTCCAAAGCTTTGTTTACCCTTTTATTTTTCTGTTAAAAAACTGTGAGTTTTGTACATAATGTAAAATAGTAGTGACTTGTTCATGGAAATAATGGCAATGATATAAAGTTATCCAGACCATTGAAATAATCTGTCTAGTTGTATTTGTTTAACATTTATAATTTTCTTATATAATACGATCTTAACCATCCAAAAAATGGTCCTTCTTGTACGTACGATTGTTAATAGAGTATTTGTTATAAACAGTGGTAAACGCACACTGTTTCGTATTTCAAAATTTTATAAAATTCAGAAAAGGAATTGCCCAAATAACGAGCGCCTTCCTCTCCTTTCCCATTTTCACTCCTTCCTTCGAGCAGTGAGGCGTCTTCTTCCTTCGAGTGGTGCGGCATCTTCTTCCATCGAGTGGCGCTTGGAGACGGCCATTGCACTGACCCCCACCAACAGGATCCTGGTCCCCTACATCTTGATTGTTGTGATGCAAAGAGAGCATCAGTGAAGAATCCAATTTCGGCTATCATGATTGTTGTGAAATGGTAGAGATGGGTCTTTGCATTGTCGAGTGCCGAGAAGATGGCGAGCGTCCTTTGTCCTTGAGACATTACTAATCAATCTCAGCTGTCTGATTATCTTACCGAGCTGGGCCAAATGGGTGTCGAAGATTGTGTGTTGGAGATGGAATGGTGGTGTTGGAAGGATGTTTTGCATAACAGAAATTGCAGTTAGAGGTGATAGGGTGCTGGTTTCCGTTTTATTTGGATTGCGTTTAGAAGAGGTGGATAATTCCACACATGTGTTGGAGCTGTAGGTGCATCTATCTAACTGTTACACATTTGTGAGATCTTAGCTTTCAATCAAGTGATCTACACTGTTTAGATGTTCTCGGTGATTATTTATTTATTTATTTATGTAAGACCCGTATTTTAGTCCATACCGTTCCGTAGACTTCCGCGGTCTTACCGGTCGAATTCCGACAACCTTCGACCCTTAACCGATATTTACGCGTGACCCTGATTCATATGCCGTCAACCTGTATCGACTCAATCCAAGACCATTACCATATCGACCGCGCCATCGCTGCGGTTCCGATGCCGCGACTTGCGCGCCGAGGCGATACCTTGGTCAAGAGATGTGGGCCAACGTTCGGTGCGAGGAAAACGTCGCGCGTTGCGAAACCCAAGAGAATCTCTATGATGTGTCACATCAATCTCATCAATCAATCAATCCATCACATGTCAAGTACATGTCAAGTACACATCACCTTTCACCCATACCCAAGCAAGCCTCAAAAGTCAAAAATTCTCTTACACCCCCATGCCTTTCTTACACAAAAGGCTATAAAAGTCAAATAAAGTAGCTCTTACACCCATCACCACCACATCAACACATCTATCACCCATCTTTCTCTCCCTTTTAAAAGTCTCTCTCTCTCATTTCAAACCCATTCCAAGTAAAGGAGAGAAACTCCATACATATGAGAAATCCTCCAAGCATTCCCAAGCTCCAAGGTAGCCCACTTTCCTACCCCATCATCTCCCATCCTAGCCATCTACTCCTCATCTCATCTATTAAAGTTGAAGCTAAGGTGATAAGGAGCCCATAGGAGCAAGAAGATCGGACGATGGGTGCATGATAATAGTAGTTTTCCTTATTTTTGAGATGGGCCAAGTGAGGCCAACCGATCAATGGTTTGGATCTCACTTGGGACCCTAAGTTGTGGCCGATGGACCACTTTGATCATCATGATCATCCATGATGGGGCCATTCTCCATGGACCCCATCATGATGTCTATTTCATTACATTTAAAGGTCATCTAGACCGTCCATATTGGTGGAGAAAGGATCTTCATCGTTGAATCCGATTTTTGTTAGTTCCATGTGTAGAGGGACCCATTTTATTGTATGATCTCTTACAAGGGAGGGCTCATAGTGGCAGAGCCCTCCATCACAAGCGTGTCCCATCCTCTATCTCTCTCTCTCTACTTCATTTTTTTTAGATCATATTGTGTTTATGTGGCCCACTTGAATGAACCCCACCTTGAAGTATTTATCTTGTCCAAGCTTTCTTCAAGTGGGGCCCACCTTATATGTTGTACCCACATCATCCATCAGTGGTGGCCCACCTAATCAGGGCCCACCACAATGTAATTTCTTTAAGGACCAAATCGTCCAGCGTTTGGGACGCTGGACGTCCCTGTAAAAAAAAAGAAGAAAATGGAGCTTTTGGGGTGAGCCACCTGCGTAGGCCCCACCTTGATGTATGGGAACAATCCAAGCCGTCCATCCTATTCCTTGGATTATTTTAGGCGTTGAGCCAAAGAATGAGGTCAATCCGATGATCAGGATACTTTTCAAAACAGTAGTTTTCACCATTTATAAAACATTTTAAACTTTTCTTTAGGCCAAAAATATTCAACATTGGACTTGATGAACTTGTCATGGCCTGTAAAAGCCAATGGACGGGGTGGATCTACTAGATGCGGACCGCAGACGTGAAAAGCCCTTGAAAAATGGGTTTTAACGATTTTTAAAAAAAAAAACTCATGAAGCAATGCCTCTCTGCCTCTAACGCTGCAACAGCAGCACCTTGCTGCATGCCACGGCGGGCGGACGGTCGTTAGGGGCCCACGGCCCTGCGTGTGGGCCCCACTGTGATGTTTATTTGTCATCTAACCTGTTCATGGGGTGGGTCACCCCCAGTAGTGGGCCCCCTCCGAATTTCAGCCCCGTCCGTGACTCAGGTGGCCCACACCACACGAAACAGTGGGGTTGAACCTCTACCGTTGAAACTCAAATCTGGACCCATAAAAGTTTTGAATTAATCTAAAATTTATGTTTTCACTTCATCCAGGTCCGAGTGACCTTATGAACGGTTTGGATGGCATTTAAACGTTTTGGTGGGCCCCACATGGGACCCACAATGATGTAAGTGTTTTATATCCACCTTCCAGGCGGACGGTGGGAGCCCACCTGACATTTTTGTTTTCCTCTCACCGTCCAGTGGACGGTGGAGATGGAGCCCATGGGCAGTGTGTGTACGTGTGCATGCGTGTGGGCATGTGTACGTATGCATGCGTGTGGGTGTGTGTGTATGTGTGGGGTTATGCATGTGTGTGTGTGTGTGTATATTATATTGTATATATATATGTATATATACATGTATATTATTGTATAGACTATATACATATATATATTATATTATATTTTATAAATTACCTGATGTTGGGACTTATGGGCCCCACCCTTGATGCTGGTGCTGCATCCAATCTGCCCATCCATTCTAACAGCTCATTTTGTGAAATGAGTTTAAGAATGGGCCAGATCCATAGTCCGTGTGGACCCCATCTTAGATGTTATAAGGCCCATGGGATTGGACATTTGATATATTCCAAGGCCCATGGGATTAGGCCTATTTGGCGTATTATAAGTCCCCTAGCGTTGGAAATTTGATATATTCCAAGGCCTATGGTTTTAGGCCCATTTGATTCATATAAGGCCTATGGATTTGGGCCCATTTGATATATAAGGCCTATGGATGTAGGCCCACTTGATAGATAAGGCCTATAGGATTAGGCCCATTTGATATGTATGAAACCCATGGGATTAGGCCCATTTAAGACATGCAAGGCCCATGTGATTTAACCCATTATGATGTACTCCAAGGCCCATGGGTTATGACTCATTGCAATATACCTAAGGCCCATTGGTGTGGTCCATTTATGTGGCCCAATTGATGAATAAAAGGCCCATATGACGTGTCCCATTTGATGTATTTAAGACCCAATGGGAAGTACCTAAGGTCCATTGCAATGTGTGACCCCAACACCAATTATGTAACAATGTTTACGACAATCGTGCCTTGGGAGCAATGTTGGTTTGACATCCACATTGCGAGTGTAATGTTGGTTGGATGTCCACATTACGACTCTCCTTAGGGCCCAGTGTTAGGCCCGTACTTGTTATGTATAGGTCATCCAGGCCCATCTGCATTGTAAGGATAGTCCATCTCATTATAACATGTTTAGTATAGTTCCATAACTCATGATCATACGCATCATATGTGTGCTTGATATGAGAAGTGACTGATCATAGCATATGCCTTCAGGCAGATTGTTTATGGGACCCCGATTAGGCGGTGTTGCCCTGCATGAGCACACGATACGCGCAGGATTTACTGCATGATTGGATAGTGTGATTCATGCATTTCGCATTATGTGATATGGTTACTGTATGCCCTAGCGACATCGGGGCCATAGCCTCCACAGGCGTATCGTGGTTGGCAGGATTGAATATCAAAAATCTTGTTCTACATGGGGTGCTATAGTTATCCCTGGGTGAAAGTTCCTAAACTCTTATGGTACCAAGAGGTTGCTCCAACGTCTAGACCGAGTGGGTAGATGAGCGTTAAGTATCGATTACCAGACGGTTGTGCTCTCGACTGTGTCATGGTCGGTTGGAAGGGGGTGCGGCCTTACCCGCCCAAGTGTAGGGGGCAATGCTAGGCTGAGTTTGACTAGCTCGAGGAATGGGTCCATTATCGACTAGTCGGGTCCGATATTGGCAGACGGATAGTGAGGTCTCTTCCACTTACCTTATTGCGCGCGATGAGGCGGCGATCTGGTTTAGAGTGTACTAGACCCTGGTGATATCTCAGATTTGAGTTGTATTGATGTGTGGACATAGATGAGGATCTGTATGCTTGAGTTGCATTTCACATCGCATGGCCTTGGGATGGCCGATATCATTCATGTCTTGCATCGCATAGCCTTGGTACAGCTCATGATATTATAGATCCATCTGCATATTTCGTATTACTCTGATATTGCATGATCATATTACTACCTTGCGCACACACTTTCACCACTCTCTAAGCTTTCTATAAGCTTATGCATGACCGTTGCGTGCAGGTGACGTTGGGGCACAGCAGCGCTGAGGCAGGAGCACTTGCAGATCATTTTGGAGTTTTTGTTCCTTACCATTATATTTTTCTTTATACTCATTGTACTTGTAAAGTTTTTGATCATAATGGAAATGTAATGGAGTTCCTGGTTGTTGTTTGTGGGTTATGCCTTTGGTTATGCTTATTACGAATCAAACTGACGTTAAAAATCCTCCTCGTAGCATCTCAGGATCGGAACCTGGCGAATGGGCGCTAGGAGCCGAGAATGGGGTTCTACGGAGGCTGTCGGCGCCGGATTCGGCGATCGAAAATTTTGTGAGCCCGATTTTCGAGTTTGGGGCATAACAATTTATCATTCTCTTAATGTTTGCCTCAATCAATGAAATTATTTTGAGTATTGGTGATAATATCGGTCATGTTAATATATGTTCTTATATTCCCTTGTCATCGATGCATATACAATGACCAACCATTGACCAAGATTTTCTAGAGCTTTCTTATGGTGCTAAAATAGTGGAAGTTCATATAACTGCAATTTCCATCATGACGATAACCTTTCGAGCTTTTGAAGATACAATTCATGTTATCTTTGGAAATATTTTATTAGGAGACAGCATAAAAACTAAAAAAGATTTATTATTATTATTTTTTTTGGTTGGCTTTTGTATTTGTGGTTTTCGTAATTTAGTATATATGGTCAGGATTGGGATTGCAAGATATGCTTTTGGTATAGTTTGGGTTTTAGAAGCTTAGGCAAATTTTAGATGTTGATCTTCTAGATGGTCAGCATTTCTCCATCCACATGCTATTACAGCCATCAGAGCCAATTGATTTGGTTTTTGTCTTTTGGAAAACCTTCTTAATCATTAAATCATCCCCCATGTGCTGCATGTTTATCCACTCCTAATCATTGGAAACTATATTGCATCACAGGATTATATTGGGAAAAATACCAACGTCAGATGGCCCAACCAGTGCTTATACATTTATCAGTGGCAGGTGGGTTGGTAAGTCGTCTCTGTGAGCTTGGAAATCGACATCTAAAATTTTTTATTTTTTTTTAGGAGAAATAGATATCCACATTTTTTAAGTAAAACTTTAGAATTAGAAATCGAATTTTATAGTTACTTCATTACAGAAACAGTGTTAAACTCCATGTTCAAGGAAATTGAATTCATTTCTTCTAAATCTAAAACCTCCTTACGAGAAAGAAAATGATAGACAGTAGAATCTCTCTTTTTTCAAATAATAAAATTTCAGAATAACAGCCCAAGGTATTAGATAATGCCTCGTTGAATAGAGTGCCACGAGGTTTCAGTTTGTACAAGTGGGTCATAGGGTTCAGGAATGTAGACTGTTGATATGATTGGGCAGCACTCTATATGGCCTTGTGCCAAAATCTCATGTATCCAAAACTCTAAATAATTATGTCTTCAACCTTCTTTCTTTTTTTTTTTTAAATGTGGTTGTATACTCCTTAAAGAATCAATTCTGTTAGGCAATCAGAATTCATAACCATCCCATCCATGGCTTAAAAACGGGATAGCTATAAAAGTGAGTCCGCATAGAGGATAAACTGGATCATTGGATGATGCAAAATTGCAAGTAAATAAATAAGAAAAAAAAAATACATGGCTGACCTTCATTAACCCCTACACAGGTGGTTGTGGCCATATTAGTATGCACGAGATTTAGAGAAATCACTCACTAATTCAAATACTGAAATACGAGCCTATAAAACCCTGAAACAGAGCACTTGAAATCACTCCTAGTTGCATTGGTTCATACCGATTGGAATATCCCATCCATCATTGATTTGGCCTTACTTATAGCCATCCATATTGATTAAATGGTTACAATTGCTAAACCAAAGTGATTCTTTAGATCCATAAGCAATCCATGGCAGGCCCTAAGAAATAAATGGATCAAATTGTTGTTTGGACCTACTTTTATAAAAAATTTCTTGATCATCCATATTAAAGAACTATTGATCAAATGGTTCTTATTCAAGTTAAAGAGTTATTTGGCAACTTGGAATCTAGAAGTTACTAAATAATTTATTTCCAGGAAACAAATTCCCCAAGAGCTGATTCTATCAGTGATGTTTGACATATGGGAATGAAATTATGTGGAATCTAGAAATCATGTTTGGGCACCTAGAATTCATTCACTATATACAATAATTCATGAGAGAATAATACTTTTCCCTAAACCTATAAACCACTCATCAAAACTTGATTACATATTTTAAGCATCACCATTACAAACAGATCCAATCTTCATGTGTCAAATCAGATATTTATTGAGTTGAATCATGCTATATCTGAATCCAATCTGAATACAAACGGATCCTGATTTCAAGATTTGAATTTGATCCAATAGCTCTCATTGATAATTCAAATCAGATTTAATAGGTAGGATCCTATTCCAATCGGATAAGGGATCCACCTTTCCTTTTCCCAACATTTGATATCCATACTTGCTTGGGGTATTTTTGCACCTTTTAATACAAGTTGGTTTTACAAACTCAAGTACTTCCATTTACACTTGTCCTTTTGGTGATGCTGTTAATAAAGATAAACTATTGCAAATGGTGAGATTTGGTGCTGAGATGGTTTTCAGTTTAAGGATAGCACTATGAGAAAGTACATGTTGATTTCCCTAATTTTGATATTTGAAGATGGGCACTATGAGTTGCTGTTGATGTATTTAATTCTTTCACAAGTTTTGTTTACTGTTTTGTGTGTCTATCATCTGTTTGCTTTATTTTCTTTTACAGGGTTTAGAAATCATATCATGACCTTATAATGGTTGAATGTAAACAATGTGTACTGTTGATTTTAAATCTAATGCAATCATGTCTCGGGTAGAGAGATTTCATGTTATGTTTCATCTCTCAGTTTGTACATGAAGTGAGCCAAGTTCCTGTTCATAAGTCAAATTGATTGAATAATTCTAATCGGATTGGGAAACTTGTTTGTCAAGTAAGACCATTAGACATTTCAGTTTTGACTGCCCAATCAGGTTTGTTTTGAATCTTATTTTGGGTTTTGGATTTTGTTGGTTTTTGTTAGATTGATTAGGATTTTCAGATTTTGGTCATGTCTACTTTCATGTATGGGACTAAATAGATTACACCCATTTGTTAGAAAAGAATATCCCCATCACCATGCTTAATAAAAAGAAAGGAGGATAAACCTGTTACACTTGTATTGAGCATTTTCTTTTTGTTACACTTCTACGGGTGGAACAAATTTGTCATTTGACAGATATTTGTAGTCGAGTTGTTGCACATGGGCGTATGATTAGAGATAATCCAGGCATCCCTCTAGATTGCATCAAAGTTATATTGGATGTTGTTGAAGTTCCCAGTGCGAATGTGTTTGGTGACATTGATAAGACGTTAGCCGATTGCAACATGGGTGATGTTCTCATTTGGCCTGGAGTGCTGACAAAAACATAGATGTTAAATGAGTTTACTTAAAACTTTTCCCAAGTCAAGAACATATTTTTGTAATTTGGTCAGGACATATGGATTGTGTTTGAGGTTATTTTGGATATTATTTGACTAAATCTTATCTTGAATTATTTAGTAGTTTTGCTTGACTAATCTAGTGATTTGTTTCAGCTTTTCATCTTCTTATGCGTGACAGAAGGTACACATGTTTCTATTATGATTTGTTTTGATTTTTCTTTGCTTATGCGTAAAATATTCTGATTTAAATATTAAGAACTACGTAGTGGCTTGATCCAATCTTCCAACATTGGGTACGTAGGTAGCCATTCATACTAGACTGTATCGGTGCAGCCACAAAATTTTTATTTTTTTTCCCTTTCTTGTAGTGTGGATGCATTTCATCGGGATTACTTGGCAATAAGAGTGAGGTGGATGTAAGTTCTCGAAACCTTTAATTAATCTTAAATCATTTATATCTTTATCGCTTTATTTATATGCTGTCGTCAGGGTCAATTTGTAACTCCTCAGAACCCGCTCTGCCGTAAGACATTACGGTGCATGACGGTTCCTAGCAGGTTAAGTTGCAAATTATTGTTAAGAGTTGGTTGGATATAATTTATTTTTTGTAAATGTTGTTAATAATTGGATGATGAATGTATTTGTGAATGTAAATGAAAATAAAAAACTTATGATATATATATATATATATATATATATATATATATATATATATATATATATATATTATCAATGGAGGATGCCTTGTTTAGGGGGACATGAAATTTTGTAGCTTATGGTATGGTGCCCCAATATTGGTTGTATGTTACTAGTATCTAGTAGATAATACTATGATCAATAGTAAACATTTTGTTTTGAGTGGAAGACAGAGTAAAAGAACATGTACAAGAGGCACTTTTTCTGCCTTACAGCTTCAAACTGGATACCTTTTGGATAAACCAAACATCCATTCACCACTAGTTCCTCTAATACATGGTACAATGAGAAATGTTCTGGCATTGTTTGAGTAGTAGCTGTTGTAGCGCCATCCGATTGCGCATATGATCACACTAGTCGAGTCATAGTAGAGATCCTCATCATTGCTTGATGCACTCGGCTTACGATTAAAGTCACCCCCACTTTGAAAAATTGGGGGGGTACAGATGTCAACATTCTTCGCTTTTAGTTTGACTTTGACTTTTGCTGGAATAGGTTAGCCATTCAGAAAATCCATTTGTTATAATACTTAGCTGGAATGTGGAGGACTTCAACTTATCAACCTAGGTCTCTAAAAGCCTCCCCTCAGGGGCCACTCTTGCAATGTATCCGAAAATTGCACTATCAGACTGAGAGTGGACAGCCTAGAATATCTCATCCATTAAAGCACTTCCATCATCACTCTTTGCCTTGACGTGTATCACAATCTCAAGGTTGACAACCTCCCTGGCAGATTTCTTCAGGGTTCCTAACAAAGAAGCCTTCTTCTGAGTACACAATAAATGAATCTGTTTCTCCACAAAGACCATGATTGTTTCTGGGAACTCATATCTGAGCAACCATACATTCAACGATGAAGATTTCAGATAATGTAGATCATCAGACGCTGGGGGACTAGCAATTACAAGCACATCAGAAGCACCCCATAACTCAATTTTGTGTTCCTTCCAGTGAAAATAGAACACTCTCAGCCGCTTCTAGAAGACTCCCCACTACCTCTGTAAAGTTTCCACCTGCTCCTTTTTCTTCGATCCATCTTCTCCTACACATGATAGAGATGACCTATTTTCTTTCCCTTTCTTGCACATCATAGAAATGGTACAAACATTATAAAGGAAAAGTGATTTAATATTATAAACAGTGGTGATCCAAATATACGTTACACTACACCAATTCATTTTATGTCATTGTGAGCAAGCAGGTCCTGACTTACAGATGCTAAAACATCACATGGGTTGCATCCCAAGCTACCTAGAATGTTTGGGGAAAAGCAAATCCCTAACCTACAACACAATTGGGTTTTTTTTTTTTCAAATATAAAAAACTCAAATTCCTAACCAGTTAATCCCCAAATCTTAGAAGCCCCGACTAGCATCAGCCCATAACAGAGAGAGATAGCAAAAAAAAAAAGATTTAAACATATTCCAAAATTAATAACAATAACAAAAAAGAAAGGAAGAACAAAAAAATAAAATAAAATACTAGTGACCTATTTACAATTTCTCCTTTCTTTGTAGCCTCAAGAAAAATACATATTGGGATTAGACCATAGATCTAAAACTCACCAACTTGACTCGAAACTTAGCTGAGTCAGATAGACTCAGCGAGATTTACTTATTTTTAATATGATGGCATACCTACTTAGTCTATTACCTTTATTTTAGAGTAGTAGCATCTACATAGTTATATCCTCATGATGGATGTCTTGGATATTGCACTTGTCTCTGTCTGTCACACTAGCATATGTATATCTTGTGCATTAGCTGATAGAAGTATAAGGAAACATAATGCGCATTAATCCAAGATAATGCAACATAAGCATTACCTGCATAATAACAACTCTTCAATTCCTCCATGCTTCGAGACGATGAAAACGTATCAGCTATCACTATAAAATGTAGATCGAACCATTCACACAAGTTAAATAATTGATCTGTCTCTTCCTTTGCCCACATCTAAATAGACAAGTATATATAGGAAAGTGAGATGTTCACTCTACAATCACGACCAAAAAAAAAGAAGAGGAAGACAATACTCATTGTCATCAGTGATCTAGAATATTTCTCTGTTGGGCCTAACCATAAATGAACCAGCTCTGAAGAATATCACTGATTGGATATTCTAATATGATCATGTGTCACATTGGGGAAAGCTAAACATCAAACAAAAAAAGAAAAAACAACAGGGGAAAGCTACCCTGAAGAAAACAGAGCTTTAATAGTTTTATTAGTAATTGTGGTCTTTATTTTTCTCAAGTTTTTTTAAATCTTTTATTGGCATTTATATATTATGAAGTTTGTACATATGTTAGCATGTTGTTGCTGAATGTGGCAATCCAGTGCATCTGGAAGATGAGAAAATTTGTATCTAAAAATGCTCTCTTTTCCCACTAGGATTTTCTAATCGACGGTTGTAACAGGCCTTACAAAGAAACATACCAGGGATGTTATTCCAATCCTTAAATTTATTTAATTAAATATTAGATGTCTTGATGTACACCTGAGTATCCTTTCATCTGTCGTCATAACAGCGCTTGCTTTTAAGATCTTTTCAAAAACTCACCTACTTTTTCAAAAGATGGTCCTAAAGTTGTCTTATTTGACTTTAACTAAAGGATGGCTAATCAACCGGTCATTCTCTCATAAAAAAATTACTTATCCCTATTTTAAAACAAACTCAATGATTATAACCTACAATATTTCATACTTACAATGAACTATGTTGTAGACTCCACAATCATGCTCGTCTCAAATCCAAAGCATAGGTAAGTCCCACAATTGGAAAAGGTCCACCATTTTCGCCATCTTACTTTAAGCCATGGGCCCAAAATCAAGCAGTTCCAATGCACAATTAGGTCCCATGACAGGAAAAAGTAGGTTGGTAGTTTATTACCATTGAAAATATTAATGGTTCATTTTTTTAAAAGCCATCCAAACTGTTGAAACGATATTTCCAACTGTTCAAAAAGTTATTTCCAATGGGCTGAATGTAACCACTAAATTTTTATACCTGATCTAAAATTTCTTTAGCCCCAAGACATGTTCAATATATACCTTTATTTGTTATTCTTCCCACCTGAGCTTTGCGTCTAAATTATTTCTAAGCCCAAGCCCTAAAATCATATGAGGGAAATGTTGGGTTGCTCAAATTTCTTGCAAAGAACATGTTGGGACCCGTAATCACGGCAAACATCTACCATTATGTAAACACCTTCATAACTAAGATGTTGTGTTCTACATTATGCAATTCAAGTCCAATGAAATGTTACACCAAGGCGAGGCATCAGTGGTTATTATGATATGTTAAATCTTAGTGGGGTCTACTTTTGCGATGCTTGTAGCAAATCCAAACTGTCCACCATTTCACCATCTTATTTTAGGGTGTAGGTCAAAAATCTAAGTAGATTTACACAAATGAGTCCCACAACAGACAAAAGTGGTCACTAGCTTACCACCATTGAAACTATCAATGGTCAATTTTTTATGCTTTTAGTCCATTCAAATTGTTAAAATGGCATTTCCAACTGTTCAGAAGGTCATTCACAATGGGTTGAATGTAACCACTTGATTTTTTTTCCATAATCTAAAATTTCTATAGCCCCTGACAATTTGTACATTCAATATGCACTTTTACATTCCGTGTGGCCCACTTGAGCTTTGTATTCAGATCATTTTTCGGTCCAAGCCATAAAATCACATGAGGGAAATAGTGGACGGCTTGGATTTTTCTCCAACAAATTGTCGGGCTCCATGATCACCATGACCATCTCCCATTGAAATCAGATGTGGGATCGGATATGTGGCAAGACATCAGTTATCAAATCTTGGCAGTACCTACTTCCTTTGTCCACATCTAAAGATCTTTTCAAACTGTATTGTGCTCTCCCAGTGAATGCTATGAAGTTAAGAAATGCTCTTACCTTAACCTCTAATGGGTAGAATGAATTCTAATATTTTATTTTGTTAATTGGTTTCAGTTGATTAAACAATTCACCTTCCATGGATTTGAGGTGGTTATTTAAAATATATGAAGGGTTGACTAAACTAGTCTTTTCTTGGATTGAATTTGGTTGTTTGTAATATATGTAGGAAGGGCTCAAAAGAAGGTTGAACAAGAGCAGATACTAAGTAGCCAACACAAGGCAATGCATAGCCAACCGTTGAAGTTTCAGGTACTTTCTTTTGTATGGGTCCTAGTTTAGTAGGGGGAAGTGTTTAGTAAGGAGAGTTGAAGTGAATTTTTGTTGCAGTGGGCCACTTGGGTCATTTCCTCTTTTATTGAATTGAGTTGTTACCAATTTTGTGAATAGGATTCTTATCAAACAATAGTGTGAATTATTTTTTGAATGACTATCAGGTGCAAGATTTTAAAAAAAATTAATAATAGTTAATCGATACATATTTTTTTTTACAGATATTTTAGTGACGGACCAAATCCGTCACTACGCTCTAAACATTGAGAATCAACAACGGATTTGAGGTCCGTCGCTAATGTTTTTAGTGACGACTAATTTTTTTAATTTTACCGACGGATTTTTTATTTTTTACAACGGATTTTATTCGTCGCTATGATGTGACGGACCTTATCTGTCACAGATTAAACGACGGATAAAATCCGTCGTAAAATCAAAAATGACCTAGTAAATAGCAACGGACCAAGCGTCCGTCATTTATTTAGTTTTACGACGGATTTGGTCTCGCAAAACAGCGATTTTGGCGTAGTGACGGTGGGGCCACTGTGATATATGTGTTTACCTATGTCGTCTGTCCAGCAGCAACATAGCTACTTGATTAATGTCAGCAAGCTCTGTGGGGCCCACCATAAGGTAATGTCGTATCCAGACCGTCCAAAGGGACGGTGGGCCCCAACTGATGATGTTAACAAGTGATATGGGTCTAGTGATCTACACCGTCCATCTACTGGGTGAGCAGTTCGGGGCTGCTGTATTGGCGCCAGTGTTGTGGGTTTTATTCACACCGTCCGTATATGTGCACCCCACCGTGATGTATGTGCGTGGGTCCCCACTGTCTGGATGGCTGGATGGTGGGCCACGCCATGATATATATGTTGTAATCCACACCATCCAGATGTTCATCCATTTGACATGGCCCACCATGATCTAGACGGTGGGCCCTACCATGAGATGTGTCATTCATCCATGTTGTTCATTTAATGGACCCATTTGGAAGGTGTAGGCCCGCCTACTGACCGTGCGGGGCCCACCTGTTGTGTAATCGCAAGGCCTACCATGTTGTATGTATTCCATCTATGCTGTCCACGGGACATGGACTCCACACGATGTATGTTTTATCCACACCGTCCGTGGGACGTGTGACTCACCTGATATATGTGTTTCATGTCCACGTTGTCCACTTGATATATAAATGAGGCCCATGTGTAGGGCCCACCTGTTATGTATATTAGGCCTATATGCAAGGCCCACCTATTGCGTATTTGAGGCCCATGGTTTGTGGCCCATTATGATGTATTTAAGGCCCATGGGTGAGGCCTGATGTGATGTATGTGTGGTTGTTACGTTACGTATGAATCCCTCATGTGGGCCACTCCTTGGGAGCAATGTTTGTTAGATGTCCACACTGATGGACAATGATGGTTAGATGTTCTCATTGTGACCTTCTCTTAGGCCTTGTTAAGCCCATTCCTACCGATTTCGATTGTCACGAACGATTACCGATTCCGATTAACATGACCGATTTACTAATTCTGATTATTGTGATCGATTGCCGATTCTGATTGACGTGACCGATTTGTCGATTCCGATTGTTGTGACCGATTGTCGATTTCGATTTATGTGACCAATTTACCGATTTCGATTGTCGTGGCTGATTACCGATTTTGATTGACGTGACCGATTTGTTGATTCTAATTATTGACCGATTCTAATTGTCGTGGCTGATTGTTGATTAGAGATCGAGGCCATTTATCATAACCGATTGCATATTCCGATTGACATGACCGATTTGCTGATTCTGATTATTGACCGGTCCCGATTGTCGTGGCTGATTGTCGATTAGCGATCGAGGCTGATTATTATGACCGATTGCCAATTTTTGACTGACATGATCGATTTATCGATTTCGATTATCATAACCGATTTGCTGATTTCGATTGTCGTGGCTAATTACTGATTCCGATTGACTTAGCCGATTTGTCGATTCCGATTGTCGAGGCCGATTATCGATGTCGATGCCGATTGTTGATTCCGACTCCAATTGTCGAGGCCGATTCTGATTCTGATTATCGAGGTCGATTTTAGTTTGTTAAGGCCGATTGTATAGGCCAATTCTGATTATCGAGCCCAAGTATCGAGGCCGATTCCAAGTGTCGATTGTATAGGCCAATTCTGATTGTTGAGGCCGATTTCGATTGCCAAGGCCGATTGTCGTGACCTATATGATGTACATACAACTTGTAGTTGAGGCCCATGGTGACACATATTAGGCCCATGATGCATGGCCCATTTGATGTATTCAAGACCCATGTGTAGGGCCCACATTCATGTATTTGAGGCCCATTGTAATGTATTCATGGCCCATGGGTAAGGCTCATTATGATGTATTTATGGCTTATGGGCAAGGCCCATTGTGATATGTATTAGGCCCATGAGTAGGGTCCACCCGTTGTGTATATGTGGCCCTTGAGTAAGGCCATCATGTTGTATATTAAGCCTTTGTGTGAGGCAGTGGGCCCATTATATGTTTGGCTCTATGTGGCCATTCCTTGGGGGCAATGTTGGTTAAATGTCCACATTGTCAAGGCCGATTGTTGATGCTGGTTATTAATACCGATTATGAGTATGTGACAGCATAACATTATAATACATGCTCATACGCATCATCTACATATTTATTATGAGATATGATTGCCCATTGCATATGTCATAGGACAGGTTGTTCATAGGGCTCCCTAATAGGCGGAGTTGCCTCACATGAGAGCATGGCATGCACAGAATTGATGCATGATTAGACTATGTGACTCATGCATCTCGCATTTGTATAACATAACCACCATACGCCCTAGCGACATCAGGGCCTTAGCCTCCACAGGTATTTCATGGATGTCCAGATGGGACACCGAAAATCTGTTCTACATGGGGTGCTATAGATATCCTTGGATGAAAGTCCTAGAACCTTCTTGGTTCCAGAGGTTACTCCAACGTCTAGACCGAGTGGATGCATGAGCGCATGAGGGCCATATACCGTTAGGCCGCATCTCCCACTGTGTCGTAGTCGGTTGGAAGGGGGTATGGCCTTACCTGCCTGAGAGGAGGGGGCAATGCTAGGCTAATTCTGACCAGCTCAAGGAATGGGTCCGCCATCGACGAGCCGGGCTCGATATTGGTAGGCGGATAGTGAGGTCTATTCCAATCACCATGTTGCGTGCGATGGGGTGACAATCTGGTTTGGAGTGTAATAGACCCCAGTGATTTTTCAGAGAGGAACCGTACTGATATGTAGACTTATTAAGTAGGAGTGCATACTCATGTATTTGTTTCATTCACTATCCACTTGGACTGGTAGTGCATAACTAATTGTTGTGTACCTTCGCATGGCCAGGATTTCGGTTGGGTGTACGACTGACCTGAGATCAAGAGTTTACCACAATGAGTCTGACTATCCAAATTTAGGTATGGGATTAGTTTGGATAAAAGTCTCTTGTGATGGACCACATAGCTTGCGATACTACATAATATCATCCCGACTTCACTCCAGCTTAGTCATTTCATTCGCACCGCATATCATATTGCATCCGCAGTACTTAGCATTTTAGGTTGCCATGTTTCTGTATTTATATGGTCATTAGTACTCATGTCTTACATCGCATAGCCTTGGTACGGCTGATGGCACTCATAAACTTATCAGTATATTTTCACTTATTTCGATATTGTATTATTTATGGCACTGTATCCTCGGCATCTAATATTTGGCTCGCTCTGATACCTAATTTGCATAATTAATTTGCATTGTGTATCCTGATATTGTATGACTCATGGACTTGTCAATACTTTTGCTTACTCTGATTACTCTGATATTGCTTACTTGGCACTTACCTTGTGCACACATTTTCACTGCCCACTAAGCTTTCTATAAGCTTATGTACGATAGATGCGTGCAGGTGGCATTAGGTTGCAGCAGCATTGAGCGTGGAACATGCAACGAACTTAGGGAGCTTTAATTTTTTACCTATGTATTTTCCTTTCAGCACTGTATTCAATTGTTTATATTAGTGGATATGTGATGATGATGTTGCCTTTGTGATTTGGGTAAACTTGTGGTTATGCTTATTACGAGTTAAATGTACATTAGAAAATCCTCCTTGTAGCATCCCAGGATCGGAATCTGGCGTATGGACGCTAGGGGCCAAGAATGGGGTACTACGGAGGTTGTTGGCACTGGATTTAGCGATCGAGAATTTTGTGTGCCTGGTTTTCGAGTTTGGGTCGTGACACAGTCTCTTGTTAAGTTGAAGACATGAGAGTAACAGATGCATTTAAGATAACTGTTTGGTTAAAAGCGATGATAAATGAGTTGGGGGTTCAATAGGAAGTTGTGCCTAGGCATTGTGACAGCAAGAGCATAATTAATTTGGCAAAAAACTCGGTATATCACTCCCTGACTAAACACATTAATGTTAGTCATTACTTTATCCGGCAGATGCTAGAAGAATGAGATATTACTCTAGAGAAGATTCAAACTAATGAGAATTCAACGAATTGCTTTCGAATGTCGTTCCTATAAAAAAGTTCAAGTTTTTCTTGACTTCTTTAGGCTTGGCAAGAAAGAAATAGAGATCGAGTGTGCACGAAGCAATAATGGTGATTCTTAAAAGAAGATTAACAAGGCAAGGAAGTCATTTTGCTATCAAAGTAGATATTGTTAAAATTGTAATACCAAAATTACTATGAGTTTATTCACTTTTATGAGCCCATATAACCCATGTTTCATATGCTAAAAAGGCTCAAGTGTTAGTGGATCCTTGGAGGGATATTTTTGACAATTTTCTCTTAAAATAGTGGCTTTTAAGGTAAGTTATGTTAGGGTTAAGATAGAGTTATGATTTTTATTTTATTTTTTTTTAGTGTTTTGAGAGCCTCTAAGGAGAGAGTGCTAGGGTTTTTTATTGTAAGTTATCTCCATCCTTATAATCTTTTCTGAATAGTAGATTAATCATCGCTTTGTGCCGTGATTTTTTCTCGTAAGAGTTTTCCACGTAAAAATAGTGTGTTCTCTATATGGCTACTTGATTTTTTTTTTCATTTTCTCTTGTTTGTTTCAATACAGATTAAGGTGCTTACGTATGGTCGGTTCTTCAACACCTTAAAAGTATTAACTAACCTTTAAATACTTGATCGATAGTCCAAACCTTATAAGATTAATCACATATTCATGTCCTACATCAGCTAAATGAATTGCTTGTTGGATTGTATGTATTGTGATGACCCTAATGAAGACACCCGGCTACACCCACTTTTAGTAGTGACAATCCAATAGTCTTATGAGGAAAGTTAAAACATGTAACACCCTGAAATTCGAGAGTCGAGCATAACTCAGCTCTCGAGTTCCAAAACATCACTTATGAAATATTTTTAATAATGGTGTATGTTGTCTGTATTAGTGCATAAAACATGAAGTAGATTAAGTCAAATCAGCAAAACATAATCCAAGGACAGTTGTAGTATGCAAGCGGAAGACTGAAATGAACATAAAAACCAGTATAAGTCTCCAAAATATGTATGATCTGCCAGGTCAATAGTTACAAGTCTTGTGTTCAAAATACAAATGTCAAAATGTAATAGTTCTCTACAAAGCATAAACCCTGAAGCCCCGATGATTCAAAACGGTCTAAGCGAACTCGCCTGAATACTGCATACACGAGAATGCCTCCTCATCATCCTCGAACTTTGGATCTGCCTCGAATGTCGCATCATCATCTGCAGCTAAGACAGAGTCTGGTTGGTGTTTAAGCACCGTCCCAGAACGTGAGAGTGAGTGATCAACTCAGTAGAACTGTACAACAAAGGTTAACATGTTATCAATTAAATCAAGCAGTAATGATAAGGCAATACAATCAAATATCCCTAAGTGCTCTGATTAATGCAAGAATGTATGAAGAAATGATGCATGCCCTCGCCGGCACTCCCTTTGCGATCTTCATCTTACGGTCGCGCATGTCAGTCACTTCCTCAATGCTCTGTCCAATGCCGAACGGCACATGCAATGCGGTGCATGCACAAGATTATCAAGTTCTTATTAGTCTTTTTCATACAGCAGGATTGGAAAGCTAAGGTACCTCCCTTATATCAATACCCAAACAATAATCCATTCTAAGGTTGTCAGTCCTAGTAAATCTCATACGATGTTACAGTTCTAGATCGTTATAAAGGGTTCATCACCAATTAATACAGGCCTAGTTATACGCTAGATGTTGCAACAAGACTCGTCGCCTCAATGCAGTTTCAGGGTATGCTCGAGGTCACTACAAAGGGCTCGTCACCAATTAGAGTAGGTCGACAGCATGAATACAGTGTCACATACCACCATATTCGGCTCACGAGTCTAGGTTGCTCACTGGTTACTACGAGCAGGCTCGTCGCTCCACCGTAAGCCGACAGCATGACCACGGTATCCCATACCACCATGTCCGGCTCATGAGTCTTAACGGATCGAGGTACCAAGGTTAACAGGGTTTCAATGGTGAGTTTAGTTCCTTAGATTCAAGCAGTAGCGTCCAAACATGGTGAACATACATCGGTCAATCGGGTTAATTGACAAGCTCGACTAACGTTGAGTTGATCGACATGAAATGCATAATTACTTCGTGTGGCCTAACCACTATCGACATCCCAAGTATGGCTCGGATTCATCGAACACATCCTGCGTGGTTAAAACAACCTCAGCCAGCAGTTTAAGAACTGTTACTGATTACCTGGACTGTGATATAGTCCCAACCACGTACAATCATAATAATGAATATTTAAGTCAAATACTACAATCATATGAATATGTTATGGAATATAACTTAAACATGAATACACAGTATATGGAGGAAATCATACACATAGTTAAACATGACTAAGTAGGCAATACAGTTCATGGAGGAAATCATACACACAATTAAGGTAGTTGGGATTCATATCTCAACTCCCTCATAAATCACACTTTACTAACTACTGACTCATTCAGACATTTTCACAAACACTTAGACTACACTTTTCAACATACATCACGTATGTTGGCCATATTACGTATTAGGGCAAATCCTTTTGCCAAGGAGTTGTCGCATACATAACAACTATGTACCTACGACAATTAAACATGGCAATCACAACATCAGATTCCAAATGCATACAAACATTTCAACAAACACATGAAATACTCTACTCACAACATAGTTTATATATATACGTAAAACGAAACAGATAGCGCATTTGGCATGTGTAATGGCACCCTCATCAGTAATAAATTATTATCTGACATTGAAAGTCTTGAAAACCATAACCTATACGTATATAGTCCGCACCTTAAACCGATAAACGCGTAACGGATATGATTTAGACGCTTAGTCTTCGTCAACAGCAGATTAGCAACCTAGAGCACGAATTTGGTTAGCTATATCATCACTTAAACTATTTGAAAGCCTAAAAATAGATTAGGGTTAAGATTTCTTACCCAAAATTGGAATCGGTATCGCCCGTATAGCGATACGAATAGGTGGATTAGGCATGTAGTGTAGCTGGGAAGAGTCCCAGGATGAATCACCAACTCTCTCTCTCTCTCTATTTTTCTTCTCTTTCTTAGCTAGAGTTTTGAAATTTGTATGGAATATGTGAGAGAGGGTTTAAGGCCCTTATATAGGCCCAGAACTGATGGAAACAGCCCCAGGGCCAAGGTATACTTAGGTTATATCCAAATCGGGTTTGTTCCGATCCAACGAAGCAGTTCTGGAGATCCCTTTACTGAATGCGGTCGGACTTAAGCTCACTAATATTGAATCTTGATCAAGCTAAGTTTTCAATCCGATCAGGTTTACAGATCAACCGTGGTGGTCCAGTTTCGGTTCAATGGTCACCGACACTCGATCAGGGCCACAAGTATATTGGCATGTGTGAGACATTTTTCCTGATCCGAGGGTGAATTTGGGTCATATTCTGACGGTCTGAATGCTTATAGTTGGCCTACAAGCGACACGACTCAGATTACTTAAATTCGTATTTAATTTCTAAAAATATTCACTTTTCTCACACACTTCGCTCCGGACTCAAGTAAATCATCGTGGGATACTGTCTAGACTTGATTTCTGATGTGGTTGTCAAGTCCAACAAGGCGGTCATATTTGTCTAAGTTCGTCACTATTGGACTTTCAACATGCGGTCCAGGTTCGATACGGAGTTTCAATATGCTCTCGAGAGCAACCGCGTTTAGAGTTAGATCTTAGGTTTCAAGATAATGTAGCGTTAATAATTTTACAAGTTTTGGGTCTTACAAATCGTATTTAAAGTGATTGGTGATAGTTTCACAGGTAATCTAGTTTAGCGCTAGTTAATTCTCATTTAGTTTCTAAAGGATTTGGTCCTAAGTGATTTCTGCTTGAGGTGATACTCGGGTCTTCATATGAATTTTTTCAGGACATTATAAAACATGATCAATTAGATCTCTCCATCCACAGATTCTCAAGTCATATGAGGATTTGATGAAGCTTGTGCAACCAAAGCCTATTTAAGTTTGAGCATGATAAGTTTCTCAACCTTGATACTTATAAGTGATCTTTGCTGGTGCAAGTTACAAAAGTCCTATCCAAAGAACCATCCATGGCACACTTACTCACGTGGGGTAGGAAAGAATGCAAACTAACACTAAGTTAGCCCTGATGTATTAGTTCGAAGTTATATCAACTTGGGATATTCTAAGGCCGGTGGGAACCAAGATTTCATGCACTAGATGGGTTTGGCACCCCTTGATCCCGCTGAAAATCTCTCTTTTTTCTTGGAAGATTATCCATAGAGCAGTCCCAGTGGATGATAAAACCTAAACTAAAGGTGTTCAGCTGACTTCCGAATGTGTCTATTACCCCCTCCCCTTCAGCCCAACTCTGAATCCATAGATCATCTCTTCTCGGTTGGCTTTGCAGCTAGGAAGGTTTGGTGCCATTTCCAACCGTTCTTCAGGGTCCTCGGCATTGCTCAGCTCTCAACAGTGAAAAGGACCACCTTGTGGTGAGCCTCCCACTCCTCTTCCGACCGCCTCCGTATCATGCGTGTCCTCCTCCCCTTTTTCATCTTCTGAGAGATCTGGCTGGAAAGGAATAGAGCGCTCTTTGACAACTCCTTGTTTTGTGCATCAAGGGTTATTGCCCAAGTTCACCGCTAGATTGAGAGGATCGGCCCATCCCTACCCCTCCCAAAAGTCCTCAATAGATGTTTGATTTCCCTTCTCTCACAGCTTCACATCGTCAGCCCAGCGACAACTCCTAAAAACCCTTTGTGTAGTGAAATGGATTAGGCCTAAGAGGGGCTGGATTAAGATCAATGTTAATAAATCCACTCTGGGGAACCCAGGGCCATCATGGGGGAGGGGTGTTGGGAGATTTTGTGAGGGTAATTTTATTTTTGGTTTCTCCTCAGGCTACGACATGGGCAAGATTGGCAGGATTGAGAAATTCGTCAATGTGAACTATCTTCATGTTCTCAGGGAAGGTAATGGCCCGGCGAATGGGATGGGCCCGCATGGGGTCAGAGTTCCAAGGTTCCATTTTCGCTAGAAAAGTCGTTGATCTGCCTCGTACGGTTAGGGGATTTTTGTTCCTTGATAGGGTTGGGCTAGGTGTTATTAGGCAGGCCCACTCGAGTAATCCAGTGGCGCTGGATAGGGGTATACATGTACATAGCTTACAACAGGCTTTCCGAGGTTTTTCTACTTGGTCTAGCCCGAAAGGAGGGTGTGTTGTAAAGGTCTTTTTAATTAATATATCACTCTTAAAAAAAAAAAAAAAAGGCTCAAACTCTCAGGTAGAGTTTCGTGCTATCTGGGAAGGGTCTACCGAAATGTACTGATTTGGGTTATTCCAAGGTGGAGGTAGCTAGCGATTCCAATTCCCTTGTGGGGATCCTCTTGAAGAACTCAAATCCTTCATGGTCCATGTGTTACTAGTATGCGAGGGTTAAGGCGATGTGGGATGTGTTGGACATGCAGTAGCAGACAATCTAGCTAGGAGAGGTAGCGTAACCCAAGCAAGTTCCTTTTCCGATACTCATGCCTCTCTCCCTAGTATTACTAGGGCCTTCTTTTTTTTGGATAGGGTAGGCTTGGGTTACTTGAGGGAGGCTTAGTTTTTCCTTCTCTGGTATATGATAGTTGTGGCATCGACCTTTTTGTGATGCCTACCCGAAGGCGTTGTAAATCACATTTTTTGAGTTATATATCGTGCTTCTTTAAAAAAAAAAAAAAAAATAGCCCTGATGTGCAAAGATTATCTATCCTAACACTAAGGCAGTCCCCTCACATGAAATAACAATCTAATCATATGATATGTATGTTTAAGAATCCGTATAGTCATGGCTAAGACAATGAGATTTTTCGACTATAACTCTCCCTTGGCTACTAAGCCGTTGCACCCAATCTCATGTACCCAAGATCAAATCCTCTTAAACCCAGGTAAACATGCTCAATAAGAATTAACTTAGAAAATGTATCATGTCATTAATAATGTCTAATAACATTGACCTTCCAAAACATAACCCCAACACTCATTAAGTGGGCCATGAAGCTACACCAACTCAAACCATCAGTTGTCCATTGAAATCAACAGGATAGCTTTAAATAAATTTATTTTATTTTTATTTTTTTTTTAAAAAAAAGACCTTTACAATCTTAGCTACATGGGTTGTGTGCATGGCTATAATTTTGCTCAAATAGACAAACTACTTTTTGAGTCAATGGTCTGGGCCAGCCCTTAAGTGAGTTTAGTGGTCCAGGTTCTAGCTTACAAGGCCAACCACTGGCGTACTCAAAAACACCTACTACAGTTATTTGTGGAGTACTCCAAAACCTTGGAATAGACTCAGTCTAGCTTTTCAAGTCAACTCAGCCCGACCGCACATTTATGCAACTCAGACGCCTCTTGATGAATTTTTCAGTTCAATTAGACCCTCCACAGTCTAGTCAAGTCAACTCCACTGAGTTCGATTGACTTTCTAAAATGACTATCAAATAGTCATTTTATTTAGATAGAGTATCATTTTCTCATGTAACACTATTTTTATCTTCATTATTTTCTGCGTTGCAATCCATCTACGTTGGGTAGAAAGTTTGTATGGTATGCTTCTGGCTTTTTGTTGATACAAGTAGGGCCATAGTCCGGTCATTCGAACCGTTGATTTGACAAAGCCCCCCATGGTCTGCCAATGCAATTAAAAGGCTAAGCATTCCATGGCTCAGATCTTTCAATCTAGGCTATGCTTTGGTACATGGTCCATCCAAAGTGAAACCCATCATACCAACGGTCCGGATCATCCTGAAGTCCAACCTAACCCATTTCCAGCCCTGTATTTATGTATTTTTGTGCATGGAGAGCTTGGACAACAATCATCACTGTCCTTTGTTGTCAATCTCACGCAGCATTGGATGAATGGAAGGCAACGTGGAAGTACCCTGCTCGCACAGGATGACTTGTGTCCTGGATAAAGTAGAAATGAAACGTGAATGTGAAATGGCCCGTGTTGCACGAACTCTCTAGACGCACAAAGAGCACATGTTGGATTTGTTCAGATGGGCTGGCTAAGCTGGGGAGCGAGTTTCAAAATTCCTCCCTCTTCGGAGGCAAGCCTCCCTTCTCTCGGTTCAGGTTAGGAGCCTTTTCCTGCTTGATAAAGACGGGCTGGGTAATATTAGGCTCATTCCGTTAGAAGCGAGGCGCCTCAGAGTCTTGTTTTCTTTTTCTTTTTTTCTTTCTTCGCTGTTACGATAGGCCTCTGCTAAGTCTTTTGTCCTAGCGGAAGCCCGAATTATGTCCATGGCTGTAATATTTCGTGAATGAATGAAACAAAGGATTCATTTTTCTTATATATAAAAAAATATATATTAAAAAAATGATTTTTAGTTCGCTCGTGTTTAAATTCCATGATATACGATTGTACCATAAAAATAATAATAATAATAAATCCCACTTTTGAACTGCAACATTTGGTGGAGATTATAACTGAGTAATGATTTGGTGGGCTAAGTATAACGGAAACTTTCCATGCACAAAATTTTGTTTGGACACAGTGGCATCCAGATCACCTATCTGGACCGTCCATTAGCTCTAGGTTACCCTTCATAAGCCTCCTTGAAAAAAACATACTGATCAGATGATCCAAACCATCCAGTTAATAGCATATATATAAAATGGATGTCCAAGATTGTTCGTAAAAGATAGGCCTAGTCACGGTGCATAGAGTCATCTGATTGCTGTCATTTTTCACAGTACACAATAAGAGAGGACTGAACCTAATGGTCGGTTCAGGTAGGTAATGTGAATGCGAAATAGTCCACTGCAACTATGCCTTTGAGAAGGTTTACATGCACTTAGCCCACTAAATCATAACAAGTGATTTAACTATCTATATTGATGAAGTATCACACCCTTTATGTAAGGAAACACGTGGACCTTTTTGCACGAGAAATATCACACGTATCACTGTTTAAGAGAAGTATTGGGAAAATGATGAAATTTTTCAATAAAACTTCGGATATATTGAAAGAGGCATGATTACACACTCCAAAGATCACAAACCAAGTATACATTTCCTTTATATCAATGTGATGCAATTATATATTCCAAAATGAATTCATACAACTCGTAAGTCATACACCACAAGTATGAAAACAGGATCCTCCTAACAAATTTGAGAGAAAATAGATTTTGTGGGGAATTTTGCATTTTTTTTTTTTATAAAATTTCCCGAAGGAGAATGTATCATAATGCATTGCCTATACATATCACAATGTATTGCAATGTATCACACGTATCAACAATAGAGGGGAATTTTATACAGGGTTTTTGGCATACATTGCAATATTTTGTGAGACTCGAAGGAGTTTTATAATTGTGTTGTATAACATATCATCCACAAGATAATGACATTATCAGCTGAAATTGACTAACCATATCATTATGTGTAAGACTCTCAATTACCCTTTGTTTGTTTAAGCCAATAGAACCAAGTATTGTATTATTTTTGTTTTTGTTTTTTTTTCTCTAACCTTTTTTTAAAAAATAATTTATGCAATTCATTGAAGCCGCAAATAATACAAAACTAGGCTATTCGGGCAAGGCCGTAGACAAAAAGAATGGCCCGCCTATCATATCCTATATAGAAGAAATCTTACGACCCTCTCTTATAGAGCCCACTCCCTCTTAATCCAGAAGAAAGCGGCCCTTGACAAGATGGGGAAGATTGGATACCTCCCGAAAGAATCGGTTCACTTACCTCACACTACCTTCTTTAGCCAACCCGTCTGCCTACACATTTGCTTCTCTTGGAAATTGGGAGACCCGAAAGGATCCCATACTTCCAAGCCTTCTAATCCTAGTCAACTAATACCTACATTTCCAAGCGCCGATGGATTTCTCATTAAGACAATCAACCACACATTTTGAGTCAGATTCAATAAGCACTCTGACCATACCAAGATTCACACAAAAAACCATCCCACCATACAAAGTGTTGCGCAACACGCTTACAATGCAGTGAACCGAGATCCAATCTCAGGTCTCACCCACAACGATAAATAAGAAGAAATATAAACTAGAAACAGATCAAAGTAATCCAAACAAACCACAAGACAAGATATACGTGGAAAAATCCCAAACTATGGTAAAAAACCATGGATGCAAAATTCCACTATGAAGAACAACAAAAATTACAAGGCAATATATTAACCTCTCACTTGAAAGTACAGAGAAAATCCCTTGCCCACACCTTAGAAATATTTTCAAATACTCACCTTAACCCTAAAATAGCCCTAGGGACCCCAATTTATAGTTTTGGCAACTTCTCTTTCGCACCCTTGCGAAAGGCGACACAGAAATCCGCAGTCCTCATCAAATTCAAAAACGAATCTACATAACCACGACTGGTCGAACAGACTACACGACCGGTCAAGTGGACCCCATGACCGATCGAGCACGGGCCACGACCGGTCGAGCACCTCGAAACCAAAAACTGATGCTAGCTGGACTTTAAGTCGAGCCAATCCACGACTGGTCGAGCAGGGGCCATGACTGGTCGAGCAGGGCCCACAACTGGTCGTGCGGGCCCCAGATGTGGCTCCACATCTCAACAATCTCCCACTTGGAGACACATCACTATAAACCTTCATCTGTTACATCCAGAGTGCTTCACCTGCCCGTCTTCAAGCCTGAAGACCAATCAAAGCTAAACAGAGCTTTAGCTTCTCCCGTGTGACTGCCTTGGTCAATATATCCGCAGGATTCTCACTTGTATGAATCTTCTCCAGAGCAATCGATCCATCTTCCAATAACGAACGTATGAAGTGATATCTGATGGCAATATGCTTGGTCCTTGAATGAAAGGCTAAATTCTTAGACAAGTGTATTGCACTCTGACTGTCACTGTATATCTCGCAATCTGCTTGCTTCTTACCCAACTCTTCCATGAAACCTTGCATCTACACCATCTCTTTGCACGCTTCTGTAGCCGTAACATATTATGCTTCTGTCGTACTGATAGATACTATCTTCTGTAACTGAGAGACCTAACTGACTGCAGCACTACCTAGAGTAAAGACAAAACCTGTAGTGCTTTTTCTGCTGTCGATATCTCCTGATAAATCTGAATGTACATAGCCTTGTAGCTTAATTTCTAATCCTCCATAATACAGCCCTATATCCACAGTACCTACCAGATATCTGAGGATCCACTTCATATCTTCTCAATGTTCTTTCCCAGGGTTGTTCATAAACCTGCTAACAACTCTCACTGCTTGAGCAATGTCTGGCCTCGTGCTCACCATAGCATACATGAGACTCCCAATAACTAACGCGTGTGGGACTTTAGTCATGTAGTCCCATTCCTCCTACGTCTTTGTACCTTGCTCCTTAGATAGCTTGAAGTGGTTGGCTAATGGAGTGCTAATCGGCTTAGCACCTCCCATATTGAATCGATCAAGTGCCTTGGTTATGTACTCTGCCTGTGACAAAATCAGTTTCTTATTTTCTCTATCACGCTTTATCCTCATGCCTAGGATTTATTTTACAACTCATAAATCCTTCATGGCAAATTCTCTAGATAGTTGTCTTTTGATATTTGAGATGTCCTTCATGCTTGAACCAGCCACAAGCATGTCATCAACGTACAGAAGAAGGATAATATATGACGTATCGAACTTCTTTAAATAGGAACAGTGGTCAGCATGACATCTCCTGTAACTGTTTCCTGACATGAAACTGTCGAACTTCTTATACCACTGCCTTGGGGCTTGCTTCAGGCCATATAAGCTCTTCTTCAGTTGCATACCTTGTTCTCCTTTCCTGTTGTCACGTATCTTGTCGGCTGATGTATATATATCTCTTCTTTAAGGTCCCCATGAAGAAAGGTTGTCTTAATATCTAGCTGCTCTAGATGTAAGTCCTCTATAGCCACTATACTCAAGACCATGCGAATCATAGACATTTTTACCACAAGTGAAAATATTTCAGTGAAATCGATACCTGCCTTTTGTTGAAACCCTTTCATAACCAATCTAGCCTTGTACTGTTTTGAACCATTGTGCTCCTCCTTCAGTCTATAAACCCACTTGTTATGAAGAGTTTTCTTACCCTTGAATAGAATGACTAGCTCTCATATACGATTAGACTCAAAAGAGTCCATCTCCTCATCCATGGCCTACTCCCACTTAATCCATGTATCCGACTGTAATGCCTCTTCAAAACACTCTAGTTTACCATTATCTGTCAGCAGTAGATAATGTAAAGAGGGTGAGTATTGGACCGTAGGTCTCCTCTCCCAAGTAGACTTCCTCACAACCAGTATATGCGGCTCTGCCTCATAATACTCATGTGCATGATCATCCTGTGGCGCTGTAAAGCCCGTATTCAGTAACTCTTCCATCTCTACAAATTCTTTCTCCTCGGCCTTATTTTCCTGCACACTGTCCTTATGTATCACTTTTTCATTGAAGACCACATCCTTGCTTCTGATAATTTTTCTATTTTCTACATCCCAAAACCTGTAGCTAAAATCATACTACCCGTAGCCTATAAACGTACACCTCCTGGACTTCGCATCCAGCTTATTTTTATGCTTTGCATCAATGTGAACATATGAAGTGTAACTAAACACTCTAAGATGTGTAAGGTTTACTTCTTTTCTAGTCTACGTTTCTTTTGGTAGCTCACCATCCAATGGTGCTAAGGGACTTCTATTGATGAGATATGTGGTAGTATTCAAAACATCTACTCAAAAGGTCTTGGATAACCCTGCATGTAACCTTATGCTCCTGGCGCGCTCAAGGATGGTCCTATTAATGCGCTCAACCACACCATTCTATTGTGGTGTCCCTAGAATCATTTTCTGATGTTTGATTCCATTTGCTGCAAAATACTCCTCAAATCTCTTATCACAGTACTCTCCCCCATTATCAGATCTGAGACATTTTACTGTTTTACCTGTCTCATTTTCTACCATAACTTTTCACTTCTTAAATATATCAAATACATCAGACTTATGTTTTAAGAAATAGACCCACAGTTTTCTACTAACATCATCAATGAAGGAAACAAAATAACGTGAGCCACTAAGAGATAATACCTGTGCCGATCCCCACACATCAGTGTGTACAAACTCCAACAGATGCGTCTTTAGAGTGCATCCTGTCTTCTTGAAACTTACTCTCTTCTGCTTACCATACATGCAGCCCTCGTAGAATTCCAAGTCAATAGACTTCATCCCTGGTAGCTTCCCTTTTGACAATAACATTTTCATCCATTTCTCACTCATATGTCCCAACTTCTGATGTCATAACTGCTCATTCACTCCAGTTAATACGACTATGAGTGAACTATACGATCCTAAAGTTACAAACAAAGTACCTTCTTTCTTTCCTCGAGATATCACCAAGGCACTGTTTGTGATCTTCCAGGAATCACTAGTAAATGTCGTCATATAACCTGTATCGGTCAACTACCCCATTGAGATCAAGTTACATTTCAAACTCGGTACATGCTAACATCCTTCAATTTTAAAACCGTTCCATCTTTCTGATTTACATAAACGTCTCCCCTTCCAACAATACTGCATGGCTCATCATCACCCAAGTAGACTCTCCCAAAGTTACCTGACATATAATCATGCAGAACTTCCTTACACGAAGTGGCATGAAACGAAGTACCCGAGTCTATAACCCAAGGCTCATTCATCGCATCAAGAAACAAGATCAACGCCTTTGTGTCACTCTCCTCAGATAGATTCATTGAATCCTTCCCACCTTGAGAGCTTCCTTCTTGTTTCTTGAGCCCCCTGCAATTACGTTTCATGTGTCCCTTCTTGCCGCAATGCCAACACTCGTCTTTATCTTTCGGTCGCTTGGATTTCTTCCTCGACTTAGAATGCTTGTGTTTATTGTCTCATTTGTTCAGCGATCTTCCTCCTCCTTCAACATTTAGAGCATTCCTTGAATCTCCTGAAACTCCTGATATCTTTCTTCTATATTTTTCGCTGGGAATTAGACCGGTTACATTATCAAATTTTAGCTTTGTCGACCCTAAAAATTTGCTCACAGCAATCACCAAATCATCCCAACTGTCTGACAAACTAGATAAGATCAACAACGTCCTGACCTTATCCTCAAAAATAATGTCAACGGATTCCAACTGGCTTGTGACTGTATTGAACTCGTTTAGATGTTTAGCCACGCTCCCACCATCTAACATCTTTATGTTGAATAGTTGTTTCATAAGATGAACCTTGTTGGACGCAGAGGGTTTTTCATACATGGTGGCTAGAGCTTCCATTAATTCTTTTGTAGTTTTCACCTTGAATATATTGAAGGCGACGCTCTTAGACTAAGAGAGTCGGATCGTTCCTAAAGCCTTCCTATCCAGTAAAAACCATTCATCATCTGCCATCTTTTCTGGTTTCTTCTCTTTTCCTCCTAGAGGAATATAGAGGTCCTTCTGATACAGATAATCCTCCATCTGCATCTTCCAGAAGATAAAGTTTGAACCATCAAACTTCTTAATTCTAGTTTTTCCTTCTTCCGTCATCGCTTCCAATAGAACTAAACCAATAGCTCTGATACCAGTTGTTGCGCAGCATGCCAACAACGCAATGAACCGAGTCCAATATCAAGTATCACCCACAAACGATAAATAGGAATAAATGTAAACTAAAAATAGATCAAAGCAATTCAAACAAATCACAAAACAAGATACACGTGGAAAAACTCCAAACTAGGGTAAAAAAACCACGAATGTAAACTTCCACTATGAAGAACAACGAAGATTACAAGGCAATATACTAACCTCTTCCTTAGAAGTATAGAGAAATCCCCTGCCCACACCATAAAATATTTTCAAATATTCTCCTTAACCCTAGAATAGCCCTAGGGATCCCAATTTATAGTTTTGGCAACTTCCCTTTCGCACTCTTGCGAAAGGTGACACAGAAATTCGCAATCTGCATCAAATTCGGAAACGAATTTGTGTAACCACGACCGGTCGAGCAGACTGCACGACCAGTCGAGCGAACCCCACAACCAGTCGAGCATGGGCCACGACTGGTCAAGCACCTCGAAACCAAAAACTTATTCTCGCTGGACTTTGAGTTGAGCCAGTCCATGACTGGTCGAGCAAGGGCCACGACCGGTCAAGCAGGGACCATGACCAGTCGTGCGGTCCCCAGATGTGGTTCCACATCTCAACACAAAGCCCGTAGTTCTACCGTGTTGTTGGAAGCATTCTCATAACGGTTAACAAACGCAAAGATCATATTGCCAGTAATGTCCCTGCATATGCCTCCACCCCCTGATGACCCTAGGTTAGATAGCGCAGAGCCATCCACTTTAAGCTTAAACCAGCCCTCTCTAGGCTTGATCCACATCACAATAGAGAATTCTCTAAGGTGGCTCCTCTGATTTCAAAGGAACAAATTCTCTAACCACCAATTTTCTCTATTAAAAACTCCAGAGATTGAGATTACTCTTCCATCGAATCTAGCCTCGTTCCTGGCCCTCCAAATTTCCCACAGAATGAAAGCAGGGGATAACCGCAAGATTACAAAATTACTACTGCCTGGAAGTGGCGTCTGCCACCACCAGTTGAGCCAATCCTGGACCGAGAGGTGACAGAACAGAGGAATTCCCAAAAAGGTAGAGAGCTGCTTCCATACTTTGTCTGCCAGACTCTCGTCCATGAACAGGTGTGTCAGTGATTTAGGGAGAGGGCTGGAACCCAGATCTGCTCCACAACAGACATATTTTGATGCATTTTGAATTCCTTTCCTTTGAATACAAACATCAACTGGCGTAGCCCCCTACAGTAACCTCCACATAAACGTGGCTATCTTTGGCGGCATTTTGGGGTGCCACACTCATTTTGCCCAAATCCTCTTCTGCTCACTTCCTCTACCAACATCCTAGACCAATTTAACAAAAAGTCTGCTGGAGGGGTCTAAAGGCCAGATGTGATGTCTTCACCATCCGAAGCGCATAAACCACCTTGTTGAATATGGATCTGAATCCAATTTGGAAGAGTAAACGATACTGCCGCCTTGAGCCCATCTTCCCCAATAAAATCTACAACACAAAGGTCTCTGAGCTTGGTCAGGATATCAAGCGAGGGATAGTCTACCAGGGACCCAAGGTCGATCCAGTTGTATTGCCACATACTACAGCTCCCTTGGCCCACTTCCCATTGAACATTTTTGTCCAGGATATGAAACGGGCCCACCAGGACTTTCTAGAGCGGAGATCCATACGCTGAGATTCTGTTTGTACTAGTGTTTGCCCCAGGTTGCATGTACTTGGACCGGATGAAATCAGCCCACAGACTCCCATCCTTCCCAAACTTAGCCCCCAAACCATCTTCAGATGTAAAGCTTTCATAATACCAAGCCCTCCCCAATCCTTTGGCATGGTAATAAAGCTCCATTTTATCCGATGGTGTTTTCTTTTCCCCTCCCGCCAACCCCAGAAGAAGTTGGCAAATAATCTTTTCATCTTGCCCAATACTTGCACTGGAAGCACCATAGCTGCCATGGTGTGGACCGAAATTCCGCTCAAAATGTAAGAGATCAGAGCCAATCTTCCATCCTAGGAAAGGTACCTCGTGTTCCACCCTTGAATCTTGGCTGCCATCTTATCAAACATCGGTTTAAACAAGCCACAATTAATCTCCCTTTCACAATTGGAACCCCCAGGTAAGTGAATCCACCCACAGATTTACCAAAACCAAGGGCACTTTCAATAATCCTAAGCCTGCCCATGGGCAACTTGGCCGAATAGTGAAAGGAGCTCTTCCTCATGTTAACTTTCTGACAAGAAGCAGACTGATAGTTGGAGATGAAATTTCGTACCACATTAAGTAATTTACGTGACCCATTAAGGAACAAGATTGTGTCATCTGCATAAAGAGGTTGGGAGATTTGTCTATAGCCCACTTTCAGCTTGAACAGCTTACACAACCCACTGGCAACCATTCTCGAGAACCCTCTATTGAACACTTCTGCTGTGAGAATCAACAGGCTGGGAGAAAGATGATCGCTTTGTCTCAACCCTCTTGAGGATTTGAAGAAACCACAGCTTTCTCCATTTATAAGGACCGAGAACCAATTATTGTTCCAACATCTCTCTACCAAATTTAACCAGCTGGAACTGAACCCAAATTTAAGCAAGACCTATTTTAGGAAGCACTATTCTACTTTATTATAAGCCTTTTCCATATCTAGTTTCAAAACAAGACTCCCTCCTCGAACCTTTCTATCTATATCCCTGAATATTTCTTACCCAAGAGAAATGTTTTCAGCAATCGCCTGGCCCCTAACAAAGGCCCCTTGTTCCGGAGAGATCAGCTTCAGGAGCAGAGAACCTAGCCTGTCGGCAAATATCTTGTAGACACAATTTTTAAGGGTGGAAGTTCATTCCCCACTTTGTGGTCCACTTAAGCCTTGTACCTCCCTAATATTTTGGTTAATTTCTTAAAATGATTTGAGCAAAGCGTTGAACGGCGTGGATAAAACACTTACATCACAGTGGGCCCCATAGAGCCATGCCCGGATGGATTACCGTCCGGGCAGTGGTAAGATGCAATCTGTGTCGATGCATATGCTAATCAGATGAAAATCTGCAAAACTTTTTGGGCGCGATGATTTTGGCACTAAACAAACAAGGGTGGAGATGAAGGCCCTGGGAAGACACCCTCGATAGAAAAAATCCACCACGACTTTGTGAATATCCATCCCCACTATATTCCAACAACCAGCAAAAAAAGCTCTTGAAATCCTGTCAAGACTTGAAGCGTCATCTTTAGGAAGTGCAAAACTGGATTTTCTAACCTCCTCAAAAGAAGGGATCCTCATAAGATGGATGTTGTCCTCATCCGTAATGAGGGGAGGGATACATTCCAGTAGATCATCTGCAATCGAGGTAGAATCAGAGGACAGAAGAGAGTGCAAGAAACCAACTGCTTCCCTTTTAATAGCCGCTTGACCAGAAATTGTTTCCCCTAATCCGAGCTTGATTTCATGGATCCCAGCTCTTCTAACTCTATCAGAGGCTGAGAGGTAGAATAACTTAGTGTTTCTATCTCCTTCATCCAGCTAGTTGTTGTGGGCCTTTTGTTTTCAGAAAATTTCTTCAGTGAGCTCCATTTGGGCTAGTTTTTGCTTGGCTTTAATAAACTCATCGGAACTGATGACTGCAGGGGAGGATTGGGCTCGGGCCTCTGGCTGGGCCAATTCCTTCTCCGTGATTTAAGGTTTAAGAAAACGTTCCCAAAAATATCTCTATTCCGTACCTTTAATCTCAATTTAACCTTCTTAATTTTTAGAAGCAGATTGAGAATAGGCTAATCCGACATCTCTTGGCTCCATGCATCCTCGACCACTTGAGAGAGAGAGACCCGTCTAGCAGCAACATTCTCTGAAACCGGAAACTGTATGAAAAAAGTATCAAAATTTCCAAAACTCATTGATCATACCACGGAAACCATGAATCTTAGATTGATGGGTTAGTTGTGTCCATGTGGTATTTATACTGATAGTTGTGTCAATGTGGTTTTTAGACTAGAAAGGAGTCCATCTTTTTACCGTGATTCGATTCCGACCAAATGGCCATATCCATTTTTGTTTCACATGAGTGGTGGTGAGTCTTTTAAAGCCCATTTGGATACTAAATAAGTATTATTTTTAACTTACCTAAGTTAATAAATTATTTTTCTTAAATATATTATTTTAATTATTAAACTTAAATAAGCAGATTTTTAGAAGGAACAAAAAAAAAAAAAAAAAAAAAAAAGACTTAATTTTATAAGCTATTTTTTATTGCTTTTCAACTTTTAAAAGTAATTTATTTCCTTCATCTTCATTGGTAACCCAATAACTTTGAAAATTATTTAAGGGAATAAGTTTTTTGCGGCCATAAACCCCTTCCAAGTTCATGAGATTAGAAAATCATCCAATGTAGATGATCTAGTGGGCTTCACATAACAATGACACATATTTAGGTGGCCCCATATGATGGACAATCCATATCAAATGTTTACCCCTAATGATGAATGACTCACATCCAAGGTGAGCGCCGCATGATTGGCAACCCACATCAAAAGTGGGCTCCACAGATGGGCAATTAATAATCATGGGCCCCACATGATGGATGATCTACATCAAGGTGGGCCCCACGTGATGGACAATCCACATCAAAGGTCGGCCTAATGAGTGGCCCATATCCAAGGAGGGTCCTGCATGATGGACGACCCACATTAGAGGTGGGCCCACATGATAGATGGTCCACATCAAAACTAAGCTCCACATGATGGGTAGTGGATATTGAAGATGGACCCCACATGATGGACGATGACATTGATGGTGAGCCCCACATGATAGATGACTAACATTAAAAGTAGGGCCTACCTATGAACTGTGCACGTTAAAGGTCGGCCCTAAGGATAAATAGCCCACATCAAAGGTAGGGCCCACACAATGAACAGTCCACATTAAGGGTTGGCCCCACATGATGAAAGGTTGATGTGAGAAGGTCTAAACAAACTTTCAAGATAATTACTTGTGATGTTAGAAACCAAATATACTTTTTTGCTTTTTCGATTATAAGTATGTTGTCTACCAAACATATTCCGCTAATTAAGTAGAAACCAAAAAAATCTATTTATGTCATAAGTAGCTTATTTAAAGTAACTTATGAACCAAACGCCCCCTTAATGCAATTCAAATCAGATATGGCAATTCTATTAAATTCATATCAGATATGGCAATTCTATTAAATTCATATCAAATAGGAGACAAAACGAAACAAGATTATAAGCATTGGCCTTACAAAGATCAAGGCATCTCATGCCAACAATGTTTTCAAAGCAAAATGCAGTTTTGAACCCCAACTTGAAAATAACACAGTCACAATTTGGAGTCCAACCCTTCAAGATGACTGCTACGGCCCTGTTTGGTAAATGCCTAAAAATGAATTCATCTCATTTTAGTTGACTGCTGTCATGTTAACCGTAATTATGATCTCTGATGCATAATTGTTGTATGTAAAATGAGACGAATTCATTTTTAGGCATCTACCAAACAGTGCCCAAGGAAATCAAATTTGGTTATTTGCACTTTTAGTGCTAATGACTCAAATTCAATTCGGTAGTGCATCCAAATGCACCCTAAAAATCTTGAATGAAAAAGTGCTTGATGAACGCTCCGGTTGTCTAGATACTTGTAAACCAGATGTTGCTCACCTCCCTCAATGCAGCATCTGTACAACTTTACAAGGTTTCTATGTGTTTTGATACTGGGAATCAAGGGAAGGGTTTTTTGTGCCCCTTGACAAGATAGCTGGGGCTGTTTGGATAGCGAGAAGACGCAGGATTCCAAAAGGATAATTATTATACTTGTTCACCTGGTACAAGATACAAGGTGACTTTGGTCATATAAAATTTAAATTTTAACTTGTATCCAAACAAACCCCTGATTCTGGAAAACTTATTTTCTACGGTAAATATGAAAGCAATCGTTACATAATCATTAGTCTCCTAATCCACACCTTGGATTCCTTGTCATTACATAATCATTATGGTCTCCTAATCCACACCTTGGATTCCTTGTATCCATACACGCCCTGAGGATGCATTTGGATGGACTATCAATTGAATAGTGATTTTTAGTCTAATAAATTGGAAATAGCCCAATTGTAATCTCCTAGGAATTCATATAGAAGATCTAGGCTCCAAATTGCAATTTCGTTACTTACCTGTTGGAGTTGAGAGAAACATATCTGCAATGAAAAATGCTGAGTCAATTTGCACACGGAGAGATTGAAGAGGGGATTCATGCAGCACCTGCCATCATGGCATCCATGATACAGATTGTTGGTCATCTTCCTCCTAACCATTTAGTTTTCTCATACATATTGTTCATGGCAGCACCCGCCAGATGATGCCCATATCTCTCATATGCGTACCATGTCCGCATATGTGCCATAAATTCTCTTTGGCCTCTCTTCACACAAATCAACCTAGCGCTTTCCTGATAAAATGCTAGGAATGATAATTAATTTCTATCATTACATCTTGATCAAACTGAATTATTGCAATTCAGTTGATTTGTGCATATCAACCTAGCACTTTCCTGTTCTTCTTACCCGATCAAAATAAATCAAACAACTGATTGTGATGCTCCTCCGAGTTTATTCATAGGATTGAAGTCATCTCTAGCAGTCCTGAGCTGGGCATAGTTGAAAGTGTTTGGTATTGTGCCCATTCCTAGAAGCTCTGAATACAATGGAGGCAGATTTCATTCATAATTCCTCAAAAGGATATACATGTTCCTCAACCCGAGGAGGATATGCACAGATTACTCAGGTCTCTGGTTTCTGCATTGGGTCCCATGGTTCAATGATCCAAACTGTTGATCCATCGGGCCATGCCGTGGATGTACCGTGCCCTGAAAACCCAAACCTTGCAATCCAAGTTTTATGTTCTAAGTATTTATTTATATTATAAAAGAAACATTTTAAATGAATGGTTAGCAGCAGTACAGAACTTAAAACTATAATTACACTTAGCATTACCCTCATACCCAATGAATAAGCTGGCGTCATGTATTCTTAAAACAAATCACAATAACCCCATGTTTGGATGCACAAGTGAATCCGATTGCAAAGAGTCAGTTTAACCAAGAGGAATTGGCAAAAACTAGTTAGCATTCCTAGGTTCCATACAGAGAAAGTGAGCAATTATATGATACCCAAGATGAAGATATACAGTGTTTTTAAGACTTGAGTTTGAGCAAAGTGCAACCCATGGCTTACTAATCTCCACCATGGATATGTGACTCACAAAAATCGCTGAGAGAATGGGCAGTAGAGAAGAAATACAGCAGCAGTCCACATTGAAATGACATGAGGCCAAAGATTGAATGCTACAATCTTCCAGACACAAATTATTGGGGAATCACTCGTCCAAATTGGGGCCCATGAGATCAACACTCTTGATCACTGTCATGCAGGTCCCACTTGTACAAACTAGAGGGTCAGGGATACTGTCCTTGGCTTCCTCTGAGGAAGTCCCTCAAATTGCAGTTGCGTTTCTCAGCGTGCAAACTAGAAACCAACATAACTGTATTTTGGAGCCCGGACCCTCAATGTGAATGCTACGAAAACTACAATCTGGTTAATTGCACTTTACTAGACTAATAATTGTAATTCAATTTGGTAGTCATCCAAACATCCCGAGCGATTTTGGCATGTCTGAGTTAAACCCTTTGCTCATCTTCGTCCTTGCCCAACCTTCTTGTTTTTGTTTTTTTTAATAGGGCTATAGGCCAATAGAAGAAAGTAAGAAATGGGAAAAAGCCAAAGCAAACAAACAACGGAAAGGAAAAAAAAAATTAAAAAAAAAAAAACAACCATCCAGAAAACCCAGCGCCAGGAAAACAAGTTACTCCTGGCACCCAGTCACTAATATACATAAAAACCTAATTAAGAACCCCAACTGCTGAACCGCTCTGATTCTGGAAGCAACTCCAACCTTCTCCTTCTTCGTATTAAAATATAGACGGCGAAAATGGTTACAAGGATCATTACTCCAACAGCAACTAATATCCCAACAAGCAATCCAGTCCTGTTCTTTGTTGAAGTGCCTGTTGGTGGAAGATTACTGACTCTCGGTATAAAATCTGAAGAAATAAATAAATAAAAGAAACAAAAACAAACAAACAATCAAAGAAACAGAAGTCAGTGTCAAACTATTTTGGGAACTTCAAAGGTTCCCTTGGATGCTCAATTGAGCTAAAGTAGCAATACCCCGACTGAACATAGAAGAATTAACAAAAATGGAGGCGCCAACATTTTAATTCATAATTACAATCAAACCCCAATTGCAATTCCACATGTTTGAAGTTGGACACGAAATGATCAGAATCGGTTTTTATGGGCTAGCCCTACTGATAACTTCCACTTCATGGAATTCAAATGTGTTGAAATGAAGACTTAAAGATAGTTGTAAACATTCAGTAGAACTTCATTCACCTGGAGTAACACTAACGCCCGAAATGGATGGTCCATAGGAACCACTATTAGGAGGAATGCAGCATGTTCCCTTTCCAGCCCAAAAGAGATGAACTTTGAGATAGTTCTCAGATACATGAACCTTGAAATCTCTCTGAACAGCACGAAAGGCTAACCCACCTGCATCCTTTTTTATATTGAAGTCTCTGTGTACCAGATTTCCCTGGAGAGTTAATGAATAGTGCTTAAAAACCAATGGAGATTAAAGGCACCATTAATTCATATAGTCATATAACCATTTTGGATGTTGCATTTAGACAGTAGGGGCATTTGTCACTCAATACCTAACTTGTGGCAGATGCAACAGAGGATCTGTAAATATCAATCTAGTAAGTCCTGTCAATGGAGAACCTGCTGTTGACAATCACACTAAAGACAATCCTATCCAGAAAGAAAATGGATTCAATGGCAAAAACAGGTGGGTGGGATCACCTATTCGATGAGTTATTAAACCAAGGTTCTTAACTCAATAGTTAGATTGCTCGGATCCAACTCCGTACCTGCCATATGTCAGGTAATAGGCAATGGAACCCAGATTGTGCTTACAAATGCTGTGAAAACATCACAATGTTTGAAATTTGAACGCTTCCAAGGTGTATGGAACCCCTTCGTAATTTTGTAGATGACTAAAATCATGATTTTTCTATCCAAATTCACAACATCATTGATTTTTATCGCCACATGTCAGCTTTTATGCAGTGGACACCCCTTCCAAATCCAGCATAACAATCAGGCTGCCCTTACAATTTCTGTGAAAATATCACAATGCCAGAACTTTGAATGCTTTCAAGGTGGAGAGGGTAAACGGGTGGAGGACGATTAAGCACTCTAATCCTCTTTTCCTCTCCCTCATCTCTCTTACCATGAATCTCATCAATAACTAAAGTTCAATCTTTCAACAAGATGTTTGTTAGCCACGTACTTATATTAGTCCACTTTGTGATCTCACATCGGTTCTTTTAGAATACATGCTTTATAGATTTTCAATTTACTCAAATACTATTAATTGTGACATAGAACCATCAGTAATCAATCAAAAGTGCTGATTACCTATTTAAAATTGTAAGAATACAAAGGGAAAGGGTAGTTCTGTGATTTTTTGTTTAATACCCTGTGTATTATAGGTAGGCTATGGTCAACCATCCAGCCCTTAAGGATACTATATGTGGTCGTTTTCTTTCTTTAACTCTGTTTTATAGCTTGTAACTACGGGTGTACACGAACCGAGCTAGCTCGGTTAGCTCACTCGACTCGACTCGAAAAAGCTCGAAAAAGCTAGATTCGACTCGGTTCGAAGCAGAGTTAAGCTGAGTTCAAGCCGAGTCAAGCTGATTTTTTGAGTTTGAAAATGAGTTTGAGCCAAGTTCGAGCAGGCCCCAGATCGACTCGACTTGGATCGAATCCAGCTCGAATCGAGCTTATTTATTGGATTTCCACTCGAGACTACTTGTCCCCTTGACAGGACCGAGTCTTTCCTGGCAGGTTAGGATGCAAACCCCGTCCCTTGAATCAAAGACGTTGTGGGGTGGGCCCTATGGTGAATGTTTCTCATACCAAAAACTGGCAGCATGTTTATTAGGTGGGCCACACCTGACAGAGGCATGCACTATGGGGAGTTATTTGGGACGCGGTTTGGCTAGGTAGTGGTTGGTTCTATTCTTAAAATAATTTCAAGAAATCTCTAACTGGGCACTTCTTTTTCTCCTTTATTTTTTTTCTTTTTTTTTGTTTTGAAGTTCCAAAATCGTGGCTATTCAGAGGGATTTTGAAGTTGCACTTCAGGTGTTTGGGGAAATGCCTCAATGGCAAACTCGGCTCGATCTTCGCTCGAACTTGGCCCGAGCTGCTGACCGAACCGAGCCGAGCCGAGCTGGCCAGTCAGGCTCGAGGAGCGAGCCGAGCCTAGCTGAGCTGAGTTCAAGCTGAGGTCAGCCAGTGTTCGAGCCGAGTCAAGCTGAGGCCAGCTCGACTCGATTCGACTCGATGTACACCCCTACTTGTAACCCGTTTCCTTATGAGATAAAAAAATCATTAAGATTCTTCTCAGTTTTCATGGTATCAGATCCTCTTCAATCTATGGTTCCTCTTTCAAATTGAAGGTCAAATAGGTCTGAGCAACTGTAGGATTTTCTTTTTCCATTTCTGCTTGTCATCTTTTTCTTTTGGTATATTATTGGCAAACTCTCGATGCTTTATCTTAAGAGATAGAACAAGCCATACTTTATTTTAAGAGAGAACAAGCCATACGTTTAAGCACGGTATTCAATAACAGTAATGGTGCCCATAACGGCCATAAGCCGTAACAGCCAGCCTTATGGCTGTTACGATACGGACCATAATGGCCATTACAGCCCTATAAAGGTCAAAATTCTTTTTACGGGAAGGAAATGTATGGGCCTGTTACAGGACCGTAACAACCATTACAGGCCACTTGTGGGCCTTTTTTTCTGAATGTGTTACAACCCCATATTGCATGATGAGTCACACCATTAGTCCATTACCATTACGTAATGGCCATAATGACCATTACATAACCGTTTTTTAATACCATATGTTCAAGCAAAACCCTATATTGGTGCTTTCAAATTTTGGGTGCAATGGCCAATCAGTAGTTTCCAAGAAAATGGCAAAGAAGAAGGTAAGAAAAAACTTCATGAACTTTGGAATACATGAAAATTTCAACAGAATACCTGGACATAAATATCGAAAACTCGCCTTCCAATGCTATGCCAAACACATCTGTTGGGGAACTCTCTCTCTCTGCAAATTGCAAGTGTACAGTGTAGTTCCTGTTCTCGAGCCCCAAACCATAGTATGTTAGTGATCCTGGTGATACCCTTGCTGACTGGAACAGCCGTGTCTAAAGTACTTGTGATTGGGGTTATTGTGTTTCTAGTATATTCTATGTTGATGCCTTCGATAAATCTTCCAATGTTGCTCACAGCCCATCTGTTCGTGTCAACCACATAATAGGATGCTGTGGTGAGAGTTTCATTCTCCCTTTCGAACTTGGTGCCACTGGAAGTTGTTGTTTCTGGACCGCCGCAGTTTATTGCAAAGGAAGAATCTATATAGCATGTAAATTTGTTAAGAAGAGAAGAACTTAGAGAAGAAAATGTCGAGAGAGAAGACGTATTTCTACTTCATTGATTTCAATGAGGGAAAATTACAAAAAGAGTGCTACTTTTATAAGTATATTCAGGAAAGGGACTGAAAATCCCATCTATTCATATAACTTAATACCTTTTGGCAAATATTTCATAGAGGTCCCAAATTCGGATGCTAGTGAAAATTCTGTTTGAAGTAGAGAAAATTTTCCTCAACCTAACCCATTAGCCACTTCTACTTGCAGCAGCAGGGCAAGAAGCCTCCTTCAGGTTATCTGGAGTCGGTACATTTTAGCAGCTAGACAAGTATCATCTTTTGGCTTTCCCTGCAATACAGATGAGCCATAGCCACTGCTTCTGCTATTTGCTAGGTAAGTAGCCTCTTCTGTGCTTCTCTAGAATACAACTAGCTGCTAATTTTTTGTTAGAATTTTTTTATTTTTTTTTTAATGCAGTTGAATTCAAAAGTTCTTCAAAAGCTCAAATCATGAGATTAAACCTATGGATCCCTGTTTTGATTATCTCAAGTTTCTAAAATGACAAAACACAAACTTGAAATGAAATATCTACATGCAGAAACTGTAGGGCAGGCCAAACACAAGATGAAGAGGAGGATAACCACAGATCAGTCCCGGAGTAGGGTCGGGCCAAACACAAGAGCTATCCACAGGGTGGCTCCCACACGTGCCACATATGTGATGCAAAGGAGGAAGGGAGATATATTCTGTCTCTCACTTTTCTTTTTTCTCTCTCAAGGTTGCACCCTTAGGGGGCTTGGGCGTCCAGAGGCCCTTTCTTCTATATTTCCTCTCACTCCGAGACAGGATCTATTTATAAGGAACTAGCTATTAGGGAAGACACCAGTTATGATACTCCACCACCTTACAAACTTCAGTAATGACCTACTTCATCAAAAGTTTGTGATCTTGTCCTAACCAGGCACTCCAACTGACCAAATCCCTTGACTTACCGTGGACACCATCCTCAGCCAATATCCCATGTCGGCCTAAAGTACAGATCATCAGATCTTAACAATTGGATGCTCATCAAGCTTAGTTTAAAACAAATCAACAGTCAAAACTAAAACTTAACTGTTGAAAATCTCCAATTAACCAATAGAAAACTTTTGATGTGCTGGTAAGCCTTTAAAACACTCGAGGAACAGTCCAAACCATAAGATCAGCACACAAGTAATGTCCCAGGTAACCAAGCCGATCCTTTGTTGATTTGTGTAAGCTTCAATGGACCTTGATGTATGCCCCCAACTATCCCCACTTTTATTGGCAATGAGAGGACTTCGTAAAGTGAGCCAAAGCACATGTAATCAAGACCTCTCAGCCCACACCTCCTCAAGTCTAAGGATTAATTGAAGCTTAGTGCATCCGCAAGTCGATCTAGTCTAAGAATAATGTGTCTCTAGATCTAAAGACTTGTCATCAGTCCTGCCAATGTAAGTACTTAATATGTCCAAACCAGGAGCCTGTACCCATGGCACACTCACACTCCTATGTGGGGTCAAGCCAAGGCACACCGACTCGTTGTCGTGTGCAATAGTGGAGACCTTCCATCCTGACTCGTTGTCAGTCCCCTCACACAGGATGACCAAGATAAGAATACCACATTTTGTCCTACCTGCTAATTGGTCATGGTTAAATAGGATATTGAGTTCCATGGCCAACAACTCTCCCCCAATCTCAGGTTCCCATGGATGACTAAAGGAATTCCTCACTTCAACCCATTCATGTAATATGATATCTATGTTCCACACACATTAATGAGGCTAATGAATGAATGCATCACATAATAAACCGAGGTATAAAGAGTATAACACTGGTTTTTTGAGGCATAACCCCAACAATGTTTTCTGCAGCAAGGAGTCAGATATTTCATTTATAACCCCTTACGAGTCATAATGGGTTAGAGTAAGGGTATTTTTATCCACTTCAAACAGAGCTTCCGCTGGTGTCCAAATTCGAGGCCTTCATGAAATTATTTTTGAACAGTATAATCTTATAATCCCTACCATATATAACATGAGTAGCTATGGACAATTTTAGCAAGTAATCAGTCTATGGGGAGTCATGAAGTTGGGTTTCAGAAGGACATTGGAAGGGACTTCTAACATAGGAAAAGGGTATTTGGGTAATTTGGATGTCTCTTTATCCTCAATGGGATTTCCAACATAGGAATGTGTATTTACTATTTAGGTAATTTGGATGTCTCTGCGAATTCAGCTAGGGGTATTTCTACCATTTTAATTGAGTTCATAGGATGATGATGATGATGATGGATGTGTGAAGCCGAAATGTGGATGTTGAGATGGGCGAGTGGAGAGACAGATAGAATTAGAAATGAATGCATCCAAGGGAATTTATGAATAGCATCAATATGTGATAAGATGAGGGGAAGTAAACTTTTAGATGGTTTGGTCATGTGCAACAAAGACCAAGAACTATGCCGATTAGAAATAATGAGTTGGTACAAATTAAAGGCTCTAAAAGGGCAAGGGGAAGGCCTAAAAGGGCGTGGGTGGAGTTAGTGAGAAAAGATTGGTCTAACTGAAGTTATGGCCCTTAATAGAGTAGAATGGCGGAAAAGAATTCATGTGGCCAACCCCAATTAGTTGGGATAAGGTTTAGATGATGACGATGACGATGATGTAAGTTACCCTTGTGTATGTGTGTGGCCTGCACCCTTGCTCTTGGAACTCTCTCTCCTATCTATCTCTCCACGTGTGTTGCATGTGCCATACCCGCTAGTTTCATTATGCACGGATTTTCTGGTCCCTTTATTTTATTTTATTTTTTGATTAATAAAAGATTCTTTACTAGAAAGCAAAAAACAAAAGTACAATTACAACAACATTGGCAGCCAACACTGACATTTATGGTACCATCTGTGGCTTATAAGGTTGTATTTGGTTGGTTGCACCAAATTTCATGATATTTGGTGCAACCCAAATGCACCCTCAGAGAAGCACATTTTTGTAATTTTCCATTTCAACGAAACAAAGAATGCATGAATTTACATAAGGATTAAAAAGCAATCATACAACGGCAACTAAAAGAATAAGAAAAGGCAGAACAGTACACAAGCCAAAAGAACAACATCGCTAGTCTAACAAGCTGAACAATGATTCTTCAGATCATGATCACATGGTGCAGCCAACCAAGAACATACTTTAAAAAGGTACCTCAGGTAGTTGGTCAGCATGCATCACAATCTGATCATACATATCCATCTTTAAAAAGAAAAGGAGAAGAACAAAGATGGCTTACAGCACGGAGAACCCCGATTACATGGGAAATTTCGCTGAAGACAATTCAACACTCAAGGCAAAATAGTGAATGCAAAAAAATCATGCATTGAGAAGCTGTTAACAAATAAGGAATTCTATCATGATGTGTGTAGTATAAAAACAGTAGGAAGTTCCCTCTTACACATTGCAAATGTGTACTCTGATAGGGAATGCTGATCTAGTGGGCCATCATGTGGACGGACCATAGGCATACGTGCTAGTGATTAGATGGCTCTCATTTAGGTGGACCATTTCTCTGTTTTAGGCAAACCATTCCCTTTTAATGCTATTGCTTAGATGCCTATCACAGTCCAATCCCCCTTTTGGGAGATGGGCCATCCGCATGGTATCCCACAATTTTTTATTTTTTATTTTTATGATGTCGGGACATACCCACCCCATTTTAAGGCGAGACTATTCCTTACGGATGCATGCAATCACCAGAAAACCACGTGCATCGGGTAATCCCAGGGAGGGGAATCGAACTCTCATTTGTAGGGAGCACACCCATGACACTTGCCATTCGCCCATCCGCACGGTATCCCACAAAATAAATATCCTGAAACATACACTAGTGTCATCATACTCATATCATGCATTCCATGATGTCCACATGATCTATCAGTATTCATCTCAACAAATAGAATAATGATGATCTCAAGTGTGCACCATGGAAGACACCACAATACAGATCCAACCAATGCACGCGAAGCTGGTATCTATGTGCACTTATAGTTTCGCAAAGGCTTTATGAGATAAAGAGGCTGGCCCTGATCTGTCATGTTGGAGGATCTTTTCTTTGGCAAATTCGTTACGGGCATACATAACCCCTTGAACAGATGATACGAACCGTTCACCTGATAGGCATTGCCGTAGATGGACTTCGGGTAAATAACATATTAGTTGGACAGTCCTATACATCTGATTAATGGCCTCCCTATAAGGAGATAAAAACAAAATTGTCCTATGGTCCATAATTAGCATGGAAACTCATGTAGCCAATAGTTGTCCCATCACTCTAATACGAGGGCATTTTCACACCGGGCTTGAGTGGGGTAGCCTGTGAGATGCAAGGGCACACTCGGGGTGGGCGGTCTGTGTGAGGCAGGTGGCTCGTGAGATGCGGGCTCCACCCGTGTGACTCAGGTGGCTCGTGTGAGGCAGTACCCATGTGATTTGGGGCCCACGAGGGGGGTTCGACCGAGAGCCTAACCCATGAGACGTGAGGCCTGTGCAATGAGATAAAGGGATTAATTTGCCATACTCTAACAGTTCGAGCTTTTAGAGCAAGTGGTTAATTGTCTTACATCAAATTGGTATCAGAGCGGGAGGTCTCACGTTCGAGACTCCTCACAGGGGGTGATTAATGCGGGAGCATTTTCACACCAGGCTCGAGTGGGGTGGCCTGTGAGATGTAGGGGCACACTTGGGGTGGGCGGCCTGTGTAAGGCAGGTGACTCGTGAAATGCGGGCCCCACCCGTGTGACTCGGGTGGCTTGTGTGAGGCGGTACCCATGTGATTTGGGGCCCACGAGGGGGGTTGAACCGAGGGCCTAACTCATGAGACGTGGGGCCTGGGCAATGAGATAAAGGGATTAATTCGCCATGCTCTAACAGTTCGAGCTTTTAGAGCAAGTGGTTAATTGTCCTACATCACCCTCCCACATCCAAGGACATGAATTAAATACAATATAAATATAGACTATAAACTACAATCCACTATGTAATATCATTCTACAACACGTACACTTTCATAAAATTAATCCATTAAATAAAATAGCCACAAATCAAAATATCAAACCACTACTACTATAATACAAAGTCTCATCTGTTCTTCTACTATAAATTCTTTACAATCAATCCCAAAACTTCTAAAAAAGGAAACTAAAACTAGGTATATAGAAGATGGATGCCTAAAAGTCTACTCTCCTTCCCCACTAGAACATGTTCTTGAAATTTAATATTCACAATAACGGATAAGCTCGATAGCCCAATGAGTAAATCTCACACAAGTTTGGCTTTGTTCGTTGCCATGCCGATCATTCCCTCTTTATGTGTCGTCGATCAACGGGCATCATGGTTCTCATTATGTATATGGATGATATTGTTTTATCTAGCAATGATTCGGTTAGAATGGGGGATTGTCAAAGAATTTCTGAAGACCAAGTTTGAGATAAATGATCTTGGTCCTCTTCGCTACTTCCTAATGAAGTTGATCGCTCATCATCTAGAGTGGTCTTGTCACAATGAAAATGTGTGCTTGATCTTCTCATGGAAATCGGCATGTTAAGATGCAAACCTAATACTATCCCCATGGATACTTTATAAAAGCTTCAGCTAGATGATGTTCTCCTTTTTTAAAAAAAAATCCCGGGATATATCGACGCCCTGTAGGCCAGCTCATTTAATTGATTATTACTCACCCAGATCTCTCCTTTGCGGTGAGCATTGTTAGTCAATTCATGCAAGCTCCCCGTTCTTCGCATCTCAAAGTTGTATACCGCATACTTCGATATCTAAAATTAGCCCCGGGCCTTAGCCTCCGCTTACAGTCGCATGGTTATCTTCATCTTTATGTCTATCCTGATGTCGATTGTGCAAGTAGTACCTACGATCGTCGCTCTACGTCTAACTTTTGTACCTTCCTAGGTGGCAATCTTGTCACATGGAAGAGCAAGAAGCAACCGGTTGTTACTCAATCCTTGGTTGAAGAAGAATATCATGTTATGGCTCATACGACATGCGGGCTCATGTGGCTTCGCACCCTTCTTGAAGAACTTGGCTATTCTCCTTCGGCTCCTATTCCTCTTCATTGCGACAGCCAAGCGGCCATCCATATTACTCGTAATCTGGTTTTCCATGAGCGCACCAAGCACATTGAGGTTGAATGTCACTTTACTTGGGAGAAAGTTGCCTCTAACAAAATCATCACCTATTTTGTTCAATCCGATGTCAACTTATTGATGTTCTTACAAAGTCTTCAAGTCAAGATGCTCTTCATCGTGTTCATGACAAGTTGGGCATGATCAACATCTATATTCCAACTTAAGGAGGAGTCTAGAGAGTATTAGCGTATGGTGTGTGTGTGTGTGTGTGTGTGTTTAGTGTAGGGCTGTACATCGAGCTGAGTTGAGTCGAGGTAGGCCAAGCTTGGCTAAACTCATCTGTGCTCTCCTTGAGCTTGAGCTCGAGCTCGAGCTCGGCTTCGACCTTACCATTAGAGCTTGACTTGTTTGCTAAACCTTTCGAGTCAAGCTCGAGGCGAGCTGGTGGATCGAGTCGAGGCGAGCTTACCTCGAGTCGAGTCGAGCTTGCTCCCAACCCGACCCAACCCAACCCACACCCAATTCAACCCAGCCACCCGACCCAACTGACCTAACCCAACTCCCAATTAATATTCAATTAATAATATATATAATATTAGATAAAGCCATATAGGTACCTTGTTGTTGGTGCTAAGAGAGAGCTCGAGAGAGTGGCCGAGTGCAGGCCGTATGGCTAAGACGGGTAGGGCAAACGCTGAGTCAAGCTCAGGCGAGTGGCCGAGTGGAGAGAGAGAGAGAGAGTGTGTGTAGAGCTCACGACGAGTTGGGTTAAGGGAAAGGGTAAGAAAGGGACGGACAAGTAGAGTAGTGTTTAAGTTTTAATTTATTTTTTACAATTTTAAATTATATAAATATAATATATAATATATTCGAGTCGAGCCGAGCTCGAGCTTCGAACCAAGTTCAAGTCGAGTTGAGTCGAGTCATGATCCACTATGATCGAACTCGGCTTGTTTTCGAAACGAGTTGGGTCATATGAAGCTTGGCTCGCCTCGAATCTTTGTTCAAGCTGAGTCAAGTCGAGATGAGCGAGCATTTCGAGCTAGCTTGGCTTGTGTACAGCCCTAGGTTAGTAGCTCTTTTAATGTAAGTGCATGTGCACGCTTTCTCCTCCTCTTGCAGTGTACTATATGTTCTATTCTAATAAAGCATTGTGTGTTAGAGCATGTTGGCAAATACACAACATTTTCCCAAACTCTCTTCTTTTCTCTTCTTCTCTCTCACTCCTCTTTTCTCCACTCCCTAATCATCAAATCATCTTCTACTCAAATAGTCTGGCACATACCATAATAGAGACAAGCAACTCAAACTTTATTTTAGGAACAAAAAAGGCTCTCCAACAGTTAAAAAATGAGGCCATGTTCTGGCTTTTCTTGGTTTCAGTGATAAAAAAATACTAGAAAAACCTTAGACAGGTTAGTCCCAAACAGTCAGGGGCTGAACTTTTGCTTCTACCAAACAGCCCCTTAATATACGTAGCGACCCATGAGCCTACTTGTGTACCACATTTTGGAGGGTGTAGCATACTGAATAACCATTCATGTACCATGTACATGAGAAACATGCAGTCCATGTAACCTTGTTTTAGATACTGCATTTTAGAAAAGCATACATTTGTGTGGCTACCGGTTGCCTACATAACTCTGCTGCATCTACACAATGTCCGCTTGAGAAAGTTTATTAGAAAAGGAAAGTCTGCTCTTGCAGTCTCATCGTTGAGAAGAAGAATACTAAGTACTACTCTCTCCACATATCCTTGACAAGAATGTCACAACAAAAGAACTCTAGAAGAGAATTTCTATAAATAATATTACCACATATATGCATTCCGTGATTGGAAAACTGAAATCTGCAACAGATTTGATGGCGTTTGTTCGAGAGGATGAAACATGCATTTGGATGCTCAGTAGAGATGAATCTTGAGAACCCAAGCTGACATAGAGGAAATGATGTTCACTCCCCAAGTGCAGGGTTGTGATGTAGTAATAACTCGGTAAGACCGAGGTCGAATCCCAAGGGACTGAAACTTGTACGTTATCTAAAATTAACTAGAACTAGAACTAGGCTAAGATGAATTCTAAATCAATTAGCAATGATGGAATACTTGTAGAATAATTAATCTAAAATTTAGGAAACAAATCAGAGATAGGAAACTAGAGATTCAGAGGATCTACTTGTAGAGATCAGGGAGAACTTATGCTTGCATCAAAAATCATGGAAATTACTGAACTGCCATTGATCTAGTTTTCAAAGAGGTGAAAGGTGTATGAATTAGAATGGATTCCATCACCAAACCATGCCCAAAAGACTATGGCAAACAACAGAATTAAACTAATTACCAACCCATCACATGTATGAAGGTTAGGAAGGGTACCGACATCCAACCATGCCCAGGAGACTATGGTGAACAACAGGGCTTCCTGACGTCATAAACATAAAGGAGAAAAAGGACATGCTCCAAGCCATTGCAGACCCATTGTAATTTCAGTCACAACAGACCATTAAAGACTAAACAAAACATGCCATTAATAATCAACTAAAATCAACGTCAATTCATGAATTAAAATTAAAATAAAAACATAAAATAAAATCTCCCATCTCACTACAAGCTTCACCCCTTAGCCCTAGCTAAGGGGTTTTAGCCTGACATGATGTGGCCAAAATCTAAAATAAACTAAAAGAAAAAGAAGAAGAAAAGAAAGAAAAAGAAAAAAAATCTCTCTCCTCCTCTCCCACGTCCAAGCTCGAGCCCTCTATTCTTCCTCCCAAGACCTTGAATGAATGCTCCCCACGTCTAAAAACCTCTTTTTATAGCTGCTGGAAGGCTGGAGTCAGTGACAGAGTTGTAGCAGGACACGGAGTGCAATTTTCGCAGCCAAGTTCGGTACCATGAAACACGCCACTTTCCTCGCTCAAATTCCAAAGAAACTGGGTCCTATACATGATAGAAGGTTCAGATCTGTCATATGATCAAAGATGGTGGGCCAAAACGTCCGGAAAAGTCGATTTTCGCGGATGTGTGAAACCTTTCGCACCATTTCGCTGTTGTGATCGGTGGGCCCCACAGAAGCATTTTCTGAAAAATCCACCCCGTCCATTGGATTTAGAACGAAATTTCAGTCAAGAATGGGTAGTTTTGAACGTTCATTGACGTGTCCCAGAGAAGAAATAACTAAAAGATCAGATTTGAACGCTACCGGGCAGCCCTTTTGTGGCCTCTGTATCTCACACGTGTGCACGCATGGGTGCAAAAGGTCAGCATGGTTTTGTAGTTCTCGAAGCCCTCTACACGGTGGACGGATCAGATTGGCCATACGAGCAATGGGTGGGGCCCACTACCGTTCACAAAAACGGCCAGCGGCCGTGCGTCCGCTGTGCGAATTTTTTTTTTTTTTAAGAAGAAAGTCGGTCAGCGTCTTGCTGACCGACTTAACTCGTTTGGTGCACGACGAGTGCACATGTGCACTGTACACACTCATCTGTTTTGACTCCTCATTTAAGGCGTCAATAATAATTTTGAGACAGTTCCAGATATCAGGTGGGCCCAGAATCAACGGTTTATGGGCTGATCTGTCAGTTGGGGCACTTCCCGAGATCTTCAATGACTGAAATTTTATATGTACGGTTAATTTATGGTCCTCAGGCGACATATGAAGTTTCGAGCCGAACGGATGGTGGGAACCTCGTGATCTTGCATTCTGGACGTCCTTCAGGCCACTTGAGCTTCAATTTCTAACTTTTCTCGGATTTCTGACCGTGTATATTTGTCAATCTTGGTCCCCTGGAGTGTGTCCCTTGCCTTTGGCGTCATCAGATCGTTAAATCTCAACTTTTAACGTCCTTTTTCCATCCATGCTCATAAAATCACTTTGCCACACAAGAATGAGAAAACGAGCCATTAGACAGCATTATATTCGTAAATCCAGACAATATCTGGGGTCTAACATGCAATATTTGACCCTCAACAAATGACCAACATGGGGCTAACCCCACTCCATTCATAATGTGGGACTAGTCTCTCCAAATCACCACACCATTACAGTCATTTCAAATCCAACTTGAAATGCATCGAAACATGATTAGGAGTTTGGTCATCATTATGAAACAAAATGGTGCCGCACCTTTGGTTGTTTCCACTTTATTGAATTAATTTACAATAGAGCATCCAAATGCACACATGGTGAAAGGACTTAGAAAAATAAACATGAACTTACAGTTGTTCTAGTTTGACCAAATTCCCTATCTCATGAGGGAGCGAACCGGAGAAGTTATTACTACCCAAACCCCTGAACACGAACCAAAAAAAAAAAAAAAAAGATCAATAAACTTGTAAATGGAAAGAAGATTTAGTCCAACATTAGGAACATGTAAAATGTTGGGAGATTGCCAACATGTTGCATCTAACACCCAATCACAGTTGCATTAAGTATGAAGCGAAGAAGCAATAAATTCAGGTACAAGAATGGGGAAGCATCCATTTCAAAATGTATGTAAGAGTGTGAGTCCGAAGCGCAATTTGGAGCTGAAGCATCACTTGGTTAGAAGGATTATGCAGCAAAGCTCCCAATGAATATATAGAAGTCATTGATAGGAGGTTTTGGGTATGATATATCAAATAAGCTGAGTCATACATCTTGGCAATGCCATACCGAGTTATACTATCCCTGTTAAGCTTCTCTGAAAGCAAAGAAATAGTGGATTTTCAGACATATATTGCATAGATGAGTGGTATAGGTCAATCGCGCAAGCTCCAAAAAGTAATTAGAATTTTTATTTTATTGTTTTGAAATGTGGAAGTACAAAATAAAACAGAATTCAACCTGCTCTAATACTATCAGAGAGAAGACAAACTGTTTAAGAGAACTGTAAAGATGTTTCAAGGGCATACGATTAGTTGTTGTATAATCATATGGATCAAAGGTCTATTCTAAAAGAGAATTGCGCATTCTGTCCCACAACCCATGAGATTCAGATAGAGATCATCGATTCTTGTTGTCCTCCGGTGCTTGTGGGATGAAAGGAATGAGCATTGCTTTCGGAATAAGAGCTGTTCATTCCTTGGTGTTATTAGTAGGGTTAATCATTGTATTAGAGGATGAGCGCCTTAAGCGGCTGTTTGTATTTTCACTCTTCTTTTGTTGTGTTGTGTTTCCTTTTCTCTTTTCTTTTTTTGTTTTCTTCTTTAGGCCTTTTGGCCTTTAATAATCAGTATCTCTCCAAAAAAATAAACCAAGGTTTTGCATAGTTTTCTGGTGGGTTTGCATTTCTGAAAAGCAGGGCCCATCTTTCAATAATCTAGACCCCTGGTCTGTTGTGTCCCGCCATGGATAGACCATGCGCCAAGAATGTCTTCAACAGGGCAATCATAGACATTCAATTTGTGGCCTACAAATTAATTGACTGTTAAGAAGAGAAATTCCACAATGGTCCACATTCAAAATGCAGAAATTCCCAAGACTGCTGGCTAGCGTTTTCCAATCTAGTAGATTTTTTAAGCACGGTCACCCACAGTGGAATGCAACAGATCAATGGTTGAATTACCAAACGATGCATCAGCCCCACTTGTTAGAATCGTAATCCAGCATATACCTTACAAATCCATTGGGTCACATGTCTTATCATGTAACAGTAACAATGACATCTGAGAAATGCTACTATGCAGCATGCAGCATGGAAGGTCTACAGAGCACGCCCCTCATGGTACATGGTAAGCAAATGGGGTGATTAGGATTATTGATGTAGCAGGCCACCACGTCGATAGGCCATATACCAAAGCCAAGGGATGGGACAGTGGTTGCATCTAATGAATATCCTACGAAAGGAACAGTTGAGAAAAGCTCCATATCTATACTATACATAACGCAAGAAGCGTTTGGCCACTTTTACCCCTATAATTAGTCATGGAAAGGGCCGAAAGTTTTGGTTTTTTCATCCCCTTCAACCCACGGGTATTTGTGTCCTTCTCAACTCCTTCCTGGAAGTAGCTCACACCAGTGTTCGAAATATTGATACTATCGGCGAATATTATCGTTATCGGCCACCGTCGACACGAAACCCCTCAGAGATACCAAAAATTTCCAGAATTCTTTGTATCGTGCGATATAGAGCATAATATCGCACGATATTTTGCGATATCGCCGATATTAACGTCTGTCTCGTGTTTTATTGGGGGATTTTATCATTTTTCAATGCGTAATTAGCCGAAAAAATCTAAAAAATAAAATAAAAAAGGAGACAAGCTTTCAATCCACATGAGAGAGGAGATTTCGGTACCTGTAGAAGCGGATTGCGTGATCCGAAGTAGAATTTGGTGGGCCATGATCGACAGCGGTGCGCCATGAGAAAAAATATCGAATTCCCCATTTTTTTCTTCGAATAAATGATATATTGAAATTCTTCCACAGACGATTTTGGCAACAAAATCTCCGAAAATCTGGAGATTTGGAGTTTGGGTGAGAGATTTTAGGCTTTCGAAACCCTAGTTGTTTAAAAAATGGCTTCGAAGGCCTATTTACGAGGAAGCGAATTGGGTATTATCCCTACCACGTCTAGTCAGAGACGGACGGTACTGTTGAGGGCTTTGTGGGGCCCACCTTGATGTATATGATTTATCCAATCTGTCCATCCATTCCGGAAGATCGTTTTAGGGCATGATTCAAAAAATGAGACATATTAAAGTCTAAAGTGGACCACATCACAATAAGCAGTGGAGATGGAACGCTTACAGTTGAAACCTTCCTAAGGCCCACCTTGATGTTTATTTGCCATCCAGGTCAAATAGACGTTGATAAAGGTAAAAATAAATATAAGTTTGATTCAAAACTTCTGTCGCTGCAAAAAAAAATTTCAATGGCATGCTTTTAATCTCGACTGCTTCATGTGGTGTGGTCCACTTAAGTCTTTAACCTGCCTAGTTTTTGAGATGACGTCATAAAATGACCTGTGAAAATGGATGAATGGTATGGATAAAACATATACAGTATGGTGGTCCCATAGATCTCCTGGCAAGTCTGTCGGTCTCATGCGCGGATTAGGTGTTACCGGATAAAATGGATTATTATCCTTACGGTGGGGTCCAAGTCCACCTTGAAAATTTAGTTTATATCTAGACCGTGCATCCATTTTTTCAGTCCATCTTAGGATGGGTCCCAAAAATTAAGTGGATCTAAATCTCAGGAGGACCACACCACATGAAACAGTGGTGATTGATGGTCTCACCATTATAAATTCCAAATGGCCCATCGTAGGGTTTCATAATTGCAAACCAACCTATTGATAATGTCAAGAAGATCAGGATGAAGGGAAAATACAAAGACCATATTGATCCTAGACTTTTGAAGCCCAAAAAAAGTTTTTAATGGACATTCATCTCTATTGCTAGTGGTATGGTCCACTTGAGATTTGGATCTTCTTAAGGTTTGGGATCACGCCATAAAATGAGATGAAAAAACATATAAACGGCATGGATATACAAAAAATACATAGAGGTGTGGGACCACACAATTAGAGTAACATCGTGTTACCCTAGTGAGAGTCAATCCGCTCCCTTTTATGTGCGACTTCCGTGCGATCACTCGCAATCGGGAGTCAGACATGTTCGTGGCCCCTACTACGATGTTATTTGTTTTATCTACACTATTCATATATTTTGGATGATTAATTTAAGGCATGAGATGAAAATTGAGTTAGATCCACATTTCATGTGGATGACAATAAAATTAAAAAAATAAATAAAAAGTGGTGATTTAAGGTTTAATATTAAAAACTTCTTTGGCCCACAAAAACATTTATTTTCCATCCAACCACTTATCAGGGCCCGCTGATTTATTACATAAGATCCGGGATGAAGATAAAACCAAATATCAACTTGATTGAAACTTTTGTGCCCCAAAATTTTTTTAATGGTGGCAATTGAATGACCAATGTTTCATGTGGTGTGATCCGCCTCATATTCGAACCTGTCTCATTTTTTGGCCCATGCTCTAAAATGATCTTCCAAAATGAATTAACGGTTTAGATGCACTATATTACATCGAGGTGGCCCCATAATCAGAGTCCACCTGACGCGATGGTTGACTAATATTAGAGGAAGTGGATTGTGTAGTGGGCATAGATTTGAAGCAGACTAAACTCTTTAGGGCCTACCTTGATGTATGTATTGCATATCCATGTTGTCCATCCGTTTGGACTGCTTATTTTATGGCATGATCTAAAAAATGAAGCAGATACAAGTTTTAAGTGGACCATACTATAAGAAACAGTGATCAATGATCTCCCACCATTAAAAACTTCCTAGGGTCCAACATAATGGTTATTAACCATCTAACCTATTGATAAGTTCATACAAATGTAGATGAAAGGAAAATAAACAAATATCAATTTGATCCAAAAAAATTGTGGCCCACAAAAGGTTTTAATAGTCAATAACTGCTATTTTGCGTGGAGTGGCCCATATCCACCTAAAATTTGTATCTACATTCTTATTTAGTATTTATTTTTATTTTTTTGCTCTTGAATAAATTAATTATGTTTTCATATATGTTTTGATACATTTTTATATGTTATGCATTCAATTTGAATATAGTTTCATTAGTTATGTCCCTTATACAAACTAAACCTATTATATGCAATTATTTTTTGAGATGTTATGATTTAAAATTGTATATTAACATATTTATTAACAATCTCTGACGTTTCATTAAAATATTCAACTACTTTCTCAATGTTTTCCCATGTTTTTCAAAAAGTGTAATAAATTATGCGATAAAAATGAAATATCTCATGCGATAATTAATACGTATATATATCCCAAGGGTGCAATACATAGTGCGATACTAATATTTCAAACACCGGCTCACACCCACTTCTTCTCTTCCTTGCATGCAGCCTACACAAAAGACATAATGTAATTAGGAGATGTGTGACAAAGATTTTGTGGGACCCACTGTAACGAATGTGTAACATCCACTCCATACGTCTTGTGCCAGTTTATGTTAGGATGTCACCACAAAAAGCCATGGAGATCCAAAAGCTTGAGTGAGCCACCAATTCAATCAAGGATTCGTAAAAAGTTGATATGGGTCGCCATTGTTTCCTCGCTTTGCATGTTGCCCCCCCTCGCTTTGCATGTTCACCCGTGCCCCATCCCCCAAGTTATGATTTTTAGCCTATTAACCCACACGTGGTTGCCAACAAGATCAACAACAGTCCAAACCATCACATACGCTTGCCACGTGTGTACTGTGAACTGCATTATAGGATTCCTTGTAACAATAATAGGAAATCCATGCATCATGTAGTGTTAGGCCATTTTCATGTGTTAAATATAAGTGTTATGAAACCAAAGGATATCTTACAATGACTTCAGATTTCGAAGGTTTCCAACTTTTGGGATGGTCCCAGATAATTCATTAATACCAAAGCTCCTGGTAAGATTAAGAAGAAAAAAATGTTAGCGGTATAAAGCATGAAGATGAATATAAGCACATTATCAAGTATATAAACTAACTCTTTTTGGTGTATGGGTGATAATTGGCTGGCCCACACTTGATGTTGAGATAGCAAAGCATGTTGATATTCTTTAATAGCAATATTGGTAATAATGAAACATTGGTGATGAGATTGACGAAAGTTTAATGGATTGTTCGCCTAAAATCCACTGCTTGGTGACATGCCATATTCCCATGTATATGAACCCTTTCATGGCAAGTTACCAAAGAATTAAGTTGTAGGAAAGAACTCGTCATTTTATTACTTCAAGAACAAAGTGACTTACAAGTCTTACAGGGTAATTAAGTTGCCCATGAATGCAGGCAATGGACCTATTAAGTAATTGCTGGCCAAATTCCTGTAGAAGAAGATGATGCTTTAATAACTAGTTGTGGATGAGAATTTTGTGTTACTAGATGTCATGGGACCCACTATGGTGTGTATCCAGCATCCTATCCATCTAGCAGGGTCACCCCACAATCAATATGGGACACCCCAAAAATTAGTCCAATCCAAGCCATCTATTGATTTAGAAATGTTTGGGTGGTTGTCCATTTTTTTATGTTGTGATTTAATTGGTTGATATTGTTACACCCCAAAATTTAGATACAGAGTATGCAGCCTTAGGCCTGAGTTACAACACATGACTCATGCACAAAGTGTAGTAAAACCATTTCTTCATACTGTTTCTCAGAGGCTTAGTTACAATGTACACTAAGTTCACAATCTCAAACATCCAGCAAGACATCTTGCATTCAATTATTCCAATCATACCTCCATATCAGCTACCAAGACTTTATAATCATTCAATCCACATATCCATATTATTTTCAAAAGCTAAGCATTGTACTACAACCCACCCATCTAGGGCTTTATGAAGCCATTGACTAATATACTATAAATATTCAAGATTTCTCAACTATCTAATTAAAATTTTGCTCAGAAATAAAACCAATCATAATTCAGCTAGATATGTTATTGATTTAACACATTCAACTCGTCTTCATCAAGGAAGGGCCATTGCCCTCATGAAACTTGAGCAACCGTTTCATCGTCCACTAAATTTGTAGTGTGTTTCCATCAATATAATGTCAGTTGACCAGGCCAAGAATTTTCCCCAACAATCAATCCTTTAAGCTCACTTGCAACCAAGAGTCGCAACAATAAGAGTCGATCCCTCAATCTCTCTCTCAACTAAGATTGTCTTTACCAACTCAACTATTAACTTGTTTTTGTTCTTAAATAAAAATTTAAATTTTCAACTACTAATTACATTTTTAAGTGCATGAAAATTTAGGGTCGTTACAAACATAGTGATAAATCTAACCATCTAATTGTGGGCCACATTTAGGATGAACTACAGCCAAAACAATTCACCAATTGAAAACTAATTAGCCATTACCATCCAATCAATCACTAAATTTGAATTGTTGAAAAAAGCTTGGAGCAACAACTTAAAAAGAAGAAGAAAAAGAAGAAGAAGAAGAAGAAAAGAGAGAGAAGAAAAGAAAAAAAAATGATTAGATAGGTTCATAGGATGCTTAAAAACACCCGAGGACTATGATTTCCTAGGACCGTCCCACCCGTGAGGTGACCTATCAAGTGCTTCGTCTAGATTCCTCAATATCTTGGGAAACCTCTAAGTTATAGCAATGTTCGAAATATCGGTATTGTGTTACGTATCACGTCCTTGGTATACAAATACGTTTCTTATCACATGGAATATACTAGTTGTATCGTGTATGTATTGCTGTTATTGAAAACAAGGGAAAACATTGAAAATTAGTCGAATTTTTCAACGAAATTTCAGTGATTGTTAAAAAAGACATCAATACACAAAAATCAAAACATTACAAAAAACAAGTGCACATGATAAGGTTTTTTTTTTTTTTTTTGTATGGGGTCCTAATCTATACGTTGTCTAACTGAATTGATGCAAGTACATTCAAAGTTTATTTATATAATTTATAAATGTAAGAAGACGTGTGGAAACATAAACAATACATTCAAAAGCAAAAGAAGAATCACTAGATTAGGTTACATACATGTTTAATTTTGATTTTTTTTTTTTTAATTTTTCACAAATCGGTCCTTCTTCTCTAAATTTTGAAATCAAAGTTCTCAATCTATGATTTTTCATGCAATGCAAAACATGAAAATTCATGAATTTGTAATAGTTTGACACTTATTATTTTTTTTTTTTCAAAAGGGTGAACGGAGGCCCACAATTTATTTCAATATATCATCAAAAAAAATTTACATTCGGGCTACCCCAGGACCAAAAAGTTAAGGGGAGCCTATCATGGCAAAAGACAAAAACTGCACAAAATTTTAAAATAGAAAGAAGGAAACCTTATGCTTCTGTAATGGTTTGACATTGATTTAACATTATCTATATGAAAAAATGATTAAAAAAAAAAAAAAACATTTACTCACTAGATCAAACATGTGAGATATATCCCACTACTTGTGTGTTTCATATCGCACAAGTAGGATACAAGATATACCGTGAGATATATTGGCTGATACCATTGATATTTAAAACACTGAGTTATAGGGGGAGACCTGCTAAGTGCACTGGCACAAGTGCTTTATGGGTGCATGCCGCTCACATCACATGTGCCAACATTGCACATGTGTGACGGACTAATTGCACATGTGTGACGGACTAAAGGCACTCATCGGACAGGCCCCACCATACAGATAACCTGACCCAGAAGAGACCTATCTGCTCATTATGTGAGCTGCCTGATGACCAGCTCAATCAATTAGATAAGTAGACCATCTTGATTTTGTTGCATGCATATATATGATAGGGTCCATCTCAGTGGCTCATTCCTTACACATGCGCCGTAGATTAAAACATGTGAGGATGAGTACCTTGGAAAGTGCAGGGGGGGCAGACTGGCAGTGCACTTCACATTCTCATTGCAGGGGCTGCACGCCTGCACCATTTACAAAAAGGTATGGTCAGGCACTGATCTATAGACCCCACCGTCCCAATATGGGGACCACCCAATCCCAACCAAATGCTCTCCTTTCTTTTTTTTTTTTTTAAAAAAAAGATTAATCACCACCAAATGCTACTGGTACTGATTCATCTGATGGGCCCCACCACGGATGGGCACGGTGCCAGATGCATCAACAGACAAATCCTGTCAGTTCACGGCCAGTAAATGAATGGTTAGAAAAACAACAACAGCCCATGGTTTATATTGAGCAGGGGAAAGGTCTGCTGTTCCGATAGTTAGAATCCCTGACCGGTGCAAATTTTGAGCCGTGGCCGGTCCACGACGGGCCAAGCAATACGCAAGTCTCCATCCTTTGACATTATCGATGTGATAAACTACAAAAAAAATTGTGTGTGTGGCGCAATAGAACTTGACTCAGGCAGCTCATTGGGCCAGTACTACAGTACTATGGGCCACGGTAGATAAATCAAACTGATCAAAAAATCTTAACCATACAATCAGTATATTAGAAAATGGGCAGCAAAAAAGAATATCTACAATGACCAGAGTGAATAGATAAAAGGTCCATCATTCAAGAAGGTAGGATCATCCAATCCACGCACGTCAAAGAGTACAGTGATCCAACTACAGTGGAACCCACCTAGTGATTGTCCTGATCATTGATGGATTATTGCATGTCCAATGCAAGTGCATCTAGATCAATCTTACGTTCTGTGATGTTAGATTTCAAGATCAAAACTACAAATCAGGAATGTTGAGAAACCGTACGTACAGATTAAAGATGAAACTCAGATTCAATAACTCTTCCAGAATTTGCCCATTTATGTCCAACTCATATATTTTCCTGAAAATTTTTAAATTTAAAAAACGCAGGAAAAAAAAAAAAACAACAGAAGAAGAAAGAAATCAATCCAAAGAATATAAAAACATTGATACTCTCTGGCAGTATGATGATTGATGATCCAATGGATTCAGCCAGGCAGTGTACATGTCACAAATATATTTGATCAATCCAAACTGCCGAAATAGTAGGTGTCAGTTTAGATAGAAAATTACCCGGAAAGCAAATCAAATGAATGATCGTAAAATGGATGGCTTAAGGGAAAGATGGTCAAAGTTCAAACCAACAGACAATGCTGATTAAGCAGAGGTTAGTGTCATCCAATCAATATGACTTTGGGCTCATGATTTGAATAGTTTTCAACAAGGTAGGGTAATATTTGTATGCATGTTCACTGTGTCATTATAGTGAGGAGAGATTTGGTAGGCATTCGGCATAGCACATGTATGTGAGATCTAGACCATCAATTAGGGGGAGACCACCACGAACATGTCCGAAGTTAAAAATTAGACCAATCCACTTATTACGTGAGACACTTATAAAAGAAAATGGAAGAATAGGAAAGTCATGACCGAAAGCCTATATTCAACATACATCATGGCCCACCTGATGAATGCACTGGCATAATTTTTGCATTCAGGGGTTGCTCACAGTAAGACGCACCTGATTAGGGGCATGGATCTCCAACCATATATTTGTTGGCCACAATATTGAAGGGTCTGACACTTCAAATTTTGGGAGAGTGCGATGCAGTCCCCCATCCATGTTGCTGCCCATCGTATCGAATTTTTGGATCGTGAAAGAATGGCCCCACATGCATGAAATCCAACCCATTGGAGAGTACCTGTATAGTGCACATGGTGCTAAATGTGCTCCTTTGGCTTAATATTCATCAAATCAGTCGGAACAGTCTAGTACCATAGCTGGCAGAGTATGATGATCCATACATGCGCACCACAGTTGTACACATGACAATATGTACCTTAGCCCATAATCAAGCACAAAAAATAAGTTGTGACGTGGCAAATCTGTAACTCAAATGAAGAAACGCAAATTGGAACCACTGTAGATGGGTAATAACACAAAAGTGCACTGAGCTGATGATCATAACTGTCCAATTGGAGGCCATCAAATGGATAAGTAGAATGGAAAATAGTCAATGGTCCAATTTCAAGAAGCAAATGCTCGTTACTAGGAGGTTAGAATAATCCATTCAGTCTGATTATGGACCTACATTTGAAGTGTGGCCTGTTATTTGGATGGTTTGGTTGAATTAAATTTGCCCCCCAAGTACACAGTAGCTGTGCCTTTGAGGACTGAAAATGGAGTCATAAACAAATGACATAGGAATTAGGATCTTGATTTAGAGCAGGTCGCGGACAATTTCATGGTCAAGATGGATTAGAAAAGGCACGATCGGCGACAGAAGTGATCCGGACCATCATACCTTAGATCGGGCGTATCTCGCAATCCGGAATGAGTTATCTGATGTAAAATATATGAATTTGGGGTAGAACGAGCTACTTTAGCCAACCAACCTCGCTATGCCAGGTTGCACAGCCCGGATTTGTGAAAAACTCCCTGCTCAATGGTCATTTTCCTGTTTTATTTTTGTTTTTACTATAAATAGTAAGTTTTAGTTTGAGTATAACTCTTCATCCGTTGGGCTTTAGGAGTTGTTTCCAACATGAAAAGTGCTTAGGATAATTAGGAGAACGGTTTGGTGAAGCCAAATAGGACACTTACTATTTTTGGCCGAAAACCTTACGCACTAGTAGACATCACGACCGTCTATAAATAGTAAGTTTACTATTTAAAGTAAGTTGCGGATTCTAAGAGTTTTAGTTGTAGTTTGAGTCTGATTTCTTTCGTATTGGTTGGTTCCCTTATTTAAAGGGATGTATGATTTCTTTCTTATTGGTTGGTTCCCTTATTTAAAGGGATGTAAACTCGTTTTTATTCATTCATTAATCAATTTCGAATTATTAGAAATTCTTTTTTATTTTCTGCTTTCTTTCCTCGTGGATTCAAGGAGTCTCTGTGAGGAGTCCAGAGAAGTTCCATGGATTCGGAATATTTATCATCTTGAGGAGCCCAGGAGACTATGGTGAACAATAGGGCTTCCTAACGTCATAAACATAAAGGAAAAAGAACATGCTCAAAGCCATCGCAAACCTATTGTAATGCAAGTCACAATAAACTATTAACAACTAAGGAATTCCTTATTAATCCAACCAACATCAAATTCAGTTCAAAAGGATGAATCAAAGCTATATATAGAGTCTCCCATCTCACTACAAGATTCACCTCTTAGCCCTAGCTAAGAGGTTAGTTAACCAAAGACATGATTAACTAATTCTCAAAATAAAAGAAAAAAACTAAAGCAGAGAAAAAAAAAACTAGAAAAACAAAACTCTCTCCATCCACACGTCCAACTTTTTTTCTCGAATCTGCTCCCTCTCTTTCTTTTATAGGTGTAGGAGAGTCGGTGCTGGGGCTGTGGAGGCGTGCGTGAGGGGCTAAAGTCTGTACGGGTTCGTGAATTGTAGCCATGTATTTCACAAATTCGGTCTGCGCAACCTGGCGTAGCGGGGTTGGTTGGCAAAAGTAGCTCGTTCTACCCCAAATTCATATATTTTACGTCAGATAACTCATTCCGGATTGCGAGATACGCCCGATCTAAGGTCTGATGGTCCGGATCACTTCTGTCGCTGACCGTGCCTTTTCTGATCCATCTTGGCCATGAAATTGTCCGCGACCCACTCTACATTAGTTCTGCATTCAATGTCTCAGGTTACAGACCATCCATGTAGAGGCCTGAAAAGTGAACAATCCAGATCTTGCACACAAGTGCCATGTGTGTGGTGCTACCTGTGATTGGTCTATAAAACCAAGAAGCCACCTAAGCAAGGATGTTGGGGGTTTTTTTGCCAGTTGCGTGTTTGGGCTTAATAGTTAGTAATGGGATAAGTGCCTATTCATCCACCCACACATGCCATGTGTACAAGATTTGCACTTTTCATCAACCTGAGTCTCACTGCAGTTTTCCTTGACCTAAGAACAGTCGCATGTGCTTTTTTCTTTTCCCTTTTTTTTGAAAGATGAATTCAATTATTAGGCACAGCCAAAGAAAAAACAGAGCAAAGACAAGCAAGCAAAACCAAAAGAAAAAAACAAAGAAAACTCAGAAGAGCTGAAACAAAAGTAAGACAAGCCCGTCCCATGACTGGAACCATCCAAACCCAAACTAAGGAGCCCAATCTTTGAATAAACTTAACGCCCTACAAAAACTTGAAGGAAAGCCAAGAATTCCGAAAGCAACAATTGTTCTTCTCAAACCAAATAGCCAAAAGGACTACTAGGAGGCAAAGTCTCCATCTCTTCCTACCAAACGACCCCCACCTTCTGCATGCCAAGAGCCGAAGAGACCCTCTATGGACAAGGGCATCACCCAGGAGACACCTGCACGATCCAACAACCTTGACTTCCCATGTAAAAGAACGGTGAAAGAAAAGGTGATCCACCAATTCAGCTTCTTGGAAACACAACAAACAAGCATTGGTAAGAGGCATTCTTTTGGTTTGTCTTACTTTATTTATTTATTTTATTTATTTTTTTGGGTTGGGCGGGGGGGGGGGGCAGGGGGGCATATAGATGCACCCGAGGGACCACACCTAGTTGGGAGAGTTAGAAGCAAGAGCCTTGTAAAAGACAACACCGAATAGGTTCCTAAACTAAATAAGCTCCGGACCAGAGAATCTAGACCACACCAAATAAGTTCCTAAACTACATAAGCTCCAGGCTAGAGAATCCTCCAACCCAGAGGAGGGAGTAAAACCCTGCAAACGAGATAAGAGAGTAATCAACTGTCCTATTTTAATACACATGGCGAGCTTCTTGAATCTAGGTTTTATGAGAAGGATCTGATTAGAGTCGTTGAATCCGAGCATGTGTTTACTTACATTGATAATCCATGTAGCTCGACCTATCCATTGATGGAGAAGCTGAGGCAGGTGCTTGTTGAGCGGGCCATGGAGGATAGAGAGAAGGATGGTGCGGCTTCGATTCTCCAGAAGATTGCCGTGTTTGAACAAGAGCTGAAGACCCATCTCCCCAGTGAAGTTGAATCCACCAGAAATGCGGTTGATGCTGGGATTCCTGCCATACCCAACAAGATCAAGGAATGCCGGTCATACCCGCTGTATCAGTTTGTGCGATCGGAGCTTAAGACATCTCTCCTGTCAGGCTCTCATGTGCTGTCGCCAGGAGAGGATTTTGATAAGGTGTTTGTCGCGATCAATGATGGGAAGCTCATCGATCCACTGCTGGCCTGTTTGGATGGATGGGATGGCTCTCCTATCGAGATTTGCTGATCGAAATTGGATTTTGTTTGGGTTCCTTGATTGGAAGGTGGCCCGCTGCACATGAACACGATGGAAATTTATGTATGTATGAGTAATCTGAGTACAACAATGCAAATAATAAAAGATGGTAAGCTTAGTTCATGGATTTAAATTTTGATGGATGGCTGTTTGTATATACTGAATCATTGGAAGATCAAAACACCATCCTCTACAGGGCAGGTTCTGCAACAAGGAGAAGCTAAAAGCTCTGTTTGCACTCGTTCATGCACCGCATGTGGGGCCCATCTGATGAATGGAGAGGCTGTTTTTGGGTCACTATATAGTGGGGTGGGGGCCCACATGATAAGTGGTTTGGATCTGGAATACTCACAACCGTGATGATAGTTGCTAGCTTATGGTGCGTTTGGTAGGACCGCATATCATGATATTTCGCACCAAAAAAGAAATCCATACCTTATTCTAGCAAAAAAGAAAATCTCTGTTCGGATTCAGTTCGTGCATTTGTGGCCTATTTATGACCTATCCAATTAGTGGAAAGGCTGGTTTTGGATCACTATATAGTGGGGCCTACATTATAAGCCTCTTGGATCTGGAATTCTTGCAAGCGTGATGAAGTTTGCTAGCCTAGGGTGCGTTTGGTGGCACCAAATATCAAGAAATTTCATGATATGTTTTCCTAAATTAGACTAAACAATCATGAAATATTAATGTATTTTGTGCAACCAAACAAGCCCTTAGTTCCTTTGTTTGGTGGTTATCTGTTTTCATAAACACACCAATATTTGATATTCGTACCTCATTCTTTAAATAAATAAATAAACCGTTTGGATAAGTTCTTGCATTTGTGCCCACGTGGGGCCTATCCTATGAGTGGAAAGGCAGGTTTTGGGCCACTGCATAGTGGGGCTTTCATGATAAACGGCTTGGATCTGGACCTCGTGCATGAACACGCCATGTTATAGAATGTATACCTTATTCTACAGCAACAGAAGCAAAAAAACTCTGTTAGGACTCACCGTGCATTTGCAGCCGCACATGTGGCCCATCTGATGAGTGGAAAGGCTTGTTTTTAGGTCACTATATGGTGGGGCCTGCATGATAAGCGGCTAGGATCTGGAACTTGAGCAATTGCAACGAAGTTTGCATGAACACAGCATGTTATAGAATGTATACTTTATTCTACAACAGCAGAAGCAAAAAAACTCTGTTCAGACTAACCGCGCATTCGTGGCCACACATGTTGAGTAGAAAGGCTGCCTTTAGGGTCGCTATATGGTGGGGCCTGCATGATAAGCGCCTCGGATCTATAGAAATTTATACCTTAAAAAGATTTGGAGTAAAATTAGTGTCTATCTACTCCGAATCCACGATATTACTCCGAATCCACGGAGCTCGTGGGACCCCTCACGTAGCTTCCTTAGACCACCTCTGAACTCGTCATAGAGCTTCCTTGAATCGGACTCCTCACAGAGCTTCATTATAATTTTAGAAATAATAATATCTAATAAATTTGAAATAACTAAATTAATTGATAAAAAAATAAAATTACAACCCCTTAAATAAAGAGCTCAGGCCTAAGGATGAGTTTTAGAGTTTGACTACAACTTAAACACCCTGAAAACGGGACTTGCTATGAAAACGGGACTTGCTATAAATAGTAAATATACTGTTCAAACACATGTATCCAATTTAGCTAGCACGTGATTCTTGTAACTTTTCTAAGCCATCTTCATGTTAGGTGCCACTTTTACGGCTCATTGTATGAAAAGTTATACTCTTAACTAAAACCTAATATTTATAGTAAAAACGAAAATAAATGGCCCTTCTGACTATTGATCCAATGGAATCTCACAAATCCAATGTGGTCAACCTAATATAGCGAGGTTGGTTCACTTGAGTGGGTTCTCTTACCTCAAAATCATATATAATATGTCGAAAAACTCATCTAAATTTGTGAGATACGACTGATTTAAGGTTCTGAGAGTCCATATCATTTCCACCTCTGATCGGGCCTTATCTGGTCCATCTTTGCTAGAAAAGTGTATGCGACCTGCACTACATCAGAGTTGCATGTGTGTCCCATCCGATGAGTGGAAAGGCTCGTTTTAGGAACGCTATATATATAGTGGGGCCCACATGATAAGTTGCTTGGATTTGGAATCCGTGCTATTACAACAAAGGTCACTAGCTTTGTTACTTATTTGGTGGGTTTTTTTTTCCAAATCCCTGAATCTTTGATAAAGAAAGATGATGTACAGTCGAGCATTTCGGGTGGGCTCCACAAAAAACTTCGGGCCTCACCTATCATATCGGCTATGCAAAATAACAAGGAAAGGAGGAAGGAAACATGTTCACTCCCCAAGTATAGGGTTGCGATGTAGTAATAAATTCGGTGAGACCGAGTTCGAATCCTAAGGGACTAAAACCTATACATAATCTGAAACTAAGTAGAACTAGAACTAAACTAAGATAAAATCTAAATTGAATGAATTTGAGGAATGATGGTGAAATATTAATGTAAAACTTAAGAAATTCAGAGGAAGGAAATTAGGGTGCCAATGATTCACTTGTAGCAATTGGGAAGTTACTGTTGAGGGTCAAATATTGCATATTAGACCCTACTTATTACCTGGATTTACGAGCAAGATACTGTTTAATGGCCCGTTTTAACCGTGTTTGTGTTGTAAGGTTTAATTACGAGCTTGGACTGAAATAAGAGGCTAAAAGCATGGATTTAATGCTCTCACGATACTAAAGCAAGGGAAAGACTCCGGGGGATCAAAATCGACAAAATTACATGCCAGGGATCCGCGAAAATCAAGAAATTGAAGCTCAAGTGGCCCGAAATTGGTCCAGAATGTAAGATCACGGGTTTCCCAACATCTGTTCAGCTCGAAACTTTATACAGGGCCTGGGGACCATAAATTAACCGTACACGTCAATTTTCACCCATTGGAACCCTGTAGAAGTGGCCGAACAGACAAATCAGCCCATGAATCTGTGATTTGGGGCCCACCTGAGACTTGGATACGCTTCGAAATTGGTATTAACAGCTCAAATGAGGTGACAAAATGGATGGACGACACGAATTTCATGTATACATAATGACTGGACTCCACTAGCAGCGCCAGTGCACAGTGCACAAGTGCACTTGACGTGCACTGGACCAGGAAATAAACTCAAAAGACAGAGACCCGTCTCCTTCACCTTCTCTGCATAAGATCCCAGCGACCGTTTCTGTGGACGTTGATGTCGTATAGTGGGGCCCACTCATCATTTGGATCGACGATCTGGACCGTCCATTATGTACGGAGGAGGGATATTAACCTCGCCTAGTTGTCCGTTTTCTTCCAAGCAAGCCATGGGAGGATCCTAGCCGTCGAACGAAAGATTAACGGTGAAAATATTCGCTACGGTGGGCCACACTAAAATCAAGATTTAATACACATGTCTAAGTGGTTTTTAGCCACGAGTCGAATGAACGGGATGGATTTTCCATGAACATCAAGGTGGGGGGCCGCAAACCATTCATAGCTAGGAAACGGCGGCTCTGTTCGCAAAAAGAGCTGCGGATGAAGCTCGGTGGGCCACTATCACCATACCGTTCTATGATCCAAGCCGTTCATTGGAACTAGGAGGAAAAACCGACCATACATGTTAGGTTTTTCCACTTACATGCTCGCACACACAAGGAAATGCCGTTCAAACGCAGGTTGGACGGCGAAATGGAAAGACAAGGTGGGCCGCAGTGAAGACGATCCAAAACCGACCGTGCCTGACCAGTTTTTCGAGGTGGACCCAATGGACGAAGTGGATTTTTCAAAAGAGCATCGAAGTGGGCCCACCATCATCATCAGCGTAACGGCTACACACCCTCTGTTACGCAGTTCCGCGAAAATCGACCTTAGCAGGCCGTTCCATGATCAGCGGTACGTCCGAATCCATGATCCGGACCGTTCAACGGCTGCCACAGGTGTCCATAAACACAGCCAAGAAGTCGGTTTTGATGAATCTGGTCAGTTAGCCTCCTAAACTTAGGCCAAACGTAGGATTTTTCTGCATTTTCTTGATATGCCAAAATAAGGAGATGGAATCCTGGACTTCTTCAAACTGGTTGCGTAGAGTTTTCGCTACAGCTGCTTTGCACTGTCTTACGCACTCCCAGCACCGACTTGGTGCTATATAAAAGGAGAGACACGAGAGAGAGGGGGATATACACACCTGGAGGATCTAAAGCTGGGAGCTTAGGCTTGGACGTGGATCAGAGAGAGAGAGAGAGATAGGGAGAGTTTTGATTATTGTTTTTTTTTTTCTGGTTCTTTTTCTTGTTTCTTTTGAGATCTAGTCCACTCATGACCATGCGTGGCTAAACTCCTTAGCTAGGGCTAAGGGGTGAAGCTTGTAGCGTGATGGGAGTGATTTGCTTATACCTTTTGTTTGAATTGAATTGGCGTTAATTTTTGGCTTTATTAATAATGGAATATTTTTAGTCTTTAATGGTCTGTTGTGACTGAAATTACAATGGGTCTGCAATGCCTTTGAATATTTCCTTTCCTTTTATGTTTATGACGTCAGGAAGCCCTGTTGTTCACCATCGTCTCCTGGGCATGGTCGGATGTCAGTACCCTTCCTAATCTTCAGACATGCGATTGGTTGGTAATTAGTTTAATTCCGTTGTTTGCCATAGTCTCTTGGGCATGGTTTGGTGATGGAATCCATTCTAATTCATATGCCTCTCATCTCTTTGAAATTATATTAACGACAGTTCAATTAATTTTCATGATTCATGAAACAGGCATAAGATCTCTCTGATCTCTACAAGTAGATCCTCTGAATCCCTAGTTCTCCTTTCTCTGAATTTTCTTAAGCTTTAGATTAATTATTCCACAATCATTCCTTAATTGCTATTTGATTTAGAAGTCATCTCATTTTAGTTCTAATTCTACTTAATTTTAGATAACGTACAAGTTTCAGTCCCTTGGGATTCGACCTCGGTCTTACTGAGTTATTACTACATCACAACCTTGCACTTGGGGAGTGAACAAGTTTTTGGCTCCGTTGCCGGGGACTGTCGGTTACGATTTTATGAAATTAATTAGTTTTAGGATTAGTTAAGATTAGGTTTAGATTTTCTTGATTTTTAGAAGCTAACCTATTTTCTTGTTTTGTAGGCCTCTGAGATAGTTTCTAAATTGATAAATTCTTTCTTAAATTCTTCCTCTCTATTCTAGATTAGGATTTATTTCTTCTTTTTAAAAAGTCTGTAACTCTAATTCTTTTAAGAATCCTAACCTTGTTTCTTGTTTTAGAATTTTTCTATAAATTTTTGTAGGAAACTTCTAATTTAGTAAGCTCTTTCTAATTTTTCTTTCATTTTTAGGAGTTTCTTCTTTTTATCTAGAAATTAGTTTACTTCTAATTAGGAATTTTCTATTCTTAGACTTTCTATTTCTAGAAACTAACTTATTTTGTTTTGTTCTGTAGGTTCTTAACCTAGGGCTTCAAATTTGGTAACTTCTTTCCATCTCTTCCCTTTATTTTTTAGATTTCTACTTCTTCCTTTCTCTTAGGTTTAAGTTAGAATTTGAGGGCTGAGTGTGTTTTGTGCCCCAGTGGGCACGCGACAACACTCAACGTCTCGTGACTGAAGGAGGATTAGTTGAGGGGTTGACTGTCCATCACAGGACTAGACACCACTTAAATTCTCCTGAGTTAGTGGAGGTTATGGCTAAAAATCAACCTCATGCACTACCCCAACCTAGGGTTGAGGAAGTACATGATGAGAATGAGGTGCATCAGGCACCCCCGCCTCGTACTTTATGAGATTATTTACAACTGGCGGGGGTGAGTACGCCCTCATGCATGATTTTTCCTGCGAATACAGGACATATCAAGCCAGGGGTTATCCAACTCCTTCCTAAGTTCCATGGGCTTGAGTCTGAAGAACCATACTTGCATCTGAAAGAGTTCGACAAGATCATAGGCACCTTATACTTTCCTAATGTATCTGAGGATACAATTAGGTTAAAACTCTTTCCATTTTCCTTGAAAGAGAAGGCCAAGACGTGGTTACATTCACTGCGTCCTAGATTCATTGGCACATGGAATGATATGCAGAGGGAATTTATAAAGAAAATTTTTCCACATCATAAGACAATTACCCTCAGGAGAGCAATCATGAACTTTGCCCAAAAGGAAGATGAAACATTCTTCCAATGTTGGGAAAGGTTTAAGGATCTGGTTAATGCATGCCCACAACATGGCTTTGAAATATGGCGCATTACAAATTTTTTCTATGATGGGCTAACATCTTCCATGCGTCAAATGGTTGAGACAATGTGTAACGGAGAATTCATCAATAAAAATGTCGACGAGGTATGGGATTACCTCGATAGTCTCGCTGAAAAAACACAATCATGGGACTATTACCCAAGGATGAACACTACGTCTCGGCCGACTCATTCAAGGAAAAAAGACAGAATATATCTCCTGAAAGAGGATGATGATCTTAACGCTAAGGTGGCTAATCTCACCAGAAAATTTAAGGTCATGGAAGGAAAGAAGGAAAAGGTTAATGAACGTGTTTGCGGCATCTGTGATTGTAACATTCATACTACTGAAAATTGTCCTACAATACCTGCCTTTCAAGAAGTATTGAATGAACAATCTAATGTCGTAAATAACTATCAACGACCTTTTAATGGATCAACCTCTAATACGTACAATCTTGGCTGGAAAAATCATTCCAATTTCAGTTGGAGGAATGGACAAACTGCTATCCCTCAAGGTTTCTTCAATCAAAATCCAAATCAGGGGAGACCTCAAGAAGAACTGGTTCAAAATTTCATACAAGAGCTGGCTCAGACCATGCGAGGAATATCAGATTTTATGCAAAAAATAGATTCACGTATGACGGCTATAGAAAAGGGGATGCTTCCTGCACAATTACTCCCCAATCCTAAACCGCAATACGAGATAGGTGACCCCAGCTCTTCAAATCAAATAGGGCACGCTAAATCCATCACCACTCTTAGGAGTAGAAAGGTTATTGATAAAACCCTTCCGGTTAGGCCTGAAAAGCCTCAAGAACCAGAAGAGGACAACAATGATGGATCTAGTGATGCCCCACAAAAAATTTGGATCGGAACCTCTAGAGAAGCCAATTGCTCCGTTCCCCCAATGGTTGGTTGAACCAAAATGTCTCTCTAACTCTCAGGATATCCTATAGGTGTTAAAACAAGTGAAAGTCAACATTCTTCTACTTGATGTCGTAAAACAGATACCGTCATATGCCAAATTCCTGAAAGACCTATGCACTACCAAACGACGGAAAAGTGTTCAAAAGAGGATCTCCTTGACTAAGAAAGTGAGTGCCATCCTAAAACAAGATGTGCCACAAAAATTCAAAGACTCCAGTTGTCCAACCATATCATGTGTAATCGGGAACTATCGAATTGATCATGCACTTCTTGACTTAGGAGCAAGCGTCAATTTGATTCCCTACTCGGTATACCAATAGTTAGGTTTGGGTGAATTAAAACCCACCCGAACCATACTACAACTTGCTGATCGCTCTGTTCTTGTACCAAGAGGGATAATCGAGGATGTGTTGGTCCAGGTTGATAGATTTTACTACCCTGTAGATTTTATCATTTTGGACACTGAACCCATCAATGACACGAGCACTCAGATTCCCGTCATTCTTGGTCGCCCATTCCTGTCCACTTCAAATACAATTATCAATTGCAGGAATGGTCTCATGACTATATCTTTTGGAAATTTGACATTGGAATCGAATATCTTTTTCAATAACGGCAGCAACTCAGAGGATGATGACGATTTTCATGATGTTAACATGATTGATTCTTTTGTGGAAGATAGAACGCCTCTCACCTTATCCTCTGACCCTCTAGAGACGTGTCTGGCCCACTCCCATGATCTTGATGATGATATAATTAGGGAGACGTGTGCCATGCTGGATACTGCACCGGTACTTGAAGTTAACCGGTGGAGGCCATAAATTGAAGAGTTACCCCAAACTGATGCAGTGCCTTTATCGTCTAACCTCAAGCCACCGAAGCTTGACCTAAAACCTTTGCCCTCTGATTTAAAATATGTTTACTTAGGTCAAGATGAGACATACCCGGTGGTGATCTCTGCCCACCTAAAGACAGAACAGGAGAGTATGCTCATATCTACTCTCATCGAGCATAAGGGAGCTCTGAGATGGACGATAGCGGACCTCAAAGGAATTAACCCATCGATTTGTATTCACCGTATATATCTTAAGGATAATGCAAAGGCTGTTCGACAATCATAACGAAAACTAAATCCAAATATGAAGGAAGTGGTTAAGGCCGAGGTTCTCAAACTATTGGATGTGGGTATCATATACCCTATATCCGATAGTCAATGGGTGAGTCCAACTCAAGTGGTTCCTAAGAAGTTCGGGATCACCATCGTAGCTAATGCCAATAATGAACTCGCACCGATCAGAGTTACCACTGGTTAGAGAATGTGCATTGACTACAGAAAGTTGAATACCGTCACAAGGAAAGACCAGTTTCCTTTGCCCTTCATTGATCAAATCTTAGAAAGGCTAGCTGGTCATTCCTATTACTGTTTCCTTGACAGGTATTCAGGTTATAATCAGATTGAAATCGCCCCTGAGGACCAGGAAAAGACCACATTTACATGTCCCTATGGCACCTTTGCTTACAGAAGGATGCCTTTCGGGCTATGTAATGCCCCTGCCACCTTTCAGCGATACATGATGAGTATTTTTTCTGACATGGTGGGGAAATATTTAGAGGTCTTCATGGACGATTTCTCTGTTTTCGGTTCATCTTTCACGAGTGCTTAGCAAGTCTTAAATGTGTGCTGAAAAGATGTGAAGGAAAAAATTTGGTACTTAACTTGGAGAAGTGCCATTTTATGGTTCAAAAGGGAATTGTCCTTGGGCATATCATCTCGTCCAAGGGAATCGAGGTAGATAAGGCAAAAATCGATCTTATCTCTAACCTACCTCTACCCAAGAACATCAGAGACGTGCGATCCTTTTTAGGACACGCAGGATTTTACAGGCGATTCATAAAGGACTTTAGTCTCCTCTCTCGTCCTTTATTTAATCTTCTTCAAAAGGATGCACCATACGAGTGGACTGAGCAATGCCAAGAAGCTTTCACTAAGCTTAAAGGCATGTTAACCACTGCACTTATCATGCAGCCACCCGACTGGAGTCTTCCTTTTGAACTTATGTGCGACGCCTTTGATTATGCGCTTAGAGTGGTTCTAGGCCAGAGAAAAGATAAGCGGCCTTACGTCATTCATTACGCAAATATGACTCTAAATCCTGCCCAAGTAAACTACTCAACTATGGAAAAGGAATTCTTAGCCATAGTGTTCGCTTTGGACAAATTTAGGTCCTACCTGATCGGATCCAAGATCATTGTTTATACAGATCACGCGGCGCTTAAGTATCTTCTTTCTAAGAATGATTCTAAACCCCGCCTGATACGATAGATCCTTCTCCTCTAAGAATTCGATTTAGAAATTAAAGATAAAAAGGGAGTAGAGAACGTAGTGGCTGATCACGTTTCTCGCCTTAATACTTTTGATTCCCTTGAGGCGACTCATATCAATGACATGTTCCCTGATGAACAACTGTTCAGAGTCTCCCATTCACCTTGGTTCGCTGATATTACCAATTATCTTGCTACAGGTTCCATACTGACACATTGGACATTACAAGATAAGAAGAAATTTTTTACCAAGGTGCGTAACTTTTTCTGGGACGATCCTTATTTGTTTAAATATTGTCCAGACTAAATCTTAAGGAGATGTGTGCCAGACGATGAGCATCAGAGTGTCATCTCCTTCTGTCACTCACAGGCCTGTGGTGGTCACTTTTCTGCTAAAAAGACCACGGCCAAGATTCTACAGTGTGGCTTTTACTGGCCCACTATGTTTAGGGATACTCATGAGTTTTGTAAAGCTTGTGAGCGTTGTCAAAAATTGGGAGTATTGTCCCGTCGAAATATGATGCCTTTGAATCTCATCCTTATCATTGAAGCATTTGATTGCTGGGGCATCGATTTCATGGGACCATTCCCCCAATCCTTTGGAAATTTATATATTTTGCTTGTCGTAGATTATGTCACTAAATGGGTCGAAGCAATTCCGTGCCGCAACAATGACCATCGCACGGTCATTAAATTTTTAAAAGAGAATATCCTGTCCCGGTTCGGAACACCTCGAGCCATCATTAGTGACGGGGGCTCACACTTCTGCAATAGACCATTCGAGAGCTTAATGAAGAAATACGGTATCTCTCATAAGGTGAGCACCCCATACCATCCACAGACAAGTGGACAAGCTGAGATTTCTAATAGAGAGATCAAACATATCCTAGAGAAAACGGTTAACCCTAACCGTAAGGATTGGTCAATCCGATTAACCGATGCCTTATGGGCGTACCGTACTGCTTTTAAAACTCCTATTGGAACATCTCCCTTTAGACTTGTCTATGGGAAGGCTTGTCACTTGCCTGTGGAATTGGAACATAAAGCATACTGGGCGATCAAAAATCTAAATTTCAATCTGGACAACGCTGGCCCGCTACGCAAACTTCAGTTGAATGAACTTGAAGAAATCCTGAATGATGCGTACGAAAACTCGAGAATCTACAAGGACAAGATGAAGGCGTTTCATGATCAACATGTTCTACGAAAATCATTCACGCCAGGTCAGAAAGTTCTTTTGTATGACTCTCGATTACATCTCTTTCCGGGTAAGCTTCGATCTCGTTGGACCGGCCCTTATATTGTGGTTATTCCTTATCCTCATGGGGCCGTCGAGATAAGAGATCCTGACAATGGCAAGGAGTTTAAAGTAAATGGACATCGATTAAAACCATTTGTCGAGACATTTGATTTAGAGGACATGTCCATGCCTCTGATTGCTCCTGTTTACCAGGACTGATCTCCTAGTCTGATGGAGGTATAGGTAGGTTTATCGCTTTCATAGGACTAGGATAGTTGCTTTATTTGTCTGGCTGAAGACGGTAAATTTAACGCTCCTGGGAGGCAACCCAGCTTTTCATTCCTGTTCATTTTTCTAGTTCAATGTTTGTAGGTAACATTACTGCAAACCCTCACGAGACTACAACTCGTCCGCTAGGGGTAACCTAGGGGTTTAAAGGCTTGTTGCATACGTTAAATGTAATCGAGAGCACCTGTGAAAGTGGTATAGGTAGGATTTCATTTTTGTTTTCTCTCTCGTACTAAACTGCTCTCTCCCAGCGATCTCTTGAAAAATCTCTCTTTATTCGTTATCCAGGTACTATCCTCCCATCACTTCTCATTTACTTTTGTTGTCCCATGTGCATTACGTGCTCATATCTTTTACATTGAGGACAATGTAGATTTTTGGTTGGGGGTGAGAGATTAGGTATCCTAATCAGTGTTTTTCTTGGTCTTGAGCAAAATTTGTAAAAAATTTTAAAATTTTTCTGGAAATTCCTGTGAATTCGAAGTGATTTTGACATCTATCTTTGATTTAGAATTGCGAGATACGTGATGTTGGTAAATTATGACTCTTGGATTTAGCTGCCTGATAGATTCCAAGGTTGAGTTCGAATTATTAATCCATGAATAGAAGTTGTAAACATTGATTGAATCATGATTTCAGGATACATCTTGCTTACACATTAAGATTTCAGTTCTATATCGAAGGATTAACTTGGTAATCACTAAGCACGAAAGGAACCAGCCTGAAAAAGTTACCAATCATGATCAATAGAAAAAGAAAATCCCCAGAGCTGGGCGAATGGTCTTCACTATAGGTTTGCTCCCTACAGGTGAAGGTTTTATTCCCCAAGGTTAACATTCAAAAATTATTAGGTGATTGGTCTTTGCCATAGGTTTGCTCCCTATAAGTAAGGACTTGATTCCCCTCTTGACATTCTTTTAATGAAAAAAAAAAGAGACCGAAAAATCAAAAGATGATCTGTAAGACAATTTTAGGTATCCTGAACGCGCTACTGGTTACCAATGATATCATGGAATAACGAATTGAATCTTAATGTGGATAAGTCGAGATTACACTATACACCAATGGAACTCAATGTTTAGATTTTTTTTCTAATTGTTGAATTAATATTTTGCCCTTGATTATGAAGTTTACTGTGCACTTGAGTCCAGGAGAAGTAATGCCAAACATTCATGAATCTTAAAATTCTAGGATCTGGATTGTCTTTCATAAATCACTCGAGTTTATCGAAATTATCCTGTAGTTCTCAACTTATTTTTCACATACTTTGCTCTGGACTAGCAAAATGCTGGTTGGGGGTTGTGTTGAGGGTCAAATATTGCATATTAGACCCTAGTTATTACCTGGATTTACGAGCAAGATACTGTTTAATGGCCCGTTTTAACCGTGTTTGTGTTGCAAGGTGTAATTACGAGCTTGGACTGAAATAAGAGGCTAAAAGCATGGATTTAATGCTCTGACGACACTAAAGCAATGGAAAGACTCCGGGGGATCAAGATCGACAGAATTACATGCTAAGGATCCGCAAAAATTGAGAAATTGAAGCTCAAGTGGCCCGAAATTGGTCCAGAATATAAGATCACGGGTTTCCCAACATCTGTTCAGCTCGAAACTTTATACAGGGCCTGGGGACCATAAATTAACCGTACACGTCAATTTTCACTCATTGGAACCCTGTAGAAGTGGCTGAACAGACAAATCAGCCCATGAATCTGTGATTTGGGGCCCACCTGAGACTTGTATATGCTTCGAAATTGGTATCAACGGCTCAAATGAGGTAACAAAACGGATGGACGACACGGATTTCATGTATACATCATGACTGGACTCCACTGGCAGCGCCAGTGCATAGTGCACAAGTGCACTTGACGTGCACTGGACCAGGAAATAAACTCAAAAGACAGACCCGTCTCCTTCACCTTCTCTGCGTAAGATCCCAGCGACCGTTTCTACGACGCTGATGTCATCATTTGAAACGGCGGCTCTATTCGCAAACAGAGCTGCGGACGAAGCTCGGTGGGCCACTATCACCATACCGTTCTACGATCCAAGCCGTTCATTGGAACTAGGAGGAAAAACTGACCATACATGTTAGGTTTTTTCACTTACATGCTCGCACACACAAGGAAATGCCGTTCAAATGCAGATTGGACGGCGAAATGGAAAGACAAGGTGGGTCGCAGTGAAGACGATCCAAAACTGACCGTGCCTGACCAGTTTTTCGAGGTGGATCCAATGGACGAAGTGAATTTTTCAAAAGAGCATCGAAGTGGGCCCACCATCATCATCAGCGTAACGGCTACGCACCCTCTGTTACGCAGTTCCGCGAAAACCGACCGCAACAGGCCGTTCCGTGATCAGCGGTACGTCCGAATCCATGATCCAGACCGTTCAACGGCTGCCAAAGGTGTCCATAAACACAGCCAAGAAGTCAGTTTTGACGAATCTGGTCAGTTAGCCTCCTAAACTCAGGCCAAACGCAAGATTTTTCTGCGTTTTCTTGATACGCGAAAACAGGGAGATGAAATCCTGGACTTCTTCAAACTGGTTGCGTATAGTTTTCGCTGCAGCTGCTCCGCACTGTCTTACGCACTCCCAGCACCGACTTGGTGCTATATAAAAGGAGAGACACGAGAGAGAGGGGGATATACACACCTGGAGGATCTAAAGCTGGGAGCTTGGGCTTGGACGTGGATTAGAGAGAGAGAGAGAGAGATAGGGAGAGTTTTGGTTATTGTTTTTTTTCTGGTTCTTTTTCTTGTTTCTTTTGAGATCTAGTCCACTCATGACCATGCGTGGCTAAACTCCTTAGCTAGGGCTAAGGGGTGAAGCTTGTAGCGTGATGGGAGTGATTTGCTTATACCTTTTGTTTGAATTGAATTGACATTAATTTTTGGTTTTATTAATAATGGAATATTTTTAGTCTTTAATGGTCTGTTGTGACTGAAATTACAATGGGTCTGCAATGCCTTTGAATATTTCCTTCCCTTTTATGTTTATGATGTCAGGAAGCCCTGTTGTTCACCATCATCTCCTGGGCATGGTCGGATGTCAGTACCCTTCCTAACCTTCAGACATGCGATTGGTTGGTAATTAGTTTAATTCCGTTGTTTGCCATAGTCTCTTGGGCATGGTTTGGTGATGAAATCCATTCTAATTCATATGCCTCTCATCTCTTTAAAACTATATTAACGACAGTTCAATTAATTTCCATGATTCATAAAACAGGCATAAGATCTCTCTGATCTCTATAAGTGGATCCTCTGAATCTCTAGTTTTTCTTTCTCTGAATTTTCTTAAGCTTTAGATTAATTATTCCACAATCATTCCTTAATTGCTATTTGATTTAGAAGTCATCTCATTTTAGTTCTAATTCTAATTAATTTTAGATAACGTACAAGTTTCAGTCCCTTGGGATTCGACCTCGGTCTTACCGAGTTATTACTACATCACAACCTTACACTTGGGGAGTGAACAGTTACCTTGTATGGTTCAGGGACACAACTGGAATCAGAATTCTATCCTATCGAGTTGGTAAGAAGAGATTTATCAGATCTCTGAACTTTTCATGAATTTAATCATCAACAGATACGATTGGTGCAGATTTGAAAGTGATTCCGTCACCTAACCATACTCAGGAGACTATGGCAAACAACAACAATTCACCAATCTCATAGCCAATCATGAGAGAATTGCGAAAGTTAGGAAGGGTTCTATCACCCAACCATGCCCAGGAGACAATGGTGAACAATAAGGCCTCTTAAGTTCACAATCTCATAATGAAAAGAACATACTTAATACTATTACAGATCTACTGTAATTTGAGTCACAATAAATCATTAAAAACTAAAAGTATTCCTTAATAATCAAGCTAAAATTCATAAGAGTTCAATAACCTTGAATCAGAGCAAAGCTACCATCCTAATCATGCTACAAGCTTCACCTCTTAGCCCTAGATAAGATGTTTAACCTAACATGATTAGGCTAATTCTCAAAAGAAAAGAACAAAAAAAGAAAACTAATCAGAAAAAAACTCTAATCTCCATTTGTCTACTGTGCTTCACGTCCCAAAACTTGGATACCACTCTCTCTTTCTCGTATCTCCTTTTATAGGGAGCAAAGGGCGGTGGAATATGTGTAAGAAGGTCATTCTTGCGTCGTGCATAAGTCTTACACAGTGAAGAAAAAAAAGGACGCAACTTCCTTGCGTTTAAAAAGAATTTTGAGACGTTGACTGTTTGGCGGGGCTCCTAATCAATGTTGTCTTGGAAATCCAGTCCATCCATTGTCTTCTCCTCGAAATTTTGACCAGAGATGGAAAGTTTGGGTCATCCATTGACGCGGCCCAGGGAAGCAATCCTGTTGTAATGACAGCTGACGGTCATCTGTTGATTGCTGTAGCGGACATGTTTGCGTATATGATTACAAACAGTCAACTAGGGCTCAATCTGCTCAAGCTCATCTTCATGATAGATTGTCCAAATCATTGATCTGATCATTAGTGGGGGGGCAAGACGATCCGAAACGTCCGGTTCTTCCAGATTGCGAAACAGAGCCAATGCTTCTTATGCTGGCTGTCGATGGGGCCCACTCCTTCCGATGTCTGCGAAATCCGCTCCGTCCATTGGCTGTAGGATGAAAAACCGTTCAGTTAGGTCGAGACCATGTTGATTTCGGTGTGGCCCACAAGACTTTTCATTCCACCATCCATCTTGCGTTTAATCACGATCCACATGCGTACATGTGTATGGGGAAAAAAGGCCACCTAGGCGAGGGTTGTGGCTACCCCAAGGACGTAATGGACGGTCTAGATCATTGTTCCGGGCACTGTGTAGGGCCCACAAGTGAAATTAGCATCCACACGGTGCGGACACTGTTTCATGCAGAGCCCGGTTGGGTCAGTGCCCTTTGACCGGGTGCTCTGGATCCAGTGCGCTTGTGCACTGTGAATAAGCACGGCTGGTGGGGTCCACATGTGATGTTTATGAAAAATCCTCACTATCCATATGTTTTGTCACCTCCTTTAAGGCGTTGAGAAGAAAATTGAAGCATATCCAGATACCAGGTGGGCCCCAATTCGCTAATTTATAGGCTGATTTGTCTGTTGGGCCACTTTCAGAGGGATCCAATGGCTGAAAATTGACTTGTACGGTTAGTTTATGGTCCTCAGGCTATGTATGAAGTTTCAAGCCGAGCCGATGATGAAAACCCTGTGATTTAGCATTCTGGCTGACTTTCATGCCACTTGAGCTTCAATTTCTAGAATTTCTCGGATCACCGGCATGTAAATCTATCTATCTTGGTCCTCTGGGGTCCGTCCCTTACCTTAGTGAATTTTGATCAGTGTTAAATCCATGTTTTTAGCACTTTTTTGTAGTCCAAGTTCCTAAATACACCCTGCATCACAAACACGATTAAATCGAGCCGTTAAACAGTACCATGTTCGTAAATCCAGGCAATAACTAGGGTTTGATATGCAATATTTGACCCTCAGCAAAACACTTGCAGGAAATAGAGGAAAATCTGAATTCCTATGAGCTGCATACAAGGACGTTGCGCAATCTATGGAAGGCGAAGTTAGGATTCTCTAACGGTTCCAATGCCAGCGCGGTCTAGGATGAGCTCCCTAAGGGGCATGGTGAGGAGGCTTGGATGAAGTCTTTGTCCTTTTGATCTAAGCTTCCCAACCGAGCCTGGCCATCTATCATTCTGTTCGCCTCCCTCCAAATGTGATTGATGGTGATAAATGTCATTCCCTAAATAAATTCTATCCTCTTTCTGTAGTAGAAAATATTACACTACAGCTTGATAATCACTTTCACTGGCAACTCTGTTGCGGCCGAGGGCCAAGCATAGGTTCAACCCATCCACCATAGCCTTGGCGTTTGCTTGAAAGTTGGTTTTGATGTTGTAACCTTTAGAGAAGGCAAAGATGAAGTTGCCTCTGTGGTCTCGACAGACTCCCCCACGACTTCTTGGCTCGAATTTCCTCTCGAGGACCCATCCATGTTCAGTTTCACCCATCCCTCCTCGGGCCTACTCCATTTGATGATGGTCATGGGCGGTTTACTAGGGAGAGGGAGGAGAATGCCCAAATCTTGGAATGCTTCTTTGCTGCTGACGTCCTTGGTAGGAGGAGTAGGGAAGGCGGACAAAATAGAGGAGAACCATTTATGAATTCTGACAATCATGTGGTCCCCTCTAATCTGGGTCTCTTTAAATCACATGGCATTTCTAGATGACCAGATTTCCTTGAAGATGATGGATGGGGCCAGACCACGGAGGATACCAATCCCAGAACTGTTGGTGGCCTGGTTCCACCATTACATCGCGTGCCCCATACTTTATTGGCCTTCCAGGAAGGAGATTGAGAAGATAAATGAGAAATGGGACCACAGGCAGATGGCCACATCGCCTTGAGTAAAGAGGTGGTCTAAGGATTCCTCTTTGCGATTACCCTTTGAACCGCAGCATACACAGTAGGATGCCTTTCTTTGCATGTTAATGCCTACAAGGACCGCTCCATTGAGGACTTTCCACGTGAACATGGAAATTTTTCAAGGCAATTTGGCTTACCATATCCACTTTGCTCGTCGTCTTTTGTCACCTACGGAGTGCACCACATTTCATGCCAACTTAATCAGGAATTTCCCTAAATTCTCTTTCGACCAGATGAAAATGTCCTTGCCTTGGTTAGTTGTTATTCCTTCTTGGCGAATGTGATCAATGATGGAGGGAGGGAGGGAGGGAGGAGGGGAAGGGGACATTCGACAGAGAGCTGTGTGGGCCAATTACATCTTAGACCTTCATGTTTTGGAATTCTATCGGGATCTATGCCTGAAAACTATTACAAAGGATGTCGAGCCTCAACCAATTTGAGGACCAGAAATTGCTAGAGCCTTCCCTCAACAAGAGGCGAGAATTCTCATCCACCAAGTTTGAGAGCTGAAGGATTTCTTTCCAGTAAGGAGAGGCCGCACGACACATTGGAAGGATTTCTGGGAGGGAGTCTTCCACACCATTCTTGGAGTGCATGAAGGTGGCCCACAGACTGTGCTTGAATCCGAAGAGGGACGTTTAGGCCATCTTCATTCCGAATGCTTTAATGACGTCCTTGAGTTGCTTAAGACCCAATCCGCCTTTAAGTTTGGGGTGGCGATCTTTATCTTGCTGATCTAATGGTATTTTTTCTTTCCTTCCGTCCATCCCCAAAAGAAATTTGAGAGACCTTTCTTTATAGCTTAAAGAGTTCCTTTTGGCACACCTACTGCCGCAAGGGAGTGGATTGGAATGTTGTTAAGGACATGCTTGATGAGGGTAGATCTTCCTGCCTAGTTGAGGAAACGCCCTTTCCAACTTGAAATTCCATGGAGGATTTTTTCCTGCAGGTGCTGGTAGAGGGCTCTCCTTTGTTTGCCTTTGGATAAGAGAACTCTGAGGTATGTGAAGGTTGATGTTGCTCTAGATATCCCCATTAGTCTCTCAACTGCTCTGATTCGCATCTTTGTCATCTTGAGGGGAGGGGAGGGGAGGGGAGGAGAATATTGTTTTTTTTTTGCTGGTTAATTTTCAGGCCAGAAATTGCTTAGAAATTGTTCACGAAATTTAGAACAACCGAGAGGGATTTTCTGCTTCCATTTGTAAATATAATGGTGTCATTTGCAAAGAGAAGGTAGGAGATGATTTGGCTACTGGAAGAGGATTTAAAGGGAGTGTAGCTGCCCTTTTCTAAGATTATTTTCACCTGACAACCTTATACAGTCGTGACTTTAGAAGGACTATCACAAAAAAAAAAAAAAAAAAAAAAAATCCTTTTCTGAGATTTTCTGGCCTATCTCAAACAAACCACCAAGTGAGATTTTCTGGTTATCTCAAAGAAACCAAAATACAAAGATAGATTATACTAATATTCACCTTGAAGACGTATCTCTTAATCATGTAGCTTGTAGAACCGCTTCTCTTAAAGTAGATTGTTCAATGTCCAGTCACATAAACAAGGGTTCTAGGTTCTAAATAGATTTTAAATCGATTCAAACCAGAGGCTACTTATTTGAATTCATCTAGATCTCAAGGTAGAGTATCAACTCTCTTTATAAAGTAAGATTCATAAAAAAGAGATCTAAGAATTAAAATAAAAAGCCATTAAAAAAATATTAATTAAAATACCATGCAATAGTTTCACTATAATGGGGGCTTCTATCTCTCTACATGTAGGCTTTTCTCAACTTTAATTGGTAATTTTGGATTGAGAGAATGCCTCTATTTATAATTAGAAATTTTATTACTTCAACTCATCTAAGGTTCAACAAATTTTCAAATTTTGAGCACGATCAGATAAAACGGTTCTTTGACTGGTCGAAGGCCCTGCTCGATTGGTCGTGGGCCCTGTTCAATTGGTCGAGCATGGGCTTCGACTGGTCGAGGGTGCCAAAATTTAGTTTGTGGACTTCGAGTCGAGCAACCCTCGACTAATCAAAGGCCTCTCGTCGACTGGTCTAGTAGTCTGCTCGACTGGGCGAGGAAGTAAAAGAAAAATTCGATTTTCTGCATTTTGAACTAAAACTAGTCAAAAATTTCTTAGACTAGTCGAGCCATATCTTAGACTAGTCGAACTTAAGCTTAGATTAGTCAAAGATTAGTCTATAATAAGCATAAAAATACATATATGATTATGTTTTGAAAGTACCTAAGCCTAAGGTCTTTTTAGAGTCAATTATACCTGCAAAGACTGACATGAAGTAGTTTGAACCTTTTGGAGCTTGATCTTCTAGTTGAATCTTCAATAGGGCTTGAAGATGAAGCTTGATCTTTTATTAGAATTGAAGTAGAATTTATCTTAAAGGTGAACTTTCCGTCTTGATCTACTTCTTGACTTGAACTTCAGGAAGGTCTTAATCCACTTCAGTAAAAAGTATGTCTTGAAGTCATATCATGAACTTTCCATTTTGATCACTTGAAGTTACTTCTTGAACTTTCCATCTTGATTCACATTGTATAAACCACATTATAAGTTGTTTTGTCTCATCGAAATTTGACAAACACGAGTGTGCTTTATACATTATAGCACTTACAAATATATATATGAGCACCTATACTTGCATTTGCATGCATGAATTCTATGCAAATGTATATATTTTTTTTAACTGCATGTGATATATGTGACTAAGTGCTCAAGGGGAGTTTCGTATGCATGTTCTAAGGGAGAGTATCAAGATCCAAGATATCTCTGGTGGTGTACAGATGTTCCTTTGAACCTTAGATCATATGAGTATGATGAGTCAATTGAGATGATATAATATGTTATGATGAGTCATATATTTGTATGAATGTATTTTGTCACGAAAGTGACAAAGGGGGAGATTCTTAGCTCTTATGCTTAAGTACAACTAAGATTGTCACATTTTGTAGTCCTATGAGGCTAACAAGGACTAATGAAGATATTCTTCGACAATGAAACGACTCGTTTAAGCATCTCAAGGAAGACTTAACATCTTCAAGCATAAAAGTACATGGTTCGAAGATCGGAACACTCCGTATGAGTCAACCCTCAGGTGGTATAACCTTAGATTGACCTTAGGTTAGGTGTATTTCACATAGTATCATAATGATCATCTTTTATGTAAAAATACACTCAAGTTAGCCCAGTCTAACATCTGGTTCGGTCAGCCTAACTGCTTTCGACTAACCCTACATAATTCGTAGAAGTTAACCAATTGGCTTAAATTTTCCATAGTATGTTTTGCCTGCCCAACCTTGGGTTCGGCTAGCTGAACATGCCCGATCAGCCAACTCGAATATGTTCGGTCAAGTTTCCAGCAATGCGTTTCTTTGGAATTCAAGCAAATTAAGCTAGCCAAAACCTATGCTCGGCCAATTGAATTAGAGGTTTAGCTAGTCGAATATGGGTCTGGGCCAGCCAATTTTTTAAAAGATTTTATCCCGTGAAATTCGAAGATCCATTGGAACGCAATTGTTAGAATTCGGCCAGCCCAATATAAAATCGAGCTAGCCGAATTTCCAATTCCGTTGGCTATAAATAGAGGCCTTCTCTTACTCTTTTTAACAATGAAATTCATTGAGAAACCTCCTATAATAAAGAGAGAAAGCCAAGCCCTTCTTAAGCTATTGTGCGGCAATTCTAATCTTTTGTTTAAATTTATGTCATTCTCTTTCTCAAGTTGCTTTAAATATTTTTAATAGAGTGATCTAAACTCTACTTGAGATCTAGAGAATAGAATTTGTAGCACATTGGGTTTTTGTTTATTGAATACATAATAGATCTCTATATTCTTTTGGGTTGAACTCATACATGACTTAATCAATATCCTAAGAAGAAAATCGCTGCAATCAAACTATAGTAACATCTTTACTTTCCATTAGAGGATAAGTACTACTATGAAAATATTTATTTCATTTTGAGTTTTTTTGAGATAGCCCAGAAATCTTAACGGGTTTGTTTGTGGTGATCCTGTGAAAATCATAACGTAGGTTTTGTTGTGATAGCCCATGAAAATCATAAGAATTGTATAAGGTTGTTAAGGTAACCCTGTGAAAATGACACAGGGATGAACGTGATGAGGTCGATCACCGTCTTCCTCAAGGATAACTACTCCGAATCCACGGAGCTTCTCTGGACTCCTCACAGAGACTTCTCGAATCCACGAGGAAAGAAAGCAAGAAAATAGAAATAAACTCTAATAAAATTCAAAATTGATTACTGAATGACTAAAAATGAGTTTACACCCCTTTAAATAAGGGAACCAAGCAATAGGAAAGAAATCAGACTCAAACTACAACTAAAACTCCTAAAATTCGCAACTTACTATAAATATTAAACCTACTATTTATAGACGGTCGTGATGTCTACTAGTGTGCAAGGTTTTCGGCCAAAAATAGTAAGTGTCCTATTTGGCTTCACCAAACCATTCTCCTAATTATTCTAAGCACTTTTCATGTTGGACACAACTCCTAAAGCCCAACAGATGAAGAGCTATAAGCAAACTAAAACTTACCATAAATAGTAAAAATGAAATTAAAACGGGAAAACGACCGTCGATCAGGGGGTTTCTCACAAATTCGGGCTGCGCAACCCGGCATAGCTAGGTTGGTTGGCTAAAGTAGCTCGTTCTACCCCAAAATCATATATTTTGCGTCGGATAACTCATTCTGGATTGCGAGATACGCCCTATCTAAAGTCTGATGGTCCGGATCACTTCTGTCGCTGACCGTGCCTTTTCTGATCCATCCTGGCCATGAAATTATCCGCGACCAGCTCTACATCAGTCCCCTCTACTTGAAAAGAACTCGTCCTCGAGTTCTCCTCTTGCGCTGGTTCATGATACTCAGTCAGGTCCGCGATATTGAAAGTCCGTGAGATCGCCATGTCATCTAGAAGATCAACAACATAAGCGTTGTCATTGATCTTTCGGATGATCGGTACCGGTCCAATCTTCTTATTTTTCAGCTTGTTGTACGTCTCGGTCGAAAATCTCTCTTTACGTAGATGGACCATAATGCAGTCGCCCACCTCGAACACTTTTTGTCGCCGGTGCTTGTCCGCTTGTTCCTTGTACTTATCGTTCGAGACATGTAGCTTAGCCTGCACTTCTGCATGGATGCCCATGATCTTATCTACCATATGTTCTACTACAACACTCGTGCCTGGGTGCTTGGACAAAGGGACCAAGTCAAGTGTGCAGCGAGGCACTCGTCCGTAGATAATCTGGAACGGCGATTTCCCTGTCGAGCGGTTCACTATGTTGTTGAACACAAACTCTACTTGAGACAAGGCCAAGTCCCACTGCTTCGGCTTTTCTCCTGCAATACTGCGAAGGAGGTTTCCCAATGTGTGATTCACAACTTCAGTCTGCCCATCAGTCTGTGGGTGGTAAGCACTGCTGAATTGAAGTTGTGTATCGAATCGAGTTCACAAAGTCCGCCAAAAGTGGCTAATGAACTTCGTGTCACAATCAGAAGTAATGGTCTCAGGGACCCCGTATAGCCGTACGACTTCCCTGAAGAATAAATTCGCCACATGTGTTGCATCAAGGGTCTTCTTGCATGGGATAAAGTGCGCCATCTTGGAGAAACGATCGACTACTACGAACACCGAATCCATGCCGCGTTGTGTTCGTGGAAGACCAAGCACGAAGTTCATTGATAAATCCTCCTAAGGACCGTCAGGCACAAGTAACGGGGTGTAGAGGCCCGTATTCTGAGATTGTCCCTTGGAGGTCTGACAAATATGACAATGTTGTACGACTCTTCCCACATCACGTACTAATTATGGCTAGTAATACTGCTCTTCCACAAGAGCTCGCGTCTTGTCTCGCCCAAGGTGTCCACCGAGGCCACCTCCATGTAGTTCTTGAATAATCTGCTCCCTTAGAGAACTTTGGGGGATGCACAATCGATTCCCTTTGAAGAGAAAATCATCCTGTATATGAAGGTCACTGGGGTGACCTTCTTGGCACTTCAACTAAGAATCTTTGAAATCCTCATCCTCGGCATACAACTCCTTGAGATAGTCAAAGCCGACCACCTCGTTGCTCATCGTAACAAGTAGTGATGCACGACGGCTAAGTGCATCAGCCACCTTGTTCTGCTGACCTGACTTATGCTTCAGAACAAACGTAAATTCTTGTAAAAATACAACCCATCTAGCATGCACACAATTCACGTTAGTCTGACTATTAATAAACTTTAATGCCTGATGGTCAGTGTACAGAACAAACTCCCTTTGAATCAGATAATGCCGCCAATGTCGTAGCGCCTGAACAACTGCGTACAACTCAAGCTTGTAAGTTGACCACTTCTTTCGGGCTTCACTGAGCTTCTCGCTATAGCAGGCTACCGGCCTGCCTTCCTGTGATAATACTCCCCCTATTCCGACATATGAAGCGTCACACTCCACCTCAAACAATTTATCGAAATTGGGAAGCACCAAGACCGGTGTTGTAGACAAACGATGCTTGATCTCATGAAAGCTCTTGTCAGCTTTATCGGTCCACTGGAACGGCCCCTTTTTCATGCAGTCTGTTATAAGCGCGACTATGGTGCTAAAATCTCGCACAAATCGACGATAGAAAGTCACCAACCTGTGAAAACTCCTCACCTCATGAATGTTTGTCGGGATTAGCCATTCCCTAATAGCTCGCACCTTTTCATCGTCCACCCGAATGCCTGTGGACGTTACAACAAATCCTAAAAACAACAGGCTGTCAGTTAAAAAACTACACTTTTTCAAGTTGAGGTACAACTTGTTATCTTGTAGGACCTGCAGCACCTGCCTGAGATGTTTCCTGTGTTCCACCTCATCCTGGCTATACATCAATATGTCATCAAAATATACTACTACAAATCGGCTAGTGAACGGTTTTAGAACTTGATTCATTAAACACATAAAAGTACTTGGTGCGTTCAATAGGCCGAAGGGCATGACCAGCCACTCATACAACCCCTCCTTTGTCTTGAATGCCGTTTTCCATTCATCACCGGGTCAAATACGAATCTGATGGTACCCGCTCTTTAGATTGAGTTTAGAGAACACCTTAGCCCCTCCTAGTATATCGAGCATGTCGTCCAACTGTGGTATCGGGAACTGATATTTGATGGTAATTTTATTAATTGCTCGGCTGCCGATACACATGCGTCAGCTTTCATCTTTTTTTAGCATTAATAATGCTGGTACAACACGTGGGCTCATGCTCTCTCAATAGACCCTTACGGATCAATTCCTCTACTTGCCCCTGAAGTATCTCACACTCTTTCGGACTCATCTGATAATGAGGGCGATTGGGTAGGTTAGCCCCAGGGACGAGGTCTATGTGATGTTAGATGTCCCTCATGGGAGGTAATCCATCAGGTAAATCTTTAGGCTAAACTTCTTTGAATTCGTTTGGTAACAGTCTTAAACTTAGAGGGATGTTTGAGGGTTCCTCTTTCTCGCCCTTCACCACTATGGCATATACCTTGTCGGTTTCCTTGGATTCCTCCATAAAATTCTGAATGGTCAAGAGAGAACTCCCCTCCACTTTAGAGGCTTCAGGGTGGTTCTCTGGTGCCATAGGGGCAAGGATTATTTTTTAACTATCCTTGATGAATATGTAGACATTATCTCGCCCCGATGGGTCGCATCACGATCAGACTGCCAGGGTCGACCGAGTAGCATATGGCAGGCTTTCATGTCAACCACGTCACAAAGTATCTGATCCTTATAATATTTACTAATTGAAAACGAGATAGTGCATTGTTTAGTTACCTTGGTCTCGTTCACTTTTTTAATCCAGCCAATTGAGTACGGGGAAGGATGTTTCGTCGTTGGTAGCTGCAACTTATCCACCATCACTCTTGAGACGATGTTCTCGTTGCTACCATTGTCTATGATTACATCACAGACCTTTCCGCTGACAGTGCACCGAGTACGAAATATATTATGCCGCTGTGGATGTAATTCCTTTCGTGGGGTATACAGTAGTCGCCTCACAACGAGAGATTCGCCATGATCTTTTCCTGTCACTTCATCACCACCTGCTATTTCTTCAGTGGTTTGTTCATATTCATCAAAGCTATGATCTTCTTCTGCGGCCTCATCTTCAGTGCCCCCTTCGTTTATAGTCAAGTGTGCTGCCGGATGTTGAGGACAAGTGTTTGATAAGTGGCCTGGTTAGCCACAGCGGTAACAATTGTTCAGCCTTGGCCGAGCATAAGGATTTGGAATTCTACTCGGGCCTACTATTGTGGGTGATGCCCGTTGAGGTCTGGATGGTCTGCTTCACATATCACGGTTTGCGGATGGAGGAGGTTGAGAACGTTCTCCTACTGGATCTTTTTCTCGAGCCAGCACTGGATCCTGTGTGGGACTGGTTATAGGGGATCGATTTGAAGGATAAGGACGAGCGGGAGCTCTTGCAAGTTATGTTTCTGCCCTTCCTGCCAATTGAACTGCTTCATCTACGGTCTCAACTGGATACATCTGAACTCAGTCCTGAATTGCTGGTCGCAATCCACCTATAAATCGTGACACCTTCTGTGACTCAGATTTTGACAGATCGTTTCGTGTAGCCAACCGTTGGAATTCTTCAGTGTAATCTGTAACAATTTGATTTCCTTGTCGACAATTCTGGTATTGCTGGAATAAGATTTGCTCATAATCACTGGGGAAAAATCGTGATCAAAGAAAACGTCTCATCCAAGGCCATGATGCGATGGGCGCCTTGTTTTGGAGGGCTCGTGAGAGTTGTAATTGTTCCCACCATGCAGAAGCACCAGATTTTAATTTAAACGCTACCAATTTCACCCTTTTATGATCTGGCACATCCATATAATCAAAATATCTCTTTACTTTGGCTAGCCAATCGAGGAAATCTTCGATACGTAATAAACCGTTAAAACTAGAAAGTTCAGCCTTACCTCGATAGTCTCTTTCAGCACGATCTAGACGATCGACTCCATGGATTGGTCGTCAGTCGAAACCTTCATTAATGTCCTTGTCGCTAGAACTAGAATCATCTGGTGTAACCCTACGGTTTGCCACTAGTAGTGCTCTGCGATAATCGGGGTTGCATCGTACAACAACCACGGGTGGTGGAGCGACCATAGGTGGTAGAGCACCGCCTAGGGCTCGGGGCGGAAGTAGCGCATCCGCAAGACGGTCGGGGGTTGCCTGCAGCCCTTACATGGTCAACTGACTCTCCCAATGGAAAGCTTCCATTCTTTCCGAAAGATAACGAATCTCTGTATCACCGTCCACAGGATTTTGATTCATACCTTCGTTGTTTGTCATCGGCCCGAGGGTCATCGGCCCGAGGGAAAACCTCGCTTTGATACCAAATTGACGCAGGGATGAACGTGATGAGGTCGATCACCGTCTTCCTCAAGGATAACTACTCCGAATCCACGGAGCTTCTCTAGACTCCTCACAGAGACTTCTCGAATCCACGAGGAAAGAAAGCAAGAAAATAGAAATAAACTCTAATAAAATTCGAAATTGATTACTGAATGATTAAAAATGAGTTTACACCCCTTTAAATAAGGGAACCAAGCAATAGGAAAGAAATCAGACTCAAACTACAACTAAAACTCCTAAAATTCGCAACTTACTATAAATAGTAAACTTACTATTTATAGACGGTCGTGATGTCTACTAGTGTGCAAGGTTTTCGGCCAAAAATAGTAAGTGTCCTATTTGGTTTCACCAAACCGTTCTCCTAATTATTCTAAGCACTTTTCATGTTGGACACAACTCCTAAAGCCCAACGGATGAAGAGCTATAAGCAAACTAAAACTTACTATAAATAGTAAAAATGAAATTAAAACGGGGAAATGACCGTCGATCAGTGGGTTTCTCACAAACCGGGCTGCGCAACCAGGCATAGCCAGGTTGGTTGGCTAAAGTAGCTCGTTCTACCCCAAAATCATATATTTTGCATCGGATAACTCATTCTGGATTGCGAGATACGCCCTATCTAAGGTCTGATGGTCCGAATCACTTCTGTCGCTGACCGTGCCTTTTCTGATCCATCCTGGCCATGAAATTATCCGCGACCCGCTCTACATAAAAAAATCTTGAATGGTGAAAGCTAAAATTGTGAGGGTAGTAATTTTGAAAGTGGAGTAAGTGTGGGTTTAAGCACCAAACTACTACAATTCTTTGTGCATTGTGGTGATTGATTTTACTCTTTACATAATTAATTAGCTCTTACTAAAGTTTGATATTTTAATTTTAAAGACGTCATGAAATAAGGTTGTCCTGCCTAAATATTTTAGGTGAAGGTTGTCATATTGTTGAGGGTCAAATATTGCATATTAGACCCCAGATATTGTCTGGATTTACGAATATAATGCTGTCTAATGGCTCGTTTTCTCATTCTTGTGTGGCAAAGTGATTTTATGAGCATGGATGGAAAAAGGACGTTAAAAGTTGAGATTTAACGATCTGATGACGCCAAAGGCAAGGGACACACTCCAGGAGACCAAGGTTGACAAATATACACGGTCAGAAATCTGAGAAAAGTTAGAAATTGAAGCTCAAGTGGCATGAAGGACGTCCAGAATGCAAGATCACGAGGTTCCCACCATCCGTTCGGCTCGAAACTTCATACGTCGCCTGAGGACCATAAATTAACCGTACATATAAAATTTCAGCCATTGAAGATCTCGGGAAGTGCCCCAACTGACAGATCAGCCCATAAACCGTTGATTCTGGGCCCACCTGATATCTGGAACTGTCTCAAAATTATTATTGACGCCTTAAATGAGGAGTCAAAATAGATGGATGGTGCAGATTTCTCCAAAATAGTGCAATGGACCCCATATGAGATGAGTGTGTACAGTGCACATGTGCACTCGTCGTGCACCAAACGAGTTAAGTCGGTTAGCAAGACGCTGACCGACTTTCTTCTTAAAAAAAAAAAAAAAAAATTCGCACCGCATAACGCAGGCCGCTGGCCGTTTTTGCGGACATTTGTGGGCCCTACCCATTGACCATATGGAAAATCTGACCCGTTCACCATGTAGAGGGGCTCGAATACTACAAAAATATGCTGACTTTTTGTACCCATGCGTACACACGTGAGCGATACAGGGGCCACAAAAAGGCTGCCCGGTAGCTTTCAAATATGATCTTTTAGTTATTTCTTCTCTGGGACACGTCAATGGACGTTCAAAACTACCCATTCTTGACTGAAATTTTGTTCTGAATCCAATGGACGGGGTGGATTTTCCAGAAAATGCTTCTGTGGGGCCCACCGACCACAACAGCGAAATGGTACGAAAGGTTTCGCACATCCACGAAAACTGACTTTTTCGGACAGTTTTGGCCCACCATCTTTGATCATATGGCAGATCTGAACCGTCTATCATGTAAAGGATCCAAGAAAGTACTAAGGGACGGTGTTTCTTTGGAATTTGAGCGAGGAAAGTGGCGTGTTTCATGGTACCGAACTTGGCTGTGAAAATTGCACTCCGTGTCCTGCTACAACTCTGTCACTGACTCCAGCCTTCCAGCAGCTATAAAAGGAGATTTTTGGACGTGGGGAGCATTCATTCAGGGTCTTGGGAAGAAGAACAGAGGGCTCAGCTTGGGTTTCAACGTGGGCAGAGGAGAGAGAGAGGAGCTTGGGTTTTTTCTTTCCCTTTTCTTTTCCTTTTCTTTTTCTCTTTATTTATTTGGATTGAGCCCATCCATGGCAGGCTAAATCCTCCTAGCTAGGGCTAAAAGGTGAAGCTTGTAGTGAGATGGGAGATTTGATTTTATTTAAATTTTAATGCATGAATTGACGTTGATTTTAGTTAATTAATATGAGAATGTTTTAGGTTTTTAATGGTCTGTTGTGACTGAAATTACAATGGGTCTGCAATGGCTTTGAATATTTCCGTTCTCTTTAATGTTTATGATGTCAGGAAGCCCTGTTGTTCACCATAGTCTCCTGGGCATGGTTGGATGTCGGTACCCTTCCTAACTTGCTTACATGTGATTGGGTGGTAATTAGTTTGATTCTGTTGTTTGCCATAGTCTTTGGGCATGGTTTGGTGATGGAATCCATTCTAATTCATGCACCTTTCATCTCTTTGAAAACTAGATCAACGGCAGTTCAGTAAATTCCATAATTTTTGAGGCAAGCATAAGTTCTCCCTGATCTCTACAAGTGGATCCTCTGAATCCCTAGATTCCTTACCTCTGATTTCTCCTATAAGTTTTAGATTAATAGTTTACAATTATTCTTCAATTTATAATTCAATTCAGATTTCATCTCATTCTAGTTCTATTTCCAGTTAATTTTAGATAACGTACAAGTTTCAGTCCCTTGGGATTCGACCTCGGTCTTACCTAGTTATTACTACATCACAATCCTGCACTTGGGGAGTGAACAAGTTTTTGGCGCCGTTGCCGGGGACTGTCGGCTACGTTTTTCTGAAATTAATTAGTTTTAGAATTACATTTTCTTTTTAGAAATTTTTAATTCTAGGTTTAGAATCTTAATTTTTTTCCTTATTAGAAAATTTTCCTAACTTTAGAAACTTTCTATTCTTCCTTCTATCTAATTTTTAGAACTAACTCAATTTTTCTGTTTTGTAGGAAGCTTCTAATTTAGTAAGCTCTTTCTAATTCTTCTTTCTTTGGAATTTCTTCTTTTCCCTAGAAATTAGTTTATTTTTAATTAGGACTTTCTACTCTTAAAAACTAACTTATTTTGGTATGTTTTGCAGGTTTTTTAACTTAGGAACTCCGATTTGGTAACTTCTCTCCAACCCTCCCTTTTTATAGATTTTTTTTTTTTTTTTAGGTTTAAGTTAGAATTTGAGGGCTGAGTGTGTTTTATGCCCCATTGGGCCCGCGACAACACTCGACGTCTCGTGACTGAAGGAGGATTAGTTGAGGGGTTGACTGTCCATCGCAGGACTAGACACCACTTGAATTCTCCTGAGTTAGAAGACGTTATGGCTGAAAATCAACCTCAAACACTACCCCAACCAAGGGTTGAGGAAGTATATGATGAGAATGAGGTGCATCAGGCACCCCCGCCTCGTACTTTACGAGATTATTTACAACCGGCGGGGGTGAGTACGCCCTTATGCATGATTTTTCCTGAGAATACAGGACATATGGACATCAAGCCAGGGGTTATCCAACTCCTTTCTAAGTTTCATGGGCTTGAGTCTGAAGAACCATATTTGCATTTGAAAGAGTTCGATGAAATCATAGGCACCTTATACTTTCCTAATGTATCTGAGGATACTATTAGGCTGAAACTCTTTCCATTTTCCTTGAAAGAAAAAGCCAATACGTGGTTACATTCACTGCGTCCTAGATCCATTGGCACATGGAATGATATGCAGAGGGAATTTATAAAGAAATTTTTCCCACATCATAAGACAATTACCCTCAGGAGAGCAATCATGAACTTTGCCCAAAAGGAAGATGAAACATTCTTCCAATGTTGGGAAAGGTTCAAGGATCTGGTTAATGCATGCCCACAACATGGCTTTGAAATATGGCGCATTACGAATTTTTTCTATGATGGGCTAACATCTTCCATGCGCCAAATGTTCGAGACAATGTGTAACGGAGATTTTATTAATAAAAATGTTGACGAGGTATGGGATTACCTCGATAGTCTTGCGGAAAAAACACAATCATAGGACTATTACCCAAGAACGAATACCACGTCTAGGCCGACTCATTCAAGGGAAAAAGGAGGAATATATCTCCTGAAAGAGGATAATGATCTTAACGCTAAGGTGGCCAATCTCACCAGAAAATTTGAGGCCATGGAAGGAAGGAAGGAAAAGGTTAATGAAAGTGTTTGCGGCATCTGTGATTGCAACATTCATACTACTAAAAATTGTCCTTCAATACCTGCCTTACGAGATGTATTGAATGAACAATCTAATGCCGTAAATAACTATCAAAGACCTTTCAATGGACCACCCTCTAATACTTACAATCCTGGATGGAAAAATCACCTGAATTTTAGTTGGAGGAATGGACAAACTGCTACCCCTCAAGGTTTCTTCAATCAAAATCCAAATCAGGGGAAACCTCAATAAGAATCGGTTCAAATTTCTATATAAGAGTTGGCACGGACAATGCAAGGAATTTCAGATTTTATGCAAAAAATAGATTCACATATGACGGCTATGGAAAAAGGGATGCTCCCTGCACAATCACTCCCTAATCCGAAATCGCAATACGAGACAGGTGATCCCAGCTCTTCAAATCAAATGGGGCACGCTAAATCCATCACCACTCTTAGGAGTGGGAAGGTTATTGATAAAATCCTTCCGGTGAGGCCCGAAAAGCCTCAAGAACCAGAAGAGGACAACAATGATGGATCTAGTGGCGCCCCACAAAAATTTGAACCAGAACCTCTATAAAAGCCAGTTGCTCCGTTTCCCCAACGGTTGGTTGAACCAAAACATCTATCTAACTCTCAGGATATCCTAGAGGTGTTGAAACAAGTGAAAGTCAACATTCCTCTGCTTGACGTTGTAAAACAGATACCTTCATATGCTAAATTTCTAAAGTACTTATGCACTACCAAACGACGGAAAAGTGTTCAAAAGAAGATCTCCTTGACTGAAAAAGTGAGTGCCATCCTGAAACAAGATGTGCCGCAAAAATTCAAAGATCACGGTTGCCCAACCATATCATGTGTGATCGGGAACTATCGAATTGATCATGCACTTCTTGACTTAGGAGCAAGCGTCAATCTGATTCCTTACTCGGTATACCAACAGTTAGGTTTGGGTGAATTAAAACCCACTTGAACCACACTACAACTTGCTGATCGTTCTGTTCGTATACCAAGAGGGATCATCGAGGATGTGTTGGTCCAGGTGGATAGATTCTACTACCCTGTTGATTTTATCATCTTGGACACCGAACCCATCAATGACACGAGCACTCAGATTTCCGTCATTCTTGGTCGCCCATTCCTGTCCACTTCAAATGCAATTATCAATTGCAGGAATGGTATCATGACTATGTCCTTTGGAAATTTGACATTGGAATCGAATATCTTTTTCAATAACGGCAGCAACTCAGAGGATGATGACGATTTTCACGATGTTAACATGATTGATTCTTTTGTGGAAGATGGAACGCCTCTCACCTTATCCTCTGATCTTCTAGAGACGTGCCTGGCCGACTCCCATGATCTTGATGATGATATAATTAGGGAGATGTGTGCCATGCTTGATACTGCACCGGTACTTGAAGTTAACCGGTGGAGGCCACACATTGAAGAATTGCCCCAAACTTATGTAGTGCCTCTACCGTCTAACCTCAAGCCACCGAAGCTTGACTTAAAACCTTTGCCCTCTGATTTAAAATATGTCTATTTAGGTCAAGATGAGACATACCCGGTGGTAATCTCTGCCCACCTAGAGAAAGAACAGGAGAGTATGCTGATATCTACTCTCATTGAGCATAAGGGAGCTCTTGGATGGACGATAGCGGACCTCAAGGGAATTAACCCATCGATTTGTACTCACCGTATATATCTTGAGGACAATGCAAAGGCTGTTCGGCAATCACAACGTAGATTAAATCCAAACATGAAGGAAGTGGTTAAGGCCGAGGTTCTCAAACTATTGAGTGTGGGGATCATATACCCCATATCTGATAGTCAATGGGTGAGTCCAACTCAGGTGGTTCCTAAGAAGTCCGGGATCACCATCGTAGCCAATGCCAATAATGAACTCGTGCCGACTAGAGTTACCACTGGTTGGAGAATGTGCATTGACTACAGAAAGTTGAATACCGTCACAAGGAAAGACCACTTTCCTTTGCCCTTCATTGATCAAATCCTAAAAAGGCTAGCTGGTCATTCCTATTATTGTTTCCTTGACGGGTATTCAGGTTATAATCAGATTGAAATCGCCCCTGAGGATTAGGAAAAGACCACATTTACATGTCCCTATGGCACCTTGCTTACAGAAGGATGCCATTCGGGCTATGTAATGCCCCTGCCACCTTTCAGCGATGCATGACGAGTATCTTTTCTGACATGGTGGGAAAATATCTAGAGGTCTTCATGGACGATTTCTCTGTTTTCGGTTCATCTTTCAGCAAGTGCTTAGCAAGTCTTAAATGTGTGCTGAAAAGATGTGAAGAAAAAAATTTGGTACTTAACTGGGAGAAGTGCCATTTTATGGTTCAAAAGGGAATTGTCCTTGGACATATCATCTCATCCAAAGGAATCGAGGTAGATAAGGCAAAAATTGATCTTATCTCTAACCTACCTCCACCCAAGAATATCAGGGACGTGCGATCCTTCTTAGGACACGCAGGCTTTTACAGACGATTCATAAAGGACTTTAGTCTCCTCTCTCGTCCTTTATGTAATCTTCTTCAAAAGGATACACCATACGAGTGGACTGAGCAGTGCCAAGAAGCTTTCACTAAGCTTAAGGGCATGCTAACCACTGCACCTATCATGCAGCCACCTGACTGGAGTCTTCCTTTTGAACTTATGTGCGACGCCTCTGATTATGCTCTTAGAGCGGTTCTAGGCCAGAGAAAAGATAAGCGGCCTTACGTTATTCACTACGCAAGTAGGACTCTAAATCCTGCCCAAGTGAACTACTCGACTACGGAAAAGGAACTCCTAGCCGTAGTGTTCGCTTTGGACAAATTTAGATCCTACCTGATCGGATCCAAGATCATCATCTACACAGATCACGCGGCACTTAAGTATCTTCTTTCTAAGAATGATTCTAAGCCCCGCCTGATACGATGGATCCTTTTACTCTAAGAATTTGATTTGGAAATTAAAGATAAAAAGGGAGTAGAGAACGTAGTGGCCGATCATCTTTCTCGCCTTAATACCTCCGATTCCCTTGAGGCGACCCATATCAATGACATGTTCCCTGATGAACAACTGTTTAGAGTCTCCCATTCACCTTGGTTCGCTGATATTGCTAATTATCTTGCTACAGGTGCCATACCGACACACTGGACGTCACAAGATAAGAAGAAATTCTTTACCAAGGTGCGTAACTTTTTCTGGGATGATCCATATTTGTTTAAATATTACCCAGACCAAATCTTAAGGAGATGTGTACCAGATGATGAGCATCAGAGTGTCATCTCCTTCTGTCACTCATAGGCCTGTGGTGGTCACTTTTCTGCTAAAAAGACCACGGTCAAGATTCTACAGTGTGGCTTTTACTGGCCCACTATGTTCAGGGACACTCATGAGTTTTGTAAAGCTTGTGAGCGTTGTCAAAAATTGAGAGCATTGTCCCGTCGAAATATAATGCCTTTGAATCCCATCTTTATTATAGAAGCATTTGATTGTTGGGGCATTGATTTCATGGGACCATTCTCCCAATCATTTGGAAATCTATATATTTTGCTTGCCGTAGACTATGTCACTAAATGGGTCGAAGCAATTCCGTGCCGCAAAAATGACCATCGCACGGTCATTAAATTTTTGAAAGAAAATATCCTGTCGCAGTTCGGAACGCCTCGAGCCATCATTAGTGACGGGGGCTCACACTTCTGCAATAGACCATTTGAGAGCTTAATGAAGAAATACGGTATCTCTCATAAGGTGAGCACCCCATACCATCCACAGACAAGTGGACAAGCTGAGATTTTCAATAGGGAGATCAAACATATCCTAGAGAAAATGGTTAACCCTGATCGTAAGGACTGGTCAATCCGATTGACCGATGCCTTATGGGCGTACCGTACTACTTTCAAAACTCCTATTGGAACATCTCCCTTTAGACTTGTCTATGGGAAAGCCTGTCACTTGCCTGTGGAATTGGAACATAAAGCATACTAGGCGATCAAAAATCTGAAATTCAATCTGGACAACGCTGGCTCGCTACGCAAACTTCAGTTAAAGGAACTTAAAGAAATCCGGAACGATGCGTACGAAAACTCGAGAATTTACAAGGACAGGATGAATGCGTTTCATGATCAACATATTATACGGAAATCATTCACGACAGGTCAGAAAGTCCTCTTGTATGACTCTCGACTACATCTCTTTCCGGGTAAGCTTCGATCTCGTTGGATCGGCCCTTACATTGTTGTTACTGCTTATCCTCATGGGGCCGTCGAGATAAGAGATCCCGACAATGGCAAGGAGTTTAAAGTTAATGGACATCGATTAAAGCCATTTGTTGAGACATTTGATTCAGAGGATATGTCCATGCCTCTGATTGCTCCTGTTTACCAGGACTGATCTCCTAGTCTGATGGAGGTATAAGTAGGTTTATCGTTTTCATAGGTTTAGGATAGTCGCTTTCATAGGTTAGTTAGTTCAATGTTTGTGGGTAACATTACTGTAAATCCTTACGAGACTACAACTCATCCACTAGGAGTAACCTAGGGGTTTAAAGGCTTGTTGCATACGCTAAATGCAATCGAGAGCACCTGCGAAAGTGGTATAGGTAGGATTTTATTTTCGTTATTTTTATTCTGCTTTCTCTCTCATGCTGACAAGCTTCCATGCCGTGATCTATTGAAAACTCTCTTGATTCGTTATTCAGGTACTATCTTCCCATCACTTCTCATTTACTTTCATTGTCTCATGTGCATTGCATGTTTATATCTTTTACATTGAGGACAATGTAGATTTTAAGTTGGGGGTGGGGGATTAGGTAACATAATCAGTATTTTCTTGGTCTTGAGCAACAAGTCTTGAGCAACAATTGTGAAAATTTTTTAAAATTTTTAAATTTTTCTGATTTTGACGAATATCCTTGATTTAGAATTGTGAGACATATGATGTTGGTAATTTATGACTCTTGGATTTAGCTACTTGATAGATGCCACAGTTGAGTTTGAATTATCAATCCATGATTAAAGATTTTAAACATTGATTGAGTCATGGTTTCACATGTCACATCTCGCTTTCACATTAAGGTTTCAGTTTGATATTGAATGGTTAATTTGGTAATCACTAAGCATGAAAGGAACCAGCCTGAAATATCTTGCCATCAGGGTATAAAAATTGAAAAGGTTGGGCAATTAATCTTCACCATGGGTTTGCTCCCTACAGGTGAAGGTTTGATTCCCCAAGGTTAAACATTCAAAAAAAAATTATTAGGTAATTGGTCTTTTGCCATAGGTTTGCTCCCTATTGGTAAGGATTTGATTCCTCTTTTTGGCATGACTATTAATGGAAAAATAAAAAGTTGAAAAGATCAAAAGATTAAATTTATGAGGCAAGTTTGGTTATCATGAATTCTCTTGCTGGTTACCAATGAGATCCTGAAATAACAAATTCAATCTTAATGTGATTAGCTGAGATTACACTATACATCCATGGATCTCAATGTTTAAAGTTTTTCTAATTGATGGATTAATGCTTTACACTTGATTATGAAGTCTACGGTGCGCTTGAGCTCAGGAGAATACAATTTCTAACATTCATGAATATTAAATTTCTCGTATTTTGTTCAAAATCTCACTCGATTTCATAGAAAGTTCTCCTATAATTCTCAACTTATTTTTCCCATACTTTGCTCGGGACTAGCAAAATGCTGGTTGGGAGTTGTGTTGAGGGTCAAATATTGCATATTAGACCCCAGATATTGTCTGGATTTACGAATATAATGTTGTCTAATGGCTCGTTTTCTCATTCTTGTGTGGCAAAGTGATTTTATGAGCATGGATGGAAAAAGGACGTTAAAAGTTGAGATTTAACGATCTGATGACGCCAAAGGCAAGGGACACACTCCAGGGGACCAAGATTGACAAATATACACGGTCAGAAATCCGAAAAAAGTTAGAAATTGAAGCTCAAGTGGCCTGAAGGACATCCAGAATGCAAGATCACGAGGTTCCCACTATCCGTTCGGCTCGAAACTTCATACGTCGCCTGAGGACCATAAATTACCCGTACATATAAAATTTCAGCCATTGAAGATCTCGGGAAGTGCCCCAACTGATAAATCAGCCCATAAACCGTTGATTCTGGGCCCACCTGATATCTAGAACTGTCTCAAAATTATTATTGACGCCTTAAATGAGGAGTCAAAACAGATGGACGGTGCAGATTTCTCCAAAACAGTGCAATGGGCCCCATATGAGATGAGTGTGTACAGTGCACATGTGCACTCGTCGTGCACCAAACGAGTTAAGTCGGTCAGCAAGACGCTGACCGACTTTCTTCTTAAAAATAAAAAATAAAAATAAAAAAATCGCACCGCGTAACGCAGGCCGCTGGCCGTTTTTGCGGACGTTTGTGGGCCCTACCCATTGACCATATGGAAAATCTGACCCGTTCACCGTGTAGAGGGGCTCGAATACTATAAAAACATGCTGACTTTTTGTACCCATGCGTACACACGTGAGCGATACAGGGGCCACAAAAGGGCTGCCCGGTAGCGTTCAAATCTGATCTTTTAGTTATTTCTTCTCTGGGACACGTCAATGGACGTTCAAAACCACCCATTCTTGACTGAAATTTCGTTATGAATCCAATGGACGGGGTGGATTTTCCAGAAAATTCTTCTGTGGGGCCCACCGACCACAACAGCGAAATGGTGCGAAAGGTTTCGCACATCCGCGAAAACTGACTTTTTCGGATAGTTTTGGCCCACCATCTTTGATCATATGGCAGATCTGAACCGTCTATCATGTAGAGGACCCAAGAAAGTACTAAGAGACGGTGTTTCTTTGGAATTTAAGCGAGGAAAGTGGCGTGTTTCATGGTACCGAACTTGGCTGCGAAAATTGCACTCCGTGTCCTGCTACAACTCTGTCACTGACTCCAGCCTTCCAGCAGCTATAAAAGGAGGTTTTTGGACGTGGGGAGCATTCATTCAGGGTCTTGGGAGGAAGAACAGAGGGCTCGAGCTTGGGTTTCAACGTGGGCAGAGGAGAGAGAGAGGAGCTTGGTTTTTTTCTTTCCCTTTTCTTTTCCTTTTCTTTTTCTCTTTATTTATTTGGATTGAGCCCATCCATGGCAGGCTAAATCCTCCTAGCTAGGGCTAAGAGGTGAAGCTTGTAGTGAGATGGGAGATTTGATTTTATTTAAATTTTAATGCATGAATTGACGTTGATTTTAGTTAATTAATATGGGAATGTTTTAGGTTTTTAATGGTTTGTTGTGACTGAAATTACAGTGGGTCTGCAATGACTTTGAATATTTCCGTTCTCTTTAATGGTTATGATGTCAGGAAGCCCTGTTGTTCACCATAGTCTCCTAGGCATGGTTGGATGTCGGTACCCTTCCTAACTTGCATACATGTGATTGGGTGGTAATTAGTTTGATTCTGTTGTTTGCCATAGTCTTTGGGCATGGTTTGGTGATGGAATCCATTCTAATTCATGCACCTTTCATCTCTTTGAAAACTAGATCAACGGCAGTTCAGTAAATTCCATAATTTTTGAGGCAAGCATAAGTTCTCCCTGATCTCTACAAGTGGATCCTCTGAATCCCTAGATTCCTTACCTCTAATTTCTCCTATAAGTTTTAGATTAATAGTTTACAATTATTCCTCAATTTATAATTCAATTCAGATTTCATCTCATTCTAGTTCTATTTCCAGTTAATTTTAGATAACGTACAAGTTTCAGTCCCTTGGGATTCGACCTCGGTCTTACTGAGTTATTACTACATCACAACCCTGCACTTGGGGAGTGAACACATATGAACTGTTTGATCTAAAAAATTTAATACTCTAAGCAATTGATTATAATTGTTTTATTATTCCGTATTATATCGAAATATTTTGTAATGTCCTATTCCCCCCTCCCCTAAGACATCTATAGCTCATTTTTTCAAGATTTCCTACAATTTTTCAAGGCGATTCAATTCATTTATAGCTGCAGTTAGACTTTGTAGAGTCTGGTTATCTGGGTGGGCTACATATTGTTCTTCAAGATGATGCAAACTTGCTTTTGCTTGCTTGATATTGGAGAAAACGTTATCGAAAACTTCCTTGTTCCATTGTTTCAGGGCTGATTTTGTATTTTTTATTTTGCAGGGCAGGGCAATCATGGGGTTACTGTCAGATATTGATCTCCAGGAAACCAAAACCACTTTGTGGAAGTTCGCGTGCATCGTCCACATCCTCTAAAATCGAAATGACTGGGGGGACAGCGGAGGAGGTAGAGGAAATGTTCGAAGCAGAGGGGAGTGGTCAGAGTTTACCCTGGGGAGGTGCTAAACCTAGAATCGAGGGAAAGAAAGCATCCATTCCTCTGAGCAAACCACCCTATTAAGACGAGCCCATTTACAGTTTCTGCCTGCCTGATTATTACACCAACTGAACATGCTCCCTTTAAAACCTGCATCAATCAACCCTGCTTGGTTGATAGTGTTATGGAAAATCTGAGCTCACAATACGACGCTGCTCCGAGGGTAAGTCCGAGCTGAGTCGTGACCCTCCCGACCTGTTTCAAGACACGACGACCCATCCTAGCAGCCGACTTGGTTAAGGTCGAACTCCGGGTTATGATTCGATCAGATGATCTTCTACGCTATAACCGCTCTGCTCTAGCCTACGTTCCGAGCCGAGTAAACAGTCCGAGCAGAGCGAACGTTTCAAGCCGAACGAATGTTCAGAGGCGCATATCCCACTCGCTGAACATGGAAACTGCCATAACTGAACGTGGCTGATAACCTCGCTCGCAGATACGCATAATTCGCCTGATACGCTACATGATCGATAGATTGCGGAGGGTATCTCCACGATCCGGGAATCTCCCTGATCGTGCCGAGATTATCGGATCCGGACCACTCGACCGACAAGTATAAATAGGACATCAAGATAAATCTACAGGTACGTGAAATTAAGTACTCTCTCCCTTACACTAAACTTAGACCCTGATTCCCTTGTCCTGACTTAGGCATCGGAGGGTCCCCCAGTTTAGCCAGGGTCACCTTTGCCTGTTCTCTTGGTGCAGGATCTAGGAGACGTGAAGGGAGCTCCGACCAGATTTTAGCATCAACATTTTTTGGCGTCGTCTGTGGGAAACTGAAACTAAAAGTCAGGTTCTCATTCTCCTAAGCAATGGTGAGGAAGAAGAAAGCTAAAGCAGTGCAGCAGCAACCTGATGAGCAGACTCGGTCATCATCACCACATCATGCCGAGTCCGCTCCAGGGCCTTCTCAGCATTCGCGTAATCGGTCGAGCAAGTACCGCGCTATACAGAACGAGATCCTGGCCCTGCGCGACGAGGTAAACCGGATGAAACAGTAAAAAGAGCCAGGGTTACCCCCGGCTCAAGAACCTGTCCTTGAGCCGGTGGAGTTGTTCGTGGAAACTCACTCCGTACCGAGGAGTGCAAGACATGAAACCCCCCAACACTCAGGGGTGCCACATTCAAGTCAAAATCCTCCTGCGGTACGGGCTGAGGTATCCGGGAGGAACGGCCCTACTCGGGCTCCGACGACCGTTCATTCAGCGACATCCGCCCTGCTGCCCATGGACCTTCATCATCAGTTGGAACGGAGGAGATAAGGGAGAATACCGGAGGTCGAACATACCCCAGAGGTCGTCGTTGAAAATAAGGATCCATGGGAAGCGCGATTTGCGGAGCTGAACAACAGGTTCCTGACATTGGAGAGAAAACAGCAACAATCAACGGTTCCAGCCATGATCCAGGCGATGATGGAAGAGACCGAGCCTCCCTTCACCCCGGCCATCATGGCTGAAGTGATGCCGCAGAGGTTTCGGATGCCTCATGTCATCCAATATTCAGGATCCAGAGACCCATTCGAACACCTGAAGTCCTACCGATCGTGGATGCAGATACAAACCGCAATGAAAGCGATGATGTGCAGAGGGTTTTCTATCACACTCACAGGATCCGCTCAGATATGGTACCGCCAGCTCAAGCCCAATTCCATAGGCTTTTTCGCAGAACTGAGCCGACTATTCCTTACGCAGTTCATAAGCGGTAATAGAAGTCGGAAGCCCAACATCCACCTGCTTACTATCAAGCAGGCACTGAAAGAATCATTGAAGGATTACATCACCCGCTTTAATGAAGAAGCGCTGCACGTAGAGGACTACGATGATAAGATGGTCCTCGCCGCCATTCTGAGCGGACTGAAGAAGGAAAGTTCACCTTCTCCATCGGAAAGAATCCGCCAAAGATGCTAGCGGACTTCATGGCGAAAGCTCAGAGGTATACAAACGCCGAAGAATTCACTAACGCTCGGAAGGGTATGCAGGCGTTTGACTCGACGAACAAAGGGAAGAGACCTCGGAACGAGGACTCCCAGCCGACTGGCAAGGGGGCGGATGATCGCGCTTCACGCAAACGTTGACCGAGCCGCAGGCCGGAAGGAAAATTTCGTTCCTATACACCGCTCAATACGTCCGCTGAGCAGATTCTGCTGGACATCCGAGGAGATAGGCTACTCAATTGGCCGGTCTGCATGAAGGCTGACCCAGAGCACCGGACAAGCAAAAATTCTGCCGTTTTCACTGGGACCATGGTCACAACACGGACGACTGTGTGGATCTGAAGGACGAGATTGAGTCCCTCATCCACAAAGGACATCTACGTCGTTATGCCAAAAAGGAGAAATCCGCTCGAAGAGAAGAACGGCCGCAAGAGCAGTCGAACAATCCCCCAGAGGAGCCCGTCGAAATTCGCACCATCTTCGGGGGCTCAGCTGGGGGAGGGGATTCGAACAGGGCACGAAAAGCCCATTCCAAGAGCTCCGAGTCGGAACACCACATTCACCTGAAGGAACGTCCCAGCAAGGAACTCCATGTCGCTCCGTGCAGCTTGACCTTTACAGAAGATGATTCACGCGGGATCCAGCATCCGCACGACGATGCGCTAGTGGTCACTATGACCATAGCCAATCACAAAGTATACCGCATCTTGGTTGACACCGGGAGTTCGGTTGACGTCCTGTATTCCAAAGTGTTCGAGAAGATGGGAATTCCGCGGTCCAAGCTACGACCTGTAAAAACTCCCCTGCACGGCTTTGCCGAAGAAAAAGTCATCTCCGAAGGAGCCATCTCCCTCCCAGTGACCGCGGGAGAAGGGCAACATCAAGTCACATTCTTGGTTGACTTTTTAGTTGTCAATGTTCCATCAGCCCACAATGTGATCCTGGGCCGACCCTCCCACAACGCGATGAGGGCGGTTGTCTCAACTTATCATTTGATGATGAAGTTCCCAGCTGAAGGCAGGATTGGTTTTCTCTGAGGCGATCAACGCGAGGCCCGGAGATGCTATGCAATAGCCGTGAGAAAAGGAGCCGCTAAACAAACGCTCGTAGTCGACACCTTGGACCCTTGCCGAGCGACGGAGGGCTCCCCTGTCGAAGATCTGGCAAGAATATCGCTCGATGAATCAGACCCGAGCAAAACTGTTCATCTCGGAGCATCCCTGAATCCCGAGCGGAGGGACAAGTTACTGGCCTTCTTGAGGCAACACCGAGATGTCTTCGCATGGTTGCACGTAGATATGTCGGGGATCTCACCCAATGTATTAGTCCACAGATTGAACGTGGACCCAGATCATCGGCCAGTGAAGCAAAAAAGAAGACCGTTCGATGCCGAACGATATGAAGCCATTGCCGAGGAGGTCTCAGTCCTGCTTGATGCGGGTTTCATAGAAGAAGTATACTACCCTAATTGGATAGAAAATGTGGTGCTCGTCAGGAAGTCCAACGAAAAGTGGAGAGTCTGTGTAGACTACTCCGATCTGAATAAGGCATGCCGTAAAGACAGCTTCCCACTACCTCGGATTGATCAACTAGTGGACAGCACAGCCGGGCATGAGCTACTCTCGTTCCTGGACGCTTATTCTGAATACAACCAGATCGCAATGTATCCCCCAAACAGGCAGAAGATGACCTTTGTCACAGACAGGGGACTCTACTGTTACCAGGTCATGTCGTTCGGCCTGAAAAAAGCTGGGGCAACATATCAGAGATTAGTGAATCAGATGTTTGCCAAGCAGATCGTACACAGCATGGAGGTGTATGTGGACGACATGTTGGTGAAAAGTGTCAAAGCCTCCGACCACCTCGCTGATCTCGAAGAAACATTCAACGTCCTCCGCGAATATCAGATGAAACTTAACCTCGCCAAGTGTATGTTCGAAGTTGAGTCAGGAAAGTTCCTGGGCTTCTAGGTCAGCCAGCGAGGGATTGAGGCCAACCCAAACAAAATCAAGGCTCTCCTCGACATGAATTCGCCTCGGACTTTAAAGGACATACAGTGTCTCACGGGGAGAGTTTCCGCCCTCGGACGCTTCATATCTAGGGCTACAGATAAACATCTTCCTTTCTTCCAGAAGCTGAAGGGCCACAAGAGGGTGGAGTGGATACCGGAATGCGAGCAAGCTTTCCAGTAGTTGAAACAGTACTTGGGATCGCCGCCTCTCTTGTCCAAGTCAGAAGAAGGAGAGCCCCTATTCCTCTATCTCGCCGTTTCGACTTCAGCTGTCAGCTCAGCTCTGATCAGAGAAGTCGGAGCCAAACAGTACCCCATGTACTATGCAAGTAAAGCCATTGTACTAGCAGAGATGAGGTACCAGTCCTTGGAGAAGCTGGCACTCTGCCTCGTCGTCTGGGCCAGAAGGTTACGGCCGTATTTCCAGGTCCATTCTATCATCGTGCTAACCGACTTGCCACTAAGGCAAGTCCTCCAGAGACCCTAAGTGTCGGGTCGGATCACCAAGTGGGTTGTAGAGCTCGGAGAGTTTGACATTCAGTTCCACCCCAGGACGGCACTCAAGGGTCAAGCTGTCGCCGATTTCATCGCCGAGTTCACAACTCCGGATGAGGGGCAAGTCGGCAAGGAAGTTGAGATGACACCATCTATCCCGTTGAGCAACCAAGAGCCACCATCGGATCAGGGGTGAGTCCTTTATGTTGATGGGTCTTCCAACATTAAAGGTGCAGGAGCCGAAGTCGTTCTGGTCGCGCCTGACTCAACGACAATCCAATACGCGATCAGACTCGGGTTCAAGGCCTCAAACAATGAGGCCGAATACGAAGCGCTGTTAACAGGACTCCGACTGGCAGCAAGCCTGGGTGTTCAGGCCCTACAAGTCCGCAGCGATTCACAGTTGGTAGTGAACCATATCTCCTCGGAGTACGAAGCTAAGGAAGTCAGAATGATTGCCTACCTCGAAGAAGCGAGGAAACTGATCGAGAAGTTTTGGAGTTGCACCATACAGCAGATCTCGAGAGCCGAGAATTCATGGGCTGACGCCTTAACAAGGCTCGCCTCGGCCTCCGAGGGAAAGATCCCACGTTTTATTTCGGTCGAGTTCGTTGAGCACCCGAGCATCGGCCGGTCGGAGGAGGTCAGACCCATCCAGTCCATCCCTAATTGGATGGACCCCATTTTCAATCATCTATCAACCGGCGAAACCCCCTCAGATAAGTTAGAGGCAAGAAGACTTAGGGTCCGAGCGGCACGCTACACCATATTGGATGGAGTATTGTATAAGAAGGGGCATTTTCAGCCTTACCTTAGATGCCTCCGACCGGACGAGGCCGACTACGTGATTCGGGAGATTCACGAGGGAATCTGCGAGAACCATTCCGGTAGTCGCGCCTTGGCCATGAAGATACTTCGCCAAGGGTATTTCTGGCCGACTCTTAAGCAACACTCCAAGGACTTTGTTCGGAAATGCGACAAATGCCAGCGTTTTGCTACCGTGCTGAGGCAACCAGTAAAAGAGATGACCCCCATGAGTGGACCATGGCCATTTGCCCAATGGGGGTTCGACATCATCAGTCCCTTGCCCACTCAGAAGGGACAGGTTAAGTTCGCTATAGTCGCGATCGACTACTTCACTAAGTGGGCCGAGACTGAATCAGTTGTGAAGATCACCGACCAGAAAGTAATCGATTTCGTGTGGAAAAATATCATCTGCCGGTTCGGGATTTCGAGGACCATCGTTTCTGATAACGGCCGCCAATTCGACAATGACAAGTTCCATAGCATGTGTCAAGGGCACCCACAGTCGAACGGACAGGTAGAAGCGGTCAACAAGGTCGTCTAACATCATCTGAAGATGAAGCTGGAAAAAGCGAAAGGAAATTGGGCCGACGAGCTCCCCTTCGTCCTCTGGGCTTACAGGACTACAGCCCAGACTTCGACGGGCGAAACCTCATTTTCGCTATCCTATGGCTCGGAGGCAATGGTGCCAGTGAAAATCGGACTCCCTACGGCGCGGGTTAGGGGCTTCGAAGAAAGTCGGAACTCCGAGCAGATAGAGGCTAATCTGGATCTGGTCGAAGAACTCAGAGAGATTTTCAAGCTCCGAACAGGGCCCGGCACCAGCAAGTAGCCCGATTCTACAATTCAAAGGTCAAGGTCAGGCGTTTCCGACCAGGGCATTAGTTCTTCGACGGGTCTTCCAGAACACGGCCGAGCCAGGAGCAGGGGTGCTCGGACCCAATTGGGAGGGCCCATATCGAGTGGTCAGATCTGCTAAACCGAGTTCTTATCACCTGAAAGACTTCGAAGGTCGCCATCTCCCTCACCCTTAGAATGCCGAGCACCTGAAGATCTACTACCCCTGAGGAACAAGCCTTTTTAAGGCTCATAACAAGATGTACGCTTCCGAGCGACAAGCCTTTAAGGCTCTTAATAAAAGATCGATTCTACTTTTGAATGCTTATCCGGTTGTCCTATCCTCATAAGCACGAGTTAAATGGACCGATCCTAAGGGATCGAAACCTAACCTTACGAAAGATCGACAAGGCATCCTTAGGAAAAAAGCCTAATAACGACCCAACTCTCCGGTTGAGCGCTCGGCTCGGCATACAACAAAACAGAGGCGACGAGCCAAGCATCCTAAGGAGCTGGACCCAACGAAAGCTTGGGCCGATAAGGCTCGGATAACCGACCCTAAGAATTAACTAAACTCGTAAATAAATCAACTCGACACCTCGCAAGCAAATCAACAATGTGAAAAGCATATTTTTCATTAAACCCCCTCGGAGGGGCAAAAGTACATGGATAGGTACATTGATAGTAAAAAAAAAAAAGAGGGGGCGAAACAATAGTCTTCAGGCCGGAGGAGGAGCTTGGGCATCAGGAGCCTGGGCGTCAGGAGTTGGATCCCAACGGACGACTTCTACTGGGGCATCTTCAGAGTCGTCAGGTAGGAGAGAATCAAGGTCAAGGTCTGGGTAAAACCCAGGAATGCCTCAAGGCAAGCGTCGAAGCCGCGATTGTACAATGTTGCAGCTTCAGCGTCCCTCTCTTTGGAAGTCTTGAAGCTTTCGACAGCAGCAGTAACCGCTGCGGTCAAAGAAGCCTCATCCTTCATTCGCTGGGCCTCCACAGCCTGATTCACGGCTCGTGTCCGTTCTTCAGTCGCCTCGGCCTTGGTGCGGTTCAGAGCTTCTCCGAGCCGAGCGGTCTCCAATGCCAAGGAGTCCGCGTGGGCCCTGGCACAGGTGAGCTCAGCGGTCATCGCATCGCCAGTCTTCTTAAAGCATTTGCCTTGTCCTGCAGATGCAGTTCTCTGGTCTCCAAGTCGACGATGACTCCCTGCAGTCGCCTAACCCTGGCCCTCTCGCTCACGAGTTGTTGGCGCAGGTTAGTCTGCTCAGACCTCAAGGCCACTGCCTCGGCCTGAAGAGCCCCCAACTCTTCCTCCCTCCTCCTGTGCTCTGGCACACTTTGCCTAATCGAGAGCAGCACCGGGACGGCCTGAACAGAAAACAAAGGTTAGAATTTGCAAAACATATACAACGAAATGAAATAAAGGGAGTCTTCTCAGAGATATACCATGTAACATACGGAGGCGAAATCATTCAGGAAGCCGCTCTCCGACCGCTCAAGGGTTTGAGTGATATCCTCCTCCTTAGCGTGCTTGGCAGCCCACGGAGCTAGGCACGCCATATGGTAACCAGGCTCAAACCTCTCACCTCTTGTGCCCGCCTGGGGAGAGGCCCCAACTCCCTCAGCCCCTACCCTACTACCAGCCGAGTTCTGACCCTCGGCGTGAACCTCTCCCTTGACCTCGAGGGGGAAAAGTATATTGTCAGCCACTTTATTGGCCCCCTCCCGTTCGGAGGATGAGGGAACGGCAATAGGGGGCACAGGGGCTGCGGCAGGAGCTGTGGTGAGAGGAACAACCACGGTGGAGGCGCAAGCAATAGTGCTCAGTACGGCTGTGGAGTCAGCCTCTGTCACTCGGACGACCCCCGGAGGAGGACGTATCACTGTGCGCAAGACTGCCGGGGAAACCACGGCAGAGCTAGGGCGCGCCGGAGTCGGTGGCTCGGAGGACGAGCCAACCGGCTTCAGAGTTGGGGCTGATGGAGTTGGTGCAGCAGAAGATTTCCCCACGGTTGGGGCTGATGGAGTTGGGGCAGCAGAAGATTCCCCCACGTGAGGGAGAGCTGACTTCTTCCGAGTGAACTTCACTCGGGGGGCTTCTTTGAGCAACTCCGCTGCGGTCGGTGCTGCTTTCCTCTTCCGAGCCCCGGACGCCTCGGCCATACCTGTAAAAAAAAAAAACATGTCAACCACTATACCGAAGGAAAGATCATCGAAAAGGTCTGGGCAGCTTACTGAGAGATGAGAGCAGAGGCTAAGATTTGCAGAGCCCGGACCAGTGGAGGTTGGCTGCAATGATCAGATCCACCCAGGAACGGAGCATCTCTGACCTCGTTCTTGCCTTTGCAATTTGATTCTTCTGGTCTGAGTCGATGAGCAGCAACCCCCTTGCGAAAGCTGCAAAGGAAAGAAGTCTTACTACAACTAAAACGAGGAAAAACTAAAGTAGCAGACCGGATGTAAAGTAAAGTCTGACTTGGTTTCGTAAAATGAGTCGGAACCCGAGCCGTTGAGGTTCTAAGCTCAGCCGCAGGTGCTTCCCATTCACCTGCCGCCCAAAATCACTTGTTCTTCCAGTCCTTGTTAGAGGACGGCAGGTGCATCACCAACCCCGACCCCTTGCTCTCCCGAGTAGCAAAATAATACCATGGATCGTTGCCGTCATGCTTGGCCATGTAAAGACTCATTAGCTCCTCTGGAGTCAGCTCGGAGTTTCCTGCTTGCTTCTAGATGATGTAGGCGGAGATCATTACTCTCCAGGCATTCGGGGCGAACTGTCCGGGTACCAATCCAAGGTAGGCCGCAACCTTCCTGACGAAGGGGTGTAGGGGGAGCTGAACCCCGCACTGCAGCGTGCAAAGAAAGATGGCTACCTCTCCCTTGGCCGGAGCGCCGGCCGCGTCCAAAGGCCCAGGGGCCCTTATCTGAACGAAGTCAGGGATCTGGAACTCCGAACGGATCCATTCCATCTGAGACTCCGACATGACAGAGCCACCGGGGACTACCTCCGCGCTGTGCAGATTCACAGGTATTTCAGTGGTAGTAATGGTCTCAACTCGACAGGCTCAGGTGGTTGTCTTCTTACTGAGCTGCTTGGTCTTAGAACCCAGCGTTTTTTACCTCTGAGGCGGGGGTACAGGAGAGTGGGTTCTAAAGGACTCTCGGAAGACTCACTCCCACTTTCAGTACTCCCCGGCTCGGAGTCGTCAGCATATTCACGGACCATCTAGAGGTCAGAAGACATGGCAGAGAGAAGTGAGGATCGACGAAACTCACCGGGTGCTTGCCGGGAATCTCCTTCAGCCGAAAACTTCGAATTCGCCCGGAATCGCCTCTCATCGAAAATCGCCTCCTCCGGTGTGCTCTTACGAATCAGAACGTAAAATGACAAATGAAAGTCCGGAACGACTTATATAGGCAACGAAGGGATTCGACATTAATGGCGAGCCATAATGGCAATAGCCGAATCGGCACGACCCGATCTCCGAGTACACCTGGCGACGTTGCATTGGCGGGATACAAACCGATTGTACGGCTCTGACATCTGGCTGCGTACCTCGATAGGTGAAGCGACGCCCCGGCACTCGGAGCCGTCAGGTGCACGCCTCCTCCAGCCTGCATGGTGACTTCTCATAGGCTAGGAGGAGATTCGGGATCGTAACCGTCGCCACGTGTTGGCCAAGGCGACTAGCGCGCACGTGGTTCGAGTTTCATCATCATTGCGACGATGGAAGGAGATTTTCTACCTATGTATTCTCCGAGCTGGCAAGCAAACTCGAAGAGTAGGGGGCTTTTGTTATGGAAAATCTGAGCTCACAATACGACGCTGCTCCGAGGGTAAGTCCGAGCTGAGTCGTGACACTCCCGACCTGTTTCAAGACACGACGGCCCATCCTAGCAGCCGACTTGGCTAAGGTCGAACTCCGGGTTATGATCCGATCGGATGATCTTCTACGCTATAACCGCTCTGCTCTAGCCTACGTTCCGAGCCGAGCAAACAGTCCGAGCAGAGCGAACGTTTCAAGCCGAACGAATGTTCAGAGGCGCATATCCCACTCGTTGAACATGGAAACTGCCATAACCGAACGTGGCCGATAACCTCGCTCGCAGATACGCATAATCCGCCTGATACGCTACATGATCGATAGATTATGGAGGGTATCTCCACGATCCGGAAATCCCCTGATCGTGCCGAGATTATCGGATCCGGACCACTTGACCGGCAAGTATAAATAGGACATCAAGCTATATCTACAGGTACGCGAAATCAAGTACTCTCTCCCCTACACTAAACTTAGACTCTGATTCCCTTGTCCTGACTTAGGCATCGGAGGGTCCCCCGGTTTAGCCAGGGTTACCTTTGTTTGTTCTCTTGGTGCAGGATCTAGGAGACGTGGAGGGAGCTCCGACCAAATCTTAGCATCAACAGATAGCATCTGTAAATTTATTGGAGCTTTGGTACGAGAGGTTCTTTCTCCCTATTCTCTCATTTTGATTGAGAATCGCATTCAAGTCTCCACTGACTAACCATGGTTCCGTCCCCGAATTGGCTATAACTCCTAGATCTGCCCATAGATCTCTCCCGCGAACCATGGAGCATTTGGCAGAGATTATACAGAAAAGAAGCTTAGATTCGCGCCATTGCATTTTCACCCTGAAGGTAATCATCTGATCCGTCCATTTCAATAGATGGACTGATAGAAAAGAGGAATAGAAAACCCAAAATTTACGTCCTTACTCTGTATTGGAAAGTGAAGAACTGAACCCGAGCTTGAGTCCAGTTTGGATAATGTTTGGAGTCAAGGAGCATTGATTCCAGAATCGCTACCATGACTGGCCTGTGCCTCTTGATTGACGTGATTATCTGGTGGTTATCTGGTGGCATAAACACACCCTGTTTTAGAAATTCGGACCTTATACTAAACAACAGAAGCTAGAGACTCTGTTCAGGCTTGTTTGTGCATTAGCGGCCGCAAGTGTGGCCCATCTGATGAGTAGCGATTCTAATTTTGGGGTCACTAGATAGCATGGCCCACATGATAAACAGATCAGATATGGAATTGTTGCAATTGCTATGAAGGTTGATAGTTTAGTTCCTATGTTTGATGGTTCTGTTTGCATAAACACACGATGTGATAGGGAAATATACCTTAATCTACTACAACAAAACAAAAGCTGTTCTGTCCAGTCTGTCTTATTAAATGGTGTTGATTGGTTGTGATCATTCATTTATAAGCCACCAATCAGATGGCTAGGATCGTCTGATGGAGGAGATGTTACAGCATGACGTGGCCCACCTGGATGAACAAAAGGGTATCCCAATTTTGGGAACTCCTGAAAACTTGACCAATAGATGAAACGATGAGCTAAGGCAGAGCAATATCAGCAATGTAGCCCACCTGATGGGGGAACCAGCCTGATCTTTTGGGTGAGGGCATGCTCATGGCCGGCCCCACCTGATGAATCACCCATATTCCATTGGCATGTGCTAGATAAATTGCTTTCTAAGTCTCTCTCTCTCTCTCTCTCGGGGGGTCTCATCACAGCCCTTGATTTGCAAATTGGAAATCAACAATCCATTTTTTCCTCTCTGAACTTTCCAACAATGCTTGTTCAAAATCACTCAATGCTGCTTCATTTAATGAGTATATAGTTGTCCACAAACTAAGAACAAGCTAAATAAATGGAAACAATATCTCAAATACTAACAACCAAACCGCTGTCAATCACTAGTGGGTGATCCTTTAACTCTTTTTTATTAATTATTTTTTAGCAAATTCAAGTTTAAACCAAGATTTAGATGATAAATGGGAGGAAATCTGAATATCATATGTCGGCTTTGTGGAGGTACCATATTGTGTGTAGACCCTCAGATCTTGAGGGCCCACTCTTCCACACAGACTTTCAATCATCACTGTCCATTTCCAATAACCTCACGCGGCATTGCCTCAGTGGCGCCCTGGTGTGAGCCGCTTGCATTCAACGACACCGTCGAAGTATCATAAATCATGAAGCTGTCTGTATCATCAGATGGCAAACCAGTTAAGTAGCCAGGCTTCAATGAGACGGTGCCCACTTCAATGTCTCCCAACAGCATGTTCACCACCCGTGACATGGATGGGCGTAGCGATGGCGATGCCTGGATGCATAGAAGAGCAATGCCGATCATCCGAGACACTTCTACTTCATTGAATTCTGATAGTGTTGGATCCACCAGTTCCAATGCGCGGTCATTTTCATGGAGATACCAAGCCTACAAGGTCATAGAACAGATCCAATTTATTAATTACCAAAAAAAAAAAACAAGAATAAGAAGACGAAGAAAAGAAATGAGATGTGGGCCATATGTGTGTATGCCCCACCATCCAGAATCTAGATGATCTGGCCCAAAAATCAGGCTGGACAGCCTATGAGGTGGGCCAAATTTGCATGTTGAATACAGCCTGCTAGTCATTTTCTTTTTAACTGTCCATTTTTATCTTTTTAAGTACATGGGTGGCCTACCTGATGAGTGGACAGACCACATTTTCAGGCCAGGGAAATTCGTGATGAGGTCCCCATGATGAATGGTGTGAATATTGCATAGGCATCATCATGTTGGCATGGAAATACAATTTTGTGCTTCTCACAATCGGTAGCGCTTCGATGATCCATTACGAAATTGGACAGTTCTCAACCAATCTGATTGGAAGTTCTTCGAATCGTTGTTTCAGAATCAGTTGCAACCAAATCAAGGTTGATCATCACCCAACTGAGGAGAAGAGCACCATGAGACTGGGGAAAGCAATGAGAGAGTGTTCTTCCTGACTGTGCTAATCCCCTTTATCCACCATCCTAATGGTCTCAGATCAGCAACTCTCTCCTAAGGTGAAATGGTTCTCTCATTTGGGAAACAATCCTAACCATTTTACAAAATTAGTAACAGTAATAATTACAATAATACAAAAACTGATTTTAGAAGCTTGATTAACAAGCCTATGTGGAGATTACCGGAATCTCCACCATGAAGGGCCTCATGGCCATTGATCCAACACCCCCAACAGGGAAATTTCCTCATTTCAATAGCTAAGTTGGGAATTCTTGAGTACCACTCTCCACCTTGAAAGGCTATTGTTTAACTTAGTAGAAGTTGTTTGGATCCCTAATTGTTACTTCTAATTTTCAAGATTTCAGTATTTTAATCATATATGTTTGTGGAAAAGATATTTCAAGAACCCCGCATCCATAGTTGAGAATGTATGTGTGCCCCATGTAGGTCGTTAAGGTCGCGTTTGGATGCACCCCAAATCAGCATCCTGGAAGATAGTTCATTAGCAAGATGCTCTTTTGATAAGTTGCACATTTTGGGGCGGCAACCATTTCAGGAACTGCAATGTGTAGGATCCCCTTTCACCCACAACACAATACCCAGGACATTTAATGTTTGACTTGAAACGTCATGGATATTTAAGTTTGCGTTTGGATGTACCCCAAATCAGAATCCTGGAAGACAACTCATTAGAAACGATGCTCTTTTGATCAGTTGCACATATTGGGGCAGCAGAAATTTCAAGAACTGCAATGTCCAGGATGCCGTTTTCGCCACAACACAATATCTAAAATGTTTAAGGTTAAACTTGGAATGTCTTGGATATTTAAGCTTGTGTTTGGATGTAACCAAAATCAGCATCCTCGGAGATACTTCCTTAGAAGGGATGTGCTTTTGATCAGTTGCACATTTTGGGGTGGTGGGGATTTCAGGAACTGCAATGTCCAGGATTCCATTTTCACCCACAACACTATCCAGGACGTTCAAGGTTCGACTTGAAATCTCTTGGATATTTGTTTGGGCCAGAACATCCAAATTCAACTAAAATGCATGTCACTAAAGTTAGCTGAGTTTGAGCTCTTAAGTAAGTGTTTTCTTTTGGCTCATTTTTCTAGCTACAAAAGAATTTCGGATTCTCAAGAGATGTAGTAAGAAAGTATAAATGCCATACCCATTCAAGAAGATACAACTTCTCTGGATCCACGTCCTGGTATGTGTTTGGCCTTCCACTTACAATCTCCAGCACAACAACTCCAAATGCAAATACATCAGCCTTCTCCGTCAGATGCCCACGCATGGCGTACTCCGGTGCAAGATAGCCGCTTCAAGAATATAAAGATCGCAGTTTCAAGTATACTCCAATACAAACCAACATCGCGTGATAAGAAACGAAGGCCACGTTTGGATGCAGAATAGAATTGAATTGTGATAATTCAATTCAATAAAGTGAAAATTGTTCTACATCGAATTGAATTGTTGCAGTTTAGTTCAATTGAGCACCCAAACGCACCCTTGAGAATATCATATTAACTGTTTGAGGCATGCACTTCTCGCGTAATAAGAAAGGCTGTGTTTGGATGCTCAATTGACTTGCATTGCAATAATTCAAATCAAAGTGGAAATTACCAAACACTAAAAGTCCTCTGCATTCATAATGACAAGCCAACCCCAACATCAAAAATATGAAATGGAAGGACTTCTTCCTCGGTCTTTCACTCTACATTGAGTTGGGTTCTTGAAATTTAGTTCAATCAAGCATCCAAACGTGCCCTTAAGAAAGGAAGGCTAATGGGAAGTGTCATCAATGCTTACATTGTCCCTGCCACGCCTGTACTGATGTGGGTCATCTTGTCATCATAGAGCTTAGCCAAACCAAAATCTGATATCTTTGGATTGAGATCTGCATCAAGCAGAATATTACTGGCTTTGACATCCCTGTGAACAATGCGAGGCCTGGATTCCTCGTGAAGGTAGGCGAGACCTCTTGCTGTCCCCAAGCATATCTCAAAGCGGGTATGCCAATCCAGATGCAATTTACTCTCTCCTGCAAGGAAATGACAGCCATTAGCCTTGAAATATAGTACAATCAAGCTCTCCTACATCTACCTGTTACAGCAGGATTTTGAATTGTACTATGCGTCCCATGCACCACTGCTGGCATGTTGGCGCAAGGTCCAGGCCGTTTCTTCAGTGGTAAGGATTAAAAAAAAAATCTCTTGATAACCCATAATTCAAACAGAGAAATGCTCCAGTTCTCTCAAAGCACTTTCACAAACTGGAGTGGTCAAGGATTTTTAGCAGCAGCAGCAGAGGGGCCTATTCCGCCTCACCTCCTGCATGTCCCAGTCCGAGAAGTTTTCTCCCCAGCTGGGCGGTGCTGTAACTCAGACGTCAGTCATGTTCTTCCAGCGGCAACTATTCAGAGCTTAATTCCCTAGGCCGATTTTACTCCAGGCAGAGCAGATAGGTTCCTTTGGGACCTTACTCCCTCAGGCAAATTCTCCCTCAAAGCAGCTTGGAACGGGTCCAGGCAGCAGCAGCCTATTAAGCCTTGGACCAGATGGCTCTGGGACAAATTCCTACCCCTGAAAGTGGTGATTTTTGTCTGGAAAGCTATCCATCGTGCTGTCCCTGTTGAGGCGGCGGTGCAACAAGTTGGTATTCCCATGGCGTCGAGATGTGAATGTTGTTTTCAGACCACTCACTGGATCCTCCCCTCTCAGTTCCTTTCATCTCACTTCTCTCGGGCTTCAGGGGACCCGAACTATGTCTCAGCCAGCCATGCAGCCAATCGCCCATCGTCCAGGAACTTCAGGGGTCATCAGCCAAACTCTGTTTCAAGCCAGCCCGCTCATGCATTGGAGGACACTGATCACCTGTTTTGTCAAGGTTGCATGGCAAGGTCTGTTTGGAACTTTTTCTACAAGCTGTTTGACATTCCTTTCATCCAAAACCAATCTCTCCTTCACAGATTTCAGCAATGGGCAGCAAAGGCGAGCTCTAAATCCAGGTTCAAGATGCTCATTGGCATTGCTCCTATCTTTATCATGTGGGAAATTTGGCTAAGCAGAAATTCAGCCCGGTTCGAGGGCAAAGTCATGTCAGCTAACTTGATCATTCATAAAGTCACGTATTGGCTGAGAGAGATCGCTCTCTCCATTCCTGCCCCTGACAAGAAATCCCTGTCCGAATCCAACACCCTCCAGCTTCTTAAAATAAACAATCCCTCTCCCTCTGATAGAAGGAAGCCAATTCTTGTCAGATGGGCCAAGCCTCTAAAAGACTGGCTGAAGCTTAACATAGATGGCTCTTCGAGAGGTAATCTGGGCCAGAGTGGTGGTGGGAGTGTCTGCAGGGACTTCCAGGGTCGATTCATCTTTGCATTCTCGAGAAGTTACGGGGTAGCTTCAAACACTATTGTGGAAGCTCAGGCCATGTTGGATGGGTTGATCATTTGTTCCAACCTTGAGTTAACTAATATTGTAGTAGAATCAGATTCCAAGCTCATAGTAGATGCACAGGGGACCCTTCAGCCCCCATTCCCTGGAATATTTGGCACATCATGGGAGCAATTCAGCAAATAAGGCGGAGACTCAATCTTTCTTTTAGCCACATCTATCATGAAGGGAATTCGGCGGCCGATGCATTGGCAAGGCAAGCTAGTAAAGGGTGTCCAGAAATGATATTCAATTCCCGCTCTCTCCTTCCGAGGTTAGTTAGGGGTTTGCTAGTTCTTGACAATACAAGCTTAGGGTCTTTCAGAAATCTTTGATGTTGATTCGTTTTCCAGCTCAAGCCGCTGGGCTTTCAGCTCGTTTAGGGAAGCAAGTGGTCGCTTCTCTTTCCTTTTTTGAGATTTTCTTCTGTATTTAGCTTGGTTAGGGGGTACATGACAGGTGAGGCCTTGTTGGGACCCACCTGAAGGGCTGTAAATTTCTGTGATTAATGAATTCGTGGCATGAGCCCACTTTCTTTCTTTCTTTCTTTTTTTTAAATTTTTTTTTTTTTAAATAGTGCTCTTAGTTGCATCTATTCACTTGGATGGTCTAATCAGTCGATCTGAACTGTCCATTTAAGTTTGGAAAAAAATTGATGGGGTTACAATGCAAAAACATCACTGATTGCATAATCCAGTATATAACTTCATTAAGAAGGGAGAGGACAGTAACGTACCAAAGAGAGCTTGATCGAGGCTCTTGTTTTCCAGATACTCATAAACAAGTAGCCGATGTGCTCCCTCGATGCAGCATCCGTGCAACTTCACGAGGTTTCGTTGTTGGACGGCAGATATAGCAGCAATCTCTGCTACAAACTGACTCTTTCCTTGGTGAGATGTTACTGAGAGTTGTTTCACAGCCACTATTCGCCCATCTAGTAATGTGCCCTGTGGTGCAAATCAGATCAATTGGTTTTCCTTACAAGCATTTTTCATTTGGGAATTGTAGTAGTAGAAAAGTGTATGACAATTTCCATACACACTCTTTTTTTTTTTTTTTTTCTAAAAGAAAGGTGGACATTTTCCACCGACCCAAGGAATTGAATGATTTGGATGTGATGCAAACCATGGATCTGAAGGGCAGCATTAAAGATGGCTGATGACCTAAATATCTCTCAAATTTGAAGATCCCAACCATTTGATCATTGTCTTTTGTTCCGTTGAATGTGAACAATTGCTGGAGTTTTTTTTTTTCCTTGACCATCTTTTCATAGGTTGCTTTTTTTTTTTTTTTTTTTTCCGGTAGATTACCTATCAAAGGTTTGCGATTGTTCCATCAGGGAGTGGGCTTCCCTCATCTACAGCTGGGCCCCACATGCATGCAATCACCATACTGAGGCTTTGAACCATTTAAATCTAATGATCATTGTAGTTTACATAGAATAAAAACAAACTGACCTTAAAAACAGGGCCGAATCCACCCTGACCCAGCATATTTGCAGGATTGAAATCTTCAGTGGCGGTCTTCAGTTCTGAATAACTGAAAGTGTTTGGTCTGGGACCCATTCTTAAAAACTCTGCAAATGCACATAAAAATATAGGTTGTATTCATACATTCACTTCAGTCCAATACATGGGCTTAGAAACATATATACCATTAGCAGTTGAAGTTACATTTAATTTGATTACTCATTGGATTTGAATGTATCTATTTTAGTAATCATAAGAAAAATTTAAGGAAATAAAATATGCCCAGTTGAAAAAAATTGAACCTAATGAATGGGATCAGAACATTTAGGGTGTGTTTGGATGTGCTATCAAATCAAATTGCAATCGTGCATCTAATAAAGTGAAAAACATCATATTTTAGTTTCCTTAACATTCATATTGAGGATCTGGGGTTTGAATCGCTATCTCCTCTTGATCAGATGGAACACTTGCAATTCAGTTGACTTGTGCATTCAAACACATAAGTAGGCCACATTTGGATTTTCCCATTTACCAAAGATATTTGATAGGGTAGCACCAAAGCTTGTGGTTTGGAAAAGCTTCCAACTGTGATTTGTTGGTACATCCAAATGCACCTTTAAATTAAAAAAAAATTAAATTAAAATTTTAAAAAAGAACTGTACTATGTGACTTGAAGATTTCTGAAATTTCATTTTTGTATCTTTTAGTTATTTATGAACTTCAGAATTACCTTCATCTTCATCAACACTCAGCCTTCTACTCCTCTTCCAAATAAAAACTACTAAAACAAATATAATGGTTAGAACTCCAGCAGAAACCGAAATTCCAACAGCCAAAGCAGTCTTGTTCTTCTTTCGTGAAGTCCCAACAGTCGGTTTAAAATCTGGACAAGAACTCAATACAGTTAGTCAATGTTGAACTTTCAGATATATATGTTAGAATATACTTTTAGAGGAATGCCAAAAGTGGACTAGCATGTGGTGATCAGGACTGTTGATTTGGTGAGCCATCACATGCATGGACCATAGATAGGACTATTGCAGCCATCCAATTAGTGGTGGTCAAATCACTAATTCACTATGACTTATGAGCCATACTATGAAACTTTTGAAAAAGAGAAACTGAGAAAAGACTAAGGCATGAGAATATTAGAAAATTAGTTTGGTTTTATACTAGGGAGATCTACTGCTGAAGCTAATGGCCTACTTAGACAATTGATGGAAAAATAGAGGGAGTAGAAGGATCTCCACATGGTCTTTATTGACTTAGAGAAAATTTACGATAGGGTCCCTAGAGAGTTTATTGCGTAGGTGCTGGGAAAAAAATAAATTTCAAGAGGATGTACTGATATGATTAAGGATATGCATGAATGAACAATAATAAGTGTGAGGACCGCTAGTGGAGAGACAAGTCAGTTCCCAATTTCTATAGGCTTGCAACAAGGGTTGGCATAAAGCTTGTATATCTTTGCATTTTTTATGGACAAGTTAATGAGACATTTGTAGGAAGAGATCCCTATGTATGTTTTATGCCAATGAAAGTCTCAATTGACAAGCTGAGGAAGGGCATAAACAAAAAGCTAGATTTATGGATGTGAAATTATTGAGTAGCCTACTTCCCTTCGAATGATGAATCCTCTAACGAATACCTTGGAAATCATAGGGGATTTACTTATTAATGTATTCAATTCCATTCAATCTTTTAGGTCCCTACTTCACCTGGACGGTTATGCCATGATGTCCCTTGAAGCATATATGTAATGGATAGACTTCTGTAACCATGCCATAGCTGTTTACTTGACCAGAATCTCTTTTTGAAAGAAATGGAATGGCTGATTCTATGAAAGAAGTCCTTTTAATAAGGTACAACTAGCAATTTCTATTTATTTGTTACGGAATTGCCAAGAGGTGCTTAAGAATTTACAGAGCATACGAAGTGCAATTTTAGTAACAATAGGAGTGAGAATAAATAATTAGTTAAGATTGTTGAGCACAAAGTTTTCCTAAATGACCACTTTTGATACTTGGGTCAATAATTCAAATAGTGGAGAGATTGGGAATATTGTTGCCCATAGAATTCAAGTAGGGTGGGAGAAACGGAGATGTGCCTCTAGAGATTTATGTGATTATCATGTACCACTCAAGCTAAAAGAACAATTTTATAGGAAAACTATAAGACCAACCATGCTTTATGAGACATGTTCATGGGGTGAATGTGGCTAAAATGAGGACGTTAAGATGTATAAGTGGCAAGACAAAGGAAGATATAATTAAAAATGAATTCATTCGGTGGAATTACGGAGTGATAGCAATAGGGAAAAGAATGAGGGAAAGTAGACTTAGATGGCAAGGAATGATAGAATTAGAAATAACCACATTTGGTGGGATTTAGAAGTGATAGCAATAGGTAATGAGCTAATAAAAGGTAGACATGGTTTGGTCATGTAAAAAAAAATAAAATGTGTAATGAATATTAAAATAAAAATAAAAATAAAAATACTGCACTAGTTTAAAGGAATGGGTACATGTTGAACGCTCTAAAAAGGCAAGGGAAAAATCCAAAAGAATGGGCTGGCGGACGCTATGGCCAGAATGGGCAGTATTAGGCAAAATTCGGCCCTTATTTTAGACCAGGCCGATCTTCCAAGTATAGTCAGGGGTCTCCTCTTCTTTGATAAAGTGGGTTTGGGGACAGTCAGGGGCTAAGGGTTTGGAGGCATGTGCGCCCAGGTTTAGTCCCCTTCTCCCCAGTTTTGTTTTGCTGTTTTTCTCCCCACGATAGGTTCCCCCTAGTTTTTGTTAGGGGCTACCCGAATTTGTTTATTCTCAGCATTGTAAAACCTTTTGGTATATGAAATGAACAGAGTTTGGAAAAAACAAAAACAAAAAACCCAAAAGAATGTGGGTGGAGGTAGTAAGAATAGACTTTAACCTATGGTCTAACTGAAGTTATGGCATTTGAATTGAGGAAAAGGATTAATGAACCCAGCCCCACTTAGTTGAGATTAGGCTTAGATAATTTTGATGATTTTTGGCCAATGGTCCATCCACACAACTACCACAAGACCAACCAGTTGAAATTACCATCCATGATTACTACATATACAGTTGGGATTACACTACATAGAATTTCTATGAAGAGCATTGAACAATAACAGCATTTCTCTTAGTCCTATTATAGAATAAAATTCCAATCACAAATTCTTTTAATCTTACTGGGAGTAACACGGATGGCTGAGATGGTGGGTCCATACGTTCCCGGGGAAGGTATACAACAAGTCCCCTTTCCAGCCCAAAGGAGATGAATTTCAAGAACGCTTTCCGATACCATAACCCATTGTTCCTTCTCAATGCCTCTGAAGGCAACACCTGCTTCCTTTTTTATATCGAAGTCTTTCCATTCCAGTTTTCCCTGCAACGTTAACTTGGCTTCAAAATTAATAGAAATCGTTGTCATAAGGAATTCAAATTAAAAAAAAAAAAAAACAGAATTTTGGTTCAAACAAATGGTAATTCGTTATGTTGGGACTCTTTTCAAGTAGATGGAATTCAAGAAAACATCAGCCATTTTCAAATTGAATAATGTTCATTGGAAATTGCAGTCTCTATACCTTGATCAATGTATAATGCATGGAAAAAGAAAATAAAAAGCTAGTTCATGATTAGAATAATCAAAGAGTTTTGCTTAGATCACATGATCTGAGACGGACAGGATTTGTTTGTGCCCCTTGCCCACATGAAGTTCTTATAGGCGGAAGCTATGTGAATTCAACTGCAATATCCATGTGAAATCCACTCCGTCCATCAGTTTCTCCAGCTCATGTTAGAACATGACCTTAAAAATGAGGCAAATCCAAAACTCAAGTGGACTAGAAGGCAGGAAACAGTGGAGACTTGGGGATGGCAGTGCCTATCATTTGAAACCTTCCCAGTTGTCTGCCGTCATGTTTATATGCCATCCATACTGTTCCTAAGGTTATTCCCACTGAGATGGACTAAAGACACAAATATTATCCTATGGCCCCACCAAGGTTTCAATGGTGGACTTCCAATACCCATGTGGCACAGCCCACTTTTGAGTTTTGGATCTGCCTCATTTTTAAGCTCATGTCCTAACATGAGCTGGAAAAACTGATGGATGGAATGGATTTCACATGGACATCGAGGTAGACCCACATAGCTTCTGCCTCTAAGAACTTGTAGGTGGGGGCACGGGCAAAATTTGCTTCCATCTGAGACATACACCAAGTGGGCCCTACGACCTAGATGACCTAGCCCATTATGCCAGTCCACACTCATCAGGCAGGCTGCACGTTTATGTCGAACGTGCACTGCTGCCAATTTTCAGAAACAAAGCAATTACTTCACTCTTCAAAAATGTCTGGCCTTACAACTTTTGGCCATATGATCTACACATTGGGTCTCACGTGATGGACGCATGGAATGTCCTACACATGCGAGGCTGGCAAGTGTTTGCACGTAGAAGCCCCTGTGGGTCTATCAAACATATGAGATTTGAGTTGAAAAAAGAAAAAGATCTTTCAAATTCGAGAAAATGTACTACTACACATACCTGAAGATAAATATTGAAAACGCGTTTTCCAACACTTTCCCAAGTTTGTGAATCTGGAAATTCCGTCTCTGCAAATTTCAGATTTACAGTGTAGTTCCCGTTTTCAAGCCCCAGACCATAATATCTCAGCGATCCTGGTGATAGCCTTGCGTATTGGAACAGCCCCGAGTCTGTTGTATTCGGAAATTCTTCTTGATTGTACCTGTAATATCTGTTGTTGCTGCCTTCACTAAACCTTCCAACATTGCTGATGGCCCACTTCTCTGTGCTGGCCACATTATAGGATGCTGGGCCCAGAGTTGCATTGTCCGCTTCATACTCTGTGTCAGTAGTTGTCATTGTGGGCCCACCACACCTGATCGCAAATGAAGAATCTGTAGATCAATGGAACAGTGAGACAATGATCAGTGTATATATAGCATATTTGATGGATTGTTCATATGCAATGGTGCAGCGATCTTTGGGTCATGATCTGATGGTGAGGCTCATCGCCTCATCCTATGACCATCATTAGATCGTGATCTTCAGGACTCTTTTCAATGAACATGGAAGATCCAATACAGAAATTGAAGGATCTCATAAAACTGAAACTTAATATGATTACATAACACTAGCATTGATGGTCTAACATGGACCCTATAATGGGTGGGCCATAACTGAATGACAACACCATTTAGATGATCCTAATCATTTGATTAGAAAGATGCATTAATAAAAATGTCCTCCGTTTGAGCAATTAGGATCATCCAATTGGAGTTATTTTGAGGCCATTGCCATCTATAGTGAGTAATAGATGATGATCTATGTGGTGGGTCCAACGTGATACATGGCTTGTATGTAGAGGTGCAACAAACCTCTGATTACTTTCAAGAGTGTTATATCATAACTATAGTTAAACCAAATGAATCCAAAGAAACAATAATAACCAGAAGCTCCCACATTTTATAGGACAGCGATCTCATGCCGAGGGGACCACTGTATGGTGTAGATATTGCAATTGTGGATGAGATCTAAACCATTCGTTCGGCTGTTGCGTTAGTGAATGGGGCGTAGACCAAACATCACATTGATTGGATGATATAAAACAACTAACTTCATGATGAACAAACATGGACGGAAAATGGGGCAACATCATTGCGATTGATCATACTCAATGAGAAAAAGTTCATTGTTCAGACAGCCTGGATTTCCCGAACAAAGGCATTTCTGGTTTGTTTCCAATCAATTATGGATGATGAAGATAACCATACACATGTCACATGTACAGTACAGATAATGGGTGTATGATAACTCCAATGCACCCAGGGGAATAGGACCACTGCCCCATTTTATTTTTATTTTTATATATAGAGAAAAAAGAAGATTATCTATTGATAGAAATGGAAAGCGTGGCTTACGGATTGGAGGGTTCCGATGGCATGGAAAGCTGCGCTGAAGACAATTCCATCTTAAAGGCAAACCACTGAATGCACAAGAAAAATGACTATTAAATAATGGCCATTATATGTTGGAACGACAGCCATTGATTTGGTTGTTTTGACTCAATTAAAATGCAACATGGATAAAATCAATGTAGGAAAAGGCAGTATTCAGGCGGCCAGGTATATAATGCTGTGAACCAATGTTTTTATTGTTTTGACTCATTTAAAAAATGGCATTGATAAGCACCTGCTGATAGTTCTGTTAGAACTATCTGCGAAATTATTAAGCACCAAGTTCCTGCACACAAACATCAGTGTCAGTATCATAAAAAGATGTTGAAAGAGAAGTGCTCTTATGATGCACATGTGAAAATGTATGTCCTAATCGGGATCGTTAATCAAATGGGCCATCATGTGAATGGGCCATGCACCAAAATTACAGTAATTGGACAGCTCTGACTATCCAACTGTTTTACATTTCTCCTACCAAGTGCCTTTTGAGTGATCATCTCTTTTGAGACCACAATCCGGTCACCTTATCTTTCTGGGGCCCCACCAAATCATCAGTCCTGATTGGTTCACACATTCCAAATGTATGCTAGAGATGTTTTTGAATATTTTGGACATCAAAACATTGAAACTATGTTCATATCATGATAAGAAAGAAAGAGGATTCGATCCTAGCCCTGGAAATTGCACGCAGTCTACATTTAGCAGTGTAAAACATGGTTTAATTTACAAGTATAAAAAATGGTGGTGAAAGGAAGAAGGTTTGTGCTTCCTCAGACATACAAGTTTAAGCCTTCTTCTATAACCCAAGATGGAAAGCTTCCTGATAATTGATTGTATGATAAATCTCTGCACATAATAAAAAAGAATATCAAAGATTATCCAAACATTGAATGTAAGATGGCATTTATCAGATAACTAGAAACTAAGTTATATGATCATGATCATTAAAATGGCTATCTTGGGCATACAAAACAGTATCCGTATGGTTGAAGAACAATGGAAATTTAGGGCCTGTAATGCCTGTCTGTAGAGAAAACTATTCTGATTTTGGTTGCCAAAAGTTAGTTGAAGTGACAGAGCTGTTTGATTGTGCTTGGTGGCTTGAGCTGTTGTTCACTGTCATTTACAGTTGTGGAAGTAGGATGTAGCTGTTGGCTGTATTGCATTAAAAAAAAAGAAAAAAAAAAGACAGTAGCCCGCTGCCATTCAAAATTCAAATGGTTTCTCTGTGAAAACATGGCGCTTGACGGAGACATAATGGAATCTTCACTATTGAGTCATTTACATAAATTAATGGCAGGGATAGCACAGAAACATGATCACATGTTATGTCAAAGGTTGCATTTCAGTGAATTATTGAGTACAATTCCAGTTATTAGTTTAATAGAAAGGAGCACTTCTTCTTGACAACTCAGGCCTGGGATCCATGAGAAGGCCTTAGCTGGATTTCCCCTGCTGCCTCCTCCCTGTCCCTGTTTTTTTGTTCATAGTTTCTTGATACGATAGGAGCGGTCCACATGCAGTCTTTTTGTTTCAGCCCTCGTGAAATTCTGTACATTTCCTTCATCAATGAAGGGCCTTGCTTTCTTTTTTTTTTGTTAAGTTTAATAGAAAGGAAATAACCAAATTGTAGTACCTTCAAATTCATAGTGTTAGAGAGAAATAAATGGTGTGTATTTCATTTTTGGAGCTCACTAATTATAAATTTCCCCAAATTTCTCTTCTCCAATAACACAGTAAAAGGCCTCAAGTTGAAGTTATAATGTAATTTCCCATGGTCTATTAAGGGGTGCTTCCTGATGGATAAAGCTGGGCTCAGCGCCATTAGGAGTTGTAATTAGGCTTGCTTTTTTTGATATGATAGGAGGGGCAAGCCCCTTAGCCTGTTTTCCTTCCCGAAATTGTTTCCTTTGTAAATTTTTCCTCATCAATGGACCACAGGTTTTTCTTAAAAATAAAAATGAAAATAAAAATAAAAATAAAAAAGAAAATTGGGGGGGGGGGGGGGGGGGGGGAGGAAACTAGTCCTTCATCATGGAGACTATAGAATGTAAGGGATGTTTGGATGGAGGAAAACCAAAAAATAGATATGGAAAAGTAAACTAGAATCCTCAGGATATGGAAACCCATGGATTCCAATTTCCCTTCATCCGTATGTTTGAGATTGCAGTTTTACATGGATTCCATGTATGCTCACCTCAGACAGTCACCTCATGTGTCTTCTTCACCTTAGAAGTTTTAACATACTTGTTTCTTTTTTGGGAGATATGAATATTCACAAATTTGAGGAAAGCTAGGAAAGGGAAACTCGTTTTCAAAGCTACTTACATGGTACCAGAGATAGAGATTACAATTCCACTCAATGCTGCATCGAAACACAGCCTAAGGCTATGACTATTAAGTTCAGTACAATTGAGTGAGATGAACATACACATTAAGAAGTTTATTGCTTTTTTGGGATGGCAGTGCACCAGATAAGCTGTTGTTTCCAAGAAACCTGAAAATTGCAATGAATAAATAGATACATCAAAGAGAATTATGTAAAGAACATAGGATTGAGGAAAGGTTGTTTGATTCTTACAAGTAAACAAGTGAACTCATATTGAAGAGAGAGTCTGGAATTTGGCCACTTAAATTGTTGAAGCTCAAATCCCTTCAAAAGTAACCAACATAATATGATAGAAGAAAACAAAAATGAGATGGAATTACTAAGAAGGCGAGTCAGAGATCAACAGCATGTGGCAAATCCTTTGAATGGGCCTTCTAGATGAATGGTCCTGATTATAGTGTGGTGAGGCACAAGCGATACCCACCAGTGTGAGAAGCAACAAATGACTCCATTGGGTCACCTTGACTCGAAAACTTGCCCAAAATGTTGAAAGTAGAAACTCGATAATTAATAAACCTTTTTTAAAATGTATTATAAAATATACAAAATAAAGAAAATACGGAAGCCCATTTGAGTTTTTTAATCAGTGGATGAGTTCCTCATTGATTCAACTTGAATCAGAATCCAATCGAGTTGAGTTGACGCGATGAGTTTCTTAATCTAAGATTGCCTTTGTCCGGCACCTCTAGTCTGCTTCTTATACCAAGATAGCCGAAGTTGATTATCTATGAACTTCATGCTTGCATAGGACGCACTATACACCGGACCAGGCATCTCATCGGCCCTGCCATTTTAAAAATGAACCTTTTTCTCACTAAATGTCAGCAGTTAGGATCATCCAAGCAGTGTGATTTCTGGACTAAGACAATTCACTGCCGAATAAATGGTTTTGATCTCATCCATTTATGTCCCATGTAAACCAATGACTTACAGGCACTGGGTTCCACTCCAGTCATATAGACTACAAATATTTGAACTCAGTAAGTATAAGATTGTAATTTGAACCAAACATAACTTGAAAAACTCACATCTGCATCAATAATCGGTGTTTTCCAATGGTGGATGGGATAGTACCAGAAAGCATATTGTTTCTTAGGACTCTGTAGAGAAAAATACAAATTAGATATGAGTATGATGCTTTAAGCTTCTGAGGCATGGATGAAAAACGAAAAATAATATCTAACAAATTAGTATTACTACATGCACTGAGAGATCATATGGTCTTACAAGTTGGTTAAAGATGTCATATTCTCAATAAAATTCAACGATGAGGTCCCATTAGACACATCACTAAGCCGCCTGTAGAGTACACAGTTAGTTAAGGCCATGTTTGGAGAGAAACAATTCACAATTTTCAAGAGTTCTACTTTAAAAATCAAGATATTCACATAAAAGAGCTATGTCCTTTTTTCCTACACAACAGAAGAGACCCATTTTGCAAATTTTGATAATTCTACCTAGGCTGTGTTTAGTTGCACCAAATATCATGATATTTGGTGCAACCAAACACACCCTAGAGCACAAATTCCAATATCGGAAATTAGTAATGTAAAGGGAGAACAATAAAATATTAAAACAAGTTAATGAACACCAACACTCACAAATCGGTCAGCGAGGTCAAATTAGAAAAACTTGATGGTATTGGACCCTCGAAAGCATTGCCTTGAATATTCCTGCATCAACATTTTCATAGTTACAAATACTCTTTAAAAAAGAATTCTATGGCATATCAAGGAAAATGAGGCTTGCTAAGTGCACTTCTTAAGAGCTCATTTGGTTGATCCCTTTTGAAGCTAAAAGAATGACCAATTGTCCATGTTTGACGTACATGTGTGGCCCACTAGATGACCGGTCATGGAACGTGGTGGGAATCCCTATCCTAATTCAGAAAAGGATGTGGCAGGAAACCTCCTTTGAGTTTGGATAGAATTCATGTCCACCACCAATGGATGGTGGGAGACCTTGTTATGCAATCCCATGCATACCAAATGAGAAGACAAGAGTAATAATCAGTATAGAACTCGGAAGTATTAGCTTACAAATTGGTAAGATTCCAACTCCCAATGAAATCAGGTATCTTTCCTGTGAATTGGTTATCAGATGCCCACCTGAAATCCATTAATATTTTCCACTAGATATTAACAAATTAAGGGATTGGAAATGATAGACATGGCATACAAGTAACCAAAATTGAACTGTCTGAAATCATGGGGCCAACGATCCTAAGCTCTGGATAATGGGCATTAGTCTGTTGCATTCAAAACATACGAATTTTTCCATTTAAAAACCCATTGGATTCAAGAGCAATCTAAGGTGGGGCCCAGGATTTTGACGGTTTCCACATTTTGTGTAATCACAAGCTCTTACAAGATCTTCATGTTTCTCAAGTCAGCAAACGTTGAAGGAATCCCGCCGCTCAGCCCGCTGCTATCCATGTATCTGTGAAAAGTGTATAGATCATGAATCCAATTGTAAGATTTCTTGTGCTATTATCAGCTAGAGGAATGCTCACATCATCTTAATGGTCAGAAAATAGCTGGCCATTTAATTACATTTCTCAAATAGTCAAAGTAGTTAACATGAATAAAGGGTGCCTTGAACAGCCATGTACCGTAAACAAAAGGTGTAAGAATGGAGTTTTACATTTTCCAACAACCACTTCCTCTCTGCAAAATACATTTCTCAACTTCTCATTTTTGCACTTTTTTCTTAACACATTTTTGTAGTTTTCCATATTATTATTTTATTATTCCGTGAACAAATAACAAGCTTTGAATTTCTAGTGACTCATTGTTGAAGTTGTTTGGGGCCAATGATCTAGCAATGCTCCTTAGAGAAGGAGTTTTGAGGTTCATTATACTTTTTGGGGGATGGATTTTCTGTAACCTAATTTCAGACTTGGGTTTCATCTATTATGGGAGCAAATAGTTTCTTAAGAAAAGCAACTCTGGAAAAAGTGATTCACGCGACTTTCCTTCACATTTAAGTCCTACTCTCTCTCTCTCTCTCTCTCTCTCTCTCTCTCTCTCTCTCTCTCTCTCTCTCTCTCTCTCTCTCTTTTCATAGTCTATTTCATGATCTATTTAGTAGCAGCAAAAGTTTAATTCGGTAAGTGCTATCATTTCTCCCCTCTATCAAGATATCTTAGCAGGGAACTCATAGGTGAGCATATCATCTTTTTGTCCAAATATCCACCTAGAACCGGCATTCCAATCTCTTTTTTACGTAACCAAATAAAAACAAAAACTATTTATCTTATTTCTAAAAATCAATGGTACATGGTACATATGGCAGACCATTCTCTTGTAGTACATATGTCCACGTGTGTCAAACATGCTGCATATGCTGATATGCTGAGAGTGCCACCGTCCATCTTCAACCACTTCAAATATGCCACATGAACCATTTATACTCTTTGGTGTTATATTTGTCACGTGTTAAGTAGTACATGTGACGCATGTGCTACCATACAAAGTCAAACATTTCATATGTGAGAAGCTATATCTCCGAACACCCACATATACCACATGTGCCATTGTACATTTTCAAGCATCGCCCATGAGCAACATGTGCTAATTCCAATGCGCACATCAACCACCTAAGCCAATTAATCTACCTATGCTAAGTGATTGGTAAACAATGTTAAAGTTTTGGGCCCACAATAGCGGCATAACCAAACTAGGCAAGACTAGGATAAGCCTAACTTATATAGGCTAACCTAAATAGCATATACAAAATTAAAATTTTGTTGCTACCAAACTGTTTTACAACAGTTGTAAAATGGCTTGTTAAGTTCGGAAATCATGAGGTCTGTGCAGGGACAGCTCCGGTGATTTGATCTTTGCCTTTGCAGAAGGTTATGGCTCCGCCTCAAACACTCACACAGAACTCAGAGCACGGCATGATGGGTTGCGTTTGGGCCTCCTGAAAGGGTTCCGTCATATCATTCTCGAAACGGATTCTCAAGTTATCTTTAGCATGCTTTCTGGCTCGGCTTCCCCAGGCTGGAAATGGTATCCCTGGATCGACAGAATTAGAATGTTGGCATCTGCTGTCCATGTTATTTACTCCCACTCCTTCAGGGAAGGTAACGCCCCAGCTGACGTCATGGCCAAGCTGGGCAGTACCTCCCAGTCCTCCTTTATCTCTTACACCTTGGCGAATCTCCCATCCCATGCCAGAGGGCTTGTCTTCTTGGATAAGGTGGGGCTAGGCTCAATGAGAAATCATTAGGATTTTTTATTTTTCCACATGATAGGCTACCTCAATATCTTTTTGTTCTGGGCATCCCGAAGATCTCCTGTTAATTTTTGTCCAGTTCCTTTGCATTTAGGCTTCTTTTCTTTCTTTGTCGGGTGTGGCCCCAAATCTTTGTTGGGTCCTCCCCATTTGGATTTAATTTCCAGCGATTAATGAAATTACCAAGCATTTCTTAGAAAAAAAAAAAAGTTCGGAAATCATGACACTACTTAAATTCAGCTGCATCTGGGTCTCATGATTCCTCTTACCATAGCACATTCACTCAGCCGAGTGGACCACACTTATATTCTCTTATTTATTGTAAGTGCTATGTTGTAAATCCAACACCCTGTATTGTCAAATTTTGTAGTGCCAAACTACTTTGGAGTGATTGACTTGTTTGATAGATGGAAAGTTCACCTTCAAGTTCAATAGAAGAAAAGTTCACATTCATACGAAAATGAGTTTCAAGTCATCTACATCAACATTAAGTGCTACGACTGCTTCAAGTTAATGTGCATGTTCATCTGCTAGAACAAGCTCAAGTTCACCTAGTACAAGTACAACTTCAAGTACACAAACTCAAGCTCAAGGTTCAAGTACACAAGCTCAAGATACAAGTTCAAGTATATGAGGTCAATCTTCACATTCTTCAAAGTAAACTATCTACCGAAGCGACCGATGTTACAAGTTCTATACTCACATTTAAGGTATGCATGACCCTAGAAAGACCTTAGGATTAGGTCATTAATGGTGCATATTTAAATTGAGTCATCGTACTTATTTTAGGCTTTGCTTCGACTAATCCTAGTTATTGTTCGACTAGTCCAGGCACTGGCTCGACCAGTCCAGAATTTTGCTCAAATTTTCGGATAATGGTTGGTCTTCGACTAGTCAAGTACCTTGCTCGACTGGTCATGGAGACTGGCTTGACTAGTAGATCAGGGCTCGACTCGAACTCCGACAAGGTGATTTTCACTCACTCGACCAATTGAGTGTTGTACTTGACCAGTCGAGTGGAGGTCACTCTACCAGTCGAAGGTCTGTTTAATTTATTCGATCGCGCTAGAAAATTTGAAAATTGGTTGTTGCCACGATCAGTCGAGGCAGACCTTAAACCAGTCGAGGGAACCGATTTGCAGCCTATAAATAGAGGACTTTTCTCAGATTTTTTTCATCAATTCCAAGCCAATTCAAGCCTCCACTTTGAGAACTAAGTCCCCACTATTGTGAAGCTATTGTAAGGTGTTTAAGATTCATTTGTATACTTTTTGGTTTTGAATTTCTTGATATCTTGTTATTCAATCCTATTTGATATAAGGGAATTGTGCTTTAACCCTTTTTGAGATCGAAGAAATTAAATCCAAGTAGCCAAAGGTCGGATTTAATTTAAAATTCATCTAGACCTAGAACCCCTTCTTTTGTAAGATAGAACTTTGAACATCTTCATCTACAAAGAAGCAGTTCTACCGGCTACATCGAAGAAGAATCTTCAGATAAGTCTATTTTACAAGTTTCTGTATTTGGTTTGTGAGATTTAGCCAGAAAAATCTCCATTTGTGGTCTGGACTGAGATCAGCCAGGAAAATCTCAGCACGGGGTTTTTGATTGTGTAAGCCCAATTGAAAAACGCATCTGTAAAGGTTTTATGGTAAACCATGGAAAAACTTCTTTCTTAGTGTAAGCCAATATCCCATGGGTTGTAGATATTGGGAGTGGAGTAGTTGTGTGGCTGTTTGCGAAGAGTTGGTATACACACACGAACCACTATAATTCTTGGAATTGTGGTGGATGTTGTATTTGATATGTGTGTGAATGCTTGCATCTCCTTTATGTATTTATGATGAATACTGTAATAGCTAGATTTGTTCCTTTTGCCTCTGTATCGGTTTTAGTTTTTGATACTTACTGAAGTTCTAGAAATCAGGTTGTCCTACCATAAACCTTGGTTTTTGGTGTAAGATTGTTCTTACAACAACGTTTGTATCAAGCTCTTAAGACTAGTGCATTTGAGGTCGCTATTTATTTCAGCTATTTGCATTTATCTTCCACTTTTTATTTTTATTTGGCATAGTCATATTCACACCCCCCAGGACTTGGGAGCTCGCCCTATTCATTTATCAATTTCTAAATATTGTTGTTATGTTATGGACCACCTGATAAGTGGATGGGGCTGATTTTTTTACAAGGCTATCCTCATGGTGGAGCCAACCTCTTGGAAGGGTTGTATATCACACCAACATGATACGTTAGAAGTAATTCACTGGCTGGTCAGTAGCTTCGGTCCAACTGGTTGGACTTGAAACCTTCTCAAAAAGCAAATAATAATAATAATAATAAATTAATGCATATTAATTACTACCACATTGAGTGGAAAATTCAAAATTCCAAGCATATCATATGACAATTCTGACAAAGAATAATTAAATTGAAAATATATATGAACTTACAGTTCTTGCAGACTAGTCAAATTCCCCAACTCAGGTGGTAGCAAACCAGAGAAGTTATTTGCACTTATAGCCCTGGAAATAAATAAATAAACAGTTATTTTATCTCCAAAACAAACCCCTATTTTCACCTGAAATAAGTACAATAACCTTCATCATTTCTCTATCAATTGAGAAGTACTGAACATGTAGCTGGAAGTAAGCTAACTTGTGGTGCAGCCAAAACTCTCCGGCCAACATGCCACTGGTGTAGAACATCCATACCATATCAATGTTAGGTCCTATGATGAAGATCAGTCCAGACCATCGGTTATCCACTCATTCTAACCGTGCGTCTCACCTGTTGAGAGGTATGGGAAGTGGTGGCGTCTGGATTAGGCTTTTCGGCACTCCAGCCCAGGCCTGGATTGAATCAGTCATCCTGGATCTGGCAAGCTTCTTCGGGAAGATCGTGTAGATTGATTCAAACTCCAGATTTGGCTCTTTCCAAGTATTTGCTCGTATTAGGGTGATTCCTCGACCGGGTGTTAGCTTCAATCAAGTCTTGGAGTTGAAGGTTTTGGGGAAGGCCTATCCCATTGTTGCGGAGATGGAACCATTGTTCAACTACGGGTGCTCTACGTCCATCCACCACGCAACTAATGAGAGCACTAAGGCATGGGTTATGAGGAGATTTCATGGTATGGCGGGGCCCCCACCACCTGTTTGTGAAAAGGCTACTGAAGGGGTGGAAGTTTCTCAAATAGGCAAGTCAGGACGGCGGCCAGATGTTTGTTTAAATGTTAATCCGGGGGATAGTCTCAATAAGAATTTGGGAAGAAATGCTAATGGTCTCATGGGTGAAACGATCAACAGTACTAATCTCAGTCCAACTCATAGTAATCAGAGGGTTGATGGAGAAATTCACATTGATGGAGAGGCCGATCAACAGCTAATTCATGGTGGAAGAGTTGGTGAATTGCATGCTCGGTCCAGCCCGCATGATCCTCTTTTACTGCTTGACATACCTGTGGACAGACCAGGAGTTCTTTCTTCTCGGCTGGAGGAGAATCAGCAAAATGGAACTCTTATCTGTTTCATTTCCAACCAACCTCAGGAGAATTCAACACAGCCAAATCTCGGTGAAAAGGAAGGTGAGCTGCAAGTATCTTTGCCTGGCCCTACTGAACCTCTTCTGCTGCTAGACAGAGCAGATGACAGTCCACGAATTCTATCCATTCTGTTGGAGGAAAATCAGCAAAACGGCACTCAGGCCTATTTCAACTCGCATCAACAGGTGCTGGATAATACCCAGGAAGCTGGATACAATGGTGAAGATGAAATGTTGTGTGGATTGCAGCCATATGTAGGAGACACATCGCCTCATCAGGACAGCAATGAAGGAATGTTACCACAAGAAAGAGGTATTTCTTTACAAAACTAGGAGCATCTTCTCGAGGATTTGCCTGATGGTGGAAAGGTTTCACGTTCACCAGCAAGCACGTATGATTCTGCAGAAAATAGGAAGGAAATAAATGCAATTGGGGGTATGAATGTTGAAGAGGGTGTAACAGGCTTTCACCAGAAAAACCAGGAACAGATTCCTGAGAGAAGAAATGATGGGGGGAAGGAGAACCACCCACCTCATCTCAGCCAAACTACGATGATAAATAGGACTGAGATAACTAGGGGTGTACAAAACAGGGGAGAGGTTGGCACAGTGGGAAAGTGCAGATCGAAGCCTAGATGGTGTACAAATTTAACCCAAATAGTTTCATATGAAAGGAGGAAAAAGGTTACGAACAGAGCAAATTTGGAGGTGGATCTATCTCCATATTTTCCAGTGGCAGATAAAACAATTACCAGAACTATCAGAAATCTGGATGGTGACTGTGAGAGGCGGGTGGACTCCCAATTTGAGGAATACGACCAGGAACAATTGATGGAACAGAGGGGAGTTTTGGAGTGGGATATTCAGAACCAGGAAATAGACCATTGGACTCAGGAGGGACAGGAGGAGTTTGAGGTCAATAAACCCCCGAAGAAGACAACAAGACACAGAATCCTTTATGCTAAAGGAAACTGGGAATCCCGATTGCGAAGGTTAAGGAGGAGGGCCGTAAATACAGGTTGTGTAACAGATGGATAAAATCATTGTATGGAATGTGCGTGGAATAGGCAATAATAGAACGTTGCGGACTGCTAAAAGGATGCTTAAGAAACATGATCCGTGGATTGTGGCATTTTTGGAACCAGTGCTTGGAGATGAAAAACGGGTGCGAACTGGGTTGTCATTGGGTTTTCACTCCTCTTGCTCTAATGTTGATGAGGGTGGAAAGATTTGGCTGTTCTATAAGTCCCAAATTTCTTGTTCGATTGTCTTCAAATCAGATCACTGTCTTTCGATAGTGGCTTCCGTGCTGAATTATGATGCTCAGCTAAATATCACTTTCGTTTATGCTAGGTGTGCTCGGATTCTAAGGAGAGCCCTCTGGTCGGACCTGGCTCTCCTGTCTACCTCGATGCAGGGCCCGTGGGCTGTTTGTGGAGATTTCAATGCCGTAGCGGTTGATTCGAAAAGAAGTAGAAGGGCTGCAGATTCGGTTTCTTCTTTGGAATTTTCTGATGCAATCAACTCCGCAGGTCTTCTTGACACGGGTTTTTCTGGAAATCGATTCACTTGGAGTAATAATCAGTCGGGCAATGCTAGAGTATGGGCGAGGCTTGACCGGGTTCTTCTTAATGCTACCTGGTCCATGTTATTCCCCCAATTTGCTGTTTCCCATTTGCCTCGCATTAATTCAGACCATGCCCCGCTTCTCCTTTCTTTTCCTTGGCCGATGAATGGTGGTCCTAAACCGTTCCGATTTCAATGTATGTGGACCCAACATGCTGATTTTTTGCAAGTAGTCAAGACAGCGGGGAACAAAGTGGAATCGTCTCATCCAGTCTATAATGTGCTATCTAAACTCAAACAGGTAAAACATGATCTGAAAATTTGGAACATTGAGGTTTTTGGTAACATTTTTGAGCAGATTAAGCTGGCGGAGCAATTGGCAGGCAAGCTAGAGGATCAGCTTCAATCGTCATCAGGTTCGAACGATCAGTCAGCTTCCTTGCAGCAACAAATCAATGAAAATACAGCCAGGTTAGCATCCTTGGAGATAATGCAGGAAATCTTTTGGAAACAGAAATCGAGGGTGGACTGGCTGTCGGAGGGAGACAAGAACACGAGGTTTTTTCATGCCTTGGTGATGGAACGGCAAAGGAGAGCTCTTATTAGTTGGGTGGAAATGGGTTCGGGGCAAAGTGTGAAAGGCCAAGCAGAGTTAAAGGCACAAGCGGTGGATCATTTTCAGCAAATTTTTAGTGCCAGTTCTTGCCAGATTGACTAGGATCTACTACAATGTATCCCTCGGTTGAGCAGGCTCATAATGATCAGTTGCTGCAGATCTCGTCGTTACTGGAGGTCCGAACAATAGTTTTTTCCATCCCAAAGGACAGCATGGCAAGGCCAGATGGATTTTCAGCCAGTTTTTTTCAAACCTGCTGGGACGTGGTGGGTCTAGACATTCATAGGGCGATCTCCTTTTTCTTTCAAGGAGGGAATATTCCAAGGTCAGTTTCAGCTGCTATTATCTGCTTAAATCCAAAATCAGTTACGCCTAAACGGTTTTCGGAATACCGCCCTATCAGTCTGTGTACTTGTCTATATAAAATTTTTGCAAAGATTATAGCTTCCAGGCTTAGCCAGATTCTGCCTCTGTTGATATCGTCGGAACAGGGGGCCTTCGTTTAGGGGCGTTCGATAGCGGAAAATATTGCATTATCTCAAGAGCTGTTCAGGGAATTAAACAGACCGGTTCGCGGGGAAAACATTGTTTTGAAATTAGATATGGATAAAGCTTATGATAGGGTAAACTGAGACTTTTTGAAGCAGGTTTTGAATCGGTTTGGTTTCAGCAGATGTTGGATAGAGATGGTAGAAAAATGTTGGGCGAATAGTTGGTTTTCCGTTCTTATAAATGGGGACATGGCAGGTTTTTTCAAATCTTCAAGAGGTCTTAGGCAGGGCGACCCGATTTCTCCAAGCTTGTTTATTCTTTCAACTGAGGCTCTTAGCAGAGGGCTCAAAAGCCTGTTCTATAGTCAGATTTGCCGACCTTTTGCCGTGTCTAGAGGATGCCCTTTGATCTCGCATCTGTTATATGCCAATGATACGTTAATATTCACCAATGGTAGTAAATCCATGCTGATTTAGCTGAAGAAATTCCTCGATTCCTTCCAAGCTTCCTCAGGCCAAAGTATCAATCTCAGGAAAAGCTCCTTCTATTCAAAAAAGCTGTCCGGTTCAAGAATTAGATTAATTGAGGCTATCCTCAGTTTTGGAATTTGTCATCTGCGCTAACTTATCTGGGTGTCCCTTTGGCAGACGGAAGAATCAAAGCAAGTTCATTTAAGCCGTTAGTAGATAGAGTTGTCGGTCGTATTAATGGGTGGAATGGTCATATTTTATCCCAGGCAGAGAGAGTGGTTCTAGTGAAGAACGTCCTAGCAAGTATTCCAGTTCACACTATGGCGGCGGTCCATATTCCGTCTCCAGTGCTGAAATTAATTGAGAGGCATATGGTGAATTTTTTCTGGGGTTGGTCAGAAGGAAAAACGAAGTGTCACTGGAAAAATTGGCAATTGTTAGCAACGCCAAAAACCGAGGGGGGCATTGGTTTTAGAAAACTTAAAGACATTATGAAAGCTTTCGTATTAAAATGGCATGGTCAATCAAATTTGGATAGGAGGATAATGTGTGAAAATGTTATATGATGGCCAAGTATCATCAGGATTTGTCGCTAGGGGTTATAGATCGAATAAGGTGGATGTCTTCTCCTTTCTCGAAGAGAATCAGGGAACTCATTCCTCTGGTGGAATCACAAGTTCAATGGCATATAGGGGCCGGTAACTGTAATTTCTGGCAGACAAATAGGACAGGCCTAGGTCCTCTTGCGTAGTTAGCTAAAGTAGAAGTGCCAGAAGGGTTGCAAGATATCCAGGTGCGTCAAGTAAATGGCCAAAGTGGTCCTCTCCCCTCGTCAGCAGTGTTCCTGACTCTTCCTCAGAATGTAATTGAGCATATATTTCAAGTAGGGTTTTGTAACTCTGAGGGCGCTAACACCCCTTTCTGGCCATTCACGTCTTCTGGTGATTTCTTAGTTAAATCAACATGGTCTTTGAGTAGGGACCAAGGGCCGGGTCGGAGCTGGACTAGATGGGTTTGGCATGCTATTCTGCCACCAAAAATCTCCCTTCTTGTCTAGAAGGTTCTCCAAAACGCGGTCCCGGTTGACAGTGCGGTGCAATCCAGAGGTGTACAGCTTGCATCCAGGTGTGTTTGTTGTTCCAGTCAGCCCCACAACATTGAGACTCCGTTTCATCTGTTTGTCAATAGCTGCGTCGCACAGACTGTGTGGCAAACAATGGGCAGATGGTTAGGAATTAACGTAATGGCAGCATTAACAATTGAAGCCCGGCTCAGTCAGTGGTGGGTGGCGGTCTCTTCTAAGCGAAACAAATCGGTATGTCATATGCTCATTCCTTGCATTGCAATTTGGGAGATCTGGAAAGCATGAAAATGTGCTGTTTATGATGGGGTCCAGATTTCCTCGGATCGTGTTCTGGCCAAAATTAAGTGGTGGGACGCTCTTCTTTCCAGCCCTCACATTAATGGTGGCACGCCTGGACCAAGGCGGACTGATATTTCTAGGAAAAATGTTGTCTTGCCTCCAGCTTCACGAGCAATCGGTCATGCAGTCCTGATTAGATGGGAGCGGTCAACACCTGGTTGGGTGAAAATCAATGTAGATGGCTTGTCTAGAGGCAATTCGGGCAGCATAGGTGGTGGTGGAATATGCAAAGGGGAGGCAGGCAACTTTCTTTTCGGTTTTTATGCAGGGTATGGGATCGGCACCAACACGGTTGCAGAATTACGTGTAGTGCATGATGGTCTTACTTTCGGAATCCACAGGGGTTACAGCCAAATTACTATAGAATCTGATTTAAACCTGGAGGTTGATTTGCTTAATGGTGAAGCAACACCGGGTTGGAAATGGAAGATGTGGTTACATAGGATTCAACAGTTAGTAGCGAAGAATCCAAATCAGATTTGTGCATGTTATGCGGGAAGGGAACAAGCCAGCAGATTTCATGGCCAGGTTGGGGAGTACTTCTCAATCTTATGCTTCGTTCGATCGTCAGGTGGAGCTTCCTCAACAGGTGAGAGGCTCTATCTTTCTGGATAAGGTTGGATTGGGTTCTATTAGGATAAAATGATTCCCTTGCAGATAGCTTTTTGTAATTAATACGTGCTTATCATAAATGGCCCCCTGTTTTATGTATAGGGGTTCCTCAGATGTAAAGGTGAAGATTTCTTGAAATGGAAACAATCTTTGGAAAAAAAAAAGGTATGGCCTGATTTTTTGTGTCAAGTGCCTTCATGGTGGGGCCTAACATTTTTAATGGTACAGATTCCCATAAAGACGTGGCTTCATGACAAGAAGTGCCCCATCACCTGCACTAGTCATACCGTTCATCTAGAGTTTCCATGGTAGATGGCCCATGTGGAAAATTTTAAATCCTCACCTTCATATGAGCGTGATGATCCCCAACCAATGAAATCATTTTCATATTCAGCTTACACCATGAGAGCTTCTAGATGAACGGTCGGATCTTCATGTGCTGAGGGAGAAGGATGAGCGGCTGGGGAGAGAGGAGATATGAGAGCAATGGGCATGCACCTGGCTACTACCACATGGCTCACAAATACATCAATCCAAACCGTCCAAACAGTGGTACCCGCTGACGAAGGGCACATCCCTAAAGCAGATTGATTAGACCATCCTGACCTTTTATCAAGGCACACTTGTACGTTCATTTCAAACTTGACTATTTTTCATCTCAACCATCCACTAGTGTTCATCAATCAATTAGCCAGTCAGAATCAACTGTCCAATGTGACTTTTTGGGTGTCCCATATGAATTAAGCAGGCCTATGACCTCTGACCTACATTTATGCCTCGTAAACAATAGTTGTGTGCATGTATATGAATCATCACAATGTAAAATTTAGGTTTACTTCATGATTTATTTGGTAGTAGTAAAAGTTTAGTTTAACAAACACATAATCTACAATATTTACCTTTTATTTACATAAAATTAATTTATTTTATTTGTAAAAAATATAGACTACCTTTTCTCCATAATAATACATGATAGGTAGTTCACTGGGTGGACAGTAACTTATGGTCCAATTGATTGGAGTTGAAACCTTCTCAAATAGAAAAATTAAAACTTTCGTATATATATTAATCAATACCAAATTCAATGGCAAATTTGAAATTCCAAACACATCATATGGTATTTCAAAAGAAGAATAATTAAATAGAATTTTAAAAATAAAAGTAGCTATAATTTTTGCAGATATGAAAAATTATGAGGTCAGGTGGGAGTGAACCAGCAAAATTATTATAGCTTATATCCCTGAAAATAAATAAATAATTATATTTTATTATTTATCAATAATTAAACATTGTTGTAATGATTTGGCCCACCTAATGAGTGGATGGGGCTGATTTTTGTACAAGGCTATTTTCAGGGTGGAGCCAACCTATTGGAAGGATTGGATGTTACATGAACATGATAGGTTGAAAGTAGCTCAGTGGACAATGAATTATGGTCCAATTGATTGGACTTGAAACCTTCTTAGAGAAAATAAATGAATAAATAAATAAATAAAACTATAACATATTGATCACCACCAAATTTCAGGACAACTTTGAAATTCCAAACACTTCAAATGGCATTCTTAAGAAGAATAATTAAATAGAATAAAGAAAGAAAAACAGAACTTACAGTAGTCGCAGACTCGCCAACTTCCCCAGTTCAAGTGGGAGTGAATTATTGAAGTTATTGTAGCTTATATTCCTGAAAATAAATGACTAATTATATTTAGTTATTTATCAATAGCTCACTATTGTTATTATGGTCTGTCCTACCTAATAAGTGTGTGGACCGATTTTTGTACAGGTCTATCCTTATGGTGGAGCCAACCTATTAGAAGTTTGGATGTCATGCAAAATATGGGTTGCAAGTATTTCATTGGGTGGATAGTAACTTATGGTCCAAGTGCCTGAACTTAAAACCTTCTCTAAAAGAAAAATATAAAATATAAAACCAGCACATATTAATTACTGCCAAATTCGAAATTCCAGACGCAACCTATGACATTTTTTTAACAAGTTAAGTTATTGAAAAAATAATAATAAATAAATAAATAATAAAGCCTATGGCATTTTTGAAGAAGAATAACTAATTAGATTTGAAAAAAAAAAAAAAAAAAACCTTACAGTTGTTGCAGACTTTCTAAATTTCCCAGTTGAGGTGGGAGCGAACCAATGAAATTATTGAAGCTTATATCCCTGAAAAGAAATAAATAATTATACTTTGTTATTCATCAATAGTTAAACATTACTATAATGGTATAGCCCACCTAATAAGAGATTGGGGCTGATTCTTGTACAAGGGTATCCTCATGGCGAAGAACACCTATTAGAAGGGTTGGTATCATCACAAATATGATAGGTTGGCAATAATTCAAGGGATGGATAATAACTTATGGTCCAACAAGTTTTGCACTTAAAACCTTCTAAAATAGATAAATAAATAAAACTATCCTATGTTAACCACTACCAAATTGGGTGGCAAATTCATAATTCCAAACTCATCATATGGTATTTCTGAAGAAGAATACTTTAATAAATTTTAAAAAATAAAAATAAGCAGAACTTACAGTTGTTGCAGGCTTGACAACTTCCCCAACTCTGGTGGGAGCCAATTAGCAAAGTTATTGTGGCTTATATCCCTGAAAATAAATAAATAAATATATTTTGTTATTTATTAATGAATAAACATTGTTGTTAGTCTGACCCCACCTAATGAGTGGATGAGACTGAATTTTATACAAGACTATCCTCATGGTGGAGCCAACCTGTTGGAAGGTTGGATGTTGCACAAACATGATCAGTTGGAAGTAATTCACTAGGTGTATAATGACTAATGGTTCAACTGGTTGGACTAGAAACCTTTTCAATGATAATAATAATAATAATTACCACATATTAATCACTGCCAAATATGGTGGCAAATTCGAAATTCCAAATACATCATATGGCACTTCTAAAGAAAAAATACTTATATAGAATTGAAAAAGATGAAGAAGAAAAAAAAAAGAACTTACAATTGTTGCAGCCTCGCCAATTTCCCTAGCTCGGGCGGGAGCCAATTAGCGAAGTGATTGTAGCTTATAACCCTGGAAATAAATAATTAATTATATTGTGTTATTTACCAATGGAAAAGCATTAATGTTATGGTCTAGCCCACCTACTGAGAGGATGGGATTGATTTTTTTTAGGCCATCCTCATCATGAAGCCAAGCTATTGGATAGGTTGGATGTCCATGAACATGATAGGTTGGAAGTCAGTCACTGAGTGGACAGTAACTTATGGTCCAACTGGTTAGACTTTAAACCATTTCAAAAGGAAAAATAACTAAAATATTACCTATTAATCACTACCAAATCTAGTGGGGCGGCATTCAAAATTCCAACACATCACATGGCATTTCTAAAAAAAAGATGCTTAAATTAAAAAATATATATGCATATAGAACTTACAATTGCTGCAGACTTGACAAATTCCCCAACTGAGGTGGGAGCCAACCAGAGTAGTTATTGTGGCTTATATCCCTGAAAATAAATAAATAATTATATATATTTTGTTATTTATCAATCGCTAAATAATATTATTGTTATGGTCTGGCCCACCTAATGAGTGGATGGGCTGATTTTTGTATAAGGCTATCCACATAGAGGAGCCACTTATTGGAGGGGTTGGATGTCAAACAAGATTAAGATACGTTGGAAGTAATTCAATGAGTGGACAGTAACTTATGGTCCACTTAGCCGAAATTGAAACCTTCTCAAGAAGAAAAGCAAAAAAAAAAAAAAAAACCTACCACATATTAATCCTACCAAAATGGATGGAAAATTCGAAATTCCAAACACATCATATGCTGTTTATGAGGAAGAATAGCTAAATTAAATTAATACAAAAAAATTCAGAACTTACAGTTGTTGCAGACTTAACAAATTCCCCAGCTCAGGTGGGAGCTCTGCAGCGTAGCTATTGTGGCTTATGTTCCTGAAAATAATCAATTAATTACATTTTATTATTTATTAATGGTTAAACATTGTTGTAATGGTTCCATCCACCTAATTAGTGGGTAGCCTTTTGTAGAATACTATCCTTATGGAGGAGCCAACCTATTCCAAGGGTTGGATGTGGCATGAACACGATAGATTGGAAGTAATTTATTGGACGGATGGTAGCCGACTTAAATTGTTCTTGAAAAGAGAAAGGAAAAAAAAGAAAAAGAAAAAGAACTGTTGCATTTTAATCACTAACAAATTCAATGGAAAATTTGAAATTCTGAACACATTTTATGGCATTTCTTAAGAAGAATAGTTAAATGGTAAAATAAAATAAAACTTACAGTTGCTGTAGACTTGGCAGATTACCCAACTGGACTGTACCAAAGAAGTTATTTGAGCTTACATCCCTGAAAATAAACAATTATTGATTTATTTTTTTTTGTTATTTATCAATTACTAAATATTATTAATATAATCTGGGGAACTGTCGCATATTAATCACTATTAAATTAAGTGGTAAATTTGAAATTCTAAACACCTCGTTGCCATTTCTGTAGAAGGATAATTAAATAGAATCAAAATAGAATTTTTTATTTTTTTTAAAAAAAAAGAGCTTACAGTTGTTGCAGACTTGCCAGAAGCCTCAGCTCAGATGGAAGCAAACCAGAGAAGTTATTCGATCTTATAACCCTGAAAATAAATAAGTAGATATTTTATCTAAACAATACCCCTATTTTTGCCGTAAATTATTAAAATAACCTTCAGCATTTCAGTATCATTTGAGAACTGAACATGCAGCTGGAGGCACGCTAACTTGTGGTACAGCCAAACCTTTTCAAGCAGCATGCCCCTTGTGTAGAACATCCATACCAGTCCAATGTTAGGTCCTATGATGAAGATTATCTAGATCAAAAAAAAAAAAAAATCAGGAATGCAGTTTGGCTGGTGACTCCAACACCGGCTAGCAGGTGTCAAAACTCTGTGGGCCACACCATGATGTGAGTGTTTTATCCATGCCATCCATCCATTTTCCAGCTCAGTTTCAAAAATGAGACATATCCAAAGCACAAGTGAACCCCTGTGAACCCCACCACAGGAAATAGTGGAGATTAAACGCTTACAGCTGAAAACATCTTAGGGGCCACAGAAGTTCTGGATCAAGTTGATATTTGGTTTTTTTCAATCATTCAGGTCCATGTGACTCTCTAAGCGGGTTGGATGACAAATAAACATCATTGTGGGCCGTAAAAAGGTTTTAACTAAAAACATTTTTCTTACTATTTTCTGAAGCGTGGTTCACTTGAAATTTAGATATGCTAACAGGTAAAATTAATGGACTGTATGAATAAAACACATACATCACAATAGGTCCACATACACCCCACTGTTATCCACACCCTACTTGGAATTGATACAAAGACCTGGATGTTGAAACGAGGTTATCTTTACTTAGTCTCCCACTTGAACTAAGGATCGACGGTTATCCATCATTCCAACAGTGCGGCCAATGGGTTGAGAGGTGATTTTTGTGCCAAGAGTCATCATGGTAGGGCCTACTATTTTGAGTAGTACAGATTCCCTGCAGAAGTGGATTGGTGGGAAAAATATGGCTTCACAATAATATGTGGCCCACCAATTAAATGATTGAGACCATTTATCTAGAAGTTTCCACTGTAAATGGCCCATCTGGAAAATTTTCAGTCCTCGCCTTTATATAAACGGTGATGATACCCAACCAATGAAAATTTTTTCATATTGAGCTTGTACCACGGGAGCTTTTAGATGAATGATCCAGATGTGTCAAGGGAGTAGGGACGAACCTTTGAGTTCTTACGCATGAGTTTCAACATGAGGTCATGGGTTCGAGTACCCATTACACTGAAATTCTACCTGTGGCTTGGCCAATCCAAGACTTTAACTTGTGCCCTATTAAAATTCTATCAAGTAGGTGTTGGTATAACACAATCTCGAAATAGAACCTAATACATCGTGTCCGAGCCAAATTCAACGTGGGTAGGTCACTGGTCAGTTTGAATCCACACGACTTTCAGCCCTAAATGTGAGTGCACGTGTAAATAATAATAATGCATCAGAAGAGAACGAGAGCAATGGGCGCCCAGCTACTCTACCAGATGGCCCACGGTTACCTCAATCCAAACAGTCCAAACGGTGGGACCTTTAGGTGAAGGCAAATCCCTGAAGCAGATTGATTAGATCATCGTGTCCTTTGATCAATGCACACTTGTAGTTGTATGTTAATTTCAAACGGTTGACTACTTTTCATCTCAACCATCCACTAAGTGTTCATCAATCAATCAACAAGTCAGAAGCATCCATCCAATGTGGATTTTGGTGGCCCTAAAGCAGGCCCAAGATTTGGGACGTACATTATAGCACGTGCACAAGGTTTTAAGTGTGCAAATGAATCATTCACACACTGCCTGAGGACAGAGAGAGCCTTTTGCACTGTTTTGGTGGGCTCCAAAACATAGGCATCGATCGCTCCATAAGTTCCTATCACTGATGCTGGTCTGATATACGGCACAGATTACACAGACCGCAATTTATGGATGTCATGTGGACTACTATACCTATATTTGAGTATGGATAAGGATTGCATCCAGCCCAGACAATAATCCGTCCGGACAGGGGGCTTCGTGGGACCCACCGTGATGTATGAGATTTATCCACGCCGTCCATTCGTTTTTCCAGATCATTTTATTATGTGGGCCTAAAAATGAAGCACATCCAAAGTTTAAGTGGGGTACACCACAGGAAGCAGTGGTGATATGACAACCACCGTTGAAACCTTCTGGGGCTGTGATTTTTATATGCCATCCAACCTGTTCATAAGGTCATATGTACATGGATGGAGTTAAAACACAAATATCAGCTTATCCAAAACTTCTGCTGCTCCGAAGAAGTTTTTAATGGTGGCCGTTCAATCCCACTGTATGGTCCACTTGAGCCTTGGATCAGCCCCATTTTTTGGATTCATATTCTAAAATGACCTGTTAAAATCAATGGACGGTGTGGATAAAACCAATACATCATGGTGGCCCCACACCCTGCCTGAACGGATTCCGCAATCCGCTTCCGAAAATCTCTACTCCCCACTTTCTAAGGCAGATGTGAGTGGGCTCGAGAAATTATCATGGTGGTCGGACGAATCCTAACCATTGTCGTATAAGAGTTCTATGCAGTTCTCTTTTTAAGGTACACATGACGAACATGTAGTGATCGGGACCATTGATCCCGTGGGCTACCGTGCAGATTGGCTATAAGCCAAAACTCGGAGGGATTGGACAAGGGTTCAACGTGACTGCTAACCATTCCTTTTGCAGGCCACTTATCAACGGCTACGAGAGTCCATTCCCCTCTAATTTTGGGGTTCGGCCCATCTACTGGATGGCCCAATATAACAACGGTTCCGATCAGAACATCTTTGCAACATCCTATCATGTTCCAAATTCGAAGGCTAAAATCAGATGGTGATCGCCCTAAACCACGCCACGTGGACCGTTAATAAATGACAAAAACAACAACAGCGGATATTTCGCTGTGGGAGAAATTTCGAGACTTACAAGGAGCGAATGGACGTCAAACTGCCGATAAATGCTGGCAAGGGACCCGTTATGAAATTTTGTGACAAATCCCTGCAATATAGAGAAAACATTTGATGATGTGTGACACGTGTATTAAATCAAAGCCGCCCATCAGGTGGGGCCCGCTGTAAATTCTTGATAGGCCACACAGGTACATTGAATGTTTGGTATTGGTCAATTTCCCTGGCCATCCTATTTGTGGCCCACCCCATGAGCGGATCCATTGGATTTCTGGGCCAGGTAATAAAGTGGGCATCGATTGAGTGACCTTAGGACTCAAGGGGGGTATGGTTAATTACTTTAGCCTGGGTTTGTATGTGATGGACTGTGCCCGACGTAGGGCCGTCAATGGGAGGTCCAGACCGTCAGGTCTCTCCCATTTAGTTCAAAATTCCGGCGGAAGCCAACCCAAAGGCGGGGCAGTTGAGAGTAGAGCCCCGAATCCAGTCAGGTCATTCAATTTTGAAATAGATTTGACCTGAACTCGACCTGACTCGGTACTGAGTCCAGTATGCCTAACTTGATCCACGTCCGGTTTTGGCTTGGAATAATCTGGACTGAGTCCAACATGGTCACAGATACTGAGTTAAATTGAGTTAGGTCGAGTCAGCACCGAGTCAAGTCGGATGTAGCGGGTAGCTGAAATCACAACTCAGAACCTAGTGCACCTGCCGGAATTGCAACCTCTCCGTTTCAGATTGAGTCGAGTCATTACTGAGTTAGATTTCTGGTCAAGTTGAGACGAGTTGTTCATTGACCAGAACTCAACTTAATATGAGTAATTTGAATTGGACAAAGCCTACTCAGTTTGGATTAACTCATCCACACAGTTCGGATTTTGTTGAGTCTTGAATGAGTTGGACAAGTTGAGCTTGATGAGTTGAATCATCCCGTGCCCAGCTCTAATTGAGAGCCATACCCCAACTCCAACAGATATTAAAAATAATGAGGTCAACCACTACTCGGCCCAATTACTAATCAGACCCAATCGTTTAAAGATGTTCCCAAGTCCTGACCCGATTTGCACTCTGGCCCATGGATAGATGAATGAGATGAGTTAAGTGTGACTCATCTGAGTTGATTTGGACTCGGTCTGACAGGATCCAATTTAACACAATGAGTCAGCCTAGAGTGAGGTGAGTGACGTAAGTCAGACCGATTCACCTATGACTCAGGTGAGTCGCGACTCGACTCGAGACCAGACTAGCAGGCATTATGGTCCACCCAAATACTTATTTCATACCCTGCTCGAGCGTGACCATCCATACCCAAGCACCTGGAATGGGGAGCCGCTTCGGTGGATCCATGACTGTGAGGCCCACCCTGATGCATGTGACTTACATCCACATCCTCCATCCGTTTTGAAAGCTCATTTTATGGCGCGTGATTCCAAAAACTAAGTACATCCAAGTCTCATTTGGACCACAACACAGGAATCAGTGGTGATGGAAAACGAACCATCAAAAATTTCTCTGGGACGACCGGAATGTCTATTTGTCATCCAACCTGTTCATAAGGTAAAGAAATATCTAGATGAAGGGAACACACGGATATCATCTTGATCCAAGAATTTTGTGGCCTACAAGAAGTTTGTAACGGTCAATCATCACTGTTTCCTGTGGTGTGATCCGCCTGAGATTTGGATCTGTTTAATTTTTGGGATCACATGCTAAAATAAAATGTCCAAAAGGATAGACGTTGTGGATGTAAGATGCACACGTCACGCTGGGTCCCACAGTCAGGTATCCACCGAAGCTGCACCTCCTAGAACGTGTATACGTGGCATGAATTAACACAATGTAAACCGCCCAAAACACGAGACCCACTGTAGATAATTTCTCTCCCAAAGTTCGATTGGTTGGGTGATCACAACCTTTGATTAATGTATATCCATCCTTGGAATCCAGACCATTGAATGGCGTTCATTTCTACTCTACATCAAATATCCACCAAGCGGCCACTTAAGATGTTAAATAAGTGTAGTTTTTTATCCGCATTTCATTTAAACTGGGTCCCAACATTTGGACGGTTAATAATAGTTACTTATGCTCCACTTTTACAATTTCTTAGTGCCTGAGTATCAGCTACAGCACTCAGCCAGAGTACCAATGCGTTTCTCGTACCAGTACCCAGCAACAACAACAACAGCCAAACGAAAGAAAGAAAGAGGAGAATCCATACAGATCCGTAAGGAATGTCAGGTTTTGGAGCTCTTCCGGAATTACCCCTCCCACCTGCAAACCTTGCAATTTGCTGAAAAACAAAATAAAATATAAGTAGGGTCCGAAGGAGTCCCCAAATCAGTAGTCCACTACACCTTCACGTACACGTAGTATTTAGCCTCAATGATCCAAGCCATTCATTTGGTGGTTCCCACCATGGATGATCCATTACACAAAGACCAAAATCGAATAGGCAATCATAAACATCCAAGGCCCACCAGATGGTCCACTTGATAAATAATATTTTCACACCAAGTTAGCATATCTGAGTATATACGTACATTTGGGTTATGTGGCAGGTGGATCCACCGTTGGATGAGCAATTACATTTGATCCCAGGGTTGCTGATATTTGATGAATCAACGGCGATCCCGCTACATGGCTCTCCGCTTATGTTCCATTCATCAGAAGCAGAAAGATTCCATTGTTGGAAAATGGCATTAAAAGCTCTCACTGGCCATACACATTTATAAAATAAAAAAAATAAATAAAAAGGTTATGATAAGTCCATGGGGACCATCGCTAATCAAAAGGCTGTTGGGAGACATAAAAAAATTGGGAAAGGAGTTGGAAACTACCATATATTCGAACTGTGTGGGGCCCACCCGTGATGTGAATGTGGAATCGAAACTGTGAATCTGGTTTACCTCCTCGTGTACACCATATATTCCAAGAATCATCCCCAACAAAAGCTCTGGTGGGACACGCTAGGGTGGGAAATTTACGGTCACCCTTAAAACCGATATATTCACTCGTGACCAATCTAAATTGTGGAATAGGTTGGTATACGATTTCTCCCTTCGTCCTTACTGGGGCTCACATGATGAACGGGTTGGATGACATAAACAACATGATCTATACCACATCTCATTTGGTGAGTGGCCCACTTCCATCGTCCGTATATATAATGGACCGGTTGATGGAACTCAACACATTATAATGGATTTTAGGTTTATATATCTGTTTTAGCAATAATCTAGCCATATTAGATGCAGCTAATCAGATGATGCCATATGATAACAAGATCTTAATGCGGTACAAATGAAAGATCTTTTTAGATATTCCAATGACCGAATTCGATCATAATCTAAAAATTTACAAGTATTCTGAAAAGAACAAGTCTAACAAATTACTGTTATAATACACGTGTAAGAATCCACTACTCCCCCATAGTGACCTTATAAATAATAATGAGTATTAGTCAAATTACTAAAGTGGTTAATGACGAATTCCGCCAATGTCGTAAGTTCTTATGGCCGAAACTACTTAAGGAGATACGATACAGTACTTAATATGGAATACCAAATTGACCTATTGTATAAGACATGCAATCAATCTTAGAATGAGTATCTTGTAGCTGCGAAAACTAAAGAATTACTTGAACAAAACTCCTTAAATTATCGAAGCATCAACAGTGAGATGGGCTGACCTTGAAAGACCAACACCAAACTAAACTGCTCAAGGGTAAAACTCATTAAGAAGATTTGCTTGCCGAGCTGATCAAATTGACCCAGGCCTAAGAAGTGGGATAATTGGATAGAATTCTGCCTTGTAAAGCTAAATGAAAGATTTAGCAAAATCCTATCCAAAGATCACGCCAATCGGTGTGAGCTTATTGATACTTTTGAAAGTAGATCCACATTCAAATATAGACCCCTTCAGTGTATGTAGCAGATCCTACAAGGATACACAAGGCCAGCGTATCCCACTAGGATACACTAACTCAGAAGCCGCCTAAGCATCCTATAAATACACCCACAACCATTGAAGAGGTAAGCACAAAAATCTTAACTCAAGTCTCATTTCCATTATTTAATCAGCCTGACTTAGGCATTGGAGGGTCTCTGGCCATAATTGGTGCCCTCATTGTCCTTTGCATGCTACTGTTGTAGGTACTTGTACATCTACAAGTGTAGTTCCTGCCCATCCAAATTCGAGCAACAACATTTTGGCATCATCTATGAGAATGACAGAAAAGCCATTAAAGTTCCCCAACTTCAACGGGGCTCTGTGTTCTTCCCCTATCTTACCACAATGGCCAATAAGAAGAGAAGAGCACTGGCCGTAACCAAGCCTATGTAAGAGGAACGACTTGAGAATTCCCAGGCTTCACAGTCGGTTCCCTGGTCTCAGCCACTATCACCAATAAACGTGCAAAGACCTTGAAACTAAGGAAGTTGGCTCGTCTCTCTTGAAAATCAGGTAAGGGCTGTGATCAGCAATATCAATTGCATCATGAGGTTGCTGGAAAGACAACATACAATTCCTTTTGATTGGCACGCGGAGTTGGAAGCAACAATCGAACAATCCCACCCAATGACTTTGCGCCTTAAGCCACATGCCATGAAAGCCCAACTAGGAGAAAGTGTGCATGTCGCACAACTTTGGGAACCACTAAGCTCGTCGATTCAAACTTGCGACATACACTAGAGAAATTTTAAAAGAAGGCAAGTTTGGGGAAAGGCCCTAGAGGTCATGGCATAAAATGAGATTCCTTCAGGGAGGGGGGAGAGAGATGAAAGAAATCTGAGATAAGCTTGAGGATATTCAACAGGCCTTCTGAGCTAAGGCCCCGGCCTCTATTGACGCCCTATTCAAGTAGACCGAATCGTTATTTTCGGATGCAATCATGCAAGCCTAATTACCATCAAGTTTCCAGATGCCCCAGATAATTCATTATTCAAGTTCGGGGGATCTGGGCATTTAAAATTCTTCAAAGCATGGATGGAGCTTCATGGTGCTTCCAAACCCGTGATGTGTAAGGCATTCTTCCTAATGCTAGTTAGAACTACCAGGAAGTGGTACAAGCACTTAAAACTAAAATCAATTGGCTCGTTTGCGCAACTCAACATGGTGTTTGCTACCCAATTCATTGGGGGAAAGGACATAAGGAAACACATGACCCACCTCCTCATGGTAACACAAAAAGAGGATGAACTCTTGAAATATTATATTGTAAGGTTCAATGATGAGGCTGTCCAGGTGGACAACTACTCTAATGAGGCCATCGTCACGCCAATGATGGCCAGTCTCAAATGAGGAAGTTCATTTTCTCAATTGGGAAGAACACCTGATAACTCTTGTTGACCTCCCCAACCAAGTTAAAATAATATTCTAATGTAGAAGAATTATTCAACGCATGCAAAGCTACTCAAGGAGAAAACAACCCGACAAAAAGAAAGGAAGGGAATGAGGCACCCAACATGATCTCTAAGAGGAGGAAGGATGAAGATCAGAGTAGTATCCCCCGATCCAGCCGGCCCCCGGAAAGCCGGTTCTGCAAATATACTCATTTGCATACCACACCTAAACCAGTACTGATGGAGCTGATGGATAAGAGGAAATGCTGTCACTTTCACCAGGATCACAGTCATAACACAGCAAAATGTTTCGACCTCAAGGAAGAGATCGAATCTCTTATTCGAAAAGGACATATGCACCAATTCATCGACGGAGGTAGAGAACACCAACCAACCAGATAGTAAGAGTGACATGAGGAGGAAGGATAAAGATCAGAGCAATATCCCTCGATCCAGCCGACCCCTGGAAAGACGATTCTGCAGATATACTCATTTGAATACCAAACCTGAATAAAAAAATACTCACTGAGGTGTTGAGGGTCAAATATTGCATATCAGACCCCAGTTACTGCCTGAATTTATGAACATGATACCTATTTTAATCATGTTTATGTTGCAAGTGGATTTATAAGTGTAGACTGAAAAAGATGTTAAATGCATGGAATTGATACTCCAGAATCAGCAAGGCAAGGGATGGACTCTAAGGGGACTGAAATCGACAAATTTACACGCTAGATACCTGAGAAAATCAAGTCAATCACATTAAAGAGGCCTGAAAATCATCTAGAATGTAAAATAACAAGGTTCCCACCATTCATTTAGCTCGAAACTTTGGATCTGGCCTGGGGACCATAAATTAACCGTACACGTCGAAATTCAGCCATTGGATACCTGTGGAAGTGGTCCAAAGGTCAGATCAATCCATGAATTAACGATTTGGGGCCCACCTAAGATCTGGATATGCTTCAAGTGCGGTTTCAACCCATTATATAAGGTGAAGGAATAGATGAATGGAGAGGATTTCTTAGAAAACATCACCATAGGCCTCACTAGCAGTCGCGAGTGCAAGTACACAAGTGCATATGCAACACACCGAATCTGACCCTTCTTGCAAAGAAAGGAATTTGAAATTCCTTTGCCACCATCAACGGACGAGCATCCGCTGAGATGCTCTCCAGGTCATCATCATCATCGGACTGGATGATCGAGACTGTCCATTGTTCCCAGGAGGCCCTACCGACCCTAGACGGGGAGACGTCTTTGTGCTAGGCACACGTACACACATTGTCAACCGTCTAACGCAGGACAGACAGTGGACCAAAAAGATATCATGATCCACATCAAAAGAAGGTAAAAAGTACACATTTATGACCGAAATTCTGAGAGGAATTCGATGGACGCGTGGATTTCTCAAACATCGGCTGAAGTGGGCCCCACAGAAGTCTCCGCAAACAACCATACACAATAACGTGCGCAGGCTTTGTTCTACGAACGACCGAGAAAACTGGAAGTTCCGGCATGATTAGCGACCAAATCAGGGACCAAGAAGCTGATTCGAACCGTCCATATGGCAGCAAAGCAGACCATGACCCTAGCCAAGAAGGAAGAATGGTGGTGATGATGAGTCGTCCTAAGATCGATCTGACGCAGGTCGGTTTCCATGTTACTGCCGCACAAAAATAGAGAGTGCATAAGAATGTTTCCAGATTTATCTCGGTGTAAGAAAGGTCGGTTCCTTGTAGCCGACCTAGCCACCTTCCTATTCATTATAAAACGCCACCATTTGACATGAGACGGGAAAGGGGAATTCAGTTGCTTGGAGATCCAACGGCTGGGACATCAGGAGAGCAAGAAAGAGAGTTTTGTTTGAGTTTTTTTTTTTTATATTTGTTTAATTATTTTTTAATGATTATTTTTAAGAGATCTAGTCCTATCATGTTGGGTAAACCTCTTAGCTAGGGCTAAGAGGTGAAGCTTGTGGCGTGATGAGTGATCCTTATGGATTTAATCCATGTTGAGCTTGATATTAATGTTAGTTTGATTTAAAAGAAATGCCTTTACATTTTACTGGTTTGTTGTGACTTACATTACAATAGATCTGCGATGGTTTAGAATATCTCCTTTCCCTTATTTTGATGATTATGATATCAGGAAGCCCTGTTGTTCACCATCGTCTCTTGGGCATGGTCAGATGACGGTACCCTTTCTAACTTTCATACATCTTATGATTGGTTGTTAATTAGTTTAATTTTATTGTTTGCTTCGTCTCCTGAGCATGGTTTGGTGATGGAATCCATTCTAATTCATATACCTTTCATCTATTGAAAACTATATCAAAGAAAGTTCAGTTCGATTTTCATGGTTACACCCTTCAACTGGATGAAGATGAGACTCTAAGTCCAGTTGAGTTCTTGAATCAAGCATAAGATCTCCCTGATATCTATAAGTAGATCCTTTGAATCCCTAGTTTTCTTCCTTTGAATTCTCTAAGTTTTAGATAAATATTTCATCATTATTCCATCAATTACATTCAATTTAGATTTCATCTTAGTCTAGTATCATTTATATTTAGTTTCAGATTACGTACAGGTTCCAGTCCTTTGGGATTTGACCTCGGTCTTACCGAGTTTATTACTATATCACAACCCTATACTTGGTGTGTGAACAGGAGGTCAGGGACAAAAATTTCTTAGGTGGCCAAACAAGATGAGATTTGACTTTGAAAATAGGGATAAGAAGAAATATTGTCAATTTCACCAGGATCACAATCATAACACGGCCAAATGTTTCAACCTCAAGGAGGAGATCAAATCTCTTATTCGAAAGGGACAAATGCACCAATTCATCGATGGAGGCAGAGAACACTGACCAATCAAATAGCAAGAGTGATATGATGAGTAGGTTGACAACAAAACAATAGGAAAAATACACACCATCTTTGGAAGACCCGCCGGGGGTGGAGACTCAAACCGGACACGCCGAGTTCGTGCGTGAAGTGTGAACATCATTAAAAGAGAGCATCAGGTTTACCTCACTAGGCGACTTGACAAGGAACCTATGATGGATTCATGTAGCGTCACCTTCAACGAAGAAGACACATGCGGGATTCAACATCCACATGATGACATCCTAGTGGTCGTTATGATTGTCGCCAACTACAAGGTGCACCGAATATTGGTTGACGCTGGAAGCTCGACGAATATCTTATTCCCAATCATATTTGATAAAATGAGAGTTAGGAGATCAAGATTATGACGTGTGCGAACCTCTCTTCTCGGCTTTGCAAGAGAAAAGGTGACCTCAAAAAGAAGTGTTCTCTTGCTAGTAACACTCGACGATGGTACTAACCAAGTAACCACCAAGGTCAACTTTCTTGTAGTAGACTGCCCCCTTTGTGTATAATGTGATCCTGGGCAAGTCATCCTTAAACGAAATACGATTTCTGGTCTCCACCTACCACCTCGCCATAAAGTTCCCAACCTAGCATAGAGCCGGCCGGGTCTGGGAATACCAACACGAAGCCCGACAATGTTATTCGCCAACCCTCTAAGGAGAGGCACAATGACAACAAACATTGAAAATTACCTCTCTACACTCATAAGAAGAAAGTGTAGAAAGAGGGTCACCAAAAGAAGACCTCATTGCAATACAACTCTCTGAAGCTGACCCGTCCCTTATTGCTCAGGTCAGATCGTTACTCGAATCACAACTTTAAGTAGAAACAGATGATCTACTGAAATAACATGCCGACATATTTGCCTGGTTACATTAGGATATGCCTGGTATAGATCCAAGAGTTATTGTCCATCGAATGAATATGGACCATGATCACAAGGCCGTAAGACACAAAAGGTGAACATTCAATCCCGAAAGGTATGCGACAATCAATGAAGAGGTCAACAATCTCCTTGAACTCGGATTCATCGAGGAGATGCATTACCTCGATTAGTTAAGCTAATGTCGTGTTAATAAAGAAATCCAATGGGAAATGACGAGTTTTCATATATTATACCGGCTTAAATAAGGCTTGCCCAAAAGACAAATTTTCCCTCCAAAAGATCTACCAATTAGTAGACGGCACTGCCGGGTGTGCACTCATCAGCTTCATGGATGTATTTTCAGGGTACAATCAAATCACCATGCATGAACATGACAAGCAAGACAACCTTCATTACCAACACAGGTCTATATTGCTACAAAGTAATGCCGTTCAAGCTGAAGAATGCTGGAGAAATGTACCAACACTTGGTGAACAAAATGTTCGGCAAACTAATCAGGAATACAATGGAAGTATACGTGGATGACATGCTCATCAAAAACTCAAGAACAAAGGACCGCATGAAAGACCTGAAGGAGATGTGATGGGGACATCACATGCACATGCGCACACACACCGCCCCCCTTATGCACTTATGCACGGAGGATGGCCCCACCGTCGATCTGGCTCGATGATGATGTCTAGGAAGGGCCTCCTACTTAGAAGATGGAGTTTTGATTTAAAAAGTGGGCCCAATAGTCAAGAAAAGCCCCTTCATCAGATCCCATGATTGTAGTCCACTAGTTGGATTAAGTTCATACTTTAGGTTTTGCTTATTTACGTTATTTATAACATCATGAACGCTTTAGATTTTTTAATTAATTTTTATTTTAGTTTGACGAGAGTTTTGGGGTATGGATTTTTCTTACAAATAGGCACCCCTTATAATTCTTTTGATTCATTGAAGTTTAATAAATAATTTCAACAAGTTCTTTTTTACTCTTTAAGTTTCTAAGTTGTGGAAAAATTCAAGTGGGTGCGAAGCCCTCCTTTTTCGATGGGCTAACTATTGTGGTGCGAAGCCACATCTATCCCCATCCGCCCCCTCTTCCATCCATATATATCACTTTCTACAGCCATCTTCGTCTCGAATCCGTCAGTTTTGTAGTCGATCTTCTCCCTACAGCCAGTTTCTAAAATCTATCCTTTCAGGAGGGCAGAAACTTCGGCGGACCACCGCGCATAGCCCATAACTCGGATTGACTCCAAAACTTCAGAGTTTTGGAGCCCACCCCTGGCCGACCAGGGCCAAAGAGAGCTTTTCCATTTTCGATGCCCCCTTGCACGTGCGACCAGGCACTTACACACGTGAGAGCACCCCGACTCGCTGTCCACACGCGGGAACCGTCTTCTGGTTTAGGTTTTTATCTTCTTTTACCCTCTCATACCCGCTTGTCATAAACTCTAATTGTAGATTGCGTTTTTCATAATTTGTTTGCCCCTTTTCTCGTCCTAGGATTCTCGAAATTGCATTGGTGAATCCCTTAGATTAGGGATAACTTGTTGTGCATGTGTGGATGAGCTTTACCTCCCATTAAGTATCGTTTGACCTATAATTTTTACTGATCCAGCCCTAGTATGTGTAGGCTTGGATCCGCACAGATTCCCCTTATTTGAATGTTTGAGCTTTGTGTGGGATATGAAATTATTATGTAATTGTTCTAAATTAGTATGATCTAAGCCTGAAATCTTACATATCATATTTAAATTTCATGTCCTACATCAAATTTGGTATCAAAGCGGGAGGTCTTGTGTTGGAGACTCCTCACCGATGGTGATTAATGCATAGCATTTTCACATTGGGCTCGAATGGGGTTACCTGTGGGATGCAGGGGCACACTCGGGGTGGGTGACCCATACGATTTGGGGCCCACGAGAGAGGTCTCGTGTTTGAGATTCCTTATTAAGGGTGATTAATGCGCATTTCACACCGGGCTTGAGTGGGGTAGCATGTGGGATGCGAGGACACACTCGAGGTGGGCGGCCCATGTGATTTGGGGCCCACGAAGAGGGTTCAACCAAGATCCCAACCCATGAGATGTGGGGCCTTAGCTATGAGATAAAGAGATTAATTCACTATATTCTAACAGTTCGAGCATTTAGAGCAAGTGGTTAATTGTCCTGCATTAATTTAGTATCATAGCCTAGGGTTCTTATAGATGAATTTATTACATGTTTAGGATTTAGTTTATTTATATTCATCATGCATCCAGTCTCATCATATATAGTTTTTTAGGGGTCCATAAATCCTGACATAAGCTGCTGAAATTTTCTGTTATCCCCTTATTAGAATTATTTTAGAAATTAATGTAGCTTTTTTATTTCTAGGTTTAGAAACTTTTATTTTCTGTTTTTAGAAACTATTTTTTTTAGAAACTTTCTTTTTCTTTTTTTAGAAATTAGTTTACTTTCCTTTTTCTTTTTTTAGAAATTAGTTTACTTTCCTTTTTCTTTTTAGAAACTAACTTACTTTCTATTTTTAGAAACTTTCCTTCTTTTTTTTTTTTTGAAACTAGGTTGCTTTTAAAAAAAAAAAAAAAAAAAAACTTTCTTATATTTTGACAACTATATTGTTAAATTTTGGTAACGTTATGTAGTTTTCCTCATATAGAGTCTCATAGGATCATTTAATCCTATTTAGTCGCATATAGTCGTCATAAAAAGTCTTTAGGTGGAGTTAACAAGTGTATGCCCACACGTACGGGTCATGGTTTTGGCTTGCACCCTATACTAAACATGGAGCAACTGCTAGAGTCACTAAACAAATTGTCCCAGTAGATCGAGTCTTAGGGTAAGCACTATGAATAACATATAGACCACTGCTTTAATCAATTTGATGCGCGCATTACCCAACTAAAGACCTTTGCCAGGACAAACCCCACCATTGGAGTGGATGTCCAATCTCAGACAAGTGGCCAAGAGGATAGACTAATGAATGGAGTTGGCCAAGGAATTAGTCATGTGCATGCACTTGTGCACCCACCCCATGAGGGATATCAAAACCACTATTTTTAGTGGGATAACATATATGACCTTTTGACTAGAAAGAGTGCCACAGAGGCTAGTGTAGAGTTACCTACTGAGGCCATTCCGGTAGTAGATGAGTTTCATAATGTCTTTCCTGATAATCTATCGAATGAGTCTCCCCCTGGGAGGGATATAGAGTACACTAAAACATGGGACACCGTAATACCTATAGCTGAGTTTGTGTTTAATAGTTCTGTCGATAGGTTTATAGGTCTCATTCCTTAAGAAGTTGTTGTTGATTATAAACCTGAGAAACCTATTGATCTTGTCCCTATGTCATTTTCTCATAGACCGTCAGAGTCTGCAAAATCTTTTACGCGTCACATTCATTCATGGAATCAAAAAACAGGCAGAAGATCACTACTAGCAATGAACATTACAAATTTTCTGCAGATCAATATAAATGTTTCAAGGAATTCAATGTAAGGGACTCTGTGATGATCCACATCAGGCCAGAGCGGTACCCTCAGGGAATCGTTCGAAAATTACACACGTATAGCGCTGGACCATTCAAAATTATAAAATGAAACTATCTCAATATGTATGTGGCAAATCTTCCACCCTCCATGAAAATTACTTCCACATTCAATATTAAGGATGTAGTTGCATTTCAAGGGATCATTGATGCGTCGTCCAGCCTTTCGCCTAACCATCCTGATTTTTCAAACCTTTTCCTTGATTTATGGTCCCCTTCAGACCCACCTTCCCAGCCTCTACCTCCCATACCTACCTTTCCCGACTCATTTTCTCAGCTTCTACATCTCATACCTACCATTTTCAACCCATTTTTTCAGCCTCTACCTCTCATACATACTCTTCCTGACCTTTCTTCCTAACCTCTGCCTCTCATACCTAACTTTCACACACCCAGAGAGGAAATAGAGGATGTCCTGGACTATCAGATAGTTTCAATGCAGGACGGCAGGTTTCAGAAGTACCTGATTAAATGGAAGTCACTCCCAGCTTCAGACAGCATGTGGTTCACTGAGGAGGAGCTTCAGAGACTTGATCCTGATATTCTGGAGCGGTTTAGGAGTTTTATTTCGCCAGTGGTGAAATCTTCGCAGCCGGGGAGAATTGATGGGGACATCATGCGCATACGGGCACACATGCCACCCCCTACGCACGTATGCATGGAGGAGGGCCCCACAGTTGATTTGGCTTAATGATAACATCCAAGAAGGGCCTCCTATTTAGAAGATGAAGTTTTAATTCAAAAAGTGAGTCCAATAGTCATGAAAAGCCCTACCGATCACATGATCGTGGCCAAATAGTAGGATTAAGTTCATATTTTATGTTTTGATTATTTACATTATTTAGAACATCATGAACACTTTAGATTTCTTTGATTGATTTTTATTTTAGTTTACTTCATCGTCAAGTAATAGGTTGCGCATATGGCATGAGTTTTGGGGTATAGGTTTTTCTTATAAATAATTCCTGCAAGCTTTTTTCTAGTCTTTGAGTTTCTAAGTAGTGAAAAAATTCAAGTGGGTGCGAAACTCTCCCTTTTAAAAAGCCTAACTATCGTGGTGTAAAGCCACATCTATCTCCATCCGCCCCTACCCCTCTTCCATCCATATATCTCACCTTCTATAGCCATCCTTGCCTCGAATCCATCAGCTTTACAGCGAATCTTCTCACTATAGCTAGTTTCCAGAATCTGGCCCTATAAAAGGGCTGAAACTTCAGTGAAGCATCGCGCATAGCCCGTAGCTCCGTTCGACCCGAAACTTTGAGATTTTGGAGCCCACCCCTAGCCAACCAGGGCTAAGGAGAACTTTTTTGGTTTTGATGCCCCCTTACACGTGTGGCCAGGCACCTGCCCACGTGCTAGTGCCCTGACCCATTGTCCGCACGCAAGAATCATCTTTTGGTTCATGTTTTTTTCTTCTTTTACCCTCTCATACCTATTTGTCATAAATCCTAACCCTAGATTGCATTTTTCTTAATTCATTTGCCCCTTTTCTCGCCCTAGGATTCTCGGAATTGAATTGGTGAATCCCTTGGATTATGGACAAATTATTGTGCATGTGTAGATGAACTTTACCTCCTATCGAGTATCGTTTGGCCCATAATTTTTATTGATCCAACACTAACATGTATAGGCCTAGATCTGCATAGATTTCCCTTATTTGAATGTTTGAGCTTTTGTGTGGGATGTATAATTATTATATGATTGTTCTGAATAAGTATGATCTAAGCCTAAAATCTTGCATATCATATTTAAATTTCATGTCCTACATCAAGATGTTTGGAATCTTGAGAAAATATCGAATGAAATTGAACCTGAGTAAGCGCACTTAAAATATCAAATGAAACTGAACCTGAGTAAGTGCACTTTTAGTGTCAGCTTGAAAAAGTTCATTTGCTTCTTAGTCAACCAGAGTGGGATAGAAGCGAACCTAGACAAGATTCGAGCTCTCTTGTAAATGAGCTCTCCCAACACGATGAAGAAAATTCAACACCTCACGAGTATAGTGGCGGCACTGAACAGATTCGTCTCCTGGGCTACGGACAAGTTTTTAATATTTTTTAAGGAAGTAAGAAGCCGACTTGAACAGAATAATGTGAGCAAGCATTCCAACAACTCAAAACATATGTGGGGTCTCCACCGCTACTCTCCAAGTCAAAACTTAGGAAAGAGCTATTGTTGTACCTATTGGTATCGCCTACAGCAGTCAGCTCGGCCCTAGTTCAAGAAGAAGTAAACAACGACTAGTTTATTACGTGAGTAAAGCTATGACCGATGTAGAAACACGGTATCTGAAAATAGAAAAGGTAGCTCCAGCGTTGATTGTATCATCTCGACGTGTCCGACCTTACTTAAGGCCCACACTATTGTGGTCCCAACTAATCAGCCACACCGTCAAGTACTATAGAAATTAGAAGTGTCAGGGTGACTCATCAAATGGGCGATTGAGTTGGTCGAATTCGACATCATATACCGACTAAGAGTGGCGACTAAAGGACTGGTCATTGCCAACTTCATTGCTGAATTCACCTATTCCAGCCCTAGCAATAAACGGAAGTCGAGCTAGTGGCTCAAGAACAAGAGTACATGGTTGAGCTAGAAAAAGACCTAAGGGACATGTAGCCCTACTTGACAAAGGAAAAAGTTATTCCTCTACCAGCCACGATTATCATTTTAATTCCATTTGATGTTCTTAGATTATTATTTATTTCTTTCAAGTTTGTCGGATAAGAATTATTTTATTTCATAAGACCTCAAATGGGAGGGCCCTTAGCTATATTAATAATTGATTATTGGAATTAGCGGTCGATTTCTTGTTTATGAGATGTGGTTGAATATGAATGAAACGTAGATCTATGGTAGTGTTACTAGCCAGACGAATTTTGTGTAAGCATATCAAATAATTTAAGTACACTTACCGTACAAGTCATGACATTGATCTTAGGTTTGAAGTACATGCCAAGTCTCCAAAATTTGGGTTGTGACATCTGAGCCCTCGCCAACCGAACAAAATACTATCTACAATATAACACTTCTTATCTTAGTTTATATCAAAGTTTAGCCTAGTTTAGTGTTTAGCATAATCCAATCCATCTACACTGCAATGCTTAACCGACCTTAGCTAAAGAGTAGTATAATCTAGTCTGCCTCTGCTGCTCTACTAAATTAGCTTTAGCTTAGGATTAGTGTAATTCCTTTTCGTCTATGTTCAAGTCGTTAGACCAAGGACAACATTAGTCTTAGAACATTCTCATCTATGGTACAGTCATTGGATTGTCCAAGGTTTCTCTTTAATCTTTTAAGTGTTTATCTCTCTCTCTCTCTCTCTCTCTCTCTCTCTCTCTCTCTCTCTCTTCTCTCTCTCTCTCTCTCTCTCTATATATATATATATATATATATATATATATATATATCATTTTTAAGCTGATTGTTAATTGGTTGAGTATTTCTATCATGGTGAAGAAAAGTTATTTCAGCTTAAAGTAAAAAATAATTCATTTATAGAACAAACTCTTTTCTTTGCAAATCACCGAGTGTTTATTATAGGTGGATGAATAGATGGCCGAACACTTGGTATTGGGTCACTCCATATATCTTGGTGCTTGGGGTCAAAGGCCTTCAGTTCGAATTGAGCCATATCAAGCTATGGCACACCCATTAAGGCCCACACGTATCATCCAAATTTTGACCCAAAGAAGATGAAATAATCCAATTAGGACCCTTCCACCATTCAAAGTGAAAATTATAAAACAAATGGTCTGGATCATTGGAAGATGACCCAGATTCAAAGGCTATGGTCCCCATAGATAGTATTGCAAGACTTCAGGATGCACTCAAGCAAATCTCTTTCCAACTTTCGGATTCCTAAACCCCACGATGCGGAAGCAGGTTGCTTGTGAATCAGGCACAAATATACTCTTGTGCTGTGTGGGGTCCACAAAGATACCGTCGTGACAAATCCACTCTGTACATATGTTTTTAAAGACCAGATAGGAGTCTAAAAGTCAGGTAGATCCAAATCTCATGTAGGCCATAGCACACGAAACAGTAGGAATTGAACACCTGAAAGTGACAAAAGTTTTGAATCAGGATGATATTTGTGCCTACGGTTATTTAAGTGGTATTAACCCTGTGAACGGTTTGGATGGCTTATAAACATCATGGATAGCTCTAGAAAGGTTTCAACAGTGTACGTTTCCTTTCCCACTGTTTCTTTTAGTGTGACCAACCTAAGTTTTGGATAGGTATGATTTTTAAATTCCCTTCCTGTTGTGATCTTTCAAAATAGATGGACGGATTAGCTTTGTCACAGACATCTCTATGGGCCCACACGCCCCTGGGCAGAGAAATATCATGTGCCCAGGGTCACATGTAGGGCTGTACACAAACTGGGCTAGCCCGATTAGCTCGCTCAACTCAGCCCGAAAAAACTTGACTGGCCCGACCCGGAACTGAGTTCGGGTCGGGACGGGCCATTTTCAATTTCGGGCCGAGTTCGATCGGATAGGTTTCACTTCGGCCTGACTCGGCCTATATATATATATATATATATATATATATATATATATATATACGTGTGTGTATATTTTTTCTAAATTCTTACCCAGTTACCCTAACCATTTACAGCAATCTAGGTCGTTCAAATCGTGGGTCTATTTGTAGATGGAGCAAAGTCTCAAAAATCTATGACAAAAGCCCTTTCCAAAAATCAAGGCCATTCAAGTTGCCTGCCAAAGCTCTTCCCATGAAGTAAATGAAGTAGAGTCAAAAAATCAAGTTACAGCAATCTAGGCCGTCCAAATCGTGGGTCTCTTTGTAGATGGAGCAAAGTCTCAAAAATCTATGACAAAAGCCCTTTCCAAAAATCAAGGCTATTCAAGTTGCCTGCCAAAGCTCTTCCCATAGAGTAGATGGAGTAGAGTCAAAAAATCAAGGCTGTCCAAATCCTGGGTCCGAAACTAGCCCGAACTCGCCCGATTGCTGATCGGGCCAGGTTCGGACTGGACATGTTGGCCCAGTGACCGTGCCAGGCTGGATTTGGGCTAGTTTGATAGTGAGCGGGCCGGGCTGGGTTGAGCCCAGTTCCACTCGGTTCGCCCGATGTACACCCCTCAAGGCAATTCGCTTCCCCTCGATGCATGTAGAATGCAGTTGCTGTTGATGTTCATGCACTGGCATATTCAAGTGTACTATATGTAATATATAGTGTAAGAGTATGAAATCCAAGCCGTAAATAACGTGGGCCCCAACAGTAATTCCTCTGGTGATGAAACTACATTGTTCCTTATTCAAACGGGCCACAATTTTATTAAAATACTTGGACAAAGTTTTGTAGCCGTATATTTTCTTTATTAAATTGTGGTCAACTCGATAAACTAAATCGCATGATATTTGTGCCGCATCGTTGAACGGTAAAACCAATTCAATGGATGGCTAGGATAGCATGCCCACGTGCCATGCTGGCTCATATGGCTAGGTGAGATGCATAACACATGCATGTGCGTGGAACATGGACCTTTTGTCCGGTTCTTAAAACATCGGTATCAGCCATGGTCACGTGGGTGGGCCACTGTCCAAATGAACGGTGCCAATCCCCCATGTCAGCATCACAGATTAAAAAACCCTGCAGTTCACAGTTTTATTTTCATTGGGTGGGCCACTGTCCAAATGACGGTGCCAATCCCCCATGTCAGCATCACAGATTAAAAAACCCTGTAGTCCACAGTTTTATTTTGATTAAGAAAATAGAAAGAAAAAAATAAAAAAATAAAATCTTAATCACTATCTGGTCCGTGATAGAAACCATTCTAAAGTTTTGGTATCTCATCCACCGCACACAGTGTACGTGTTTGCCATTCTTGACCATTCAATTTGAGGGTCCCATTGTCGATTGAAAATTAGTCGAAATAAGAACTGATCTAACCATCTTCGTACGCCATCCTATTTTTTCTAGTTGAATTTGGACCGTTGATGTTTATTTCCATTCATCCATTTGATATCCACCAATTGGATTATTAGGATAGTTCAAGTAATTATTGCAATCCAATCCTATAATACATCCAAACGAAGCTTAAACATCTTTCCCGGTCAATATTGGATGCCTAGTGATCTAGTGGACACTCCAACATGCCAAAGACACGTAAATGATTTGTCTCCTAGTATATTTTTCTCTGTGTCATATGGACTAGATCGATATCAAATCCAATGACTGCTTGCTTAAATAAATCAAAACTTTGGCATTGCATCAGGACATTTGGATGACCCACTTGTTGTACTGAGACCGTCCATCAGGTCCGGTGCACATTTCATGGGCCAGATTGAAAAAAAATAAAATAATCATGCGCGTAAGATGAAACAATTCATCTGTATGTTGTGGCCTTCTTTTTCATTATCCATCGGTTCCCAAGTTAAGGATGGGATGGTTAAGGTTGCATGATAAAATTAACACTCCCATGATGGCCCAAAAAAGGAGATAGCTGGTGTAGAGCACGCGCGACACTTTCTTAGCCAAGATGAACCAGAGAAGGCTTCATTGAAGGTGGAAGTGATCAAGACTGTCAGAACCCTTCCAGTATTTGACATATCATATATGATTTTGGGTAACACAAGTTACTTTAAGTCAATGAAACCCCACTTTTCTAAGTTGCCCGCACCATTGTCGAAAGCCCATTTTAATTTTGTTTTTGCTATTTATAATAAGTTTACTTTGATGGTAACTCTTGCTCTTTTGAGCTTTAGCGGTCATACCAAATTTACCATTTAGTCACTTTTTAGGTAGTTTCGAGTTGGAGTTTGATTATGAAACTTTGATATCACCTTTTAAAGAATTGTAAATTCATTTTTATCATCAATCGTGTTAGTTTCAAATTTATTAGAATATATATTTATTTTTCTAATTTCTCTAGTGGATTTGTAGAATCTCTACGAATTATTCCCTTGAGGAAGATGGTGACCTACCTCATCACGTCCATCCCTTTGTCAACAGCATAGATTGTTGATTGACCTGCTTTTATTTAAATGATCTTGATCATCCATTTGATAGGCTATGGATCGAATGGCTAAAATGGTCTGATTTGTGTTCCCTGCACTTACAGTGCCCTGAATCCATATGGTCAGCAAGTCAGCATCATTTTTGAATCCAAGAAAGTATGAAAAAGAATACTTTAGGTTCCATCACTATGCATGCATGTTGTGTATGGAAGATACACAGTGTCCATCTGGTGGCCTACATCGATGGGCCTCAGCCGAAGAAATTGCATCCCCCCACTTGATCCACAAACAAATGGCCACAGGAAAAATAAAATAATAAAATAAACCAATGAAGAAAAATTATCTGCTACGCTACTGGGTAAAAGTCCAATCCCCTGATGCTTATAGTTGTCCAATTGACAGAACTTTTGGTCCATGGCCCATACAGGGAACAGAAGAAGATGGATGGTCATGGCTACATGAATTCTACGCAGGATTCATAAGGAAAGCTCCTAGTGACAGAGTTCTCATAGAACTCCTACTCAGTCTCAACTTGCTACTAAGAGAAAAAATAAAATAAAATTTAAAAGAGAGTTACACTTGGGTTTTAACCAAAAGATTCAAAACAAGAGAAAATAGAGTCTTTGTTAAGAAGAGAGACTGATTCTAAGGATGCATACCTTCGGATGGGTCTGTTGTAGCATTAGTTGCAGCTTGAGCTTTGCATCTCTCCACGAAACACAAGAGATGCAAGCAAAAGGCTAGCAGTATATGAGATGGAGAAATTGGGAGGGACCTTTTCATCGTTCCGTGCACCGGTGGTATACTGTAGCTAGATCTTCTCATCTCACAAAGCAAAGGATTACAACTTATGGGTATAAAAAGCTGGGTTTCTCTTTTGATTACAAGAGCCATCTCATAAAAACTAATTTCTTTAATGAATGCGAATAACCGAGCTTGAGATGTAAATAGGCTTTTGTGACTCATATATCAATAGGTTGTTATTACGGTGCTCACTGTAGGTGGAATTGACCTAATATTTCTATGTTAGGTCAATTTCACCTGCAGTGAGCACAATAATAACAGCCTACTTATTTTCCCTGTTATCATAGTAATATAAAAGAAATGAGTAATGATTACATATTATTTTACCAACATAATGGTTACAAATTATTTTACCAACATAAAATGGATGGATGAGGTGGATAAAATAATACCAAAGTACGTTTGAATTTTTATAAAAACTGTAAAGCCCCAAGAGGTATAGACTATACAATGTACAAATAGAATAGTATGCCTAATTCCTTTATTTTCAGTAACCAAAGACCTTACTCAAAATTTACAATCCAGATCAACCACAACAGTAACTTAGGTTGAGAAATATTATAATTTCTCAACCTTAATGATTACATCGTTTTTAGTTGACTGTAAAATTAAAAAATGCATCTGGCTAACGGTGACTCCAAATTAAAATTTACCTTTACATCCGGGCTAACCCAAGCTTAATCTAACCTTAACAGACATCACAGGACATCATAGCAGACGAAGAGTCTAGTTGGAGATAGCGTGGATCATTTTTCGGGTTTGTGCTTTCCGGGGTTTGTACGAGTAAAGCCGTTCACACTCTTATTATTTCTTCTTTTGCAATTAGTTTAATTATTATTAACATTATTTTTATTTTTAAAGCTTTGTTTTTCTATCATTTAATCTACTAAATTAGTTTCAAATTTATATAAATAACACCCCAGCCGTATTCTTGAGAAGCCCATTATAGCCCGATATGACTTGAAAAGATCAGCGCCGCCTTCACGACTTCCTATTTAAAAATGTCTCTGGCTTTTTACTCTTATTATTTCTTCTTTTGCAATTAGTTTAATTATTATTAACATTATTTTTATTTTTAAAGTTTTTTTTTTTTTCTATCATTTAATCTACTAAATTAGTTTCAAATTTATATAAATAACACTCCAGCCGTATACTTGAGAAGCCCATTATAGCCGGATATGACTTGGAAAGATCAGCACCGCCTTCACGACTTCCTATTTAAAAACGTCTCTGGCTTTTTCAGGATCTCATCTCATTGAATGAAGATAAACTTTGATACTTTGGTGGTGGTTGATGATTGATACACATGCACTAGGGACTTGTACACGTGACATGAAAGTAACTCAATTTATACGTTCAAATGTTGGTCGCTTTCTTAGATTGATTTTAAACTTAAAAAAAAAAATCAATTGGTGGACGTTTATTGGACCATTAAGTTTAAAAATACCCAACGGTCTCAATTGAGCAATAAATGCCCGTGAATCAGAGGTTAATGTTGTTAAACAATCTGATAGCTGGTATAATGACACGTCAACAGTGGGTACTACAGTTTGGACAGTATCACTTGATTTAATATATGCCACGTGTAAAGTTTATGTGTGCCTGTGTATCAACCATCATACTCGGCCTGGGCATCAAACAGCTACCATTTGGACGTTCGAAAAAATTTGACCGGCGGTCATATTAAAGTAAATGCATCATCCGCTAGGTGAGCCTATTGGCCAGATTTTACTGTGGGCCCCGCTGAGTAGCGGATTGGGGGTCTCACATGTGTTATCAATGACACGTGTGAACAGCAAGTAGGATGGCATCTTTGTTACCCGTGTGGATGACTCACAGTTACATGAAGATGGCAAACGGATGAATTCTGAAAAGATGGTTGCCACAGACAAAATCATCTTATTCATTGCAGTTTGATTGGCCAAATAATCGGACATTACATTTAATGCAGTGGGCCTGATTAGGTATCACCCCTGTAGGCTCGGAGCTCCGAATAGGCGGAGGCTCGGATGGGCCACTGAGAGGCCCATTATGTATGTATTTTATCCGCACCATTCATCATGTTTTTTCATATAATTTGAAATTAATAGTAAAAAATTAAAGGTGATCCAAGGCTCAAGCAAGCCACACCATAGGAAGCAGCGTACTAAGGACGCCCACCATTGAAACTTTCTTAGGGCCCACTTTGTTGCTTATTTATCATCCAACATGTTGTTGATATGGTCATATACAACTGAATGAAGTGAACAAAAATATCATCTTGAACTAAATCTTCTATGGTCCCCAAGAAGTTTTCAATGGTAGAAATTTAATCTTACTGTGTGGTCCACTTGCGGCTTGGATCTTCCTTACTTGTAGGATCCTATTCTAAAATGATATGGAAAAAATGGATGGGCGGGGTAGATTAAATCCATATACCATGGAGACTCCTCAAAGCACAACATATCCTCAGCTTGGAACATGCAGGGTAGTATCTGATCCGCACCCTTAATGTAGAGATGATGAAAATCAATTAAGAGACAGGTAAATAGAGATTTTCTATTTGTGACAAACAAATGATCTGAATATATTCCATTCTAGATGGATGTTGTCGGGATGTCGATTGCCTAATTGAGTAAACTACATGGGCCCATGTAACATCCCGAAAATCGGAGGTCGAGTAAAAATTTAACTCCCGAGTTCCAAAATGTTATTTATGCAACATAGATATGTATGATTGAATGTTGTCTGTGTTAATGTATTAAACATGAGTGAGATTAAGCCAGAACAGCATATCATACTCCAGAGACAGTTAAATTAACAAGCGGAAGACTGTGATACATACCTATAATATATAATTGATTGTAAGTCTCCAGAGTGTGAACATGCTACCAGGTTAAACATATACATGTATACTCCACAAGTAAACAAAAAGAATATACATGAGTGCTCTAAAAATATAAAATAACAAGTGTCAAGGCATCTAATCAACCTCCCTGTAATCCCGTCAATCAGAACACGCATAAAGGAGGGATCCTCCTCATCATCATCAAGTCCAGCTCCGCTTCTCAAGCAGCGCCATCATCTGCAACCAAAATAGGGACTGGTGGGTGTCCGGAACACCATCCCGTAACGTGGGAGTGAGTAGCTAACTCAGTGGAATAGTAGAGCAAAGATTAGCATGTTCTCAAATCAATCATGCGATAATAGTAAAGCAGTAAATCAAACATTCCTAATACTGTTGTTAATGCAATATGACATGACATGATGGATGCCCTCACAGACATTCTCCCTCATACGGCACCATCTGTGTCCGCGGCATGCTTGCGTACCGCTCAGTGCTCCACATCTTCCAGGTACATGCAATGTGATGTTGATATGATTACCGCGTTATTATTAGTCCTTTTCATACAGCAATATTGGAAAACTAAGGTACTTTCTTATATCAATCCCAACACAGATCTTGTCTAGGGTCGTCACTCCTAGTAATCTCATACGATGTTATATTTGTAGGTCGCTGCAAGGGCTGTCAGGGCTGTTGCTCGCACTCGTTGCACCGCTCCCCCATCACCTTATCAATACAGGCCTACTTATACTCTTATCGCTACGGAAGGGTCGTCGCCTCCCGTAGACTTAGAATACGCTCGAGGTCACTACAAAGGGCTGCAAGGGCTGTTGCTCGCACTCGTTGCACCGCTCCCCCATCACCTTATCAATGTACGCCGACAGCAAGAATATAGTGTCTCATACCACCATAATCTGCTCACGAGTCTGGGTTGCTCACTGGTCACTACGGGGAGGTTTGTGGCCCCAGCGTAGGCCGACAGCTAGACCACGGTGTCTCATACCACCATGCCCGGCTCATGAGTCTTTATGGATCAAGGTATCATGGTTAATAGGGCTTACAATGGTAAGTTCAGTACCCTAGGTTCAAGCAGTTATGACTCATACAAGGTGAACATACAATGGCTAGTCGGGTTATTTAACGGCCTCGACTAGCACGAGCGCATCTCAAGTCGAACGATATGAAGTGCATAAAACACCTCGTGTGGCCTAACCACTGCCGCCAACTCTAAAACACGACCCACGTTCATCGACGCGTCGTTCGTGGCAAAGATAAGCCAACCACGAATTTACTCGGTTGTCGACTGCCTGGACTAGGTATAGTCCCAAACAATTATGAATCCACATTCGCAATCATATAAGAGTAATGGAAATGAAATATAACAATGTGAGCATGTTAACACATGTTATAACATACAACTTAAGTAAATCATCTAACATATGCATTTCATACATATAATGAAATCATGCATATAGCCAACATGTAGGAAATCATTTACATCAGTATATTATTTGAGAATTCAATCTCAAACTAATTCATAACACCATTTAATTCAATACATACTAATACAAACATTTATACAAACACTTAGACTACACACTTAAGTCTACATATAGTATGTCGACTCAAAGTGCGCATTTGGGCGAATCTCTTCGCCAAACTGATTATCCACACATTCCTAATATCCTAATGCGACAAGAAGCCATATCAATCATATCAGAAAAATATGGATGAAAACAGTATTTCCTACAAATGACTAAAATGCCCTAAATCTCATATTTTTCGTCTGCTTACGAAACAGGAAACGGATAGCATGTTGTACATGTCAAATGGCGTTGCCGTCGATAATCTACTATTAAACGACATTGAAAGCGTTGAAAACAGCCAATCAAAGCGTCTAAAATCCTTACCTTTTCTTTATATGTGTGTCGTTTCGAACGGAGCGTATACGCTTCGTCTACGGCGAATAGACAACCTAATATACAAGATCCATAAGCTAACATGCTATGAAAATGAGGGAACAACAAATCAGCAACTATTTAGGATATTTTCTTACCTAGAAATGCGGTGTAATGGCCGGAAAAGTGATTGAGTACGCCGCTTAAGCACGTGCTGCAGCAGCAGGAAAAGCTCTCCCACCTTCTCTCACAAACTCTCACTTTCTCTCTCCCTCTTGCTAGGGTTTCTAGCAAATTCGGATGGGTGAGAGGAGTGAGGGTTTCAAGCCCTTTTATAAGCTCAATCATGCCCAAAACAGGCTTGGGAACAAAGTTTACTTGATGCCTAACCAAATCAGGGCTGTTTCGGTCTAAAAGACCATTTCTGGTGGTCCCCTGGCCGAACGCGATCGGACTTAAGTTCATGCATACTGGATCTAGCACACATCAAGTTTTCAGTCCGGCAGGGTTCCCAGATCGCACGTGGCGGTCCATTTTCAGTTCAGCGGTCATCGCCCGTAGATCAGGTCTACAAATATCATGATATGAAATAGAAATTTTTCCTGATCCAAGGGTGTAATTTGGCTGAATTCTGACGGTCAGAACGCTTAATACTGAAGCGTCAAGTCGTGTGCCAGATTTGAATTTCAAATTCCAAATCTAGCCCTATTCTCACTCTCTTCAGTCCAGGCTCAATGAAATAGCCTGCGAATGTCGGTTGGACTTGATTTTCGAAATGATTGTCAAGTCCAGCTAGGCGGTTACAACGGTCTAAGATTGTAGGTATCGGACTTTCGACGCGCGGTCTAGATCTAATACAAAGTTTCAAAGAGGTCTAGAGAACAAACCGGTTTAGAGTTTGATCCGAGGTTATAGAGTATTATAGTGTCATTGGTTCTACTCGCTTTAGGTCTTGTAGAACGTATTTAAAGTGATCAGGGTCTATTTCCCAGCTACTCCAGCGTTGCGCTAGCTAACTTATACTTAGTTTCTAAAGGAATTAATCCTAAGTGATTTCTTTGGCTATGGAATTGGGTTCTAAGCGATTACCAAGGTATTTTGGTTGAACCATTGCCTAAGGACGTCTAATCCCAGGTTAGCAAAAATCCGGGGTGTTACAGCCCATTGTGATGTATGTATTTCATCCACACCGTTCATTCCTTTTACCCCCTCAATTTAAGGCATGAGATCATAATTGAAGCACAAGCTCAAGTGAACATCAAAAGTGGGAATTGAATGCCTACCATTGAAAATTTATTGGCACAACATTAGATCTGGATGAGGTTGATACTTGTGTTTCCGTTCATTTATGTTTACATGTGAAGTTATGAACAAGTGAGATGGCAAAGAAACATCACTTTGTGTCACGCCCCAAACTCGGAAACCGGGCTCACAAAATTCTCGATCGCCGAATCCGGCGCCGACAGCCTCCGTAGAATCCCATTCTCGGCTCCTAGCGCCCATTCGCTAGGTTCCGATCCTGGGATGCTACGAGGAGGATTTTCAACGTCAGTTTGATTCGTAATAAGCATAACCAAAGGCATAACCCACAAACAACAACCAAGAACTCCATTACATTTCCACTATGATCAAAAACTTTACAAGTACAATGAGCATAAAGGAAAATACAATGGTAAAGAATAAAAACCCCAAAACGATCTGCAACGTGCTCTTACCTCAGCGCTGCTGCGAGCCAACGTCACCTGCACGCAACGGTCGTGCATAAGCTTATAGAAAGCTTAGAGGGTGGTGAAAGTGTGTGCGCAAGGTAGTAATATGAACATGCAATGTCAGAGTAATGCGGAATATGCAGATGGATCCATAATATCATGAGCCGTACCAAGGCTATGCGATGCAAGACATGAATGGTATCGGCCATCCCAAGGCCATGGGATGTGCAATGCAACTCAAGCATACAGATCCTCATCTATATCCACACATCAATACAGTTCAAATATGAGATATCACCGGGGTCTAGTACACTCTAAACCAGATTGTCGCCACATCGCGTGCAATAAGGTAAGTGGAAGAGACCTCACTATCCGTCTGTCAATATCGGGCGCGACTTGTCGATGGCGGACCCATTCCTCGGGCTGGTCAAACTCAGCCTAGCATTGCCCCTACACTCGGGCGGGTAAGGCCGCACCCCCTTCCAACCGACCACGACATAGTGGAGAGCGCAACCGTCTGGTAATCGGCACTCAACGCTCATTTACCCACTCGGTCTAGACGTTGGAGCAACCTCTTGGTACCATAAGGGTTTAGGGACTTTCACCCAGGGATATCTATATCACCCCATGTAGAACAAGATTTCCGGTATCCAATCCTGCCAACCACGATACGCCTGTGGAGACTACGGCCCCGATGTCACTAGGGCGTACAATCACCATGTCACACAAATACGAAATGCATGAATCACGCTATTCAGTCGTGCAACAAATCCTGCACATATCGTGCGCTCATGTAGGGCAACACCGCCTAACCGGGAGCCCATAAACAACCTGTCCGAAGGCTTATGCTATGATCAGTCAAGTCTCATATCAAGCACACATATGATGCGTATGATCATGAGTCATGGAACTATACTAAACATGATATAATGAAATGAACTATTCTTACAATGCAGATGGGCCTGGACAACCTATACACAATAAGTACGGGCCTAATAATGGACCCTAAGAAGAGTCGTAATATGGACATCCAACCAACATTACACTCGCAATGTAGACGTCAAACCAACATTGCTCCCAAGACACGATCGTCATAACATCGTCACATAATCCATGTCGGGTTCACATATTGCAATGGATTGTAGGTACATCCTATTGGGCCTTTATTACATCAAATGGGCTACATTAGTGGGCCTTACGTTTATCAAACGGGCTGCATTAATGGGCTTCACCAATGGGCCTTAGGTACATTGCAATGGGTCGGGCCTCAGAGTATATCAAAATGGGCTTAATCACATGGGCCCTATGTGTTTTGAATGGGCCTAAACCCATAAGCCTTTTACAATCAAATGGGCCTAATCTCGTGGGCCTTGTACATACCAAATGGGCCTAAACCCATAGGCTTTAATTAAATCAAATGGGCCTAACCCATAGGCTTTAATTAAATCAAATGGGCCTAACCCATAGGCCTTTTGTAAATCAGATGGGCCTAACCCATAGGCCTTAAATAAATCAAATGGGCCTAAACCCCTAGGCCTTATATCAATCAAATGGGCCCTATAATATGTTAAGGTGGGGTCCACTCGGACTATGGATCTGGCCCATTCTTTAGCTCAAACCATAAAATGAGCTTTTAAAATGGATGGACAGAATGGATACAGCACCTGCATCAAGAGTGGGGGCCCACATGAAGGTCCACCATCATATATATTATAAATAGTATAATATATATACATTACATATAGTGTGTGTGTATACAGACATACATACATATATATATATATATATATATATATATATATATATATATATATATATATATACACACACACACACACACACACACACACACACACACACACACAAACGCTGCACCCAGCGTGCAACAGGGGGGTGGGGCCCACCGTCCAGTGAGGACGGTGGGATAGAATACATAGATCACGGTGGGGTGCCACCATCCACGGTCCGTGGACGGCATGAATACAATACATACATCACTGTGGGTCCCATGTGGGGCCCACCATAGTGTATATTTTCCATCCCAACCGTTCAAAGGGTCACACGGACCTGGGTGAAGGAAAACCACAAATTTCATCTTAATCTAAAACTTCTGTGGACCCCAGGACGGTTTCAATGGTAGATGTTCATTCACACTGTTTTCTATGGTGTGGGCCACCCGAGCGTCGGATCGGCCTCATTTTTGGAGGGGGCCCACCTCAGGGGGTAGCCCTCCATATGAACGGCGTAGATAAAACATATACATCATGGTGGGGCTTTGCCTCTTACAACTATTTTTAAAAAATATTAAAACCCTTATTTTTGGGGTTTTTCACATTTGCGGCCCACATCTAGCAGATCCACCCCGTCCATTGATTTCTACAGGCCATGACAAGTCCAATGAGTCCAGAGTTTGTGATTTTTGGACGTACAGAAACGTCAGAAAATTTCTCAATGGTAACCACTAACGTTCCCAATGTTATGGCCCGCCAGATGCTCAGATCAGGACCATCCTTCTACTTAATGGCTAAAATGAGGCCGGTAAGGGGATGGACGGCTTGGATTGTACCCCAACATCAAGGTGAGGCCTATGAGAGGACCACCCCAAAAGCTTCTTTCTTTCTCTATTTTTTTTTTCTTACAGGGACGTCTAGCGTCCCAAACGCTGGACCGGTTTGGCTTTTAAAAAATTACATTATGGTGGGCCCTATTGAAGTGGGCCACCACAGATGAATGTTGTGGGTACAACATGTAAGGTGGGCCCCACTTGAGGAACACTTGGACCAAATAAATACCTCAAGGTGGGGTCCATTCAAGTGGGCCACACAACCCTATTACATAAAATAACATAAAATAAAATAAAAAGAAATAAAAAGAGAGAGAGAGATAGAGGGTTGGACACGCTTGATGGAGGGACCCCGATACTATGGGCCCTCCCTTGCAATGAATCATACAATTAAGTGGGTCCTTTAACACACGGGACCATCAAAATTTAGAATCAATGGTGGGGATCCTTTCCCCACCAATATGGACGGTCTAGATGACCTTTTCTAAGAAATAAACATCATGATGGGGTCCATGGAGAATGGCCCCATCATGGAATGATCATGATGATCCAGTGGGCCATCGGCCACATCTTAGGGTCCCAAATGAGATCCAAACCATTGATCGGTTGGCCTCACTTGGCCCATCTCAAAAATAGAAAAAAACTACTATGATCATGCACCCACCGTCCGATCTTCTTGCTCCTAGGGGTTCCTTGGCACCTTAGCTTAGATTTCAATGGAGGAGATGGAGAATGAAAGGTTGAGATGGGAGATGATGGGGTAGGAAAGTGGGCCACATTTGGAGCTTAGGAATGCTTGGAGAATTCCATACGTATGGAGGGATTTTGGTTGCTTGGAGATTTGAAATGAGAAAGAGAGAAAGAGAGAGAGTTGTAAAGGGAGAGAGAGAGAGTGATGGATGGATGTGGTGATGGGGGTGTAAGACACCTTTTGACTTTTGTGGCCTTTTGTGTAAGAAAGGAATGACATTGGAAGACTTTTGTGGCATTTGTGTAAGAAAGGTATGGGCATGGAAGACTTTTGTGGTTGCTTGGGAATGGGTGAAAGAGATGTATACTTGACATGTGATGGATTGATTGATTGATGGGATTGATGTGATTGATGTGACACATCGTAGAGATTCTCTTGGGTTTCGCAACGCGCGGTATTTTTCTCGCACCTAACGTTGGCCCATATCTCTTGGCCAGGGTATCGCCTCGGCGCGCAAGTCGTGGCATCGGAATCGCAACGATGGCGCGGTCGCTATGATATTGGTCTTGGGTTGAGTCGATACAGGTTGACGGCATATGAATCAGGGCCGCACATCGATATCGGTTAAGGGTCGAAGGTTGCCGAAATTCGACCGGTAAGACCGCGGAAGTTTACGGAACGATACGGACTAAGATACAGGTCTTACACTTTGGGCCCTAGGAAGGTTACAACCATCCACGACGCCATTGTCCTACTATTTCCATTGGTGTGTTCTACTTATGCTTTTAATTATATTTGTGATTATAGTTTATTTGAGTGGTAAAAATCCTGTGAATGGTTTTGATGACATATAAATATTATTGTGGTCCCCATGAAGATTCAACGGTGGATGTTTCTATTTTTACTGTTTCATGTGGTGTGGCTCTCCTGAGTTTTGGATTGGACTGATTTTTGGAATCCTAATCTATCATGGCCCTTAAAAATGGATGGACTGAATGGATTCCTCAACAAAATCTATCTGGGGCCCCCATAGCTTCAAACCATATGAAGAACTTTTAATTCGCGGAAGCAGACACCGCGCTGAGCGACTCGTTACCTTTATCGTACCGAGTAAACTCTGTTAGGCCCACCGTGAATGTATTTAGTGTATCCATGCTGTTCATTCTTTTTTGTAGCTCATTTTAGTAACAAAATCAAACTTGAAGCGTATCCAAATTCTAAACGGACCACACTGCAAAAAACAGTGGGAATAATGATTTTTACCATTGAAACCTTCCCAAGACTCACAGTGATATTTATTTATCATCGAATTTGTTCATAAGATTACACAGGCAAAGATGTAGGTAAAACACAAATATCAGCCTGATCCAAAACTTATGGGGGCACCAAAGAATTTTTCAATGATTGATGTTTAATCCACGATGTTTCTTGTAATGTGGTCCACTTGATATATTCATATGCTTAATTTTTGGACTCAAGCTCTAAAATTATCCGATAAGATAAAATGGATGGATGGAGTACATAAAATACTTAAATCACGGTAGGGCTCACAGAGTTAACTCAGTACACTAACTGAATTATTACGCCGCATGCAGTCCGCTTCAGCGATTCGCGTACGTATTTCAGCAGCCATGGGTGGAATTTTCGAGGGAATCCAGGTGACCCAACATAGCTTCGGACCAGACGAAGAACTTTCGGAAGCGGATTGCATATTAAGTAACTCTACGCTAAGACCGTACTGAGTAAACTCTACGGGGTCCACTGTAATTTAAACATTTTACTTACTTCGTGCATCCATTTTAACAGATAATTTTATAGTTTAAGCCTAAAACTGAAATATATCCAAATCTCAAGTGGACCCCATCATGGGAAACCCTGTAAATTATAATTCTACTGTTGAAAATTTCTTGAGCCCACAGAAGTTTTGAATCAAACTGATATTTGTTTTTTTCCTCCACCAATGACTTTATTATCTTATGAAAAGATTGGATGAAAAGTAAACACCATTGTAAGTCCTAAAAAGGTTTCGACAGTGGAAGTCATTATTCCCTGTTTCCTTTGATGTGGTACAATTTACCTTTAGGCATACTTATATTTTAGACTCAACCACTAACACTATCTGGAAAAACAAATGGATGGTGTGGATATCCACATACCTTCATAGTACCAACTCAGCTTACTGAGTAGGATACGCAATCCTATTTCAGAACCTTCCAATTTCCATCCCGTTAAGGAAAAAACCGCCCCACGAGGCGACAAATGACCACTATAAAAGCAAAAATTACAGACAGCAAAGGCTTACCTGATTCGAACTTTCCATCTCGTCCGTATTTCAGCAGCCATGATCCAGGAATTCTCAGCGTACTCGCTCGCATGAGTTGAAAAATAGCATCGCATTGGCAAAGCCAAGCGAGATCCAGGTCATTCATCAGGTAAGTCTTTCTGCTGCGAACATTTTATAAACCAAACAACACATCCACTCATCAGATGCGCTACAATACGATATGAGAAAGATTGACGACTGATCTTTTTTATTTTTATACCGTCCATTTTTCAGATACAAGTTTTCCATGCCTGAAGAGTGGACCAACCTCATTTTAGGACATGACATGTTTATGGGCCTGATAATGGTCTGAACCATACGTACCATGTTCACACGGGTTTCATGAAGCCTCTATCTCACATTCACGTCGACCATATCACCAGGTTTGCTAAGCCGCAAGGGAGTTGCATGTAACTTACATGGAGCACGTGTGACCCAAATATCTGTGGACCACGTCCATGTCCGTATGATGCAGATGAAAAACACAAGTACACCACGTTAGAGGAAAACCGTATAGTTGGGAACACCAACATTGAAACTTTCCAAGGACTACCATCTTCCTTAGGACTCGTACTATTGTGTTAATTAGAATCTGATCCTCCGTTTGTCACAAGTAGAAAAATTTTACTTTTCTGCATAGTGATTGGTGCATATCATTACTTATATTATCAATATATACAGCTGTATTAAATGTAGTGTGATGATGTGGCCCAATTAAATTGCAGCCAGCAAAATTTTTCTACCTATATATAGAATGCATAGGACTTAAATTCATTTATATGCCATCCAACCCATTCACCAGGTGTTTCTACTGTGACAGGGAAAACACAAATGTCACCCACATTCAACACTTATATAGATTCTAATAAGGTTTCACCTATGAGACTTCAATCTTCAATGTCTACGAAGTTCATGAACCATTTGGGTTTTGGACCAGCCTATATGCTTCAAAGGAAATTACGGTGTTTGTTTTTCATTTTACTATTGATAGTGGTGGTAAATAAATAATGATAATTTTTTAATACCATTCGAAGTGCTATTGGAAGAGCTGTATATTTATCTCTCCAAAAATGAGCAAACCATGTGAGTCCCACCATAATGTATGTGCATGAAGCATGGTGGCCGTCCATTTTACTAGTTTTTTTTTTTTTTTCACACCCCCACACACTCACGCCGTAGTCGGCTTTCACCACCTATGGATACTTGAACCGTTGACTGGGTGTTGAAACTCACAAGAGTCTACCACCCGAGCAAGCAAGGATCCATTTTACTAGTTCATTTTAATGCATGAACTAAAAATTTAGATATATTATAACTTCAAGTGGACCACAACACAGAACACTGGATAATGATGTCCACCATTGAAACTTTGGAACACTCGCAGAGCCTTAAAAATATCAACTTCATTCAAGATTTCTATGGCCTTAAAAATGTTTTCCACAGTAGACATTCAATTCCACCTATTTCAATTGGTGTGGTCTACTCATGCTTTTGATTCTTCCCATTTTTGGGTTCATTCCTTATAATTAGCTAATAAAATGAATGGACGGCATGAATGAAACACATACATCATGATGGGCTACATAGAAAATTTTCTTTTCCTTGGCATTCACAGTAAAACCAGTGGGTACATGGTATGCAGTGTCAGGGTTATTCGCTTGTTAAATAATAATTGTTCATTTCCCATTATTTTCCATCGTAAAAGAAAAAACAAATACCTCTAAGTAAATCAGTATGATAAAATTATCTTATAAAATGTTTGTCAATTGATACAATAAAAATCATTAGTACAATGTTTGTCAATTCTTTTTTGTTTTTTTATTTTTTTTATTTTTATTTTTTACACAGACACACCCCCACATACTATCGCTAGTGAATTTCACCACCTATGGATACTCGAACTCTTGACCGGGTGTTGAAACTCCCAAGAGTCTACCACCCGAGCAAGAGTAAGGATCCAAAAAATGTTTGCCAATTGATACAATAAAAATCGTTAGTAAAATGTTTGTACGCAACCCAATGGATAAAGTACATTACATATTCAGTTTTTAAAGATTGGTGACTTTCATTCAATGACTTTGGCACTTGACATTATTAATCAGGGAATTAGATAATAGACGCACTGGACATTTCAATATTTCATCTTTAGGACTTATTCGGAAAAAAATCCAGTATCTCTTGATGGCGAATGCTGAACAAGGTGACCAGACGATGTGGATGGCAGGGGAACAATCTCGATTGGCTCCTTAGAGCTTTGGGTCACTCGGGCTCCACGTAAGTGTAAATACATAGCTTTATATATATATATATATATATATATATATATATATATATATATATATATAACAACCTTGATTTTTGGATCTGACTAGGAACTCGGTTAAATAAAAATAATAAATTGATTTTGTATTTGTTAATAAAACTAAATAATTATCCTAGTTGATTAGAGTACTTTTAGTGGAAGGATAGGTTAGAGGATTGACTCCAAACATCATAGGATTGCGAGAGAGGATCTCCGAAAATGGTCATCGCTTTGATCCATGGAAAGGTTTTGGATGAAGAGAATTTATGTTATGGGAGATCGAGAATTTATGTTATGGGAGATCGACTTTAGAAAAATCTAGCGTATCAGTCTAGGAAATACTTGAATCAAAGGATTTTAAGGATGAATTGTATCTGGTTCCCAAATCGTAGGGTGATTCGACTGGAAGGATTCCCATAGTAATCTATGAATAATATAGATTAAGCAAGATCATGTTGTAAGACACTTTTGTCAACGGTTGTAGATCTCTGGATATTTAGGATCCAAACGAACCTTGTTTAATTCATTATTATTAATGAGAAAGACAATGGGAAGGGTTAAACCTAGATTTTAAAATCAATCATAATCTTAGAACCAACGAAAAATAGGGAAGACTTTAGAATTTTTAAAAAATCAGATTGTGTAACAAAACCAATCCGACATAGGTTGATTGATCGAAGTCAGTGTTTGGTCGATTGAAAGAATCGATCTTTGTCTATCAAACAAAGTCAATAAATCATCTTGAGTTTTGATTAATCAATGTCTAGGTTCGATCGATCAAAGGTCTCCTCGAGTGGTCTCGATCAATCGAGGGTACCAATCGAGAATGACCAAATTTTTCCACCCAGCAAACCGATTTAATCCAATAAAGCCCAATTGATCGACAAGCATGGTTCAATCGATCGAAGGTGGTCAAATGTGTCTAGAGACTTAAGGAACTAAATTCAAATTTTATCGATCCATGGTATCAATCGAGGGCCCTTGAGCTATCTCGATTTATTGACTGCATTGATCGACAATCCATGTTGTTTTTCAAATTTTAAATTTAAGAATTTATGTTCGATCATCTTACTTGAATCAAAGCTGAACCCCACTTATTGGAGTAATGTAATTGAATTATGGTATGTTAAATCATTTTAATATGGATCTGAAGCATAGTTTCTAATATGTTTAATTATTCAAAGGAGTCGACCCTACTATAAATAGGTGATTAATACCAACGTGTAACACTCCGAACGTTTAGTAACCAAACACCACCGTAAGGACCTAACAACTGGGAACACACATTCAATCAACCTAGACACTTTCCCGTTCGTACAGAATCTGATCGCTCAGACCTACCCTCATCCATAGACCAGCCTACTTGATTGGTTAAGGATAAGAGTAGGTGTCAAGATCACTATAAAGAAAATCACAAACAAGTGGGAGTGTTTGCGACCAGATTCAGAGAAATCTGACCGTCTGATTACAGAAAACCTAAGATTTAATCCGAATATTGTAAAGCATGGCCCATCTAAGCGTTAGACTAGACTTAACATTGGAACCCAAAGGCCCTACATACATCAACAAATCGAGTGGACAGAACGGATTAATTAAAAAAAAAAGAAAAATACATTGCACGGAGGGTACACGTGCATAGAGTGTGTGCAGCTGCGGAGCACCATAGGATAAAATCAGTCAAACCCCATTTGACCCGACTATTCCCAAAGAGAAGTATTTCTCTGCTCGCAGCGTTTCAAACAAGACACTTTTGATAGAATCGGATGTGGGCCACCGTCATGTAAAGATGGGGAATCATGACCATCCATCGGCCACCACTCCAGGTTCCGAACATGGTGGACCATGCACGAGGAGAGACTAGACCACACGCCGTTTCCAGCAACCCCACAAGTTGTGCGGTCAAGTACACCTAAGATAGGAAACTTCCGATTTTTCAGGCATTTAGATTCATCCATCATTCAAAGAAGAGGCTCCAGATCTGTTCCAAATAAAAGAAAGAAGCTGAGGAAAGAATGACGCCTCGCCATTTTATCGGTTTTCACACCACACAACACCGTGAGAAGAAATCTTATGTTCGCAGCAGGCCCGACAATCTTGCACCAACCATCAATCCAACGAGCCAGGACGCGTTGGATGGAGATACTAAACCATTTGGAAACCTCGCTTCAGGAGATGGTGGGTTGGACTTTAATCCAACATCGAAACAGGGACCACCTCCCATGCACAAAACGACAGCTTTAGATGACGTAAACCTACACCATTAGGAGATATGAGCCATCTAGGTGGTGGTCCAACCACACACGATTTGATCTCCGGAAAAATAAAAAGAAGAAAGGAAGCTCAAAAGAAACTGAAAACGGAGGAACGCGGATCGCACTTGCAATGCTCTGTTCCCACGCGGAGGAGTAGTGTAAAGCTTACGCACGAAGGATCTAGATCACCCAGCCGTGCATAAATCTCCCCACACATGATGCTAGAGAATACACACACACACACACACACACACACAGAGGAATGGACGCCGGGAAAACCACACGGAATTCGCTGAACTGCTGACGAAGTTCAGTACAAGTCCAAACAACTATTGGCTTCTTTCCTTTTGTTTCTTTTCCTTCTTCTTTTCTTCTGTTTCTTTTCCTTCCTTCGGAATCCTTTTCCCCCTCTTGCTTCTTTGGAAATAGAGGAAGCAAACCCCACCGTGTCGAATTAAATTGACAAGGTAAACGACAAACTTAGAATCTTAAAAAGAATTCTAAGTTAAAACTCATAAAGGAACGATAATCTCATTAAGGATTTCACTGAATTCACCAAACTTAGCCAGATCTAATAGTATTATAAGTCGAGTTTTAACGTTAACCATTCAAGTTTTATGAATTAGGAATTAACCTTAAGGCATGTCTCTTGGCAGTTAAATTTAGCAGTGGACAACCAGACTACTAAAGGTGAGGATCTTTCCTTTAAACTTTGCAATTTAATTGATTACATCTCTTTCATATGTTCTAAGATTTATTTACTACTTATCTTCACCATATGAATCAGTGACATATAATTCACTTCATTATATTATCCTACATGCAAGTATCATGTTAGGAATCACACTTTTAGTGATCAGTATAATATTGTGACGTAATGCGTTTCGGATAGTGGCCCTCTTAGTTGGCATGTAATCTCGTGGGTTGGTGACTAGTACACAATCGATGTAAGTAAATCACCATGCGTATTATATCACTTCTCGAGATTTGATGTCGCAAATAGTCGCTCCATAAACATATTGTGTCACGTAAATCTCTCAATCGCGTTATTGTGTCGCTTTAAAATGTTCGCATAAATCCATGTTAACGTGGGGACACATCGGTGAATCTCCATAGTGTGAGAATACGGGGTGAGTCGGATATTTTGAACTATCTTCCACATTGTGATCATGATCGTTGAGTGTGATAAACCGCACATACTTTGCTAGGCATGCATTGTATATAGAATGTTTACGTATATCAATATCTCTTGTATTTGTGGAGTATGAGATGTATCAGTACCCTTTTGTTATTCTTGTGAATTACTAGAATTATTGCAAACCTTAAAGGATAACCACCACTATGAGTAAGGCACTGACCCTCTCCAACAAGGCAATGATTGGGATGATAACCACTCTAAAGAGGATGCGAACGAATAGAGAAAGAGAATAGCACTACAATTTGATTTTTATTTATTTTTACATTGCTTACATAAATACAATATAATAAGCTCTCATTGAGAGATCATTTGATGATTCATTGAACCTTTTCTCTTTAAATGGAATAATAGATGTAGTAAATTTCCTTCTCATGAATTTGTACTTGTATGTACAAGGTGTGTAAAATCAATTGAAACCACACAATCTAAACAATGTGCGAATGAGATTAATGCCTATAATTCCTAGGACGAGTAAGCCTTAGGCCACAAAATTTTGGGGCGTTACACAACGTGTCTCATACTTATATAGTTAATATAGAAGAAGTGATTGTTGTGATTACTGTGTGTGCTATAATTTCCAATTGACTATTGTATGGTTGTCATAACGTGATCTCTTTTATATGACATATTATTTGAAAGAGTTTATATATATATATATATATATATATATATATATTAGAAGAAGTGATTGTTGTGATTACTGTGTGTGCTATAATTTCCAATTGACTATTGTATGGTTGTCATAACGTGATCTCTTTTATATGACATATTATTTGAAAGAGTTTATATATATATATATATATACATATATATATATATATATATATATATATATACATATATATATACATATATATATATATATAGATATATATATACATATATATACATATATATATATACATATATATACATATATATATACATATATATATATATATATATATATACATATATATATATATATATATATATATATATAAATATAAATACATATATATATATATATATATATATATATATATATATATATATATATATATATATATATATATTGAACATGTAAACATGTCAATCATTGATAATTTAAGTTCGTTATTCCTCTCAGAGAGAGATGTATCTCCTAACTATACATGACCACACATGGATATTGAGCATGGATGACATGCATCCATTATAATTGCATAAACACCTTGTGCTTGAGTTCCTAGAGGATTTTCCTAGATTGTTACACCTGGTAGATTCGTTACCAAATGTTCACGATAGTGGAAGCCTACTCACGGAGTAGATAAATGATTACACATGCCTACTTAGATGGATGTTTGATGGTTACAGATTGCCCATGTCTACATACGATCAATGTCTGAAGGGTATAATTTTTGGGTTAACGGATATCCAATAAGCAAGTGGATGATCATCCTAATTGACATGCATCTTACGATATTTTTGCATTCATAATTATACTGCATGCACACTAATTTGTTATATTGTGTTATCTTATATTGTGCTACGTATGAACCATGTTGGGTTCACTTACTAGCTTTGCTAGCTAATGTTATAGATTAATAACCATACAGAGACAGATGATATAGGATGATCTAATCAGGTGTTGGAAAATAAGGCCATGTTGGTGAATAAAACTCAAGATCAATGGTCGTACTTCGTGGAAGACGAGCACACTGCATTATACAGTTGAATTGATTATGCAATTGATTTTATGAGTTTTAGTTTTCATTCATTTTAGTTGTTTCTAATTTAATTAAATTTAAAATATGTTTATAGCCATAATTTTGTTAGGTGATGATTAATTAATTTAGTTGAATAAATTTTCAAATGGGTAGACTTAGGCTGATTTGGATAATTATTTTATAAATGAAGAATGTCATGGAGAAAGTGTTAATAAATGTAGTGAAAATAGTTGGTTGTATAAATGTTAATGTGGTGATGATATAAAATATATGTAAATTGTGCCTCTTAATAATTGTATAATAAGAGGATTTATGTACACTTAGTGTACGAGTCATGGACTGTAACTCGGGTCTAAGGGTCCACACAGTATCTGAAGTGTGGGGCATAATAATAGAAAATTGATATGAGCCACACCAATTGGGTCAATGAAAAATTACTCTTAGAGCTTATTATTTCAAATGGTTTGATTGGCCTTAGTTTTCCACCAAGATGATTTTCGCATTTGAACTTTATCTTAATGTGCTTTTGCATAACGTACAAAATAACGGTGGTATTAAATCTGAATTTTCTAATACCTAGAGTTGATTTGGGTTTGTTGAGGACTCAAAATTTTAACAATATCAAATACTCTTCTATATGAAAACATTGTCTATAAAACCTTATTATCTCACACGCACACTCACATGTTCCAAGATGGAGCAAATATGTGTGGTAGATATAAGCTCTTAGAATGGTTGGAATAAGTGATTTAATCAACTACCTAAAATATCAGCCCATTTTGCTACTTAGGTAGGACATTCACAGTACAATGATGGCCGTCCATTTTTTTCATATGATGTTATTTGTTGAGTTGTAAATTGGCCTAGTTTTTAGAATACCTAATCTAAACATTATTCTAAAAACGACCACACTATGGAAGGCTTTGATTTGATTTCACGCATGCATTGCATATTGTCACATGTTTTTAGTTGTAGGTTTCCTTGAGCATGTAAAATAAGCAAACTTTCAATTTTCAATAGGGGTGCAACTAGGGTTGAAAGTTGGGCGGGTTCAACCCGACTGACCCATAACCAACTTGACATTGGGTTGGGCTTGGGCAGGATATATCGGGTTTGGTCTCGGGGTCATACAAATGCCAACCCAATAAAACTCGGGTTGAGATCTCGGGTTGCCCGACCCAACTCGAACCCGATCAATATGTAACTTCCTTATAAATTAATTATAATTGAGTGTAGATCGTCAGTATTGAAGGCACAAGAAATTCCAATGTTGTCGGGTTTCATTGGCCCACGTTATTTCCGATGACTCAAGCTAACAAGATACACCGGATTTCTCTCTCTCAAATAGATTGCTTAATACACAATATAACTTTTAAAGGAGTAGTTATCCTATATAATTAGCGTGTTTGTTTAGAAAAAAAATGTTCTTTACCATAAATAACTACATATTATAAAATTATAGGTATAAAAAATAAAACTTATATTGAAAATATAATAGGCTAATGTAATAATAAAAATATTAGCATATATCTACCCAACTAACTCAACCGAATCTGCTTGGGTTAGGCTTGGGTTGAGAATTCCCAACCCGAGGTTGAGTTGAGTTGAGTTAGGATTGAAGTATAGGAACTTTGGGTTGGAATAGGGTTGAGCACCAACCCAACCCAACCCAACCCAACCCAACCCAACCCAACATGACCCGACCCGCCGGACTTTCAGCCCTAGGTGCAACTCATGCGTTTGGGATCGAGTTGAGGATCAACCCCGGCCCAACCCAACTTCAAAAGGACCTAAGCCGCAACTGGACCCAACCCACGTTCCAACCTGAGGTGCCCACCCAGAGTCAATGGTGCTTGACTCAACCAGACCCGACCCCACCTAAATACAGGTGATTACCCTGGACTCTGCCTTGCTGCTAATTTGCTGAACTTCTACCGAACCTGAATTCAAACGACGCCAGAGGTTTCCAAACCCGAGGAACTGGATGACTTGATTGAAGTCAATGGGGTTCTGGTGACTGGGGATGCATCCCCACATATTGCAATAAGATAGGTCATCACTCTAACAGTTGGATTCGTTTCCTTTTTTCAATGATCCAAACCGTTTGTTTGATAGAGCTCTACTTGGATATAAGATGCTGAAAAATATTAGATTTAATAATTTAATCCATTGATTATACAAAGGTTAAGGTGAGCATTCGTATTCGTTGCAAAAGACCCAAATTCAAAGGATGAAATAATCGAATCGAGGGTTTTTATTTGTTGATTTTCCACAATTCATAGTCAGAATCGTAATATAAACGGCCTGGATCTTTGTAAGATGACCCGAATTCAAAGGCTATAGACTTACGGCTCGTATTGCAATACGTCAGGATGTACTCGAGCAAACCGCTTTCAAATTTGAGAAATTGACTACGGTAAACACCACCTTTTACCCAGCGTCTTTCAAAGCGCTTCCAAACTTTACTTTCCTAAAGTATGCTATTCTATACGGACACACTATTCGCAGACGTAAATGTGCTTGCATTTGTTATCTGTAGCTACACATTATAACCGTAGCTATAGGTGTTTGGCCACCGTGATCGCAAGAGTATTTAAATTTTCGTATGCAAACCGTGTGTCCGTACAAAATGGTTTACTTTGGCGAAGTAAAGTTTGGGAGTGCTTTGAAAAGATGCCTGGTAAAAAGTGGCATCTACAATGGTCAATTTCTCTTCAAATTCCAGAGTTTACTAGCCCCCGAAACGCATGTAAAATGCTATTGATGTTTATGTGCATTACCCGGCATATTCCAGTGTAGTATAATATTATATAGTATATAATATATGAGTATCAATCCGGGCCGTAAATAACGTGGGCCCGAGCATGAATTCTTTTGGTAAAGAAACTAGGCTGTTTTCTACTCAAGGTAGCTGATAGTAGTATCATCTTCTTTCCTGAGCTTCTTAACTTTAATTACTCTTTAGTGGGTTTATTAATGTGGCTGTCTTACTGGACAATGGCAGATTGCCTGCTATAGGAAGTTAAGTATGGCCCACCATGATGATTGTGAGAAATCCACCTTGTCCATGTGCTTTGCCCAATCATGTTAGGACTTGGGCCCAAAAATGAGGCAAATCTAAGACTTAAATGGCCACACAATAGGAAAAAGTGGGTATGGAAATGACTACTGTTGAAACCTCCCTAGGTCCACAGTGATGTTTATATGTCATCCATACTGTTCATAAGTCACTCCTGCTAAGATGAGCTGAGAACATGAAAGATGTTACCCTGATCCAAATATTGTGTGGCCCCATGATTGTCTCAATGGTAGAAGTTTAATCCTCACTATTTCCTCTCATGCAGCCCACTTGAGTTTTGGATTGCTTCAATGTTGGGCCCATATACTAGCATGATTTGGAAAAATGGATCGACAAAGTTGATTTCTCACAAACATCATGGTGGGCCCCAAGGGACTCGTATTTAATAAAATAGTGACTCCTTAAGTATAGGGTTTGGCATGGCCGGTGCTTAGAAAGCTCTGTGGGCCCCACAATGATATGTGCTTTATCTAACCTATCCATTAATATTGCCAGCTTAAGATACAAGTTCTAAAATGAGGCAGATCCAAAGCTCAAGTAGACCACACATTAGAGCCAGTGGGGATGGTGACACCCACCGGTAAAATTTTCCAAGCGCTCACGGCATGTTTAATTGCCATCCAACCCGTTTCATAAAGTCACATGAGAACGAAGTAAAAACATAAAAATCAGCTTGATCCAAAACTTATGTGCCTTAAAATTAGTTTTAATTTCAACGGTAGGCAGGCATCAATTTCTATTGTTTCCTATGGCATGGTCCACTTGAACTTTGGATCTGCCTCATTTTTGGAATGACGCCCAAAAATGAATGGTATGGATAAAACACATGCATCATAGTGAGCTTCAATTCGGGCACCAATCAGTTTGGAGCTCCGCATTAGAGAAGTCAATGCGGAAAACGAGTCTCCTTACCAACCAGGAAATGACTAAGAAAGAGGAATAAAGGAAAACAGAGCCGCCTCACACGAATTCCTCTTATAAAGGCACCTCTCCCTTTTTTCTTTCCTCACAAGCCATCTAATTAAATGGAGATGAATGGCGTATGAGGTAGCCAGTGTTGATGTCACTAAGCTCCGTGAGCCCTATCATAATGTGTATTTATTGTATCCACACCGTTCATCCATTTGGCGAGATCATTATAAGGTTTGAGTTGGAAAATGAATCATATTTAAAGCTCAAGTGGACCACATCACAAGAAGCAGTGGAGACAATGATTTGTGCCATTGAAGCATTACTAAGTGCCCGCCATGATGTTTTTTTGCCATCAAAATTGTTCATAAGGTCTGAAAATCTTGGATGAAATCAAAAATAAAATAAAATAAAAAATAGATTGATCCAAAACTTTGTGATCCCAAGAAAGTTTCAATGGTAGACGGCCAATGCTCATTGCTTTATGCAGTGTGGTCCAATTGGGCTATGGATCTGTCTTGGGCACAAGCCTTAAAATGTTCCTGTAAAATCTATAGACGATTTGGATATAACATATACATCATCGTTGGGTTCCATAGAACTTGGTTAGGTCAACACACAGAGATCAATAGTGTGTGTGGCACACCATGCAATCCGTTTCGGTTGGTAGATGGGACTCGGATTGCGTAACCTAAAACAGAGTAGGTAAGTAGTGGGTTGATGTGCAAAGCTTTGTGAGCCCCTTCATGATGTATGTGTTATATCAGCATAGTTCATCATTTTTTTCAGATCATTTTAGAGCATGAGTCCAATATTGAGGCAAATCTAAAGCACAAATGGACCACACTATATGAAATATTGGGAGATTAAACATCTATCATTGAAAACTTTTTTTTGGAGTCATAAAAGTTTTAGATCAAGGTGATATTTGTGTTTTTCTTTCAATCCCGGTAGGTATGATCTTATGAACAGGTTGTATGGTAAATAACCATCATGGTAGGTCCTAGGAAGGATTCAATGGTGGGTATCATTGTACTCATCTCATCCCACGGTGATGTTTATTTGCCATCCAACCTCTTTAATAGGTTAAAAAAAACATGGATGAAAGGAATAAAAACAAATATCATCTTGATCCAATACTATTATTTCCTTAAAAAAAAGTTTTTAATGCTCGATCATCATTGTTTTTTATAATATGTTCTACTTGAGATCTGGATTTGCTTCATTTTTCTGCCCATGCCTTTAAATAATATGCAAAAAATGGATAGACGACGTGGATAAAGAATACATATATCAATGTAGGTCCTACTATAGGCACCAACTTAGGTGATGTTGTGCGTACCTAGTCAACTCCTTGTAGGGGTAGAACGCAATCCGCGTTTGTGTTGTTAAGCAGTCAAAATTTTGAATAGAGTTGTACACAAATTGAGTTAGCTCGGTTAGCTTACTTGACTCGACTCAAAACTAAATTCGAGTCGAGTCGAGCTAATTTTTTGAGCTTGAACAAATTTTGAGCCTAGTTTGAGCTTGCCTAAGATCGACTCGACTCAGATCGAACCCCAACTCGAATGGAACTCGGATCAAACCAATTCAGTGGCTCGGTTATTTTGATATAGATGTTGCTCAACAAGTGTTTGATGAAATGACCCAATGAAGTGTCAGCTAGTGGGGAGGAATGTATAGATATGAAACAAATACCCTTGTATCTTGATTTTTATGTTGTCTATTGAGTGTTTGCTGAAATATTTGTAAACTGATGTTGTTGTTTTACATTTTGTGAGAAATTGAAGGTACACTCTATATGTTTGAAAAAATGCTATAGATGCTCGATCTTGGCTAAAACTTGGCTCAAATTGGCCTGAGTTGCTGACCGAATTGAGCTCGAGCTGAGCTGGCCATTCAAGCTTGAGGATCGAGCCGAGCTAAGTTTGAATTGGGTCAGCTAGTGGCTGAGCTGAATCAAGCTATTCGAGGCTCATCTCATTTCGACTCATGTGCAACTCTAAATTCTGTTTTTTCAGGCCGAGCCTGTCTCATGTACACCCTTAGTATATAGTACACGATCAGGTGAGACCCGCACGAGCTCACCGAACACTTTGCAGTTTGCAGTGTAGGGCCAACCTTGATGTATTTATTCTATATCTATGTTGTTCATCTGCTTTTTAAAATTATTTCAAGGTATTATTAAAAAACGAAGCAGATCCAGTAATCAGGCGGGCCATACCATAAGGAAGAGTGATAATTGACCATTAATAAGCTACAAAAATTTTGTATGAAGTTGATATTTGGTTTTTTTTTTTCTTCTTTCTTTCTTTTACTTTCATCATGTGTATGTTATCTTATCAACGGATTGGAAGGAAAATAAATACTATGGAAACATGGAAACATTAAAGTGGGCCCTAAGAACTTTTGAATGGTAGTTCATTTAATCACCACTGTTTCCTATGGTATGGTCCTGATAATTGAATCTACTTCATTTTCATCATACGGCACTAAAATGAGCCGTAAAAACGGATGGACGGTGTGGATGCAGAATACACGCATCAAGGTGGGCCCGTGGTAAAAGAGGCACCGTCTTGGGTGACGCCGGGGTCTCACCTAATCTGCTCCCCTGTTGTACAGGTTCCGGTCCTTTTGTCATGGCTGTAAATTGGAAAGACGATCCTCGTACAACCGCCAATGTGACACCATGGAATCTCCACCATAAGTATAATGGATCCACCTGATGACTGGCTTAGATATTACACACGTCTTAGGTTGCCATACTTAAGAGGCGGATTGGCCAAAATAAGGTGCACGGCATTGGTGCACGAAAATAATAATAATAATAAATAAATAAATAAATAAAAGACAATTGCTTTTGCCTCCGTTCTCCCAACGTGACTGTTCATGATTGCCGTTGCTATCCATTTTCCACGGGGTAGCGAATTGCGTACTAAGTTAGTCAGTACCCTAAGCATAGTGAGTAAACGCTGTGGACCCCGCTGTCATTCATGCATTGTATCCACTCCGTTCATCTTTTTTACCACATAATTTTAGGGCTTTATCCCAAAATTGGAGCATATCAAAACCTCAAGTGGACCACACCATTGGAAACACTGTGAATTGAACATCTACCGTTGAAATTTTCTTGGGGGCAACCTAAGTTTTAAATTTAAGCTAATATTTGTTTTTTTTCCATTCATCCATGTGTGTATGATCTTATGAACAGGTTTGATGACAAATAAACATCACTGGGGCCTTAGAAAGTTTTCAACGGTGGAAATCAATACTTCCACCTTTTCCTGAGGTATGGTCCACATGAGCTTTTTCTATGCATCAATTTGAGTTGAACCAGTAAAATGATCGGAAAAACGAATGGACAGTGTGGATAAACCACATGCATTCACAGTGATCCCAACAGAGTAACTATGTGATATATCTATTTATCCATGCCGTCCATTCCTTTTCTTGGATCATTTTCAAGCATCCGCACAAAAATGATTAAGATCCAATGCTAAAGTGGACTACAACACATATGACTCTTGCATTTAATGCAATGCAAGCTTATTATTTAGTACGATCCACTTGTGTATTAGATCTGCCCCATATTTGTACACAAATCTTAAAATGATATGAGATAAGGGATGAACAAGGATAAACAGACATATCACGGTATGCCAACCTACAAAACTGCCCGTTCATGGCTAGAAACGGGTGGGGTGGTACGCAATCGGTGTCCATGTTCTACATGTTTTCTGATGGAGCAGGTGTCCATTGCTAGACCATAAAATCTAAGTTCTCAATCACTGGAGCAGAGTAGGTGGTAACCCGGCCTCAACCAAAACAGTACTGCCCTCATCGCAGGGCCTACATTGATACCGTCCATCAATTTTTTTAATTCAATTTAAGGTATTATCCAAAAAATGAATCAAATTCAATTAACAGGTGGACCATACCATACAAAAAGTGGTGATTGAACGCCCTACCATTAAAAACTTCTTAGAGTCTATCTTAATATTTCCATAGTTTTTATTTGCTATCATATTTGTCCATAAGGTCACATAAGCTCGGATGAAAAAACAAATATCAGCTTGGTACAAAACTTTTGTGGCCAATTAACGGTCAATCACCACTGTTTCCTATGGTATAGTCCACTTGATAATTGGATCTGCTTCATTTTAGGGATAATGCCTTAAGCTGATTTGTCAAAACAGATGGACCGTGTACAGAGTACATACATCAGGGTATGCCCTACGGGAAGGGCCGCAGAGTCCTGGGCGAGTCCCGGGTGTCACCTAATCCATTCCCATCGACCACTCACTTTCATACACGTGTCATGCACGTGTAAATTTGCTGTGAATGGGCCATCCACAGAAAATCTCACTGGCCAGATGAGCCTGCGTTGCCGTGTCGCTCACACCTCGGGTTAGCTGCTCATGTGTAATGCTTAAGGTCTGTTTGCAGGGCTATCAATGGGTACTGGACCCGACATTTTAACGTGCCCGGATCCCCTTTGGACCCGTTAAAAATTTGGTTCAGTTCTCAGGATCTGATTAAAAAACTGGATCTAGCCAGGTCTGAGTCCGTCCCTCAACTTTTACCTTCTTAAGATTGGACCGGTTAGGTCTCTCTCTCTCTCTCTCTCTCTTTCTCTCTCTCTCTCTCTCTATATATATATATATGAAAAGGTTCTATGCCGTCCAGCTCATGGGAACTCCCCATGAGGTCAAGTTGTGTGGGCCCCATGGTGATGCGTGTCAACCATCAACACCGTGCATTTGATGGGTCCCCTTTAAATTATGGGATATCCCAAAAATCAGTCGTATATGGAACTCAGGTGGGCCATACCATCTAAAATCATGGGAAGACATTACTAAAACATATAAAAGCACTTGGTGAGGCCCAACTGAAATCCGGATGCATCTGAAACTTAGCCTGACCTCTTATCTAAGTGGGACACACATAATGGATGGGTTAGATTTGTGAACCACATCTCGGTGGGCCCAAAAAATGATTATGAATGTTTTAATGGAGGGTAAACCCTCTCAACTTTTGTTTGTGGTGTGGCCCACACAAGTCACGGATTGACTTGATTTTTAAGCCCTAGGCCTACCATGAAATGACGCATCTGACTGATGGTGTTGATGGTCAACACGCATCACGGCAGGGCCCACACAACTCGACCTCAAGGGAAGTTCCCATGAGCTCGACCATATAGAACCTTTTCCACATATATATATATATATATATATATATATATATATATATATATATATATATATATATATATATATATGTTCACCGGCATACCGATTCGCAAGTCATATCAACCGTAGGATCTAACATATGGTATAGTATAGATGATGTGTGAGTTTGAGAATAAGTTTCGGTCACGCGTATCTCGCGAAGAGAGACGCTTTCCCACTCGCAAGCCTCTAGCCGTGGTTTCTTATAGAAGAGTAGGATGCTAGGTGGGGCCATCATGATGTTTGTGAGAAATCCACTCCGTGTATCTACTTTGCTAGATCATTTTAATATGTTATGTCAAAAGTGGAGTGGATCCAAAACTCTAGTGTGTTGCATGAGAGGAATTAATGGGAATTTAGTGACTAACATGAAACATTCATTCGGCCCCAAAAGCTACTTATCAGGTTAAATTTTTTTTGATTTTATTTCATTCTATTAGGAATGACCTTATAGACAGTATGGATAGCATATATAAACATCAAGGTAGAGCCCACGAAGATTTCAATGGTAGGAAAGTCTTTTTCCAGTTTTTCGTTTTGTATAGGCCACTCGAATTTTAAATATGCTCCATTTTTTGTCGTATATCCTAAGATGATCTAACAAAACAGACGAACAGGGTGAATTCCCCAAATAGCATCCTACCACGCCACTTCCTGCAACATGCAGCTTTAAATGGAAACGAATTGGTGGTGAAATCCCACTATGGTGTGAGTGTGTGGCAGTGTGTGTGTAAAAAACAATAATAATAATAATAATATTAAATAAATAAATAAATAAATAAATAGATAAATGGAAACGGATTGGCTGCTCCCATGACACTAGCCAACTGCGAGTGGTCGGTGCTCCATGGACCCTAACATGGTGTATGTCTCATCCATGCCATCCATCCATTTTTCTAGATGATTTTATTGTGTGAACCTAAAATTGAGGTAGATCAATATCTCAAGTGGGCCACACAATGTTGATTGAACTCTCACCATTAAAAACTTCTTAGGGCTACAAAAGTTTTGTATCAAGCTGATATTTGTTTTTTGCCTTCATCCAGGTCTGTACAACTTGGTCTACAAGTTGGATGTAAAATAAACATTATAGTGGGCCATATGAGGTTTTTAATGGTAGATGTTCAATCACTACTATTTTCCCATGGTGTGGTCCACCTGAGATTTTGATCTGCCTCATTTATGTGCTAAAGTATTAAAATGATGTATGAAAATAAACAAACAGTGTGGATGAAACATATAGATCATGGTCAGGCCCACATAGCACCGACCAATTGCCACCTGGCTAGTGATAGCGTCACTTGCCAAACCGCACTGCACAATCTGCTCCTCAAACCATGAACGTGGATTTCCTGCTGAAGCCCAAGTAGTTTTTGCGCGCAAGGATGTTGGGTGGGGCCCACTACCATGTTTGTGGGAAATTTACCAACCGTTCATCCATTTGAAGAGCTCATTTTAGGTATTGGCCAAAAAATGAGGTGGATTCAAAACTCAAGTGGGCCACACGAGAGGAAGCAGTGGGGATTTAGTGAGAACAATTGAAATATCCTTCTGGCATGAAAGCTTTGTTTCAGGCTAACTTTTTTTTTTTGTATTTTCACTTCATCCCAGTGGTAATGAACTTATAAACAGTTTGGATAGCATATAAACATCATGGTAGAGCCCAAGAAGGTTTTAACAGTAGGTATTTCTTTCCTAATTTCACCTCTCGTGTGGTCCACTTGAGTATTGGATCCACTTTATTTTTGGTCGCCTGTCTTAAAATGAGCTTGCCAAATGGATGAACAGGATTGATTTCCCACAAACATGGCGGTGGGCCCCACCCAGCATCCTTGCACGGTTTAGCACAAAATCCGTGTCCTCAAACCACATGCCAATCTGGAGCGGTTTCCTGCGGAAGCCTTGTCGCGAGAAGTAGGTCAAGAAGTAGGTGTGCTGGGATATCATCTCGGCCCACCATTATATTTGTGAGAAATTTACCCCGTTCTATTTTGTGAGATCATCTTACAACATACGATAAAAATTGAGGCAGATTCAGAACTTGAGTGGGCCATATAAGATGAAAAACTGAGAAAAACCTTTCCTACTATTGAAACCTTCCTGGCTCCACCTTGATGTTTATAAGTCATCCAAACCGTTTATAAGGCCATTCTTAATGGGATGAAGTAAAATCACAAACAACTTAGCCTGAGGAGTAGCTTTTGTGGCCGAATGAATTTTTTGATGGTAGTCACTGAATCCTCATTGATTACTCTCATGCAACACACTAGAGTTTTGGATCCACTTCAGTTTTGATATAACGTACTTAAATGATATTGCAAAGCGGATGGACAGTGAATTTCTCACAAACATCATGATGGCCCCAACTAGCATCTTAAAGCAATAACTTTCTATGAAAGGCTTCCGCAGGAAACTTGCGTCACGAGCTATGCAATTGTGAGAGCGTCTTTCTTTACGAGATGCGCATGACCAAAACTCACTCTCAAACTCGCACATTATCTAAATCATACGTAAGATCGTATTGCTGACATCAAGGTTCACGCGTAATGACATGCGAACCTCTGAATCCCACTATGTTACGCTAGAGGGTCTCTAATCTAGCGGGATTCTTATCCCGATCGAATATGTCAGAGTGATCTTCGGCTAGGATCAGGCTGAATTCAGGGCGAAATTCACCCCAGATTTCTTGTACTGCCTCTCTGGCAGTGGTAGTGGTTGACCTGTTCAGCCCGGGATGTTGGAAGAGCTTGAAGCTTAGAATCTAAGCTCTTTCCACACAGGTTCTTCACCCGTGTTGTAGACATTCCTGGTGTGGTGAGTCTTCTCCTATGTAGCTCCGTCCTCTGATGGCTCAGCTCGATGACTCGTCTTTGAGTTGAAGGATCTGCTTGTCTCGTGCCAATGACCCTTCTCACTATAAGAAAATGGACTTTTATCAGCAATCAAAAGCGCCGGTAAAAGTCCTAAAAAGCATCGGCATTGATTTTCCCGGCGATTTTCGGGAAAGCACCAGTAAATATGTCGGCAAAACTTTTGCCGGCGCCAACACACTTTTACCAGCACTTATCTGAGCGTCGGCAATTATATATCCTTTTCCGACGTTCATTCTGACTTTACCGATGCTTTTGATGGCCGCTGGTATTTCTGAGGAAGCGCCGACAGAAGTCTATCCAAGCGCCAATAAAAGTATTCCAAAGCACATTTTTTGGACACTTTTAATCACGTAAAAGCGCCGCTCTATACAAGCGCCGGTAAGGTCTTCAAAAGGGCTGTATAACTTTAAGAGGCCCCTGAGCAGGCTAGTAATATATATATATATATATATATATATATATATATATATATATATATATATATATATATATATATATATATATATATATATATATATATATATATAATTCAATTGAAACCTGTATGTTTTTTAATATTTAAAACATAAAAAATGTGGCAATAGCTCCATTAGTTTATAAAACATCAATTACACTGAATTCACAACAACACAGAGTAAGAAAACAAATTGAAGTAATTAAGAAAACCAAACATGCACAAAACATATAGAATTTATATGGTTAGACATTGTGCCTACTTCATGGATGAGCCCCTTTTAAAACACTAATTTTCAAAAGGATTACAACCCTAACAATATTTTAACCCTAAAAACCAGAAAAACATAAAAGAGTTTCTTATATAACCTTAATTCAACCCCATAAACAATATTTACAGGTCATACATGAAATTACCAAAAATACCTTCTTTTGACTGAATTGGTCTTCAAATCACATTTCACACGCAGGGGCAAGGCCCCCTCACCCCCACTGGAGCCATATTTATAACTTTCCTTACACCATCATGCAGAATACAAGACATCTATCATAACACAGCGATTTCAAAACATATCAAAAATTAACTTTCCATTTACCACTTATTCTATTTACCTCCGATTGCATGGTGTCAAGCACATAAAAATATGCATTTAAACCCAAATACCTCCAAATACATGGTGCCAAATAACACCTTAAACTTCTTTTTCTAACCATCATTTTATTAAGCATAAATAAACTTTTCAGGCATTCTCTTGTTTACAACCACTCACAAGTCACAGTGAAAGCTTTCTCACACAAAGGGACATCAAAAAAAGAAAAACGAAAAGAAGGTAAGAGTGGGCAATTCATTAAATCGGCATATGTGAAACATTACAAGAAAGTATGAGCTTGGGTCTTACCAGGATGGAATCTAAATGAGATAGATGCTTCCCAAGTCTCATATTCTCTCCGACATGTTCCTCTTATAGGATATTGGCAATAATCCTGTCATCCTCCTTATCTTGTAGGCTGCTATTCAGGCTCAAACTAGAACTTGCTCCAGCATTGTCATATTGTTCAGACATGCTAATACAAGAAGAGCATCTCGTCGTAATTACTACAAGTCAAGCAAATACAGAACTCAAGGGGCCATCCGTCAGGTGGATGAACAGTTTGAACCACATACATTGGATTACATGAGCATGCAAATACACAGTATTGAACTCCATGTCACATAACTTTTGCAAAGGCCCTGTTTGGTGAATGCCTAAAAACAAGTTCGTCTCATTTTAGTTAACAGTGATTATTTATGAGAGATCTTGATGTCTAATAATCTTCGATTTTCCTGTTCTGTAACCAAGGTGATTGAGCAACATAGGTTAAGAAACTGTCCAAGTTATGTGTGTACATGTGTGGACAACAGCCACCTCATCTCTATTAGAAACCGAAATTTGTTGATGCAAGCATATAACAAAATTATAAGGTACTTGATGAAAATTATATATATATATATATACTGTCAGCAATTATGTGTCAGGGGATCATTTCAAAGCACGTGATAGCAACTTGCTAATTGAATCAGCCTATTTTGACGACCGGTGAGATGCATGCCACATTCTCATGTGTTGGGATGTCTGTTTATCGATTGAATTAGCAAACCTTTACAAGAAGGGTGTAGCCATGAAAGATGAAAGCTCACCTTTCCTCCAAAATGGAAGACGAGAGCCAAGAGAACAATAGTTGGAATTCCCACAATGTAGAAAGTTCTGAGGTTAATGAGAGCACCGGTCTTTTGCCACCTGCATCCTATAACAGGCGGTGACTGATTCAAATTGAGAATCTTCACAAACATGAAAGTGAAAATTACTAAAAGCTACTATAAATATGATTGTCATGAGCATAAATCCAGAACTCACCAAGTCGACTCAGTTGAATTCCCACATTGATGATCAAAGTTTGATATTCCAATGGAAATAAAGAAGCAGTTGGAAGCTGAAAACTTCAACAATTCTTCCGAAGCATCACCAAAAAACAGATGCTAGAAAAGAACATTCACTTTGTCTCCAACGCAATGTCTGACATTCAAAAACCAATTTAGAATATCAATATTTTCTTCAGGGCAAGCCACTCCTGTAAAAAAAAATAAAAAAATAGAACAAACTGTATATCAAATGAAATGAAACTCTGACAGAACACTTAATAATCTATCTGAAACACATCCTAAGCAAAGTAATTAAGGTCAGGGGTGCTAAGTGAGAATGGATGCCATGTCAGTTGTACCTATTGCAGAAACACCACTGAACCTTTCTTACAAAATAATAGGTGAGAGAATTCTAGGTACTTAAAACAATAAATCTTGTATTGAAAGAAGCCAGGCCAACAGTTACAGTATATCTCAGGCAACTTTTTAGCATATGCTGGGTGTTTGGCACTCATATCAGCTGACTTCGGTTATCCTTGATATCAAACCGTAATGTCGTGCATTCAATAAGAAAGAAGTATGCTAGAACTCCCCATAATACTGACTCTTCCAGTTTTTAGTAGGATATTCTCTTGATATGATGCACATGCATGCACATGAACTGATTTAGTCAAAACTACTAAACAATACTAAATTTTGGCATCCTTAGGCAATAATTTTATGATATGACATCAGTGAAAAACTTCAGTCACTTTATGTTAAAAAAGGAAAAGAAAAAGAGAAAGACAGTCACTAAAAATGAATCACATGTCAAGAGACAAAACCAGGTGAGAGCATACAATTTTTATTTTTTATTTTTCAAAAAAGAATTTTATTCATATTGGCAAGATTTACAGGAGCCTGAACAGCTATTTCAGGCACCCCACAAAGGGGGCCCATCATATGACGAAGAAAAAACCCAAAAAGAGGAAAAAATTAAGACCTCTTCCTAATGGAGCCCAACTTGGTTTTGTCTAAGAAAATAAGCCCTTTGATATGAACGGGGAGCTTGTTCAGGCCAGAGAAGAAAAAGTGCCCTTGGGAGCCACTGCCTAGATGCGCCAGCCCATCTGCCGGGGCATTTGCCTCCCTTGGGATATGACGAAAAAGGAAGGATCCTCTGTTGATGAGATCAGTGATTCTCCTAAGCCAATGACGCCAAGGCCAAGAAGGGACGGAGGACCCTGAGATGAGGTCAATCACTAATCTGGAGTCTGATTCTACCTCCACTCGGGACAGACCCCTACTCAAGCAAATTGAAAGCCCGTTCCATACAGACAGCAGCTCCGCCCTATTACTCAAATCAATCCCGAACCCAATTGAAAATGCGAAAAGCAGGTCACCATTTGGAGTCTCTGCAAATCCCACCACCACCAGTTGGTCCCGGGTTACCTCTGGCCAATCTGTCCAGATTGAGCTTGGCCCAGCCCAAAAAGGGTTTCGACCATTTGATCACGTCAAACCTCACATTGTGAGGGATGGATGACTGTTCAACAAAAATGGAGGATATCCACCAGTTAATCTGAGTTATTGTAGCCCCACTTGAGGCCAATTTACCCCCCATCTTCATGGCGTTTCTAGCCATCCAAATCTCCTAGAGGATGAGATTTGGAATGATCATTTTCTGCGCCTGATTTCTACCACCTGGGTCAGCCGCCTACCACTGATTCAGTGTAGATTCAACCGAGAGGGCCATCAAAACAGGTGAGAGCATACATGTGACAGACTGATTCAACCCCACGTTGCTTTTTTCCATTTACAGGACATGGTTTTAACCAAGCTGAGTAGATTCAACCTTGTTTGTTAGTAGTGGTTAGCACTTTTTTTTCTTAATAGATAAACCCATTTCTATTATTTGGAAATATAACCACTACAATACTCTTAAGTATAAAGGGCGGGGAAGTATAGAAAGCATAGTTTAAAAGCTTTAAAAACTGTCTCCGGCTTATTATTAGAGCTGATAGAGATAGTGTCGTGTGTGTAAGTAATTCAGAATTCAATCTTGATTGTCTTACCTTGTAAAACTTACTCCCTTTGAAGCACTCAAAGCTAAAGAAAAAAGTAAATAAATAGAAACCTTGAAGAGCTACTTGGTTTCGGATTTCATCGGGACTAATCTGCATAAAAACTTGATTTGATCACAACTTAGTCAAGACAGTGGAAAAACTCTGAAAAACTAAATGAAGGCTCCCAAACCTTTGAACTGAAGAGCTTTAAGTTCAGCTCCAGGTCACAGTATCACCAGCAAGCTAGCAAGGAACTATGGCTAGCTGCACAAAGATGGACTCAATTAAGAGCTAAAGCTTTTCAACATCTCATTGTGCAGGCATGGTCATGGGAGATTAGATGAACTCAATTAAGAGCTAAAGCTTTTCAACCTCTCATTGTGCAGGCATGGTCGTGTGAGATTAGATGAACTCAATTAAGAATAATTTTTTTTTATTAGAAACAATTACAAATTTGAGGATAAGCTGCTAAAAGAAAGGGATAGGTGCATAGCTCTTTCAAGTTTCAATACGAGATTCATGGCCTCCATAGAGTTGGCAGATAACAAAATGCTTAACCTCGAAGCTCAGTTGAGAATCTCATATACAGGACTGATTGGCTCAAACAACTTCTTTCCTACCCAATAAATTAATCTAGAAAATTGCAAATCACCAAAATAGGGCTGAAAAATGAATAAGAGAAGGTTCTGAAAATTTTCCTTTACCGGAGCTAGACAAGCGCCGGTAAAAGGGTGTGTTGGCAAAACTTTTGCCGGCGCTGACCAACTTCTGATGTCCCTATCAATGAATAATTACTTACCCTGCGGATATAAGCAAACCAACCAACTGCCTAGATCCTACACGTTCAAATGTTGTTCCTTATTCGAGGGCCTTCCTAATAGCATCCAACCACCATCGTCCAGTAGCACTCCCCTCAAGTCCTACCTACAATCAGCAGAACAGTAAATATCTGGTAACAAGATCTGTGGTCTATTATCAATCAACATTTATTATATGCTAAGGAGCCTAGATTTATTTCCAACTAGCCAATAGCATAGGAAGATTTCAAATACTAACTTTGGTATTCACAAATACCCATGCTATAATGTGCTAATGGGGTGCAAAACTAGATTTTACAGTCAATAAATCCAAACTAGAATTTGTGGATTCAACAGACCATGGAAAACTCTATTCATTCATTGTATCTGTGACGGTATCTGTTGCCTCATTAAACTCTAGAATCATTTGTACCTCACACCAGAGAAGATAACAAGAAAGCGACCATACCACAGCCTGCAGTTTCTGTATTTCAGCAACTTGTTCAGCAGATCTACTCGATAGCATTCCCAACGCAGTTACCTGTATTGAGACTAAACCTTTAGCCATTCAAACAATATATCACATGTACACCAGCACAGATACGCATGCAGATGTGCACCTACATGTAAATCAAGCAGTGATATTCACCTTCCTATCAATAATATTTGACAGAGATTGAACTTCCAACGCAGCTTCTTTATGCTCACTTAGTCGGCTTTGCATAACATCCATATCCTTGGGGAGAGATGAAAGCAGTCCCTTGAACTCTGCAATGATCTCTTTCCATCCTGAAATGCACATAAAAGTCCCTCTGAGATATCACATGGAAGTGGGACAAAAGGCAAAAGAACATTTCCACGTCCTTTATCAAAGATTGAAAGTGCACCTCGAAAGCTTTATACCTGGCTCTCTCGAAGCCTCTTCCAACCTCCTCTCAAGCAGATTTGTTTCACTAATTTGTCTCTTTAACTCCTTTTCTAGCTCGATTATTTGAGAGCCTACAATTGCAGTTCTTTGAGAAATGTCAGCTAAATCAACTTTCATATTCACTTCTTTTTCCCACCAGACAAAATCATCCTTCTCAACCTATAATATCAGATGTTGAAGAAATATTCAACAGAAAATGAATGCCTGAACTGCAAAGACTACACAAGAAGCATCTACATGCATCTACTGACCAGTTACCACCTTTAGTTTCTCCAACAATGCATGACATCGATCAACTTCTGCTTTTGGTTTTTGAATCTGATTGCTTAGCAAGAGGTAAGTTTTTGATGAAGAAATATGTTTCACCCTAAATCATTCAATGCAATTGGATGACTATCAGATTGGGGGAGATTTATTGGGCAGTCAAAACTGAAATATGTCCAATGGTCTTACTTGACAAACAAGTGTCCCAATCAGGTTAGAATTATTCAACCAATCTGACTTATGAACAGGAACTTAGCTCACTTCATGTACAAACCGAAAGATGAAACATTCCATGAAATCTCTCTACCCAAGAAATGATTGCATTAGTTTTAAAATCATTAGTACACATTGTTTACATTCAACCATTATAAGGTCATGATATGATTTCTAAACCCTGTAAAAGAAAATAAAGCAAACAGATGATAGACACACAAAACAAAGCCCTCACAAGTTGGAAAGCAATGTTCTAGTCACACAGAACAAATATTGTGTTCCTTGGCATGTTGGTAGAAGTATAGCCGGCTTAACAACAATAGCTTGTTGGGTCATATTCCTGTCTTTAACAGCTATCAGTACACTGCATAAATTTGGCAATGGACAATCCAGTCAACATGTGATCATTCCAAGTGAGATGGCAACACACTATAAAAAAAGGTCAAAAGTTCCTAGATAAATCTTTCACCTGCTCAGTCGGTTCTTGCCTTTTCTTTACAGCTGCAACCATGATTAATTGGCTTCCAAAATTCAGGTGGGCAACACCCATGTGATCTAGATTGCATGTGAGGCCCCCTGTATTTTGTATATGCCCTCCAATCCATTCACAACTTGCACCCATCATAATTAATTGGCTTCCAAAATTCAGGTGGGTAACACCCATGTGATTTTATAGGTTCGAGGCATGATTTTACATGGTATGGCCCACATGAATTTTACATGCTATAGCCCTTACAAAGCTGTGGACAATCCCTGTCAATTATTCATATCCTTTCTCTAATCTGCTTCCCCTATTGGTTATTTCAGAATAATCCGATCTTAATCAAAAGAAGGCAAGGACATTAGGACTCTAATTTCTGAGCAGTAAATAAGAAATGAAGAGTAAAACATTCTAAAACCAGCACATATTCCAACAGAGAAATTGCTTTTAAGTATACCATAAGGTTGACTCGATTTCCTTCCCTATAATGTGTCTGTTGATTGCATAGAGGATTGACTAGCTATGTATGACTTTAATACTCCTAAAATAGTATCTAGTTGATGTATGCTACTAGAAATTGGGTATTTCTTCTGGTGATGGCCCACGAATACTGGAAATACAGAGTATATTTCTGAAATGAGGATACAATTGGATGTGTGGGCCCCACAGTCTAATTAGATGGGTTTGGAGGACTAGATTTGCACATACATGGGCCATCTCGATGCATATGCATTTCAGCCACATTGAGGCCCACAAATTGGATAGTCTGAATTGACTGGCATACATGCTACTAGTGTGGCAGATGAGGCACCATCATTTAAAAAATGATGCAAAAAGCACATAGTAGTCTAACACGTTAACTAATATGCCCTTAGAAACACAGAGGTAACAGGAAGATCTATAATCAGCCACCCATAAAAGAAGTATTGCTTTTGTAGAAACAAGAGTATGCTGCCCACTGTAGATATCAACCAATTCACTTGAAGTGCATATAGGTTGTGTTAGCATGCATTATTGAATTCAATTGCAATCTTTTTGCTCGATAAAGTTGATATGGACAAATTACATTACCTTCCTAAGTATTCAATCTTCTACATATAAGACAACCCCTTCCTCCTTAATGTCTATCTCGTTTAATTCAGAAATAATGCTATCTGCCATTACCGATCTTTTGGATAGAAATTCCTTCCAAGCATTTAGTTTTCCTTTGAGGAGCTTGAGTTTTTGAGACAGAAAAAACCCTACTGTTCCTGAAACAATCAAGGACTGCCACCATTTTCTAACAGTGTCTGCAAAACCGTCCACTTCCAGCCTCACAAGTTCAAAGCGGAAGGGCTTGGGAGTTGTCTTGCTGGAATTCTCAGGTCCTCTGGGTATTCACGACTCAAATTATGCCGAAGTGGCCACTTTTCCCCAAGGGGTCAGATTATCTGTTAATCAGTCTGTCCTCTAATCATTGAAAGGAAGTACTGTGATTTGGTTGATCAAATCTGGTTAGTTCGGTTAAGGCTTTTGTAACATCATCTCGGAAGCTTCAGACCCTTAAAAGAAATAACGAAAAAAAAAAAAAAAACAACTCAACAGCTTTAGACTTATGATCATACAAATCGGTGTCTCATGTTCATGTACCCCATTCTGCAAATCCATAGGCTTCAGACTTATGAAAAAAAAAAAAATAAATAACTCAACAGCTTTAGCTTCAGACTTTTTTTTTTTTTCGTTCTTTCTTTTAAGGGTAAGATGTTAACTGTGGATTGGAGATAGTGTTCTCCTTTGGTTCTGGTGTCTGTCTTTGCAGCAGAGTTTTTTCTATTTTGCTTTGTGTTTGATTTCAGTCTGCCGATAGCTCTATGCCATAGTTGTATTTCCTTTCTCTTTCTTCCTTAATAAATCTTATATTCATCCAATTAGAAAATACATACATATATATATATATATATATATAATTTTAGCCATATGGTATCTATGAATTATGTACAGAAACAGAAAAACAACTAGTCTACAACTCTAACATGACTAGAACTCCGCAAAATTGCAAAACACCAATTGTTCGGCCCTTTTGCCCATACTTGCATCATGCTAATTACTATTGCCATCCAATAGAGTGAAAAAGGAAAGTGGGTGGTTTTTGGTGAGAGTTACATGTTACAGCATTGCTTTCATGCTGATACCATGGTTGGACTGAGTTGTAAGAGTGTTTGCTAAAGGAAGAGCATGGATTGAACTAATATTGGAGAAAGAAACAAAAGGTTGTTTTGTTGTGGCATTTTGTCGAACATGTCATGGGTAACTGCTCTAAGAGTAGTACTTATCAACAAGGGTCATTCAACTGGAAACAAAAACATCAGAAAACCCATACGAAAATTTCAAGATCCAAGCATAAAACCCTTAATCCTCTCTGCAATGCAAATCTCTAAAATTCCCCAGAAATCCCAAATCAGAAGCAAAATCATCAGAAAGTAAGAAAAACTCATTTGAGAAGTTCTCTATACCAAACAGAGAGAAACAACTCAGAAGCACAAAACAGATTTAGATTCTGCACAAAATTAAAAAACACAAAAAAGGCCCTCACACAAATCATATTCAAATTCTATATGGGAGACATCACCTTTTCTAGTAAACTTCATGAAAAGGGCCAGAATTCTCTACAAATGACAAAAATCACTAGAAATTAAATAGATTAAGATTCAGATTTACAAAACAACATATTTGCCAAAAATGTCAGAAAAAGAGCAGTCCTGATTACATGAAACACTAGAAAAACTTCCAGCATCACCAAAATCGATACGAAGGGGCACAAGTACTTCCGCCGCAACAGAAAATAACGCAAAAAAAGATGATCGATGGATCTGAATTCGATTAAACAAAGGATAATCGAGAGTGAGAAGCATACATTTATTTTTTACATATTCACCAAATTTATTGCAGTCGGAGCAAAGAGCGAGACCTGTAAACCCTAGGGCCTGTTTCGATGTCCGTAACTTTTTTAAGTTGTAAGTAAGTTACATGTAACTTACTTCAGGTAAACCTGTTTAGATGTAAGTTATAACTTAGTTATAGGTAACTTTATTTTTGTGTTTGGGTAACTTGTAATTTTATTACAGTTAATAAGTTGGATATTTACGTTAGATAGAGTTTGAAATAGAGAATTGTTGAAAAATCAGATCGACATATAAAAAATATTGGGATAAAATTATTCCATTTTATTAAGCCCATGTAAATGAATAGTTTGGCCGATTCTTAGGCTAAACTAATCAACAAGTGGACTATAAAAGTGGGCCCATGTTTTCAAAATGCTACTAATGTGGGCAAAAAACTTGAGGTAACATATCCAAGCAAAATTTTTTATTTTCTTCACAAAGCTATGTTTACAATGCTTTAAAGGAAAAAAAGTAAAAAATAAATAACATCAAATTAAAGTAATCTACCTAGGAACCATGTTCTCCAATCATACATGTCTTTGGGCAGGGGATACACTATGAAGGAACCTATCTTCTCTAATACATGTACAACATGCAAGCACAGTAGCTCTCAAAGATCCCCATAACTTTTCAGCTATTTTTCTTAGGATCCAGGTTGGGTTAAACATTTCATTTAAAGGAGCCCCTTTTATATTTTCTTATCTTTTCTAAATAATCTTAGTTATAGACTTAAAGGAAGAAGATGAAGAAGAAACAAGGGCCTTTTTTTTTCCAGGTCCTAATAGTGTTCTAGCCAGAATGTTCAACAAAGCTAAAGAACTTGAAAATAAAGACACATGACCAAGATCTCCATGAACAAAATCCTCATTTCCTACAACAAAATCCTTGAAAACAGTGGTAAAGAAAAGACAATGTAGGAAGCACATGCTAATGTAGCATACTACATCACCCCAAAAAGTGCAGCAGATGGGTAAACAAGACTTCGAGCTTCTGAATTCAGTCCCAATCCAAAGGCTCTCGAGCAGCAGCTGTGACAACTACATGGGCCATCAGGACTCAAGTAATTTTACAGGGATCAGTCATGGATATTTCGAGGGTAGCGAGTCTTTGAACAACTAATACTGGCAATTAGTTGGATTTTAATTTTTTAATCTCTGCTAGGGGGAGGCGATTCACATGAGAGATGAGTATCACAGCTTCTCTGGTGGAATCCACCAGGCTTGAGTTTAACGTGTGCTGGGAATAGCCTCACCAATCTCCCATGCAATCACCCTGGCATTTCGCTTCCACGTTTCCTTTGAGGAACCATATTTGTGAATGCAAGCTTAGCCCATGGTTTGATGATCTGTACCTTTGATTTTAATAGGACAAAATGGTTTCTGTGGGGTCCCTCCCTCAAAACACTGTCTAACAGATGAGGGACTAAACGTGTTAAGGTGGCCCACTATGATGTATTTGTTTCATCCACACCATCTATCCATTATTCCAGAAAATTTTAAGTCATCGGTCCAAAAATAAGGTACATCAAAATTTTGGGTGGACCACATCACTGGAAACAATGTTGATTGAACGCCCACCATTAAAAACTTTTCGTGGGCCACCAATGTTTTCGATCAAACTGATCTTTGTTTTGTTCCCTTCATCCAGGTCTTTATGACCTAATCAACAGCTTGGATTTGAAACAAACATTACAGCGGGCCCTACTAGTTTTTTAGTGGTGGACTTTTAATCGTTATTGTTTTCGGTGGTGTGGTCCACTTGAGATTTAGATATCCCTCGTTTTTGGAATCAAGCCCTAAAACGATCTAAAAAAAATGGATGGACGGCATGGATAAAACAAATACAATATGGTGGGCCCCACAGATCATCTGCATTAGCCACACCACCTCACCCAACTGCCTCCGTCAACGCAAAAGGAAAAAAATAAATAAATAAAGGAAAGAAAGGAAAACACAGATGAGAGAAAAGGGGTTTCGTACCTTGCGGAAGCTCGATGGGAGAGGGGGAAGTCGACTGAGAGAGGGAGAAAGAGATTTGAGAGAAGGAAACGGAGGCGAGAGGGAGATGAAGACATTGGAAAGGGATGAATGTCTATTTATACAGCAAAAGCTACTAACCTTCTTCAATACAGAGTTCCGTTTCTCCCCAATGTCAGCATCATAGCCCTCATTGCGCCCACATGTAGCCTGATAGACTTCAATGGCCTCTTGTAGCCTCGCCTTCAATGGCCGCTTGTAGCCTTCAATGGCCCTTCAGCCTTCACTCTGTCTGAGAAGGTAGGTACGACTTCTTCAATGCAGGTGCGATTCTTCCCAACCGATTTCATTTCAAAATTTTTGACCGTTACCTGTAACTTAGTTACAGGTAACTTGAAAAACGACTCGAGCGCCTGTAAGATTTTTGGCTCTTTGTCCTGTAACTTAGTTACAGGTTGAGAGAAAGTCACAGGTGACTTTCCTCCCCCAAACACCAACTGTAACTAAGTCACCTATAACTTACTTAGGGCCTGTTTGGATGCCTGTAACTTCTCTAAAATGTAAGTCGCAGATGATTTGTGGGGCCCACCATATTGTATTTGTTTTATCCATGCCGTCCATCCATTCTTTTGGATTGTTTTAGGGCTTGATTCCAAAAACGAGGGATATCTAAATCTCAGGTGGACCGCACCACTGAAAACAATAATGATTAAAAGTCCACCACTAAAAAACTAGTAGGGCCCACTGTAATGTTTGTTTCAAATCTAAGCTATTGATTAGGTCATAAAGACCTGGATGAAGGGAACAAAACAAAGATCAGTTTGATCGAAAACATTGGCGGCCCACGAAAAGTTTTTAATGGTGAGCGTTCAATCAACATTGTTTCCAGTGATGTGGTCCACCCGAAATTTTGATGTACCTTATTTTTGGGTTGATGACTTAAAATTTTCTGGAATAATGGATAGATGGTGTGGATGAAACAAATACATCATAGTGGGCCACCTTAACACGTTTAGTCCCTCATTTGTTAAACAGTGTTTTGAGGGAGGGGCCCCACAGAAACCATTTTGTCCTATTAAAATCAATGGTATAGATCATCAAACCATGGGCTAAGCTTGCATTCACAAATATGGTTCCTCAAAGGAAATGTGGAAGCGAAATGCCAGGGTGATTGCATGGGAGATTGGTGAGGCTATTCCCAGCACACGTTAAACTCAGGCCTGGTGGATTCCACCAGAGAAGCTGTGATACTCATCTCTCATGTGAATCGCCTCCCCCTAGCAGAGATTAAAAAATTAAAATCCAACTGATTGCCAGTATTAGTTGTCCAGAGACTCGCTACCCTCGAAATATCCATGACTGATCCCAGTAAGATTTCTTGAGTCATGATGGCCCATTTAGTAGTCACAGCTGCTGCTCGAGAGCCTTTGGATTGGGATTGAATTTAGAAGCTCGAGGTCTTGTTTACCCATCTGCTGCACTTCTTGGGGTGATGTAGTATGCTACATTAGCATGTGCTTCCTACATTGCTTTTTCTTTACCACTGTTTTCAAAGATTTTGTTGTAGGAAATGAGGATTTTGTTCATGGAGATCTTGGTCAAGTGTCTTTATTTTCAAGTTCTTTAGCTTTGCTGTACATTCTGGCTGGAACACTGTTAGGACCTGAAAAAAAAAAGCCCTTGTTTCTTTTTCATCTTCTTCCTTTAAGTCTATAACTAGGATTATTTAGAAAAGATAAGAAAATACAAAAGGGGCTCCTTTAAATGAAATGTTTAACCTAGCCTGGATCCTAAGAAAAATAGCTGGAAAGTTATGGGGATCTTTGAGAGCTACTGTGCTTGCATGTTGTACATGTATTAGAGAAGATGGGTTCCTTCATAGTGTATCCCCTGCCCAAAGGCATGTATGGTTGGAGAACATGGTTCCTAGGTAGATTACTTTAGTTTGATATTATTTATTTTTTACTTTCTTTCCCTTAAAGCATTGTAAACATATCTTTGTGAAGAAATTGAAAATTTTTGTTTGGATATGTTACCTCAAGTTTTTTGCCCACATTACTAGCATTTTGAAAACATGGGCCCACTTTTATGGTCCACCTGTTGATAAGTTTAGCCTAAGAATCGGCCAAACTATTCATTTACATGGGCTTAATAAAATGGAATAATTTTATCCCAATCTTTTTTATGCGTCAATCTGATTTTTCAACGATTCTCTATTTCAAACTCTATCTAGCGTGAATATCTAACTTATTACCTGTAACAAAGTTACATGTTACCCAAACACAAAAACAAAGTTACCTGTAACTAAGTTACAACTTACATCCAAACAGGTTTACCTGTAACTTACTTACACATGTAAGTAAGTTACATGTAACTTACAATTTTAAAAAGTTACAGGCATCCAAACAGGCCCCTAGTTTTTTGCACTCTTTGTGGCAAGGAGAGAGGGAGAGCGTTTGCTTGGCAGAGAGAGAGAGAGAGAGAGAGAGAGAGAGAGAGAGGGAGAGAGAGAGAGAGAGAAGAGCTGTGGTAGGTAGCTGCTGGAGTCGCAGCAGAAGGTGGTGCTGCGGTAGGTAGCTGCTGGAGTCGCAGCAGAAGGTGGTTCTGCGGTGAAGATGGGTTATGTGGAGTTGCAGAGAGAGAGAGAGAGAGATGAGTTTGGCGAGATTTGGGGGCGGAGAGTCAAGGGCGATGAGAAATGACGAGTAGGGTTTGCGAATTTTGTATTTACTGGGACTCTTTGCAGGCGCTCGAGTTAAGTTAGCACTGGCGAAGGATTATCCCCAACCGTCGACAAATATCGATTTTTTTGTAGTGTCTACTCGGACCCCCAGCTTGGAGGGTCCTCCTTAGCTCGAAGGTATATCACTTGTAGATTACTGTTATTCTTCATGTGTGATGGACCAATTCGATTTTTCTTGTAACATTCACCATCCTCCGCCCTCTTGCTCGATGGTCAGCTGCCGCTGGAAATTTTGGCCGAAAAAGACAATGACCACACTTAGATGGCCAGGGAGGACGCCGCCTACCATACGCCGGCACCCATTAAAGGAATGGCCGATTAGAGTAATCCTGATCGATATACAACAGATTCCATGGCTACCACGACTGACTTCCCTAGGGTTTGGAGAACCCATCTTTCTACCAGATCTCTTGTCATGCACCAATGGCGATTGCCACGACCTCCGATAACGACGATTGATGACAGGACAACAGGGCAGTTGCTGGTTCGAAGGTATTGAATCCTTCAAAGAATCATATCATAAATCATCCTGACCTGTTTTTTTTTTTTTTTTTAAGAAAAGCCAAAATGGACAGATTATCCTCGAACACAAGACCTCCTGCTCTAATACCAATTTGATGGAGAACAATTAACCACTTGCTCTAAAAGCTCAAACTGTTAGAGTATGGTGAATTAATCCCTTTATCTCATAGCTCAGGTCCCACATATCATGGGTTAGGACCTCGGCCAAATCCCATTTGTGGGCCCCAAATCACATGGGCCGCCCATCCCGAGTGTGTCTCCGCATCCTACGGGCTACCCCACTTGGGCCTAGTGTGAAATGCACATTAATCATCCCTAGTAAGTAGTCTCGAACACGAGACCTCCCCCATGAGCCCCAAATTGCATGGGTCACCCACCCTGAGTGTGCCCCTGCATCCAACAGGTGACCCCACTTGAGCCCAGTGTGAAAATGCCCCTACATTACAACATATCTAAGAGCTGACTCCTCCTTTTTCCAGCCAGGGTTTGGAAGAACCAAGGTCGTTTCTCCATGATAAAGAAGGAATCCAGCAATAATGGCGACACCGCTGTCATCACTGGATGCTGGAATCAGATGGAAAAAGCACCCATCGACCAGATCTATGTCTGGATCTCAATGAATGAATGGTCCTTTTCTAGCCCAAAAGGTTCACAAAGGATTCAACAATATGTATTAATCCACATAACCATTGCACAATCAGCCCTAATTCCAACTATAAAATCTAATGCAGAATTAAAAAGGATCCAACAATGTCTAACTCAATTAAAGCATACCACAGTTACATGAATTTAGTTTAATCACAACTTTAATAGGGGCATAATGCCTGTTCAATGCCTGTTCAATGCCTGTTCAAGATATCCAACCTTTAGGAAGATTCAAACCATTGATCAATTAACCTAAAATTCTTATAATACCAACAACCAAACTGCCTGGCATCTAAATATGTATGGCCCTATATAGATACATTTATGTTTATGCATGTACGGAGAGATCGGAAGCAGTCATCACCGTCCATCTCCGATGTCCTCATGCAGCGTTGGCTTAGTGGTGCCCAGGGATGAGCTGCTCTCATACCACGATGAGAACTGTTGGCTTGTGATCGTTACATTAGCCGATGCTCTCGAAGTATCATCAGTCAAGAAGCTGCCTGTATCATCGGATGGCAAACCGGTTAAGTAGCCTGGCTTCGATGAGACGGCGCCCACTTCAATTTCTCCCAGCAGCATGTTCACCACCCGTGACATGGGTGGGCGTAACGATGGCAATGCCTGGATGCATAGAAGAGCAATGCCGATCATCCGAGCTGCTTCTCCTTCATCAAAATTGGATAATTTTGGATCGACCAGTTCCAATGCGCGGTTGTTTTCATGGAGATGCCAAGCCTGCAAGGTCATAGAAAGGATCAGACACACACACACACAAAAGGAAAAAAAAAGAAAAGGAAATGAGGAATGAGATGTGGGTCACTTGTGCTAATGCCCCAACATCTATAATCCAGATGATTTGGCCTAAAAATCAGGTTGGATGGCCTATCAGGTGCCAAACTTGTATGTTGAATACAGCCCGTTGGTCATTTTCTTTTATCTGTCAATTTTATATTTCTGGGTACATGAGGGGCCTACCTGATGAGTGAGCAGACCACATTTTCAGAGCAGGGAAGTTCATGATGAGGCCCACCTGATGAATGGCGTGAATATTGCATAGGTGCCACCATCGTGGCATGGATATGCAATTTTGTGATTCTCACAATCTGAAGCACTAGAATCCATTACCAATTTTGACAGTTCTAAAACAACCCTGTGATTCGGATCGTTATTTCAGAATCAAAAGCAAGCAAACGGATATATATATATATATATATAGAACGCTCACCTGCAAGACTACTTACCAACTTTTTTGAGAACTCATCATATTTGATGAGTCTCGAAAATCTGAACGGTCCACATGAAGCAGAACCTCATGAAACCCTATAGTACCAATTTTGACTTTGAACCAAAACTTCAGTGGGCCATAAAAATACAAACAGTTTCTTCCCTTGATTTGAATTTCTCTTTTCTAGGGCCCACTAGAATCTTAGATCAGGTTAAAAATTCAACGTCTATGGTTTCATGGGATTCCGCATCTTATGGACCGTTCGGATTCAACACCCATGACACGTTTGCAAAGGTGTGCAAAGGTACCCACGTGCGTAGGTGCATAGGTGAGCATGCCTATATATATATATATATATATATATATATATATATATATATATATATATATATATATATATATATATATATATATAAGCTATTTCATTGATTGGAAAAGGATGTGCATATAGCAAACGGAGATTGGTTGCCACTACACACAAAACAATAAGATGGAAAAATGGAGAAGAGACCATGAGGCCCTCTTTGAAGGTGAAATGATCCTCTCATTTGGGAAACAATCCTAACCGTTTTACAAAACAAGTAACATCAATAATAGTGGTAATACAAAATCAGTAAAGTTTTAGAAGTTTGATTAACAAGCCAACGTGGGGATTAATAGGATCTCCACCATGAACTGCTTGGTTCAAGCGGGCCTCATGGTCATTGATCCAACATTCACAACAGAGAAATTAAAAAAGAAAAAGAATAAGAAGCTGAGTTGGGAACGCCTGAGTTCCACTCTCCACTTTGAAAGACTATTATTTAACTTAATAGAACTATTTAATTAATAGCTAATCATTACTTTTATTTTTCAAGATTTTGGTATTTTAAATCATATATGTGGTTGAAGGTTCATGGAAAATGTCTGTCGGGTTTGTGGGACGGATATTTCAAGAGCCCCATATGGGTTGTTGAAAATGCATGTGTGCCAGTAGTTAAGGTTGCATCTGGATGCACCCCAAGTCAACAGCGCAGAGAAAGGATGCTCTTTCGATCAGTTGTACATTCTGGGGCGGTGAGGATTTCAGGAACCGCCATATCTAGGATCCCCTTTCACCCACAACACAATATCCAGGACATGTAAAGTTTTGACTTGAAACCTCTGGGATATTTAATCTTGCATTTGGGTGTACCCCAAATCAGCTTCCTGGAAGATAATTCATTAGGAAGGATGTGCTTTTGATTAGTTGTGCAATTTGGGGTGGTGGGGATTTCAGGAACTGCAATGTCCAGGATTCTCTCTCCACCCACAACACAATATACAGGATGCTTAAGGTTCGATTTGAATCGTCTTTCATATTCGTTTAGGTGCCAGAACATCCAAATTCAATTAAAATGTGACTAAAGTCATCTGAGTTTGAGCACTTAAATAAGTGTTTTTGGCTCATTTTTTTAACTACCAAAGAATTTCAGATTCTCAAGAGATGGTGTAATGTTTTCCAAAATGAAAGATTTGAGTTTCAGCCCTTCCGGGTTATTTATTTATTTATTTATTATTTTATTTTAAAATTTTATGTTAGTAGAAAAATTTAAATGTCATACCCATTCAAGAAGATACATCTTCTCCAAATCCACATTCTGGCATGTGTTTGGCCTTCCGCTTACAATTTCTAGAGTAAGGACTCCAAATCCAAATACATCAGCCTTCTCCGTCAGATGTCCACGCATGGCGTACTCCGGTGCAAGATAGCCGCTTCAAGAATATAAAAAAAGCAGTTTGAGGTACACCAATATAAACCAACATCATGTAATAAGAAATGTAGGCCACCATTGGATGCAGAATAAAATTGAATTGTGACAATTCAATTCAGTGAGGCAAAAATTGCCAAAATGGCAATAGACTAAGAGAGACCAATCCTAAAATCATTTCGGGTCTAACTTCAATGCATAGAATTGGTCATTTGTTCTATGTCAAATTGAACTGTTGCAGTTTAGTTCAATTGAGTGTCCAAACGTGCCCTTAAGAATATTATATTAACTTTTTGAGGCACTTCTACAGGAAGCATTGTCGCATAATAAGAAATTTAGGCTGAATTTGGATTCTCAATCGACTTGCATTGCAATAACTAAAGATCAAAGTGGAAATTATCAAACTGTGCAAACCAACCCCTAGATTGAAATTATGAAATGGAACAACTTCTGCTTTGGTGTTGTGCTTTGCTTTGAGTTGGGTTATTGCATTTTAGCTCAATCAAGCATCCAAATGCGCCTTATGAAAGGAAGACAGATGGGAAGTTTCATCAATACTTACATTGTCCCTGCCACGCGTGTACTCATGTGGGTCATCTTGTCATCGTAGAGCTTGGCCAAACCAAAATCTGATATCTTTGGATTGAGATCTGCGTCAAGCAGAATATTACTGGCTTTGATATCCCTGTGAACAATGCGTGGCCTGGATTCCTCGTGAAGGTAAGCAAGACCTCTTGCCGTCCCCAAGCATATCTGAAAGCGGGTATGCCAATCTAGATGCAAGTTACTATTTCCTGCAAGGAAATGGCAGCCATTAGCATTGAAATGCAGTACAATCAAGCTCTCCTACAGCCACCTGTTACAATAGGATTTGAATTGTACCCTGCCTCAGATGCGCCACTGCTGGCAAGTGGATTCAAGGTCCAGTCCATTCTTTAGGTGGGGCCCACCATGTATGTATAGAAGCCAGAAAACAACCCAGTCTAGTCATCAGATGGGCTACACTATATATATCAAATGTGGACCATTCCCCACCCCCTCCCTTTTTATTGAAAAAAAAATTGCGTTTCATGCATATGTGGTTTACCTCGTGACCGGATAACTGGGCATGGTACATACACATTGGGGACCACTACATGAACAACCTAAATCTTGATAACATGGAGCACATTTGCATACCCCATGCAGCCATCTAGACCATCCGTATAGTCAACCAGCTCTTTATTGAACCCGTAACAGATGGGTGGTACATGTGGACACGGTAATTTGAATAATTTCTCAAGGTCATTTGGATGCTTGTAAGTACGAATCTGTTTACAGATAATCAGATTATAGGGGTTGTTTGGATGTATATGTCAGTCTATGTTCAGATTGTAGGATTTAATCCGATTACAACATTTAGCCGCAATATGAAGCATAAGAAAAGTCATGCTTCAAATTATCGGTAAATGAATTTAAGGTCGCAACTATAATTTTTGAAAATTTTGAGAGCAAGAAAAGTTGGGATCAACTTTTCACAGTTGCAAAGACCCAAAATGAAAGAAGAAGATGAAGATGAAGAAAAAGAAGACAAATATATCTCTTTATTACTATTGTTAGGGTTGAAACTTTTCATATGTTCAAATGTTGTCAGACTTTAGTGCTACATTTGAATTAGTGGGCCCACTTCTGTGGCATACCAAATAGTTTGTATATCGCAAAAATCAACCATGGGATTTATTAATTTGGGCTTATCCCAATGATTTCTCTTACATAAAAACTTTATCTCCTTCAATTATTTTTAAAAGGATTTACCACTTCTACCTATGTCGTAAGTGAATAACTAAATAAAGGTTATAAATAGATTTCAAGTTATTAAACCGAGACAATTGTTTCTGTATAATCATATTACAGCTTTAATCCTAAATGTAAACACTTTACACATGTAATTAGATTAAATCCATGGTTACAACTTAATGACTTTACAGGCATCTTAGCGACCCCTCATGGTGCTAGAAGGTAGGGTTTCTGGAAGGTAGGTTTAATGGGGATTTTCTCCTCATTGGTGGAATCAATGAAATCGAATGGGTTTTAATATCATCGATAATTGCAGGATTTTTCAATCCTGGTCGCAGGACTATTTTTTTGTCCTGTCGATATGATCGAGTGACCTTCCGATTATATCGAGGATGTTATCGAAGATGTTATCGAGAGTGTCTCGATGGCATCGATAATTGTTAGAATTTTCACCCCTGGTTGCTGGACAGTTTTGGTCCTGTCTTGATATCATCGAGCGACCTTCAAATGGCATCGACGCTGTTATCGAGAGACCTTCGATATGATCGAAAAGTTTCGCAGATGCGATTGCGGAAGCACAGATTTTGCGAATTTTGTTTTCTATTTGGGTTCTGCCTCTTTCTATTCTTATATAAAAGGGTGTATCCGGGATTGGGGTGTATTCCAGGGTATTCCAGGGTATTCTAGGGTTTCTAAAAGCTTTACAAGGGTTTGCTAAAGGGCTTAGGGTTGTGAGAGAGAGAGAGAGAAAGAGAGAGAGGAAGCTTGTGGAAGGGAGGCTATGCTCGTAGAGGTGATCTACCATATCTCAGCGCTTTCACGTCCTCGTAATCGGTGAGATCTCTTTGTCTTCTTTGTTTCTCTTACTGTTTATCCGTTCCTGCGTGAGTGAAGAAGGTTTGATCCAAGCGGTGTGTGCTTGTGATCGGTTGTAACGTTCTGCTTTATAGTGGATTGTTGATCTGGACAAGGTCCCGTGATTTTTACCTCTTTGAGAGTTTTTCACATAAAAATCTCTGGTGTTGTCTGATTGATGCTTTGATTTACTTCATTGCTTTTATTATCCCATAATTCTGGTTTGTTCTGGAGGGCTAGATCCTAAGGTTTTGTGCAAGGTCCCCAACAAAGTGGTATCAGAGCTAAGTTCATTGAACGGGCAGGATCGGTTTGGAATTATAGAAGGTGGCTCATCAAGGATGATCAGCCTCAATGATTCTAACTGAGCCATATGGAAGGCTAAGATGGAAGACTTGCTTTATTGCAAAGACCTATATTCTCCAATTTTAGGCATATCAGCAAAATTCAAGGATATGATTGATGATGATTGGAAGAAGTTGGACCGAAAGGCGGTGGGGTTTATTAGACAATGGCTGGATGATTCTGTGTTCCACCGTGTGTTTACGGAAACCTCAGCCACTAGCCTATGACTAAAACTAGAAGGGTTGTATAAGAGGAAGACAGCCGGTAATAAAATCTTTCTAATAAGGCGACTTGTGAATCTCAAGTTCAAGGATGGTGGTTCTGTGGCCGAGCACATGAATGAGGTCAGCAATATAGTGAACTAGCTCTCCACTATGAAGATGGTCCTGGATGATGAATTGCAGGCTTTATTATTGCTTAGTTCATTGCCTGACAGTTGGGAGACATTGGTGGTGTCTCTAAGTAACTCCGCGCCAGACAGAAAGATATCCATGGAACAGGTTACTAGCTGTCTCTTCAATGAGGAGACAAGGAGGAAGTCTCAGGGGTCTACTCATCAAGAGGCCCTTGTGACACAGGAACGGGGGAGAGGAAAGAACAGGAAGGACGGGAAGGCCCGAGATAAATCAAGAGGCAAGTCGAGTAACAAAAAGGATATATGTTGAATGCTGGAACTGTGGTAAGAAGGGTCACTACAAGCATGAATGTCGTAAGAATAAGAACGATAAGAAAAGAAAAGGAAAGGAGAAGGAAGATGAATCAGATTCTACTGCAATCGTTTCAGATGACGACATTGTTATTATTCTTTCCACAGATCATGATGTTTGTCTCACGGCTACGGGTCAGGACACCGACTGGGTGATTGACTCAGGAGCTTCTTTTCATGTGACTCCACGCAAGAACTTCTTCACAAGCTACAAGTCAGGTGACTATGGGACCGTGAAGATGGAAAATTTTGGCATATCGAAGATCGTAGGGGTCGGTGATATTTGTGTGAAAATTGATGTGAGTTGCACATTGGTTCTCAGGGATGTGAGGCATATCCTACACCTTCGCCTCAACTTGATGTCGACGGGAAGGCTGGATGATAATGGCTATGAAAGCCGGTTCGTTGGTGGTCGCTGAAAGCTCATCAAGGCTTCGTTAATCGCAGCCAGAGGAAAGAAGTGTTGCACCCTTTACAAGGTAAGTGTCAGTGTGTGTAAGGGTGGGTTGAACACAGCGAAAGATTCAGCTATTGACATGTGGCACAGACGTCTAGGCCACATGAGTGAAAAAGGGCTTCAGCTATTAGCAAGGAAGCAGCTCCTTCCAGACGTGACAGGTACACCTCTCAAAACCTATCTTGATTGTTTATCAGGGAAACAACATAGAGTTTCATTCGTTAAAACTGTTTCTCATGTTAATAAAGTGCATGCATTATATTTGGTTTATTCTGATGTTCGTGGTCTTATGAGGATAAAAACTTGGGTGGGGCATTGTATTTTATCACTTTTATAGATGATGCATGTAGGAGGATTTGGGTTTATGCATTGAAATCCAAGGACGAGGTCTTTGGTGTATTTAAATTGTTTCATGCTATGGTCGAGAGAGAGACAGGTAGATCATTGAAGTGCATCTGCACTGACAATGGTGGTGAATACATCGGTGACTTTCATGAGTACTGCAAGTCACTAGGTATACGACATGAACAAACGGTTTCCAAGACCCCTCAGCATAATGGTGTAGCTGAGCGAATGAATCGCACTATTGTTGAGAGAATCAGATGTATGTTATCCCATGCGAGATTGCGTAAGACGTTTTGGGGAGAAGCAATGCACACGGCGGTGTATTTGATAAAGAGGTCTCCATCAACCCCGTTGAATGGATAAGTGCCCGAGAAGGTGTGGACTGGACAAGATCCATCGTACAGTCATCTCAAGGTGTTTGGATATAGGGCATCCATTCACGTACTAAAGGACGAGAGGTCTAAGCTGTAAGACCCGTATCTTGGTCCGTACCTTTCCGTACACTTCTGCGGTCTTACCGGTCTAATTCCGGCAACCTTCGACCCTTAATCGATATCGACGTGCGACCCTGATTCATGTGCCGACAACCCGAGTCGACTCAACCCGAGACCAATACTATAGCGACCGTGCCGTCGTTGCGGTTCCGACGCCGCGACTCTCGCGCCGAGGCGATACCCTGATCAAGAGATGTGGGCCAACGTTCGATACGAGAAAATGCCGCGCATTGCGAAACCCAAAGAAATCTCTACGACGTGTCACATCAATCACATCAATCCCATCAATCAATCACCCATCAATCCATCACATGTCAAGTACACATCACTTCCATCTCTTTTCCCAAGCAACCACAAAAGTCTTCATCTCCCATACCTCTCTTACACAAAAAGCCACAAAAGTCTTCACCACCCATACCTCTCTTACACAAAAGGCTCAAAAGTCAAGCTTTTCTTACACAACCATCACTCACCCATCCATCCATCACTCTCTCTCTCTCCCTTTACAACTCTCTCTCTCTCTTTCTCTCTTTCCCATTTCAAAAAATCCCAAAGCCAAAGAGTCCATACGTATGGAATTTCTCAAACCCTCCTAAACTCCAAGTGGCCCACCTTCCTACCCCATCATCTCCCATCTCAACCTTCCATTCTTCATCTTAACCATTGAAGTTGAAGCTAAGGTGCCAAGGAACCTCTAGGAGCAAGAAGATTGGACGGTGGGTGCCTCTATAGGGTAGATTTACTTGATTTTATGGTGGACCAAGTGAGGCCCACCGATCCATGGTGTGGATCTCACTTGGGACCCTTATTTATGGCCGATGGACCACTTGGATCATCCTGATCATTCCATGATGGGGCCATTCTCCATGGACCCCATCATGATGTTTATTTCATTTAGAAAGGGTCATCTAGACCGTCCATATCGGTGGGGAATGGATCTCCACCGTTGATTTACATTTTTTATGATCCCTTGTTCAAAGGGATCCGTTGATTTATGATTTCATGTAAGGGAGGGCCCATAATGTCGGGGTCCCTCTATCACAAGCCGTGTCCCACTCTCCATGTCTCTCTCTCTCTCTTTTATTTTATTTTATTTTATTTTATTTTATTTTTATTGCAATAGGATGGTGTGGCCCACTTGAATGGATCCCACTTTGAGATATTTTATTTTATTCAAGTGGGGCCCACCTTGGCCGTTACTCCCATGCCACCCATCAGTGGGGGGCCCACTTCATCAGGGCCCACCATTTTCAAAAAAAAATTTATAATACACCGTCCAGCGTCTGGGACGCTGGACGTTTTTAAGGAAAGAAGAAAAAGGAAGAAAGAAGGAAAGGGGTTTTTTTTCTTGATGGCCCACTTGCACAGGCCCCACCTTGATGTTTATGATCGATCCAAGCCGTCCATCCTCTTACCCACGGTATTTTAGCCGTTGGGTAGAAGTTTGGAGCTGATCCAATCACCTGGTGGGCCATAGAGTCAAAGGTCGCACCCTCACCATTCAAACATCATTTTCTTAATTTATTTCACTTCCAAGCATCAAAAAAATTCAAACTCTGGACTCATTGGGACGGCCTCGAGCCACTGATCGCAATGGCCAGGTCGAATTTCGGCGCAGCGGGCCCCACGTGCAAAAATCCCCAAAAAAATGTCTTTTCTCCAAAAATTGCAAGAGGCATTGCCTCTTGCTTCTGACAACCACTGCACCCAGCGCTGGCGTGCAGGCGGGCGGGCGTCCAGTGACCGACCCATGGCCTCCAGTCGTGGGCCCCACCTGATGTTTATATGCAATCTAAACCGTCCATGGGGTGGGTCCCATCCTCAGGTGGGCCCCCTCCAAATCTCGGACCAATCCAAAACTCAGGTGGCCCACACCACTTGAAATAGTGGATGTAGAAGTCTACCATTAAAATTTTGTTTGGGGCCCACAGAAGCATTGGATCAAGCTGAAATTTTTGTTTTCCCTCCACCTAGGTCTGAGAGGCCTTATGAATGGCTCAGATGGCATTTGGGCATCAGGGTGGGCCACATCCGTGGATCCCACCATTAATGTATGTGTTTTTATACACCGTCCACAGTCGTGGACGGTGGACTCCCACCATGATATATGTGTTATACTCCACCGTCCAGCAGACGGTGGGGCCCCCTTGTGGTATATGTGCCCTATTCGCACTGTCCACTGGACAGTGGGACCCACTATGATGCATGTGATGCATCCGAACTGTCAATCCATTTGAATTGTTTAAGGCCTTTGGGTTAAGCCCATTTGGACTGTAAAAGGGCCTATGGGTTAGGCCCATTTGCCTTACAAAAGGCCTATGGGCTAGACCCATTTGAGTTATGAAATGTTTATGGGCTAGGCCATTTTGATTCATTTAAGGCCTAGGGGTTTAGGCCCACTTTGATATGCATGCAAGGCCTATGGGTTAGGCCCATTTGGACTATTTAAGGCCTATGGGCTAGGCCCATTTGCTTTGAAAAAGGTCTATGGGTTTAGGCCCACTTGATATGTCTCAAGTCCATGGGACTAGGCCCATTTGATGTACTTCAAGGCCCAAGTAATTGGACCCCTTTTTGTTAAAATTTAAAGCCCATGGAGGTAGGCCATTTGATATATGCAAGGCCTACGGGTTTAGGCCCATTCAATGTATCATAAGGCCTAGGGGTTTAGGCCCATTTGAACTCATGATTAGGTCTATGGGTTGAGGCCCACTTGATCTACATATAGGGGCCAATTGGTGTGGCCCATTGGTCATATATAAGACCCATGAGACTAAGCTCATTTGATGTAATCCAAGGCCCACGGGTTTGACCCATTGCAATGCACATATGACCCATTGGTGTGGCCCATTTATGTGGCCCATCTGATGAATAAAAGGCCCATACGATATGGCCATTTGATATATATATGAAAGCCCAATGGGGTGAACCAAGGTCCATTGCAATGTGTAATCCCATACCGATTACGTAGCGAAGTTTAAGAAGATCGTGCCTTGGGAGCAATGTTGGTTTGACGTCCACATTGCGAGTGTAATGTTGGTTGGATGTCCACATTACGACTCTCCTTAGGGCCCATTACTGGGCCGTACTTGTTGTATTTCGACCGTCCAGGTCCATCTGCATTGTGAGATAGTCCATTTTATTATATCATCTTTAGTACAGTTTCATGACTCATGATCATACGCATTATATGTATGCTTGACGCGAGAATTATCTGTTCATAGCATTTGCCTTCGGACAGGTTGTTTATGGGCTCCCGGTTAGGCGGTGTTGCCCTACATGAGCGCACGATAAGCGCAGGATTTGTTGCATGACTGGATAGTGTGAATCATGCATTTCGCATTTGTGTGACATGGTTATTGTACGCCCTAGCGACATCAGGGCTGTAGCCTCCACAGACGCATCGTGGTTGGTAGAATTGGATACCGAAAATTTTGTTCTACATGGGGTACTATAGATATCCCTGGGTGAAAGTCCCTAAACCCTTATGGTACCAAGAGGTTGCTCCAACGTCTAGACCGAGTGGGTAGATGAGCACTGAGTGCCGAATACCAGTTGGCTGTGCTCTCCACTGTGTCGTGGTCGGTTGGAAGGGGGTGCGGCCTTACCCACCCGAGTGTAGGGGGTAATGCTAGGCTGAGTCTGACCAGCTCGAGGAATGGGTTCGCTATCGACGAGTCGCGCCCGATATTGGCAGACGGATAGTGAGGTCTCCTCCACTTACCTTATTGCGCGCGATGTGGCGACAATCTGGTTTAGAGTGTACTAGACCCCAGAGATATCCCATATTTGAGCTGTATTGATGCGTGGATATAGATAAGGATCTGTATGCTTGAGTTGCATTGCACATAGCATGGCCTTTGGATGACTGATACCATTCATGTCTTGCATCGCATAGCCGAGGTACGGCTCATGATATTATGGTTCCATCTGCATATTCCGCATTACTCTGTCATTACATATTCATATTACTACCTTGCGCACACACTTTCACCACCCTCTAAGCTTTCTGTAAGCTTATGCACGACCGTTGCGTGCAGGTGACGTTGGATCGTAGCAGCGCTGAGGCAGGAGCACGTTGCTGATCATTTGGAGTTTTTGTTATTTACCATTGTATTTCCCTTTATGCTCATTGTACTTGTAAAGTTTTTGATCATAGTGAAAATGTAATGGAGTACTTGGTTGTTGTTTGTGGGTTATGCCTTTGGTTATGCTTATTACGAATCAAACTGACATTGAAAATCCTCCTCGTAGCATCCCAGGATCGGAACCTGGCGAATGGGAGCTAGGAGCCGAGAATGGGGTTCTACGGAGGCTGTCGGCGCCGGATTCGGCGATCAGAAATTTTGTGAGCCCGGTTTCCGAGTTTGGGGCGTGACATAAGCTCGATATGAAGATCAGGCAGTGTATGTTCTTGGGGTACGGTGATGAAAAGTTCGGTTACAGATTGTGGGATCCGACCGAGAGGAAGCTCGTCAGGAGCAGAGATGTGGTTTTCTTTGAAGATCAGTGTATAAAAGACATTGGTAAGCTAGAGAAGAACCAGCCTAGTTCAGGTGAGCTAGAGGACATGGATCCAGTTATTCCTCCTGTGGTGCCTGATGACGGGAGAGTACAACAAGGTGTAGAGAACGAGGGATTTCTTACAGAAGATGGACCAGGGGAGCAGCCCCCACTTGATCCACCTACTGAGCCACAGGTGAGGAGGTCATCTAGAGATAGACAGCCGTCCAAGAGGTACTCACCACATGAGTACATTCTACTGACTGACGGGGGAGAACCAGAAGACTATTCTGAGGCCCTAGCCGATGAGCATAAGGAGGAGTGGTTGAAAGCTATGCAAGAGGAGGTGAAATCCTTGCATAAGAACCGCACCTATGATATGATGAAACTGTTTAAGGGAAAGAAAGCTTTGAGCGACAAGTAGGTGTTCAGAAAGACGGTTGAGCAGAAGAATTCACAGACAAGGTTCAAGGCCAGACTTGTGGTAAAAGGGTTCAGTCAGAGGAAAGGCATAGACTTCAATGAGATATTCTCACCAGTGATGAAGATGACATCCATACGGGTATTGCTTGGGTTGGCTGCTAGCATGGATCTGGAGATAGAGCAGTTAGATGTTAAAATTACCTTTCTCCATGGTGACTTAGAAGAAAAGATCTACATGCACCAACCAGAAGGGTTTGAAGTCAAGGGCAAGGAGCATATGGTGTGTAGGCTGAGGAAGAGTTTGTATGGGCCGAAACAAGATCCATGGTAATGGTACAAGAAGTTCGACTCGTTCATGTTACAGCATGGGTATGACAGAACGGAGTCGGACCACTGTGTGTTCACGCGCAAGTTCTCAGATGGTGATTTCTTAGTTCTGCTGTTATACGTTAATGATATAGTCTTTATAGGAAAAGACATCAAGAAGATCGACAGGCTGAAACAAGAGTTGGGCAAGTTTTTTATGATGAAAGACTTGGGCCGGCTAAACAGATCCTAGGAATGGAGATAACCCGTGACAGAAGTAGCAGGAAGCTTTGGCTGGCATAAGAGCGGTATATTAGAAAGTCCTAGAGCGGTTCAATATGAATGCAGCGAACCCGGTTAGTACTCCACTGGATGGTTAGTTCAGATTGACCAACAGACAGTGTCTCAAGACGAAGGCAGAGGTGGAAGAGATGCAAAAGCTACCCTATGCGTCAGCCGTAGGAAGTTTGATGTATGCTATGGTGTGTACACGCCCAAACATAGCATATGCAGTTAGTGTGGTCAGCCGGTATCTTGCCAATCCTGTCAAAGAGTATTGGGCAGTGGTGAAATGAATACTACGGTGTCTAATAGGCTCATCCAGGTTTATCCTATGCGATGGTGACAGAAAACCTATATTAGAGAGCTACACAGATGCAGATATGGCAGGTGACATAGACTCCAGAAAGTCTACATTGGGGTTCATATTCACGTTTGCAGGGAGAGCAGTTTCTTGGCAGAGTAAGCTACAGAAGGTCGTAGCATTGTCGACTACAGAGGCTGAGTACATTGCAGTCACTGAGGCATGTAAAGAGATGCTTTGGATGAAGAAGTTCCTACAGGAACTTAGCCTGAAGCAAGAGCAGCATGTGGTCTATTGCGATAGCTAAAGTGCTATACACTTGAGCAAGAATCCAAGTTAGCACTCCAAGTCAAAGCACATAGAGGTTCGGTATCACTGGATTAGGGATACTTTGGAACAGAAGGTGTTACAGCTTGAGAAGGTCCACACGGACGATAATGGGTCAGACATGATGACCAAGGCTTTGCTCAAGGGCAAGTTTGAGGTTTGTAGAAACTGGGCTGGCTTGAAGAAGGTGGATTCCTCCTGAGTCAAAAAGGGAGAGATTTGATGGAGATTTTCTCCTCATTGGTGGAATCGATGAAATCGAATGGGTTTCGATATCATCGATAATTGCAGGATTTTTCAATCCTGGTCGCTCGACTGTTTTTTTGTCCTATCGATATGATCGATTGACCTTCCGATCATATCGAGGATGTTATCGAGAGTGTCTCGATGGCATCGATAATTGTTGGAATTTTCACCCATGGTTGCTGGATAGTTTTGGTCCTGTCTCAATATCATCGAGCGACTTTCAGATGGCATCGACGCTATTATCAAGAGACCTTTGATATGATCGAAAAGTTCCGCAGATGCGATTACGGAAGCGCAGATTTTACGGATTTTATTTCCTATTTGGGTTCTGCCTCTTTCTATTCTTATATAAAGGGGTGTATCCGGGATTGGGGTGTATTCCAGGGTATTCCAGGGTATTCTAGGGTTTCCTAAAGCTTTACAAGGGTTTCCTAAAGGGCTTAGGGTTGTGAGAGAGAGAGAAAGAGAGAGAGGAAGCTTGTGGAAGGGAGGCTATGCTCGTAGAGGTGATATACCATATCTCAGCGCTTTCACGTCCTCGTAATCGGTGAGATCTCTCCGTCTTCTCTATTTCTCTTACTGTGTATCCGCTCCTGCGTGAGTGAAGAAGGTTTGATCCAAGCGGTGTGTGCTTGTGATCGGTTGTAACGTTCTTCTTTATAGTGGATTGTTGATTTGGACGAGGTCCCGTGGTTTTTACCTCTTTGAGGGTTTTTCACGTAAAAATCCCTAGTGTTGTGTGACTGATGCTTTGATTTACTTCATTGCTTTTATTATCCCATAATTCTGGTTTGTTCTAGAGGGCTAGATCCTAAGGTTTTGTGCAAGGTCCCCAACAAGGTTTTCTTCCATGCGGGGCGACCTACAGGCAGGGCCCCTTCTAGAAGAGGGAGATCGATGGATGCTCCTGATCTCTGCAAAGTATCATAGGATAGATCCATCAGTGGCAGTAGAGTTCAGGAGTGGAAAGTTGTCGAGGGGAAAAAAACGTAAAGGAATAGGGAATGGATGTCTCCTTGTTTGTAGGGAATTTACCCTATGATTGTTCAAAGGAGGATTTGAGGGAGATCTTTTAGAAGTATGTTAAACTGGCGGGATGTGTTCGTCCCAAAGGACCCTGTCTCCTTACGACCGAGGGGTTTTGCCTTCATCCGGCACATATATGTGGCGGATGCTAACTTAGCCATGGGGGTTCTTCATGGGAAGAGGATTAATGGGAGAGTTGTTACGTTGAAAGAAGTTTATCCCAAAGTTGTTATCGCAAATTACAGATTTTACAATTTCTATAAATAAAAAATAATTAAAGAAACTGAAAATAAAAGGACAGGCTGAAGCACGTGTGGTCACGCTATCCTTAAAGTATTATTCACCCATTTTCAAAATGATTGAGAATACTGATAGGTTGTAGGAAAACCGCTTCTAGGATATGATGAGCTTGGGGGTGTGGTTATGTGTTCAGTGAATACGAAGAACTACGAATGAAACTCTGTATACATAATTTTTTTCTGGCAGCTAAATAAAAGAAAAAAAATTTCAATTTCAAAAAGTAGATTAGAAAAATCTAGACCACTGTGTTGGTCTATTTCTTGAGGTCTTTTGGCTAAGGTTCGTATGAACCTTACTGACTGATTAGATTACACAATTGCTCTTCTGGGTGGGTTGTAAGTGAGAGTGGTTTGGGTGTTGGTGATGGTCCATTGAACCATCCAGGTACTGTTTATATAGGTTAGGGTGGCTGACCGTTATGGTCCAGGGTCATAATTCAATATGAACGTTATTTGGCTGTTGGTGAGAAACTAGCCATTATTGGTAGTATCTGACTGTTGTTTATGTGGGATTATTACTGCTGCATGCTAGCCATTTAGACTCACTGGCTAGACGTTTTATGACCATTGTATAACTGTTGTGAATGTTGGATTAATGTTGCATAAGGAGTTACACCTCACTCCAATGACTAGTTTTTAGCCTTTATAAAAGCCACATCGGTCTCATTTAGATCACTTGTTAGCTTGAACATATTCCCTGTTGCAAGTGCAAAGTGCACCATTAATGCCTTTACAACCACTTAATCAAGAAAATAAGGTACTCCACACTCCACATATAAACATCGTTTTTTCTTCTCTTGTTTCTAATATGGGACTATTTCCAAAATGCCAAAATCGCAAGTTTTTCAAGTAAAACTTTTATTTATATGTATATTTAAAATATTTTTTTTAATCAAGGCTTTTTTCTTTTCACAACAATCCTCCACTTGATTGAAAATATTTTTGAAAAAATATATATTTGGCAAAATATAAACAGTTTATATGTACAAAGAAAGATATCTTTTGATTTGAATGTTTTCTTAGTGTTAGTATTTTAAAGCTCTATCAAATTTCTGGTAGCTATAGCTTTGAACCAGTTATTATTAAATGACTGAGTTGGAGAAACCAAACATATATTTACTTCTGCATTATTAGAGTTCTCACAATCTTGCTCAGCACAATTAATTGCCTTGTGCTTATCCTATTTCATGAATGATCCAGAGAGAAACTCTAACTCTCATGAGAGACGGCATCATCTCTACATTCACATAGGTTTCCAATGTCTTCGTTACTATTAAGACACTTGTCATTTAGATTGGATTTCATTAAGAGTTCAAAGACTTAACCCTCTTCCTGTAACGCTTAGCACTTATCTATTATGGATAAGGTTTTATATACTTTTAGTACTGAAACTTTCCACATATCAGTATCTTCTTTTTACCCATTGAAGCTGAACTTATAGATTTTCTAATTTTAGGTTGGGTTTCCATCACTGGTGAAACTTTGATTGAATAGTTTCAACACCATCCCTCTAGATCTTGCCTTTACTACATTTCTCGTTAGAGGTTTAGAAAAAGGGTCAGCCAAGTTATTACATGATTTCACATAGAAAATTGCAATGATTCCATCTTGAACCACTTGACGTACATAATCACGTCGTAAACTTATATGTATAGATTTTCCATTATAATTGTCATTGTAGGCTCTAGGTAATGTGGCTTCACTATCACAATGGAGTCACATAGCCGGTATAGGCTTTACACAAAAATGGATTTCTAATAAAAGATTCCTAAGCCACTCAGCCTCTTTACCTATTGTAGCCAAGGTTATAAACTCAAACTCCATAATTGAGTGACTTATGTAGGTTTGTTTCTTGGATCCCTAAAATATAGCTGCACCTCCTAGGGTCGATACCCACCCTGTAATGGACTTGTTGTCCACTGCACTCGTTATCCAACTCACATCTGTATATCCTTCCTATACGGCTGGAAACTCTGCGTAAAATAGCCCTAACTCTACTGATAGCATTTCAATGTTCCACAATGGGGTTACTAGTAAACCTACTGAGTTTACTGACAAAATATGTGAATCTGGTCTAGTGCATTGCATAACATACATTAGACTGCCTATAGTACTTGCATACACAGGTTGTGCAACTGCTCTTTCGTTATTCTCATTCAACTTGATACTTGGATTACATGTGGTTTTTGTTTCTTTTATATTGAGATAGTTAAACTTGATTAGTATCTTCTCAATGTAATGAGATTGACACGGAGCATAACCCCTACTATATTTTTTTAACTCTGATACCCAGGATGGTATCCACATATGAATCCAGAAGAGAGGAATTCAGTTGGCCTCTAGGTGTTCTTGCTGCTTAGTTGACCAAGGCAATTGGTCCTCATCCGAATCGATGGACCACCTTTTTGGAGCGGTAACCTCGCATCCAAGGTCTGGTCCTTTTTTTCCTTATTTTCTGATATGGCCCCCTCGCCATCCTCGTCAACTGGGGATTGGGTCAGGAAATGGTGGCTGTTGCGTCCCACTTCAAGGTATGTCCCCCTGCTTTAAGGTCTCGCTCCCTGCCTAATTTTATGGGAGATATGGATGGCCAAAAATGCGGCCAAATATGACGAGGCCACCCTTAGTTCATCCTCAGTGATTTCTTAAGTGAAATGGTGGTTGTCGTCCTTGATCTTGCGGGTGTCTAAGGGTAGGAAAGCCCCTCGGTTTGACCGACAGTGGCTGGAAAACCTGAGCATTGCAGGTCCTTCCTTCTCGTTAGTTTCCTCAAGGATAGTTTATTGGGAAAGGCCTAAAAGCGGGTGGGTGAAACCTCACGTCAATGGATCTGTCTTGTGCAATCCCTGGATGTTTGGCGGTGGTCGTATTTGCAGACATCATAACGGGGATTTTTATTTTGCCTTCTCGATGGGCTATGGAATTGGATCAATTACAAGAGCAGAATTGAGAGCTATATATAACCGGCTAGCTCATTACTTGGAGTTGGGCTTTCACCATGTCGAGGTCGAATCCGACTCTAAGGTAGTGGTGGCCCTCCTCAATAGCTTGTTGGAGTCAAGTTGGCGCTGGAAATTCTGGATGCAAAGAATAGATAGGATGAGGGCCACTAGGACGTTCAAGTTTGGCCATGTCCTTAGGGAGGGGAACGGACCGGCGGATGGTATGGCCCGCTTGGGGTCAAAATTCCAACACTTCCTCCTAGCTCTTCATGTCGCGGAGCTTCCTCTTGAGATTAGGGGTTCGATTTTCCTTGATAAGGTGGGTCTAAGCACCATTCGTGTTGCACCATATTTTGGGCTATGTAAGGCCCACCCCCACAGTACATGATATTGTCCGCTTTGCCCGGTGGGCTCACGGCTTTAAAATGCATCATGTTTGTTAAGGAAGGAACCCCATATATAACCACCACAACTCTAGACAACTCTTCCGATGTGGGACAAGTTACGCTACAGTCAACTGCAATAGTAGCTCGCCCAACACAGTAGCCTGCCAGCCTTCCTTGGGGCCCGCCCACATGTGCCCGCCCACATGAAGCAGTGACCGGGGCGTCACATTATCCCCCACCGAGGGCAGAGCCGTCTTCGTCTCTGATACCATTTGTAAGGCCCACCCCCACAGCACATGATATTGTCCGCTTTGTCCAGTGGGCTCACGGCTTTAAAACGCGTCATGTTTGTTAAGGGAGGAACCCCACATATAACCATCACAACTCTAGACAACTCTTTCGATGTGGGACAAGTTACGCTACAGTCAACTGCAATAGTAGCTCGTCCAACATAGTAGCCTGTCAGCCACACAGTAGCCTGCCAGCCTTCCTTGGGGCCCGCCTACATGTGCGCCCGCCCACATGTGCCCGCCCACATGAAGCAGTGACCGGGGCATCACAGGTTATGTCCCAGTACATAAAATTTTCTTTTCCATTTACGATAGGCCTCTGCCAGATTATGTTCGCCTGACATTGGCCTGAATGAGTTGTAATGGTCTGCCAATGATATATATTCTTTTTTTAGGAAAAAAAAAAGATTATTCATTTTGAATACGGAAGACTGAAACTTCTTTTTTTCAGTTACACCTTTCATTTTATTACTAAATATTGACTTGTCGTCAACATACAGACAAATAATAATTACGTTATTACCATCAACTTTAAAATATATGCATTTGTCAGATACATTATGCATGAAACCATAAGATATTATTTTTAAATCAAACTTCTCATGCTTTTGTTTATGTGTTTGTTTTAATTCATACAAAGATTTAATTAATTTACAAACTTTATTCTCATTTTCTCGTAGAATGAACCATTTGGGTTGTTCCATGTATACATTCTCATCGAGGTCAATATTCAAGAATGCAGTCTTTACATCCATTTGATAGATGTGAAGATGATGTATGGATGCTAATGCAAATAAAATCCTAATGGATGTTATTCTAACCACTAGAGAATATATGTCAAAATAACCTATTAATTCGTTTTGTCAGAATCCCTTAGCTACTAATCTATCTTTAAAGGTTTGTCAAACACCTGGAAGGCCCTGTTTACCTCCCTTGGCCCTACTCCAAGAGTTGACATGTTGGCTCTCAACTTCCCCTTCATCTAGGAGAAACCTTCTCTTTAAAGGATTGGTATTGGCAAATCGACAATGCTTTTAATAGCATCAATCTAAGGTACGTAATTCTAGTTCTTAAAATTATATTTTTCCATTCTAAAAATTCTGGCATCTTTAGACTAAATAACATAGAATTTGGAATTTGAAAAACCTTAAATTCTGCTACATTTCAAAAATCCTAACAGATAGTGCAACCAAATGCAGCCTAAAAGCATATGAGACATAATAAAGCTAGTGTTGGGTTTCATTCAAGAATATAATTTCATTGAGAAGGGAGAGGACAGTATCGTACCGAAGAGTGCTTGATCGAGGCTCTTGTTTTCCAAATACTCATAAACAAGGAGCTGATTTGCTCCCTTGATGCAGCATCCGTGCAACTTTACGAGGTTCCGATGTTGGACGGCAGATATAGTTGCAATCTCTGCTAGAAGCTGACTCTTTCCTTGGGGAGATGCCACCAAAAGTTGTTTCACAGCTACTGTCTGCCCATCTAGCAATGTGCCCTGTAGTGCAAATCAGATCAATGGGTTTCCTTACAAGCATTTTCCATTTAGCAATTGAAATAGTACAAAAGTGTATGACAATTTGCAAAAAAAAAAAAAAAGAAAGCTTTTTATTTTTGGCAAAAGGTGGAACAGGCCACCAACTATATATATAAGATGGACAAAATGTACAACCATTTCGGGCATGACCGGTACAAAAAAAGCGGTCCAGCCTATCGTGTATGAAAGACAAAAGTGAGGAGAGAGGAAGGAAAACTGAGAGAGGGGACTAGGGGCTGAGGAAGGGCAACAAACGAACGGGCCCAGCTGCAACCCCAAAAGGCAAGCAGCAACAGGGAAAGGGCTCTGGCCGGCAGAAATGAGGAGGGGGATCGGCCCATAGACTGGCCAGAAGGAGGCCAGACAAGGCAGGGCAGGGATAGCCTAACTGATCACTTTTTTGGGCCGGCAGTGCCGAATCTGGCCCACCCCCGCTCTGTCTAGGACCAGTGAGCCCCTAGAAGTCCTTGGGAGATCAGCAGGGTTGAGGAAGACTTGGTCTGGGGAACCTAAGTGAACGGTTTGGATGTGATCCACACCACTAATCTGATGCACAGCACTAAAGATGGTTGACTATTGGCCTTGTTTCCATTGAATGTAAGCAATTGCCTTTTTTTTTTTCCCCTATCTTATGTAGGTTATCCATCCGAGGTTAAGGATTCTTCTATCAAGAAGTAGGCATTCCTTATCCATAGCTGGGCTCCACAGGCACGCAATCGCGATACTGAGGCTCAGGATCATGCAAATATTTTGATCATTGTAGTTTACATACAATAAAAGCAAACTGACCTTAAAAACGGGCCCAAATCCTCCCTGTCCCAGCTTATTTGCCGGACTGAACTCTTTGGTGGCGGTCTTCAGCTCCCTGTAACTGAAAGTGTTTGGTTTGGGACCCATTCCTAGAAACTCTGCAGATAGACATAAAATGGCAGGCTGCATTCATACGTTCATTTCAATAGCATACATGGGCTTAGAAACATTTTTACCATTTGGCAGTCCAAGTTCTATTTATTTTAATTGTTCATTGGCTTTGAATGTCGTTTTTAGCAATCACAGGAAAAGATTAAGGATATAAAAATAAATCCAGTTGAAAACTGTTGAACCCAATGAATGGGATTGGCACATTTAGCGTGTGTTTGGATGCACTATCAAATTGAATTGCAATCAATCATCTAATAAAGTGGAAATTAAAGCATCATATTTTAGTTTGCTTAACATTCATGTTGTGGATCTGGGTGCTTTGAATTCTCATTTCCTCTTGATAAGATAGAACTCTTGCAATTCAGTTGACTCGTGCATCCAAACACGGAATTAGGCCACATTTGGATTTCCACACTTACTAAAGATGATTTGATAGGCTAGCACAAAATCTTGTGGTTTGGAAAAACACCCAACTGTGATTCAGTGATGCATCCAACACACCTTTAATGTACTCTTGAACTGTACTATGTTTAACATTTCTGAAATTTCATTTTTGTTATCTTTTAGTTATTTATGAACATTGGAATTACCTTCAGCTTTATCAACACTCAACCTTTTACTCCTCCTCCAAATAAAAAATACAGAAACAGATACAATGCTCAGAAAAATAGATGCCAAAATTTCAACAGCCAAAGCAGTCTTGTTCTTCTTTCGTCCAGTCCTGACAGTCGGTTTGAAATCTGAACAAGAACTCAATACTATTAGTCAATGTGGAACTTTTACATGTGCTACAATGTACTACTAGAGGAATGCTACAAATGGACTAGCAAGGGGTTATTAGGACTATTGAATTGGTAAGTCATCACATGGATAGTCCATAGATAGAACTATTGTAGCCATCCAATTAGCAGTGGTCGATTCACTAATTCACTATGACTTCCAAACCATGCTATGAAACTTTTGGAAAGAGTGATTGAGCATGGAGTAAGGCATGAGTGTATAAAAAAATCAGTTTGGTGTCATGGCAGAGAGGTTTATCATTAATGAAGTTATTTGCCTACTTAGACAATCAGTGGAGGAATATAGGAAGAAGAAGAGGGATCACTACATGGTCTTTATTGACTTAGGTAATGCTTGCAATAGGGTCCCTAAATAGTTAATCTCATGGGTGCTAGAAAATAAAAGAATTTCAAGATAATATATATTGTCCTGATTAAGGATATGCATGAGGGAGCAGTGACGATTGTGAGGACCACCGGTGGAGAGACAAGTGAGTTCCCTATTACCATAGGCTTGCTCCACAATTTGGCATTAAGCTTGTATCTCTATGCCTTTGTTATGGACAAGTTAACAAGAAATTTGCAAGAAGAGATCTCCATGATGTATGTTGTTTGCAAATGATAGTCATGATTGACGAGCTGAGAGGACAAGCTAACAAGACATTTGCAAGAAGAGATCCCCATGGTGTATTTGTTTGCAAATGATAGTCATGATTGATGACCTGAGATAGGGTGTAAACAAAAAAGCTAAATTTGTGGAGATGTGCTTTAGAATGTAAAAAATTTAAAATTAGTTAGACTAACACAAAATATATGGAGGGTAATTTTAATAACAATAGTAATGAGAATGAAAAATTAATTAAGATTGCTGACCCAAATATTTTTCTAAATGCCCACTTTTGATACTTAAATTGATAATTCATAGGAGTGGAGAGATTTAGAAGAATGCTACCCATAGAATTCAAGCATATGGTAGAAGAAATGGAAATGTGCCTCTAGAGTTTTCTATCATGGTCGTGTACCACTGAACTAAAAGGGTAAATTTTACATGATAATTATAAGACTAGCTATGCTTTACCAGACATGTTCGAAGAAACACCGTAGCTTAAAAAGGGATGTTGAGGTGGATAAGTAGCAAGACAAGGATTGATAGAATCAGAAATGAATGCATTCGTTGGAATTTAGTAGCAGCAGCAATTGGTAATAAGATGAAAAAAGTAGATTTAGATGATCTGGTCATGTGCGATGGAAATAAAAACTTGCATCAATTAGAAGTGAGTTGGTACAAGTTAGAGGCTCTAAAAGGGAAAGTAAAATGACTAAAAGTAGGTGGGTAGATGGAGTAAGAAAATACTAGACAACCTATAGGGAGGAGGGAATAAGAAAAGATATGCCCATGGAATTTTACTTGATTATCAATGTCATGGCCATTGATGGAGTGGAATGGTCGAAAAGGATTCATGCATCCGACCCCAATTAGTTGGGATAAGGCTTAGATGAAAAAAAAGAAAGGCTTAGATGATGATGATGATTTCTGGCCAATGATCCATCCATGCGACAACCACAAAACAACTAGTTGCAATTACCACCCACGATCACCACATATATTATTGGGATCACACCACAGAGAATTTCTATGAAGAGCATTGGGCAATAACAGCATTTCTATTAGGCCTTTGTAGAATCAAATTTCAAAAATAATAAATCTTTAAATCTTACTAGGAGTAACATGGATGACTGAAATGGCAGGTCCGTAAGTGCCCAGCAAAGGTATACAGCAAGTCCCCTTTCCAGCCCAAAGAAGATGAATTTCAAGAATATGTTCATTTACCATAACCCATTGTTTCTTCTCAATGCCTTTGAAGGCAATACCTGCTTCTTTTTTTATATCAAAGTCTTTCCATGCCAGATTTCCCTGCACCATTAACTTAGCTTCAAAACTAATAGAAATGGTTATCACAATGAAATCAAAATTTCAAAAACAGAATTTGATTGGAGCAAATGGTAATTCTTTATGTTTGAAACTCTTTGAAATTACATGGAATTCAAGAAAACCCCTATGTCTTGATCATCTAAAACTTATGTTGCCCCATGAAGGTTTAAATGGTGGAGTTCCAATCCCCACTGTTTCATGTGGTGTGCATGCCCCACTTCAGTTTTGGATCTACTTCATTTTTAAGCAACGTGAGTAGGCAAAACCAATGAGTGGAGTGGATTTCTCATGGACATTGCAGTGGCCCACGTATCTTCTGCCTCCCGGAAGTTGTAGGATGAGGCACAGGCAATTCCCATCCATTTGAGACATGAAACAAGTAGGCCCTGCTTCTTAGATGATCCAGCCCATCATCCAACGTGGGCTGTTGCCAATTTTCAGAAACCTATCAATCATTTCACTCTTCTTAAATGTTTGGCCTACCAAATTTGGGCCAGATGATCTACACATTGGGTCCCGCGTGATGGACGCATCCAATGTCCTACACATGCCAGACTGACACGTGTTTGCATGTAGAAGCACTTGTCGTGGTCTATCAAACATATGGTATTTTGAGTAAAAAACAGGAACTTACAAACTCAGGAAAATGTCTTAATACACACACCTGAAGATAAATATCGAAAACACGCTTTCCAACGCTCTCCCAAGTTTTCGAATCTGGAAATTCCGTCTCTGCGAATTTCAGATTTACAGTGTAGTTCCCGTTTTCAAGCCCCAGACCATAATATCTCAGCGATCCTGGTGATATCCTTGCGTATTGGAATAACTCCAAGTCTGTTGTATTATTCCCAAATCCCACGACAGTGTGCCTGTTATATTCGTTGTTGCTGCCTCCAAACATGTCATCAGATCCGTAGTTGGTTGCAGCAAATATTCCTACATTGCTGACGGCCCACTTCTCTGTGCTGGCCACCTTATAGGTTGATGGGTCCAGTTGTTCATAGTCCCCCTCATATTCTGTGTCATTAATTTTCATCGAGGGTCCACCGCACCTTATCGCGAATGAAGACTCTGTAGATCAATGGAAGAGTGGGACATTGATCAGTGCATAGCATATTTGAAGGACCGTGGGGGATCATCGCTTCATTGGATCTGCAGCGATCTTTTCAATGAACATGGAAGATCCAATGCAGAAAAATGAAAAATTGATATCATTAAACTGAAACTTAATGTGGTTACATAACGCTACACATGATTGTCCAACATGGACCTTATAACATGTGGGCCATAACTCAATAACAATACCATTTAGATTCATTTGAACAAAAAGACACTTTGATACGAACGTCATCCATTCGACCAATTAGGATCAGCCAACTGGTGTTATTTTGAGGCCATTGCCCATCTATGGTGAATAACACATGATGATCTATATGGTGGGTCCAACTTGATACATGGCTTGGATGTCATACACGTGTGACAAATTGACACTCCAAACTGGTTTGTCGTTGAATGTCATACACGTGCCAACTTGATACATGACTTGGATGTCATACATGCTGCTCTGTTGAATTTCCCAATTGAGCTCTTAGCTGTCAGTTTAGAGTTTTGTGTTTTTGTTTTGTATAGCTGAGTCCCAAGCTGTGGCCTAGTTCTTTTGCCGGTTCAGCCTAATATTGTATTTAAGAGGGTATGTTGCTTTATTTGATAAGCGTGGACCTTTTTTATTTTTATTTTGGTTAGAGCTTTTTTATTTTTCAATTAACAAAGTTATATGTGGTGTCCTTTTATCTTTCTTCAAAAAAACCAAAAAAAAAAAAAAAAAAAAAAAAAAAAAAAACTATGCACAAACATCGGATTAATTAATTTAGTGTTATATTATAATTTCATATAAACCACGTGGAAGTGGATTGCCCGTGACTCTGGGGAGAGAGATATTCCTGTGCCTGGGGTTGTGTGGGGCCCACAGGAATGTTAGTTTCAAATTCACTCCGTCAACCTTTTTTTAATACTACAATAGCACATGAATTTAAAAAATCAAGCAGATCACGAACTCATGGGGGCAATACCACACGAAATAGTAGGAATTGGATGCCTGGGTGACAGTTGGTTTGTATCAGGGTGATATTTGTGCCTACAGTTTATCTGAGTGGTAGTAACTCCATGAATGGTTTGGATGGAATAGAAACATTATGGTCAGCTCAAGGAATATTTCAGTGGTTGACATTTCCATTCCCACTTTCGTTTGGTGTGGCCCACCTGAGACTTTGATCCGCTAGATTTTTTTTTCCTGTCCTATTATAGTCTTTCAAAACAGATAGAGGAAGTGGATTTATCACAGACATCTATGTGGGCCCCACACCCACGGCACAAGTATATCTCTGTGCCCAGGTTTACAGGCTAACCGCTTTGAAACAATATACATGTAAAGAAACAATAAGAGCAGAAAGCTCCCACTTTTGATAGGACACCCATCTCATGCCGTGGAGGCCACTGTACAGTGCACATGTGGCAAATGTGGATGAGATCTGAACTGTTGGTTCAGCTGTTGCGGTAGTGAATGGGGGCATGGACCAAGCATGACATTTTTATTTTTTTTTAAATTATTATTTTTTTAATTTTACGGAAGATACTGATATTACACTACTATCAAGTACAGAAAAATAGACACCAGTTTCCTGCAACACCGAGCCCCGTGGACAACCGCAACAAGAGCCCTAAATGAGGTGAATAAAAGACCCAGATGGCTCACACCAAAGGAAACAGTGGTGATAAGAACGCCCACCATTGAAACTTTTTTGGGGCTCACCGTGATATATATATGCCATCCAACCCATTCATAAGGTGAATCTAACTAGGATGGAGGCAAAAAACAAATACCAGCCTTATCCAAAACTTTTGTGGGACTCATCAAGGTTATAATGCTGGGCATTCGGTCCCATTTTTATTTTTTTTATTTTTTATTTTTTATTTTATTTTTATTTTTTTTTAAGGATGGCAATCCATCATACTCAATGAGAACAAGTATTCTGATCATACAGCCAGGACTCCCCGACCAAAAACATTTCTGATTGATTGCCGACCAATAATGGATGTATCAGATAACCATACACACATGCCACACGCCAGTAGAGATATTGGACAAAGGATAACTCCAATGCGCATAGGGGCACAGGAGGCGGATTGCGTGCTACCCCCGCCCGTCCCTTGCTCCGAACGGGCAAGTCTGTGGGCAGGCCCACCATGATGTATCTGTACATCTACACCATCTATCCCTTTTCTCATATTATTTTGAGCAATTAAGCAAAAATGAAGCAGATCCAACTATCGAATGGACCACACCATAGATGACTCTTGCATTTAATGCTTTGTGCATTATAATGCAACCAAGCTTATTATTTGGTGTGATACACTTGAGCGTTGGATATGCCTCATTTTTGTGTTTATTTCTTGAAATAATATAAGAAAAGAGATAGACGGTTTGGATATACAGATACATCACGGTGGGCCCACCCACAGACCTGCCCGTTCGGAGCTGGTACCGGTGGGGGTAGTACGCAATCCGCGTCCGGGGCATAGGACCACTACCCCATTCTATTATTATGTAGGTAGAATTAAAAAATAAAAAATAAAATAAATAAAAAAGAAGAAGAAGAAGAAGAAGAAGAAGATTTTCTATTGATACAAATGGAAAGGATGGCTTACGTATTGGAGATTTCTGACGGCATGGAAAGCTTCGCTGAAGACAATTCAAGCTTAAGGGCAAAACACTGAATGCACAGGAAAAATGACTGTTAAATAATGGCCATTATCTGATGGAACGACAGCCATTAATTACAGAGGATATTTAGTTTGTTTAACCGAGAAGCTAAAATGCAACATGGATAAAATCAATACAAGAAAATGTTAGGAATCTGAGTTTGGATACACCAAAATATAAAAGATAAATTAAAAAAAATTGATCAGCTGAATCACGTATAAAATATGCTGTCCTTAAAGCGTGATTCGCCCCCTTATAAACTACTGATGAGTTCCAGGCGAATTGCTTCCAGGATAAGACAAGTCCCTTATCTGGATCTAGTATGCAACAATCACGATAGGTCCACTGTGGAACAATTTTAATGCAGTAGATCTTTTCTGACAGACTTGGACGGTAAAGATGATAACAGTACTCTATTATGGAGATATTTCTTGTATTTGATCTGATGGGAGAGAGGGGTGTGTTGAGTTGATGATTTCGGACTGGAATGGTCCAGTTTATATACGCATCAGGTAGTAGACCGTTGCTAGGCTGTAATCAAAGGAAGTGCAAAGTGCGCCATCTAGCACCATTACAGCCTCACAGCCTCACTGCCCACGCCCACGCCCGTGCTCGAGCCCGAGCCCGAGCGAGCGTGCGCCTGCATGCGAACACGCAACCCATGTATCTCCTTCTCCAAAAGCTCCAAGTAAGAATACTCTACATAACATCTCATATAAACCACAAAAGTTTCTCAACCATTTTCGATGTGGGACAAAGCACACACACCGCACTTTTAATTCAAAATATTTCAAAAAGCGTTTTGGTGGAAAAATTCTGAAAATTTGAAAAATTCGAATTTTCATTTTTATTTTTTCAAAAACCATTGATTTTCAACAGAAAAGGCATTATTCAGGTGGCTAGCTGGGTATATAATATTGTGTACCAATGCTTTTTCTTATTGTACCAATGCTTGTTTTTAGTAAACCCATGTGACACATGAGAGGATGTGATGAGGTTGATCAATGTCTTCCTCGATTGATAAATACATTGAATTCATATGGATATCTTAAATCCACTAGAGCTTTCTCGAATCCATGAGAAGAATGAAGAAAATTTTTAAGGAATTAACTTATTGAATGATTGAGTGATAGATTAAAAAATGATAACCCTAAACTAATCATAAAATCGTAAAGAAGAGATTCCTAATTAAGGAAACTATTTCTGAAAAACATGTAATTTCTGCTGTCTGTTAACCAAAAAGTGTCCATAAATTTAAATCATAAATTCAGTGATTTTCTACCCGTTGACCTGATCTGTCGACCTGTCAAATTGGATTTCAACCTGTCAACAAGATCTGTTAATTTTTCTAAACTGGCAGAAATCAACTAATAAGCAATCTGGAATAATATTGCAACCTATCAAATGGTATTTCGACACGTTTAAATTGACAGAAATCAACCCGCAAACAATTTAGAATTTCTGACAGAATTTTGACCAGTCAACTATAAAGGTTGACCAATCGAACTAAGCTGAATTTTTGTCAATTTCTCTTGGGCTTCTTTTGATCTATGTGCATTACAAACATGCTTGATCCTCATCCTACATCACTATGCTTTTATTGTCTTGACTCATTAAAATAATAATAATAATAATGACATTGATAATCACCTGCTGTTAAAATCATTGAATATGAAATTATTAAATACCAAGTTCCTGCAAACAAAGAGCACAGTGTTAGTATCATGGCCAATGTGGAAAGAGAAGTGCTCTTATTATGTGCATTTGAAAATGTATGTCCTAATCAAGATTGTTGATCCGGTGGGCCATCGTGCGAATGGGTCATGCACCAAAATTACAGTAATTGGATAGCTCTGACTATCCGACCGCTCTACATTTTTCATTTTTCCTACCAATTACCTTCTGAATGATCATCCCTTATGAGACCACAATCCAATCACTTTATCTTTTGGGGGGCCCACCAAATCATCAGTCCTAATTGGTGTACACACATTCCAAAATATTTTGGACATCAAAAATTTAAAACCATGTTTATATTATGACAAGAAAGAAAGACTTCCATCCTAGCCCTGGAAATGTTACGCAGTCAGCATTTAAGTATAAAACATGGTTTTACAAGTACAAAAAATGGTGGTTAAAGGAGGGAGGTTTGTGCTTGCTCTGACATACAAGCTTAAGACTTCTTCTGAAACCCAAGATGGAAGGCTTCCCGATAAATAATTGTATGATAAATCTCTGCAAATTAAAAATATATATATATCAAAGATTATGTAAGCTAGCATTTATCAGATAAACAGGCACTAAGTTATATGATTGTGATCATTAAAATGCCTATCTTAGCCAAACAAAACACATTATCCCTGCTGTTGAAGAACAATGGAAATTTAACTGCCATAATGCCTCTTTACAGAGAAAGCTAGTTTGATTTTGATTGCAAAAAGTTTGTGATGACACGGTACCTGGCACAAAACGGACTAAAACAAAATAAATCTTGTTCGTGGGTCTCATCCCCATAAGGCCACAGCTATGATGATGTGGAGCCATGGGCCACGAATTGGCAGTAGCCGGTTGATGTTCAAAATTCAAATGGGTTGCTCTGTGAAATCATGGTGCTTGACAGTAACAAAATGAACAAATGAAATCTAAGGTTGCATGTCAATGAAAAACTGAGTTCAATTCAAGTTATGAGGTAAAATGTGTCACAGAGGTATTCCCAGCATGGTTGAGCCAAAAGGAGGTGGACCGTAAATTGACAATAACTTTTGATCCGGGTATTGTTACGGGGTGTACAACCTATCAATCTTTACTGAAACGGGCCATCCGGGGTGAACCGACCCACAACGTGGGTCGCATCTGTCCGTTTCGTCAAAAAACACGCGCTTTCAGCTCAAAAATGAATTTTTAGAAATTTTTTACTATTTTTAGTAATTTTAATTTTTTAATATTTTTAGAGTTTTAGATTTTCTTTCCTTTTACAAATAATTTTTAGTTATACTAGGACTCTTCTATAGAAAGTTTATTTGTAATTTTTATTTTTATAAATTAGGCCTTAGAAGAGTTTTATTAGAATTAGGATTTATATTAGAGTTAAAATTTTGCTATTTTTGGTAATTACGAATTTTAGTTTATTTTTTTCTTTATTAATGGTGTAAGGAGATACATTAGACAATTTTATCAATTATTCATTAATCGATTTCGAATTTTATTAGAATTTATTTCTATTCTCTTGCTTTCTTTCCTCGTGGATTCGAGAAGTCTCTGTGAGGAGTCCAGAGAAGCTCCGTGGATTCAAAGTAGTTATCTTTGAGGAAGATGGTGATCGACCTCATCACGTTCATCCCTGCGTTAATTTGGTATCAACGCGAGGTTTTCTCTCGGGCCGATGGCAAATAATGAAAGTATGAATCAAAATCCTGTGGACGGTGATTCAGGGATTCGTTATCTTTTGGAAAGAATGGAAGCTTTCCACCAGGAAAGTCAGTTGACCATGTAAGGGCTCTAGGCAACCCTCAACCGTATTGTGGATGCGCTAATTCCGCCCCGAGCTCAAAGTGATGCTCAACCGGCTGTAGCCGTTGTACGACACAACCGCAATTTCTAAAAAGCACCATCAAATAATGGTAAATCACAGGCTACCACTTTGATTATGAGGAAACCGTTATACATGCCAAAGGTAGAAATAGAATTACAGCGAGACAACATCTTTCGAACAAGGTGCACTGCATACAAAAAAGTCTGCAATGTGATCATCGATGTTAGGAGCGATAAGAATTTAGTGTCGAAAATAATGGTGGAAAAGCTACAACTGAAAATAGAAAGACACCCATCTCCATACACAATTGGATGGATCAAGGAGGTTAACAAAACAAAAGTAACTGAACGATGTCGTATATCTTTTTCCATTGGTAAATATTATAAGGATGAAGTAATGTGTGACGTGGTTGACATGAAAGCTTGCCACATGTTACTTGGTCAACCCTGAAAAAATAATATTAATGCTACACATAAGGATCGGGATAACCTATTTATCTTTATTAAAAATGGTAAAAAGATTATCCTCACCCCTATGGGAAGGGAGAACCAATCCAAGACTTCTAAAGTTGAGGAACAGTCTCTCACAACTGAATAGGCTTTTGTTAAACAATCTGAGGAAATAAGAGATATATATCTATTAGTTGAAAAAAAAGAATATATGGAGCCTGTGAATATCCCAGAAGATTTGAAGCCAATGTTACAAGAGTTCAAGGAGATTTTGCTCGATGAACCCCCTAATAAATTGCCTCCCATACGAGATATACAAAATCACGTTGATCTCGTCTTAGGGGAAAGTCCGCCTAATTGCCCACATTAACAGAAAAAATATGAGATTTTGAAGACAGATGTGAAGGAACTGATGAATATTAGTCAAGTCAAGGAAAGCATGAGTACATGTATTGTGTCAGCTCAGGAGCTTAATGTCAAGTACAAAAAAGGGGCTAATGAAAATTGACGTTAAAAGTTATCTCAGATTTATGTGCCAAGTCCCTTGAATAACTCAAGGCCGAGTTGTTTTTAAGTGGAGGGGTCTGATGTAGAACGTGTCACAGAGATATTCCCAGCATGGTTAAGCCAAAAGGAGGTGGATCGTAAATTGACCATAACTTTTGATTCGGGAATCGTTACGGGGCGTACAACCTATCAATCTTTACTGAAATGGGCCATCCGGGGTGAATAGACCCACAAAGTTGGTCGCATCTGTCCGTTTCGTCAGAAAACACGTGCTTTCAACTCAAAAACGAATTTTAAAATTTTTTTTTTACTATTTTTAGTAATTCTGATTTTTTAATATTTTTAGAGTTTTAGATTTTCTTTCCTTTTACAAATAATTTTTAGTTATACTAGGACTCTTCTATTGAAAGTTTATTTGCAATTTTTATTTTTAGAAATTAGGCCTTAGAAGAGTTTTATTAGAATTAGGATTTTTATTAGAGTTAGAATTTTTCTATTTTTGGTAATTATAAATCTTAGTTTATTTTTTTTCTTTATTAATGGTGTAAGGAGACACATTAGACAATTTTATCAATTATTCATTAATCAATTTCAAATTTTATTAGAATTTATTTCTATTATCTTGTTTTCTTTCCTCGAGGATTCGAGAAGTCTCTCTGAGGAGTCCAGAGAAGCTCCGTGGATTCGGAGTAGTTATCCTTGAGGAAAACGGTGATCGACCTCATCATGTTCATCCCTGCATCAATTTGGTATCAAAGCGAGGTTTCCTCTCAGGCCGATGGCAAATAATAAAGGTATGAATGAAAATTCTGTGGATGGTGATCTAGGGATTCGTTATCTTTTGGAAAGAATGAAAGCTTTCCACCGGAAGAGTCAGTTGACCATGCAAGGGCTGCAGACAACCTTCAACCGTATTGCGGATGTGCTAATTTTGCCCTGAGCTCAAAGTGATGCTCAACTGCCTATGGCTGTTGTACGACACAACCCCAATTTCTACAAAGCACCATCAGATGATGGTAAATCACAGGCGACCACTTCGATTATGAGGAAGCCGTTATACATGCCAAAGATAGAAATAGAATTACAGCGAGACAACATCTTTCGAACAAGGTACACTGCATACAAAAAAGTCTACAATGTGATCATCGATGTTAGGAGCGATGAGAATTTTGTGTCAAAAATAATGGTAGAAAAGTTCCAACTAAAAATAGAAAGACACTCATCTCCATACACGATTGGATGGATTAAGAGGTCAACAAAACAAGGTAATTGAACGATGTCGTATATCTTTTTCCATGGTAAATATTATAAGGATGAAGTAATGTGTGATGTGGTCGACATGGAAGCTTGCCACATGTTACTTGGTCAACCCTGGAAAAATAATATTAATGCTATACATAAGGATCAGGATAACCTATTTATCTTTATTAAAGATGGTAAAAATATTATCATCGCCCCTATGTGAAGGGAGAACCAACCCAACACTTCTAAAGTTGAGGAACAGTCTCTCACAACTGAACAGGCTTTTGTTAAACAATCTAAGGAAACAAGAGATATATATCCATTAGTTGAAAAGAAAGAATATATGGAGCCTGTGAATATCCCAGAAGATTTGAAGTCAATGTTACAGGAGTTCAAGGAGATTGTGCTCGATGAACCCCTTAATAAATTTCCTCTCATACGAGATATACAAAATCACGTTGATCCCGTCTTAGGGGCAAGTCCATCTAATTGCCCACATTAATAGAAAAAATATGAGATCTTGAAGACAGATGTGAAGGAACTAATGAATATTAGTCAAGTCAAGGAAAGGATGAGTACATGTATTGTGTCAGCTCAAGAGCTTAATGCCAAGTACAAAAAAGGACGTAATGAAAATCAGCGTCAGAAGTTATCTCAGATTCATGTACCAAGTCCCTTGAATAACTCGAGGAAGAATTTTTTTCAAGTGAAGGGGCCTGATGTAGAATGTGTCACAGAGATATTCCCAACATGGTTGAGCCAAAAGGAGGTGGACCGTAAATTGACCATAACTTTTGATCCGGGTATCGTTACGGGGCGTACAACCTATCAATCTTTACTGAAATGGGCCAACCGGGGTGAACTGACCCACAATGTGGGTCGCATCTATCCGTTTCGTTAGAAAACACGCGTTCAACTCAAAAACGAATTTTTAGAATATTTTTACTATTTTTAGTTATTCCGATTTTTAAATATTTTTAGAGTTTTAGATTTTCTTTCCTTTTATAAATAATTTTTAGTTATACTAGGACTATTCTATAAAATGTTTATTTGTAATTTTTATTTTTAGAAATTAGGCCTTAGAAGAGTTTTATTAGAATTAGGATTTTTATTAGAGTTAGAATTTTGCTATTTTTGGTAATTACGAATTTTAGTTTATTTTTTTTCTTTATTAATGGTGTAAGGAGACACATTAGACAATTTTATCAATTATTCATTAATCAATTTTAAATTTTATTAAAATTTATTTATATTCTCTTGCTTTCTTTCCTTGTGGATTCGAGAAGTCTCTATGTGGAGTCCAGAGAAGCTCCGTGGATTCAGAGTAGTTATCCTTGCGGAAGACGGTGATCGACCTCATCACGTTCATCCCTGCATCAAGTTACTAGTTCAATAGAAAGGAAATAACCAAATTGCTGTAACCTTCAAATTCATAGCGTTAGATAGAAGCAAATGTTGTATATTTAATTTTCAGTGTTTCCTAACTATCAATTTTCCCAAATTCCTTTCCCATACTCTTCTCCAGTAACACAATAAGACCTCGAGTGTTGAGAGAAATGTTGGAAATACTGAAAAAAATATAAAAAATAAAAGTAAAACTATTTCCTTTGCTTCATCAGGCTGAATCATATCAAAAAATTATGTTGTCCTTAAAGCATGATTCACCTCCTTATCAATAATTGATGGGTTATAGGCGAATTGGTTTTAGGATAAGACAAGCATATCTAGATCCTACATGCAACAATCACGAAGGTTCTACTTAGGAACTAGTCAATGCAGTTGATCTTCTGATAGACTCAAACAATGGACGTATTTGCAATATTCTTTGAAAGAGATATTTTCCATGAGATCTGATGGATGAGGAGAGATCTGTTGGAGTCGATTAAATTTTGGACCGGATTGGTCCAGTTTATAGCGGCAATAGGGTAATGGACTGTTGCTAGGTGGCCATCAATGGTTTAGAGCATTTGAAAAATGTTTCTGACCGTTGGTCATTAATTTGGGTCATTTTAGATCGTTGGATAGAAAGATCTGACTATTGGATTATCAAGACCTGTCCATTTTCAGGCCATTATGGCTTTAAATGTTGCTAGTCCTTCTCAAAACGGCTGACCATTTCAGATTAATAATCCGACCATTTTATGTAGCCTATAAAACCCAGGCCCATATTAGACCACTCGCACCTAGGCTCATGTCAGACCACTTGCATTGTGTACATGCGAAGTACACCAGCTAGCGCTACTACAACGACACTACCCACGCTCGAGCGCATGCGCATGTGTGTGTGCATTTCAATGTTATGCACTGGAACATGCAACTCGAGCATCTTAACCTCTAAGACTCTGAGTAAGAATACTACACACACAATACTACACACACCTCCACATATAAACCTCAATTTTTTTTTCTCATTTATGATGTGGGACTAAAGAAAAATCATACTTTTTCATTAGAAAATTTTCAACATCGTTTTGGCAGAAAAGGAAAATTTCAAATTTGTGTTTTTTTCGAAACCAAAATTTGAACAATCCCCCACTTTAAAAAAAAAAAAACTATAAAAATTCTGTTAGAGATAAAAATATAACTATTATGCATTAAGAAAGATATCTCACGATTTGAATATTTCTTTAGTGTAAGTATTTTAAACTTTTAAAAAAAAGTATTTTAAACTTTTTTCGAAATTCCATGGGAGTTCATCCTCCAATCCACTCTCATCATTGACATTCAATAGAGTGGATTGGGGAATGAACTTCCGTATTCAAGGATCATCCAACTACCACCTTAATAGCAAATCATTGAGCTAGGATACTTTGAATGCTTAAATGCTTGGAATCACTCTACTTCTAAAATAGAAAAATATTTAATAGAGTAGGATTCCAACATAACCTTAACCCAACCCGTCACCATACATTGGAGCATCATCAATGTTACGGATCAAGGGAACTGAAGATCCTTCGTCATCAAAGGAGGATATCTTCTTCAACGTGCTTAATGGGGCTCATCTACTTATCTGTAAGTCATTAGAGTCCAGAGACCCTGCTGATCATTCCTTTGTGTAGGATTGGGTCACAGGTGATTCTCACCCATTTCAAGTCCTCATAGGAGGCCTCCGACGGGAGAATACATGTTGGTGCTGTATGTTGACCCTTACTCTTAGTGAGCATAAACTTAGGTCCTTAATGTAGGTCTTTGGCCTGTGTAGCCTAAAACCCTAGGTGCTGTATGTTGACCTTTACTCTTGTGTAGGGCATAAACTCTGGGTTCCTTGTATGGATCCTTGGCCTGTGTGCCCTAAAACCCTAGGTGCTGTGTGTTGACCTTTACTATTGTATATGGCATAAACTTTAGGTTCCTTGTGTGGATCCTTGGCCTGTGTGGCCTATAATCCTAGGTTCCTTGTGTGGATCTTTTGCTCGTGTGTAGAGCATAAAACCTAGGTGCTGTGTGTTGACCCTTGCTCCTGTGTAGGGCATAAACTTATGTCTTGTAGAGACACGTGTAGGTTCCTTATGCAGGTCCTAGAGTCAACCTTGTGTAGGTTGTGAAGGTTAGAGGTGAACATGATTTAAAACCTCTGTTAGTGAAATTCGGTACACTCAAGGGTTGAGTGCGTCCGTCAGAAGTGGAGTAGGCACATAGCCGAACCACTATAAAACGACTGTGTTTGGGATTGTTATTTGTGCATTACTCTTATATGTTTTCTTTGAATGTTTTCATAAAACATGCTAACATGATTATTTAGAATTGATAAGAATCACATCCCACACACACTCACAGTCGTATTGTTTATTCATCATAGGCTAAGACTGCATATTGTTTAAATACTTGGAAGTCTTATGATTGGATCCTCTATTTGGCTTGGAAGCCATTATAGTTAAATTGGAAATATCATGATATGGGTTTGTTAAATCAGAGTTATGAAAATAGGATTTTAAATCATCATAAACTTTTTATAAAGTCCTATTCACCCCCCTCTAGGACACTTTGACCTATTCTCACTTCTACTAAAATGATCTTTACCATAATTTCAATTGGTATCAGAGAGGGTCTCTCTTAAAGGGCTTCACCGCCTAGAGAGTGATCTTGATTGAAGTTGGAATCATGGCAAATGGTGTAGGTCTAGAGGGTACGAACGGTCAAAATAATTGCCTAGTAATCCATACTATACTAAAAGTCAGTGATAGTTCAAAATGGTATCTTGATAGTGGGTGCTCCAGACACATGACCGGTGTGACCAAACCCATTTTTGTGAGTATTCTGACTTTGACAATGGGTCAGTCACTTTTGGAGATGGGAGATCCTCCAAAATAATTGGGCAAGGAATAATAGTTAGATTAGGACTTCTCATGATTAAAAATGTTCTTTGTGTAGAAGGTCTAAAACATAATCTCCTTAGCATCTCACAAATTTGTGACAAAGAACACTTGCTCACTTTTTCAAAAAAAGTGTGTAGAATCTTTGATCAAATAGGAAAATCTATCATGAAAGGCTTACGCACAAGTAATAATTACTACATAATTGAAAGTAGCAATGAGAATGTATTGTCCATAAAATGTAATATGGCTGTCAAAAGTGAGTCCAAACTATGGCACCAAAGGCTAGGTCATGTGCACTATCGAAACTTAGCCAAGTTAAGTTCAAAAAGCTTAGTAAGGGGTCTTCCCAAGATTAAAAAGGAAGAAAAGATTGTATGTGGTGATTGCCTAAAGGATAAACAGATAAAAGTTGGACACAAAAAGACAACCACGATAGCAGCATCGAAACCTTTGGACCTACTACATATGGACCTAGTGGGTCCCACCAAAGTTGAAAGTCATGCAGGAAAAGATACTTATTGGTGGTTGTGGATGATTATTCCAGATTTACCTAGGTCACTTTTCTTTGAGAAGAATCTGATGCTTTTGATGAATTTGTAGTCATGGCAAAGCAACTCCAAAATGAGAAAGGATACTGCATAAATCGTATTAGGAGTGATCATGGTGGTAAATTTGAAAATGAGCGATTTCAAAGATATTGTGATGAGGAATTCACCATGAATTCTCAGCCCCGAAAACTCCGTAGTAAAATGGAGTTGTTGAAAGAAAGAATCGAGTTTTACAGGAAATGGGCTTGGTTATGCTGAATGGAAAGGATATGGCCAAAAGCTTTTGGGCTGAAGCAGTCAATACTGCTTGCTATATAATAAATAGAGTATATTTAAGAGTAGACTTAAACAAAACACCATATGAGATATGGTATGGAAAACAGCCTAGTGTGAAGCACTTCCATGTCTTTGGCAGTAAATGTTATATCTTGAAGGACAGAGAATACTTAGGTAAGTTTAAATCTAAAAGTGATGAGGGCATCTTTTTAGGATACACCTTGAATAGTCGTGCCTATAGAGTATACAATCTAGAAACCCTCACCATTCAAGAATCAGTTAATGTGGTGGTTGATGACCAACCTCATGAAAAATAGAGTTCCTTGAATGAATTGGAAGATGATGTGGATTCATGCATTCTAGGTAAATCAGATAACAAAACTACTACATCTAATGAACCTCAACCGTCGTTTAATATACCTATCATTAAAGATCACCTCCTAAATCAAATCATTGGAGATCCTAATAATGGTGTAAGAACTCGATGTCAAATAGAAAGTATATATAGTCATTTCTGCTTTACCTCAAAGATTGAGCCCAAAAATATTGTGAAAGCTCTTTAAGATGAATATGAGATAAATGCTATGCAAGAAAAACTTCAACAATCTCAAAGAAATGAGGTATGACAACCGGTTCATAGGCCTTCTGAAACAAATATCATTGGAACCAAATGGATCTTCAAGAATAAATCCGATGAATCTGAAAATGTGATTAGGAATAAAGCAAGATTGGTAGCTCAATGATACTCACAGATAGAAGGTATTGACTTTGATGAAACATTTGCTCATGTAGCTCGCCTTGAGTCAATCAGGATTCTCATGTCAATTGCATATGCATTGAAATTTAAACTATTTCAAATGGATGTCAAAAGTGGATTTCTCAATGGAGTACTCGATAAAGAAGTCTATGTGGAACAATCTAAGGGATTTTCAGACCCCAAGTATCCTCAATATGTTTATCGATTGAGAAAAGCACTTTATGGTCTCGAAAAAGCACCACGTGCTTGGTATGAACGTCCGATGCAATTTCTTCTGAACCACAAATTTTATAGGGATAGTGTAGATAAAACACTATTCACTCAAAAGTCAGAGAATTCATTGCTCATTCCCCATATCTATGTGGATGATATAGTCTTTGGCTCTACATGTGAAGATACTGCTCATAACTTCACTAATCTCATGAAGTCTGAATTTGAAATGAGCATAGTTGGTGAGTTGAACTTCTTCTTAGGCCTACAAATGAAGCAATTGCATAATGGGATCTTTATATGCTAGAGCAAATACGCAAAAGATCTAGTTAAAATATTTGGACTCATTTAGCGCAGGAGCATGTGCGCGATATCAGGCTGATCCCAAGGAATCTCACCTAACATTAGTTAAAACAATCATCAAGTATGTGTCTGGAACAACCTTCTTCGGTCTATGGTATCCATTTGAAACATCTACCATCATTGTTGGATACTTAAATGCCGACTAGGCTGAAAATTTAGATGATCGCGAGTCAACCAGTGGCGGATGTTTTTATATTGGAAATTTTTTAGTGTCTTGGCAGAGCAAGAAACAGAATTCGATACCCTGTCCACTGTCGAAGTCGAATACATTGCTGCAGGCAATTGCTGTGCTCAACTCCTTTGGATGAAACAGATGCTACTAGATTATGGGATTGAGCAGTCAACTATGACTCTCTTCTGTGACAACACTAGTGCTATCAATATTTCAAAAAATCTCGTTCAACATTCTCTGACCAAGCATATTGACATTAGACATCAATTTATCCAAGAGCTTGTTGAGGAAAAGATCATAGTGTTGGACTATGTGTCTATAGAAAATCAACTTGTTGGCATACTAACTAAACCGCTAGATACAAACCGGTTTAGCAACCTTTAAAAATCAATTGGAGTATGTGCAATTTGATGACAAGTCAAAGTCAAACATAAGCTGAATTGGCATACCTGAGGACTATGACCTTCTTATTTTTGTATGGTTAAACATGCACTATATTATATCTTTATGTCTTAACCATATTCTGCACTTTACGAGAAATATTTTTCAATTTTTCTTCATACTCGATGAAATCGAACAGGTCTTGATCTCATCGGCAGCCCTCGGGAATACAAGGTCTTAACCGTCGGTCCTCTCTAGCGGTTATAAATTCTACTGTCTCGATATCTACTAGGTATTAACTGTTGATCCTTTTGAATGGTCATCGACATAGTCTTCGATAGCTTTTTTAGCCTGCTTTCGATGACATCGATGGTATATCGATATCATCGACACTCTGCTATAAAAGAGAAACGAGCATCAGACTTGTCTGTCAGCTTGATCCTTCTCTTCTCTGGTTGTTTCTCCTTATCTATATCTGTCTTCCTGGGCTGTCCTCTACAAAGAACCATGGTGAAGGGAAAAGGTAAGGATCTTACTCATTCCAAAACATCTAAATCAAATAATAAACAACCAAAAATAAGTCAGTCTCGTCCCAATTAGTTGACTTGGGAACAAGTTACAATAGCCGAGCGCATTGTTCTTAATAGCGCTATTGAACCATTCGGAGTGGATCTCCTCTTAGAAGTTATAGGGTGACAAAATATACTCAATCTTGGTGGACCCTATCAATTTGAACTAATCTATCAGTTTTTCAATAGCTGCCATATTGTTCATGATAATCCCCCATGTATTTGATTGGAGCTCTTGCATCATACAAAACTCATTACTCCAATCATACTTGGTTGTCTCCTAAACCTAAAAGTAACTCGAATCCCAATAACAGAACGCAATCTAAATGGGTTAGGTGTATGGGGCAAGATAACACGACCACTGTGTCATGACACCACAGTCCCTAGGAATGGTGAAAACACTCTTCATATCAACCATAGTGGACCCTCCTTCAAAATTCTTCACAGCATCTTTGGGACTAATGTGTATCCATGTGATGCAAAGGAAAGTTATCCTACTCCCTGTGTGCTCAATGTCCTATATGATGTCTATCAAGAGGTCCAAGTGTGCCTTCCAAACCTTATCCTAGGGCAGCTCACTCGTATAATCAGAGGAGACCATTGGGATACACTTCCATTTCCCTCGCTCATATGCAAGCTTGCTCACTATCTGGGCCTACTAGCTACGTCCGATGTTGGTCATCCAGAAGTATGGTTTGATCAAGATGCAGTCCCGCAGGCACAACAACCATGCCTAACGTCATCTCTTCAACCGAGTAGTCTTCCTACACAAATGCCTGGCATAAAAAAATGATTAACTCTCGTATCCGCCCATGCCATGGGAATCAAATCGTACGCCGTTGCACAGTCCTGAGTCAATCATAAATCACCGGGACCACCAACTTGAACGTCATCTACTGAATGGTCTGACTAGTATTGACAAGCGTCTTTACAACTACGAAAGACGTCTAACAGCAATTGAGGACAAAATTGAAGCTCTCCAGCATACCACTTAGCATGTCGTGGACTTACTAACGGATGGCGGAACTCGGGCACCTTAAAGTGATCAAGGAAGAATTGGTATAGATGAGGCTATATCTGGTTATTACGGCTGATTTCCTTTTTGCGACCGCATAATTTTCATATAATGGATTGAAACTTTTTGGGGTTGTTTATCCTCTAGAGGAGGAAATTTTTTTTTGTGCCCGTGGTTGGGCTAGATATTTGGCTAGTTTATTTTGGGTTGGATGTTTAAATACTCCCAAGCTTGGGCAATTTTTATTTTCGATATCTTGATGGCTGATTGCTAATTTATATATATTTGTTGCCATATCTATCTGCTCTCAATTTGTCACTGATCTCTATGGAATGCTGATATCAATTATGTTTGCTTTCTATTGTTTATCCATTAAGATTGTGAGCTGGATTGTGATTTCTGACGTTTAAAGATATACTGCTATATGGTATTAAGAAATCATCGGTCTCCTTTAACCTTATTTCTCCATGATCTTATTATTCAACTTTAGTCAACAAATATTGATATATTTCCCTTTGCCAATGACTAACAAAAAGGGGGAGAACAAATCCCACCAAGGAGAAAATTGTGTGTATCTATGTATGGTGGTGGAGGTGTTAGGGGGAGCTGCTGTAAGAAGATAGGGGGAGTAGCTACTACTGAATGTTACAATCTTGTGTGAGAACTCAAATAGCATATTTGTAAAATTGTGTAAAGTTCTTGCACACACAATTTAGGGTATTGGTCTAGATGTTGTTCTGGGATTTCAGGTGTTTTGTAACGTAATTGACAAAGGGGGAGATTGAAAGTGCCCTGGTTTGTCAATTAGTGTGAGTGATGAGTCAACAAGACAAGTGAGCCCTATAGGAAGATTGTTCAAGCGTCTGCCTCAATCGAATGTGGCTTCAGATCTCTACAAAGGTAAACTTAGCCTCACATCCCATGTCCTAAAACACCAGGTATATAAAACTCTTAAAAAATAGTTAGAACAACATAGGGTTTAAGGTGTGAAAACTGTTTTACAAAATCAGGAAAATCTCTAAGTTTTCAGCCTTTATCGATTTATCGATAGTGCTTCAATGAAATTGGACTCTGTTATCGGTGTCCTCGAAACTCTTTCAATGTTATCGAAATGAGGACTTCAGATGTCCAACAACCAAAATGAATCTTGGGATGGATTCTCGATGAATTGATAACAGGATCGATATCATCGACTTTCGAATCTCGAGTTCATCAAAACGGCTCAATAAAATTGACATCTGGTCAGTTTGTGTCCAGTAAGCAGTTAAGGAAAATCATGTGATTTTCGATGTCTCGAAGAGAGCCTCGATATCTTCAAATTTCAAATCTCGATGTATCGATGGACCTTCGATGATATCGGATTGGGACACAAATCTGTCTCGCAAGCTTTCAGGTAAATTCTTATATATGTTCGAGGTATCGAGAATCACTCGATGATATCGATATTCAAAGATTGATTATATCGAGACCAGGTCAATGTCATCAAATTGGGACACAAAACTGTCCAGGGAGTTTTATAGGAAAATTCCTTGAAAAGATCGATGAATCGAAACTGGTATCGATATCATCGATATTCAAAACTAGATGATATCGAGGAATGCTCGATCATATCGATGCCTGTTCGGTTCCAAAGGCAAGTCTGCTCTCATATTTTTAAATGTTGAAGAATTGAACCAAGGGTCGATGAAATCGAAGTTCGAAATCCGGTGACATCGAAGCATGTTCGATATCATCGATCAGTTGACAAAAAGGTTCAAAAGTATTTGACAGATTGAGTTTGTGTCATCGAGCGACCATTCGACGTTATCGAGAGTATACGCTCGATGATTTGAAGCCTAGTCGATGATATCGAACTCTATAAAAAAATATGACTGTTTTATTTCTGTTGGAATTTTTTGCCTATTTAAGGAGAGCTTGCCTTAGGTTGATGGAGTGAGAAAAATAGAGAGATCCTTGAGAGAGTCCTGCATACTATTTACCCTTAGCTCTTTTTCTCATGGGAGTTCATCCTCCAATCCACTCTCATCATTAACATTTAATAGAGTGGATTGGGGAATGAACTTCCGCATTCAAGGATCATCCAACTTCCACCTTGTGTAGGTTATGAAGGTTAGAGGTGAACCTGATTTAAAACCTCCGTTAGTGAGATCCAGTACACTCAAGGGTTCAATGCGTCTGCCGAAAGTGGAGTAGGCACGTAGCCGAACCACTATAAAATGACTGTGTTTGGGATTGTTATTTGTGCATTACTCTTATATGTTTTCTCTGAATGTTTTCATAAAGCATGCTAACATGATTATTTAGAATTGATAAGAATCACGTCCCACACACACTCACGGTCATATTGTTTATTCATCATAAGCCAAGACTGCATATTGTTCAAATACTTGGAAGTCTTATGATTGGATCCTCTATTTGGCTTGGAAGCCATTAGAGTTAAATTGGAAATATCATGATAGGAGTTTGTTAAATCAAGGTTATGATAATAGGATTTTAAATCATCATAAACTTTTTATAAAGTCCTATTCACCCCCCTCTAGGACACTTTGACCTATTCTCACTTCTACTAAAATGATCTTTACCATAATTTCAATTGGTATCAGAGAGGGTCTCTCTTAAAGGACTTCACCGCCTAGAGAGTGATCTTGATTGAAGTTGGAATCATGGCAAATGGTGTAGGTCTAGAGGGTACGAACGGTCAGAATAATTGCCTAGTAATCCATACTATACTAAAAGTCAGTGATAGTTCAAAATGGTATCTTGATAGTGGGTGCTCCAGACACATGACCGGTGACCAAACCCATTTTTGTGAGTATTCTGACTTTGACAATGGGTCAGTCACTTTTGGAGATGGGAGATCCTCCAAAATAATTGGGCAAGGAATAATAGTTAGATTAGGACTTCTCATGATTAAAAATGTTCTTTGTGTAGAAGGTCTAAAACATAATCTCCTTAGCATCTCACAAATTTGTGACAAAGAACACTTGCTCACTTTTTCAAAAAAAGTGTGTAGAATCTTTGATCAAATAGGAAAATCTATCATGAAAGGCTTACGCACAAGTAATAATTACTACATAATTGAAAGTAGCAATGAGAATGTATTGTCCATAAAATGTAATATGGCTGTCAAAAGTGAGTCCAAACTATGGCACCAAAGGCTAGGTCATGTGCACTATCGAAACTTAGCCAAGTTAAGTTCAAAAAGCTTAGTAAGGGGTCTTCCCAAGATTAAAAAGGAAGAAAAGATTGTATGTGGTGATTGCCTAAAGGATAAACAGATAAAAGTTGGACACAAAAAGACAACCACGATAGCAGCATCGAAACCTTTGGACCTACTACATATGGACCTAGTGGGTCCCACCAAAGTTGAAAGTCATGCAGGAAAAGATACTTATTGGTGGTTGTGGATGATTATTCCAGATTTACCTAGGTCACTTTTCTTTGAGAAGAATCTGATGCTTTTGATGAATTTGTAGTCATGGCAAAGCAACTCCAAAATGAGAAAGGATACTGCATAAATCGTATTAGGAGTGATCATGGTGGTAAATTTGAAAATGAGCGATTTCAAAGATATTGTGATGAGGAATTCACCATGAATTCTCAGCCCCGAAAACTCCGTAGTAAAATGGAGTTGTTGAAAGAAAGAATCGAGTTTTACAGGAAATGGGCTTGGTTATGCTGAATGGAAAGGATATGGCCAAAAGCTTTTGGGCTGAAGCAGTCAATACTGCTTGCTATATAATAAATAGAGTATATTTAAGAGTAGACTTAAACAAAACACCATATGAGATATGGTATGGAAAACAGCCTAGTGTGAAGCACTTCCATGTCTTTGGCAGTAAATGTTATATCTTGAAGGACAGAGAATACTTAGGTAAGTTTAAATCTAAAAGTGATGAGGGCATCTTTTTAGGATACACCTTGAATAGTCGTGCCTATAGAGTATACAATCTAGAAACCCTCACCATTCAAGAATCAGTTAATGTGGTGGTTGATGACCAACCTCATGAAAAATAGAGTTCCTTGAATGAATTGGAAGATGATGTGGATTCATGCATTCTAGGTAAATCAGATAACAAAACTACTACATCTAATGAACCTCAACCGTCGTTTAATATACCTATCATTAAAGATCACCTCCTAAATCAAATCATTGGAGATCCTAATAATGGTGTAAGAACTCGATGTCAAATAGAAAGTATATATAGTCATTTCTGCTTTACCTCAAAGATTGAGCCCAAAAATATTGTGAAAGCTCTTTAAGATGAATATGAGATAAATGCTATGCAAGAAAAACTTCAACAATCTCAAAGAAATGAGGTATGACAACCGGTTCATAGGCCTTCTGAAACAAATATCATTGGAACCAAATGGATCTTCAAGAATAAATCCGATGAATCTGAAAATGTGATTAGGAATAAAGCAAGATTGGTAGCTCAATGATACTCACAGATAGAAGGTATTGACTTTGATGAAACATTTGCTCATGTAGCTCGCCTTGAGTCAATCAGGATTCTCATGTCAATTGCATATGCATTGAAATTTAAACTATTTCAAATGGATGTCAAAAGTGGATTTCTCAATGGAGTACTCGATAAAGAAGTCTATGTGGAACAATCTAAGGGATTTTCAGACCCCAAGTATCCTCAATATGTTTATCGATTGAGAAAAGCACTTTATGGTCTCGAAAAAGCACCACGTGCTTGGTATGAACGTCCGATGCAATTTCTTCTGAACCACAAATTTTATAGGGATAGTGTAGATAAAACACTATTCACTCAAAAGTCAGAGAATTCATTGCTCATTCCCCATATCTATGTGGATGATATAGTCTTTGGCTCTACATGTGAAGATACTGCTCATAACTTCACTAATCTCATGAAGTCTGAATTTGAAATGAGCATAGTTGGTGAGTTGAACTTCTTCTTAGGCCTACAAATGAAGCAATTGCATAATGGGATCTTTATATGCTAGAGCAAATACGCAAAAGATCTAGTTAAAATATTTGGACTCATTTAGCGCAGGAGCATGTGCGCGATATCAGGCTGATCCCAAGGAATCTCACCTAACATTAGTTAAAACAATCATCAAGTATGTGTCTGGAACAACCTTCTTCGGTCTATGGTATCCATTTGAAACATCTACCATCATTGTTGGATACTTAAATGCCGACTAGGCTGAAAATTTAGATGATCGCGAGTCAACCAGTGGCGGATGTTTTTATATTGGAAATTTTTTAGTGTCTTGGCAGAGCAAGAAACAGAATTCGATACCCTGTCCACTGTCGAAGTCGAATACATTGCTGCAGGCAATTGCTGTGCTCAACTCCTTTGGATGAAACAGATGCTACTAGATTATGGGATTGAGCAGTCAACTATGACTCTCTTCTGTGACAACACTAGTGCTATCAATATTTCAAAAAATCTCGTTCAACATTCTCTGACCAAGCATATTGACATTAGACATCAATTTATCCAAGAGCTTGTTGAGGAAAAGATCATAGTGTTGGACTATGTGTCTATAGAAAATCAACTTGTTGGCATACTAACTAAACCGCTAGATACAAACCGGTTTAGCAACCTTTAAAAATCAATTGGAGTATGTGCAATTTGATGACAAGTCAAAGTCAAACATAAGCTGAATTGGCATACCTGAGGACTATGACCTTCTTATTTTTGTATGGTTAAACATGCACTATATTATATCTTTATGTCTTAACCATATTCTGCACTTTACGAGAAATATTTTTCAATTTTTCTTCATACTCGATGAAATCGAACAGGTCTTGATCTCATCGGCAGCCCTCGGGAATACAAGGTCTTAACCGTCGGTCCTCTCTAGCGGTTATAAATTCTACTGTCTCGATATCTACTAGGTATTAACTGTTGATCCTTTTGAATGGTCATCGACATAGTCTTCGATAGCTTTTTTAGCCTGCTTTCGATGACATCGATGGTATATCGATATCATCGACACTCTGCTATAAAAGAGAAACGAGCATCAGACTTGTCTGTCAGCTTGATCCTTCTCTTCTCTGGTTGTTTCTCCTTATCTATATCTGTCTTCCTGGGCTGTCCTCTACAAAGAACCATGGTGAAGGGAAAAGGTAAGGATCTTACTCATTCCAAAACATCTAAATCAAATAATAAACAACCAAAAATAAGTCAGTCTCGTCCCAATTAGTTGACTTGGGAACAAGTTACAATAGCCGAGCGCATTGTTCTTAATAGCGCTATTGAACCATTCGGAGTGGATCTCCTCTTAGAAGTTATAGGGTGACAAAATATACTCAATCTTGGTGGACCCTATCAATTTGAACTAATCTATCAGTTTTTCAATAGCTGCCATATTGTTCATGATAATCCCCCATGTATTTGATTGGAGCTCTTGCATCATACAAAACTCATTACTCCAATCATACTTGGTTGTCTCCTAAACCTAAAAGTAACTCGAATCCCAATAACAGAACGCAATCTAAATGGGTTAGGTGTATGGGGCAAGATAACACGACCACTGTGTCATGACACCACAGTCCCTAGGAATGGTGAAAACACTCTTCATATCAACCATAGTGGACCCTCCTTCAAAATTCTTCACAGCATCTTTGGGACTAATGTGTATCCATGTGATGCAAAGGAAAGTTATCCTACTCCCTGTGTGCTCAATGTCCTATATGATGTCTATCAAGAGGTCCAAGTGTGCCTTCCAAACCTTATCCTAGGGCAGCTCACTCGTATAATCAGAGGAGACCATTGGGATACACTTCCATTTCCCTCGCTCATATGCAAGCTTGCTCACTATCTGGGCCTACTAGCTACGTCCGATGTTGGTCATCCAGAAGTATGGTTTGATCAAGATGCAGTCCCGCAGGCACAACAACCATGCCTAACGTCATCTCTTCAACCGAGTAGTCTTCCTACACAAATGCCTGGCATAAAAAAATGATTAACTCTCGTATCCGCCCATGCCATGGGAATCAAATCGTACGCCGTTGCACAGTCCTGAGTCAATCATAAATCACCAGGACCACCAACTTGAACGTCATCTACTGAATGGTCTGACTAGTATTGACAAGCGTCTTTACAACTACGAAAGACGTCTAACAGCAATTGAGGACAAAATTGAAGCTCTCCAGCATACCACTTAGCATGTCGTGGACTTACTAACGGATGGCGGAACTCGGGCACCTTAAAGTGATCAAGGAAGAATTGGTATAGATGAGGCTATATCTGGTTATTACGGCTGATTTCCTTTTTGCGACCGCATAATTTTCATATAATGGATTGAAACTTTTTGGGGTTGTTTATCCTCTAGAGGAGGAAATTTTTTTTTGTGCCCGTGGTTGGGCTAGATATTTGGCTAGTTTATTTTGGGTTGGATGTTTAAATACTCCCAAGCTTGGGCAATTTTTATTTTCGATATCTTGATGGCTGATTGCTAATTTATATATATTTGTTGCCATATCTATCTGCTCTCAATTTGTCACTGATCTCTATGGAATGCTGATATCAATTATGTTTGCTTTCTATTGTTTATCCATTAAGATTGTGAGCTGGATTGTGATTTCTGACGTTTAAAGATATACTGCTATATGGTATTAAGAAATCATCGGTCTCCTTTAACCTTATTTCTCCATGATCTTATTATTCAACTTTAGTCAACAAATATTGATATATTTCCCTTTGCCAATGACTAACAAAAAGGGGGAGAACAAATCCCACCAAGGAGAAAATTGTGTGTATCTATGTATGGTGGTGGAGGTGTTAGGGGGAGCTGCTGTAAGAAGATAGGGGGAGTAGCTACTACTGAATGTTACAATCTTGTGTGAGAACTCAAATAGCATATTTGTAAAATTGTGTAAAGTTCTTGCACACACAATTTAGGGTATTGGTCTAGATGTTGTTCTGGGATTTCAGGTGTTTTGTAACGTAATTGACAAAGGGGGAGATTGAAAGTGCCCTGGTTTGTCAATTAGTGTGAGTGATGAGTCAACAAGACAAGTGAGCCCTATAGGAAGATTGTTCAAGCGTCTGCCTCAATCGAATGTGGCTTCAGATCTCTACAAAGGTAAACTTAGCCTCACATCCCATGTCCTAAAACACCAGGTATATAAAACTCTTAAAAAATAGTTAGAACAACATAGGGTTTAAGGTGTGAAAACTGTTTTACAAAATCAGGAAAATCTCTAAGTTTTCAGCCTTTATCGATTTATCGATAGTGCTTCAATGAAATTGGACTCTGTTATCGGTGTCCTCGAAACTCTTTCAATGTTATCGAAATGAGGACTTCAGATGTCCAACAACCAAAATGAATCTTGGGATGGATTCTCGATGAATTGATAACAGGATCGATATCATCGACTTTCGAATCTCGAGTTCATCAAAACGGCTCAATAAAATTGACATCTGGTCAGTTTGTGTCCAGTAAGCAGTTAAGGAAAATCATGTGATTTTCGATGTCTCGAAGAGAGCCTCGATATCTTCAAATTTCAAATCTCGATGTATCGATGGACCTTCGATGATATCGGATTGGGACACAAATCTGTCTCGCAAGCTTTCAGGTAAATTCTTATATATGTTCGAGGTATCGAGAATCACTCGATGATATCGATATTCAAAGATTGATTATATCGAGACCAGGTCAATGTCATCAAATTGGGACACAAAACTGTCCAGGGAGTTTTATAGGAAAATTCCTTGAAAAGATCGATGAATCGAAACTGGTATCGATATCATCGATATTCAAAACTAGATGATATCGAGGAATGCTCGATCATATCGATGCCTGTTCGGTTCCAAAGGCAAGTCTGCTCTCATATTTTTAAATGTTGAAGAATTGAACCAAGGGTCGATGAAATCGAAGTTCGAAATCCGGTGACATCGAAGCATGTTCGATATCATCGATCAGTTGACAAAAAGGTTCAAAAGTATTTGACAGATTGAGTTTGTGTCATCGAGCGACCATTCGACGTTATCGAGAGTATACGCTCGATGATTTGAAGCCTAGTCGATGATATCGAACTCTATAAAAAAATATGACTATTTTATTTCTGTTGGAACTTTTTGCCTATTTAAGGAGAGCTTGCCTTAGGTTGATGGAGTGAGAAAAATAGAGAGATCCTTGAGAGAGTCCTGCATACTATTTACCCTTAGCTCTTTTTCTCATGGGAGTTCATCCTCCAATCCACTCTCATCATTAACATTTAATAGAGTGGATTGGGGAATGAACTTCCGCATTCAAGGATCATCCAACTTCCACCTTGTGTAGGTTATGAAGGTTAGAGGTGAACCTGATTTAAAACCTCCGTTAGTGAGATCCAGTACACTCAAGGGTTCAATGCGTCTGCCGAAAGTGGAGTAGGCACGTAGCCGAACCACTATAAAATGACTGTGTTTGGGATTGTTATTTGTGCATTACTCTTATATGTTTTCTCTGAATGTTTTCATAAAGCATGCTAACATGATTATTTAGAATTGATAAGAATCACGTCCCACACACACTCACGGTCATATTGTTTATTCATCATAAGCCAAGACTGCATATTGTTCAAATACTTGGAAGTCTTATGATTGGATCCTCTATTTGGCTTGGAAGCCATTAGAGTTAAATTGGAAATATCATGATAGGAGTTTGTTAAATCAAGGTTATGATAATAGGATTTTAAATCATCATAAACTTTTTATAAAGTCCTATTCACCCCCCTCTAGGACACTTTGACCTATTCCCACTTCTACTAAAACGGTCTTTACCGTAATTTCAAAGTTATGATATAGGTACAAGTCAAAAGGCAAATAAAAGTTTAATTTTTTTAACGTTAAAGGATAAGACATACAAAAAATGATTGTACATATCCCAAAACCCAAAAGGAGGAGAAATCAGCTGATTCACCAAATGAGGCCAATTCAATGAAATCTGGTGAAGGATCAGGTGGTTGTGACGTGTTGTCAATGTCCAATATCGGTCTATCATAAGTGGATTTTAGATATAGGGGCATCATACCGTATGTGTCTTCATTGGAGTTAATTCATCACATATAGCAAGTATGATGGTGGCTTGGTTCTTATGGGCAGTGATCATGCCTGTAAGATGGTAGAAATTGGTTCAGTTCGCATTAGAATGTTTGATGGGGTGGAGTGTACTATAACCAATGTGAGACATGTTATGAATTTGAAAAAGAGTCTAATCTCTCTAAGAGCTCTAGATGCACTTGGGTGCAAGTTCGCCAGTTATGAAGGTGTCATAGAGGTTTCAAAAGGGATACTCACAGTTATGAAGGCACGTAGAAGCGAAATTTTTAATAGGTTGATGATGAATACTATATTGAGTGGAGTTACAACGTCTATAGCGGAGTCCACGTAGGCACGTTTATGGCATGCGTGCTATGCAATATGAACTAGCGTGGTATGAATATACTTCTTAATCGCGGTTTAAGTCCTAGTTTTAAAAGTTTTCATTTAGATATATATATGAGCATTGTGTAAATGGGAAACAATCAACTTTAAGTTTTAAAATTGAAAAATATGTTAGTAAATGTCAATTAGATTATGTGCATTTGGATGTGTGGGCGCCTTCGCCCGTTACTTTTGGAGGGTCAACATACTTTGTTACATTCATTAATGATTTCTCTAGAAAAGTCTTATTTTACATTATGAGGCGTAAATCTAGTGTTTTTGCCATTTTCAAGACATGAAAAATGATGGTTGAAAAGTAGAGATGGTAAAAGGTAAAAATTCTGAGGACATATAATGATGAAGAATTTAATCAATATTGTAATTAGAGTGAGAGGATAGTGAGATATAATATAGTGGGGCATGCACTTAAAATAGTGTAGCTGAATGTATAAATTGGATACTTTTGGAAAGGGCCCTGAGTATGTTTGAGCAATTCTGAATTGGAAAACGAGCTATGGACTGAGGCCGTCTCAATGGCTTACTATTTAATAAATCGATCTCGATATACACCTATTGATTGTAAAATTCCAGAAGAAGTATGAAGTGGTCAAGTAATTGATTACTCATGGCTGTTTATCCTTGGTTGTGATGCTTATCCTCATATACCGTCATTTGATAGAGATAAGCTAGACTAAATGGCTAAGAAGTGTACTTTCATCAGCCATGGTGATGGAGTGAAAGGAAATAGATTGTATGATCCGGTTTCATGAAAAATCATATTTAGTCAGGACGTCAAATTTTATGAAGGTTCCTTATTTCGAAAGAATGATCATAAGAAAACAGAAAAATCAATTATCGATATTGAAATATACAAATGTGACACACTTAAAGAACCTGAGTTGTAGATAGATGTATAGGAAGACGTAGTTGCACCACCTATTAGGAGAAATCCACCAAGGAATCTTATAGTATCGTCGAGATACATAGATAACTCAAATATTGAATTTACTCTCATTACAGATGAAGGGAATCCATCTACTTTTCAGGAACGATTAGAAGAAAGAGATACAGAGAAGTGAATAGCAGCAACGCATGCTTCGATGGACTCTCTATACAAGAATGAAACGTGAGAGTTGGTAGAGCTATCCATTAAGAGGAAAGCAATTGGTTGTATGGTTGTAATTTGATTTTCTGAAAGAAATTGGATAGGTACAAGGCTAGATTGGTAGCAAAGGGTTATACTCGAAAGGAGGGTAACGACTTAAGTGAGATATTTGCACATGTGGTAAGATAAGTATCTATCATATTTATATTAGTTTTGATTGCCCAATACAATCTATAACTAGAACAATTAGATATGAAGATTGCATTTCTACATAAGGAACTAGAAGAGCAGATCTACATAAAACAACCTTAACAGTTCAAGGTGCAGGAAAATGAGAATATAGTTTGCAGGTAAAAGAGGTCATTGCACGGCCTTAAAGAATCTCCTAAGAAGTTGTACAAGAAGTTTGATTCTTTCATGTTGAGTTAATTATTTATTATAGGCGGATTTGATCATTGTGTTTACTTTATATCACTAAGTGATAGGAAATTCATTGTTCTAGTATTGTTTGTTAATTATATGCTTATTGTTAGCAATAACATGTCTGAAATCAACATATTGAAGGTTCAATTATCCAAGACATTTGAGATGAAAGGTCTATGGGATGCAAAGAGGATTCTCGGCATTGATATACATATAGGCAGGAAAAGAGGCATGTTATGGTTATCTCAGGAGGAGTGTCTTAAGAAGGTCTTGGTCAAGTTTAGACTGAAAAAGGCCAAACCAGTTAACACACCCCATGCTACTCATTTTCTACTTTCTTTGGAGCTATATCTTATGTTAGGCAATCTTATATGTGTCAAGATCTGTACAAGAACAAATATTTCACATGCAGTATGTATTGTAAGTAGATATATATTAAACCTCGACAAGTAAGATTAGGAAGTAGTGAAATGATTATTTAGGTACATACGAGGTACGACAGACTACATTTTGACATTCAAAAAATATGAGGAGGAACTTATAAGTTATGCAAATCCAGATTATGCAGGGAATGCGAACAATAGAAGATTAACTTTCAGTTACTCATTTGTATCAGTGGATGGATAAATCATTTAGATGTCAAAGCTTCAGTCTATAGTTATAATTTTTCCAACTGAAGTTGAATATATAAAAGTAATGGAAGCATTCAAGGAAGTTGTGATTGTGCATTATGACAACGAGGGCACTGTCAATTTAGTAAAAAACTCGGTGCATCATTTCTGTACTAAACATATTAATATTTGTTATCATTTTATCCAATGGATGCTTAAGGAAGATGGCATTACTCTTGAGAAGATTCACACTAATGAGAATCTGGCGAACATGCTTACGAAGGTTGTTCTTGTAGAGAAGTTTGAGTTTTTCTCGATTTCTTTGGGCTTAACGAAGAAGAAATGAAGACGGAGTGTGTACGAGAAACAATGATGGCATTACTATGAAGATAAGTAGAGATGATAATACAATCTTGGAGCTGTGGAACTTGAGGATTAAAGCCACAATGGAGATTGTTGATTGAATTCCTTTAATCTATACTAGAACAAAGCTTTCAATTTGATCGAAGGATTGGTCGATTGAATCAAGAAAACCTTGAATTAAATCTGAAATTCTAGATTGTTTATTGGATTTTTTGGATGTTATTGATTCGATCGATGATGCATCAAGTCTTGTCGATTCAATCGACAAACAGATTGATGGAATGTGTAAGTGCAAGTTTGTTTTCTAATTTTATACGGGGGTATAAATATATATCTCTAATTGCGATTAAGGCAATGAACATAACGTTTTTAAGGCTTTTGAAGGGAGTTGTCTAATGAGACGTGGGTTCCATATCTTGTAACTTGTTGACTATTTTGGAATGTTTGTCGCTTTGCATAATGGTTTTTTTCCCGTAAAAGTTTTTCATGTAAAATTTGTGTGTTCTCTGTGTTTACTTGAGTTTCTTATCTTTTCTATTATGTGTTTAATTCATCTCTAAGGTTGCTTCTGTTCCCAACACTTATTTGTTGAAAAAAAAGAAGATAGAAACTAAGATAAGCTATTGGAGATGTAAATAGCTTATGTGAAGTAACCTACAATCCAAATGAAGTGGGAAATGGGAACTAGTTTTCAAATTTTTATTTTTATTTTCTTTTAAATGGTGGAAATGCAGTTTTTCCATGAAAATTGATTTCATTTCTAGGTTTTCCATACCCCCAAACACCCTTTTAGTTTCATTTGGTCATTTCCCTTTATTAGGCCATGTTTGTTGGTACACCCAAGTTGATACTTGTTGAGTATGCCAACAAGATCACATATTAAATTGGGAAAATTGATAGTTTATGCTAGGCCAGGAAATGAGACCTCTTTAACTTGTGGAACTGATTCTTCCCACCCGAAAAAGGATTGTGCACATTCAGTTGAACCCTCTATTAGGATATATATATATATAGAGGGAGAGAGAGAGAGAGAGACGTCTCTATCACTGCTTCTCCCTAGATTACTCCAAAGTGGTGGTCTAATCAGATTCTCTCCTTGCGGTTAAAGTCAAGAATGATGGCGCAAATATGGGGTGAAAATGGAACTACTGACTCGCCAAGATAGAAAGGCTTCGGCTCAAAGGACAGGTTGAGTTTAAACATATATTCAGGGAAGGAAACGCCTTAGCTGATGCCTTAGCATGCCTAGGCAGCAATTGCCAATCCCCCTTTTTCTATATCCATATCGCTAACCTCCCACCCCACCTTAGAGGGCTCCTCTTCCTAGACAAGGTGGGGCTAGGAGCGCTTAGGGTGCCTTAATGTCCTGTTGGCCCCTATCTTTTTTCTGGTTGTTCTTTTCATTGAGTTCCTTAGGATAAACTTCCCCTAGGTCCTTTTTCTCCTGGGGAAGTCCGAATGTATATTTTGGAACATTTTGAATGCTAAATGAAATGGGTAGTCTAGTTGACTTGTGGGGCTACCATGATGTTTGTGTGATATCTCGTCTGTCCAGAAAGGTTGTCCCACCATAAGAATAGGATGCTGCAAAAATCAGGATGATCTAACCATGAGAATGGGATGTTCCACGTGAATGTGAAATTTTCATATGTTGTTTCATAATTTTCTATGGTGTACCCCATATATTAGTTAGATCAACCTGATTTTTAGGGCATCTAATTTTCATGGTGGAAAAAGTTTAATGGAGGGGCAAGATGTTGTACAAACACCATGGTGAGCCTCACATGCAAACTATTTGGGCTTACAACTAGTTGCATGAGACCATTACTCACAAACACTTCAATGCTCCCACGAGACCTTACCTTTTGCGGATACTCTTTTCATAAAATAAGTGGTGGGGAGTCATTTGCTCCCGAACACAACATTTCCCCACAAAAATCTTCTCCCCTTTGCATGGCACCAGAGTTAGGGTTTTCTTTAACCTTAGTTTTATTCTTCTATTCTTTCTCTTCTCTCTTTTACTATCAGAGCTAGGGATTGGAATTTAACTCAATACTGTATCCAAACATGCCTAAGGCTATAAGCTAAGTACAAATGAGTTAGATGAACATACATATTAAGAAGTGTATTGCTTTTTTGGGACGGCAGTGTACCAGATAAGCTGTTGTTTCCAAGAAACCTGAAAATTGTGATGATGAAGTACATACATCAAAGAGACTTATGTAAAGAACATTTTATTGAGGAAAGACAGTTTGATTCTTACAAGTTAGCAAGTGAACTTATATTGAAGAGCGACGTTGGAATTGGGCCACTTAAATTGTTGAAGCTCAAATCCCTACAAAAGCAAACAACTTAATATGGTAAACAAAAACAAAAGTGAGATGGAATTGCTAAGAAGGAGATTTAGATATCAAAGGCATGTGACAGGTCCTTTGTATGGCCTACTTGATGAATGGACCATATTATAGTGTGGTGAGGCACAAAACGTGAGCAGGAGTGTGCAAAGCAACAAATGGCGAGTAGTGCTGCCAATATTCATATCCATGACACAGTTCAAAAGCCCGAAAATTAAGTTGAAGCCTTTCCCAAAAAGTTGAAAGTAAAAACTAAATTTTATCCAAAAATTCAAGTTAATTAATGACATTCCAATAACGTCTTTTGATTTTTCATATTTATCAAAGCATTCTTGTGACAGTACCAATGGTGAATAAAAAGTCTAATTTACACTTATATGGAATCAGGAGAACAAATTAAAGATGGTGCGGAGAATAATGAAAACTACCAAAAATCGTCTTAACTAGATATGTTTCTGAAAACTAATTCAATTACTCAAAAGCCAGTCCCATTCCTGATTTAGGTGGATCGTATGATTTGAAATAGTGTAAAAAGAAATGCTCACCCTCTAAACTATTTCCCACAATATGGTTGACCTGAGCTTTAAATGTAATTTTGACATCTAATGGTTTGAGTGAATTTCACATAATAATCATGGTAGGCTTCTTAAGAAATCAATGGTGGATGCCTTTCTCCCAACAATTTTCTTTGATATGGTCCATCTAAATTAGTAAGCTTGATTTTTTAGTTGTGGGCAGTGGATTTCATGGTGGGCCCCGTAAAAAATTGGTCTGCATCCCTCTCACAGTTGTTTGATGAGATTTTTTGGAGGGAATTAACTGCAACATGAGCGCGGGTTGGGTACTACCCCACTAGGACCTAGCTAGAGATAGTTAGTCATGTCAGAGGGTTTTGTGGGCCCACCATGATCTATATGTTTTATCTGTGTCATCCATATGTTTTGACATATTAATTTAATGCATGAGCCAAAAAAAAGGAGATAGATCAAATCCTCAATTGGACCACACCACAAAGATTTATAGCCTACCGTTGAGAAGTCTTACAGGCCACAAAAGTTTTAGATCAATTTGATATTTATGTTTTTTGTTCATACAGGTCTATGTGACCTTATGAACAGGTTGGATGGAAAATAAACATCACCCTAGGCCTTAGGAAGTTTTTAATGGTGAGAGTTCAATCCCCATAGCTTCATGTGGTCGTTCCACTTGATCCTTCAATGTACCTCCTTTTTGGGATCACACCTTAAAATGATCTTTCAAAATAAATAGAAGGTGTGGATAAAACATATAGATCATGGTGGGCTCCATGGGCTTGACTGTTCGTTACTACCTAGGTCTTGGTGGGGACAACCTCCCCATCTTAGTCACAGTCAACTAGGAGGCACAACTTGCCCATTCCAGCTAGTCAAGGGGACAACATCCCCATCTCAGTCATAATCAACCAGGGGCATAGCCTGCCCACCTTAATCAATCAAGAAGACAACTTTCACATCTCACCCGTAGTCAACTAGGGGCACAACCTGCATGCCCACTCCCGCCATCCAAGGGCATGATTTTCTTACTCAACCTTTCAGCTAGGGATGCAACACGCCCACATTAGTAGCCCACTGCCAAGGGCAATGATATCATACATCCAACCATAAGCAAAAGGAGTCTGTCCATTGGACCATGAAAAGGAAATGACCAATCCTATAATTGTCTGATATCCAAGAGTCACAACCAACCGAGGAGTTAGAAGAACTCCAATGCGTGGTAAGTGTCCCAGGAGGGACAAAGTACAAATCTGAACCTGATCCAGGCGAAGGAAATGGTCATTAGTCCAGTCAATGATCCTCTAACCATCTCATTAACTTTAGTCGAAAGGGTTGGGGGTCTTAGTTGGACTTCAGACCCCCTAACAATTGAATCAGTCGGTGAGCCATCTAATCGCATCAGTGCTAAAAAAATGCCAATTTAAGTAGCATTTGGGATCCAAAGCTAGGTCAGCCTCAATCTTAGTTTGCAATGCCGACCTATTCTGAATCCCTTGGAGCTACAATTTCAATATATATATATATATATATATATATATATATATATATATATATATATATATATATATATATATAACTTTCAAAATCCAAAAACATCGAATATTTCAGCTTTACAAAACATCAAAACATCAATGAATCTTTCAAAACCTACATGCAATAATCTGCCTAGTTCGTCTATGGAGCCACATGAATTCATAGTCGATACATATGATTTCAACATCAAGTTAGACTTTGAACTCATGGCTCTAGACAAAGTCTAGGATGGGGAAGATGATGACACAACTTCCGAGCTAGATGATCTCCTTAAAAAGTTCGAAACCATGGCTAATGTTATGGTAGACGACTTCAAGATTATAAACTTGGGGACTCCTGAAGTTCCTCAGGAAGTGCACGTCAAAAAATTGTTATCTCCATAATACAGGTAGAATATGGTAGACTTCCTAATTCTGAGGTTGTCAAACGTCGCGTTCCCCATATGAAAACATGTTTGAACTCAATAAAGAACTTGTAGTGCATTACTCGCTAACTAAGCCTAAAATGAAGCCAGAATGGGCTCTTAAGGTCCGAGAAGAAGTGATCAAATAATAAGATGCGGGATTTTTTGTAGACTCCAAGTACCTTGAATGGCTCGCCAACATTGTGCCAGTACCAAAGAAGGATGGCAAGGTTCGAATGTGCATCGACTTCCGAGACTTCAATAAAGCCAGTCCTAAAGATGACTTCCCCCTACCACATATCCACACGTTGGTCAACAACACTATAGGGCACAAGATCTTCTTATTCATGGATGGATTCTCGGGCTAGAACCATATCAAGATGGTTGTAGAAGACCATAAGAAGACTTCATTCATCATACCATAGGGGTCATTCTGTTACAAGGTTATGCCGCTCGATCTAAAGAATGTCAGGGCCACATATCAACAAGAAATGACGGTCTTGTTTCATGACATGATGAATAAGGAAATGGAAGTGTACATAGATGACATGATCATCATATCTCGTACGATTGAAAGATACTTTGTAGACCCAAAGAAGCTTTTTAACAGGTTAGAAAAGTCAAGCTCCGTCTAGACCCTAAAAAATGTGTCTTTGGTGCAAGCGAAGGAAAACTTCTCAACTTCATAGTTAGTAAGGAAGGCATTAGGGTCGATGAGAGAAAGACAAGGGCTATTATGGAAATGCCTCCTCTAAGGAACGAAAAGGAAATTTAAGGCTTCCTCAGAAGAATCCAGTACATCAGTCACTTTATCACACAGTTCACTCCCATCTATGAGCTAATATTCAAGCTCCTACGGAAGAATTTGCTAAAAGAATTGAATGAAGATTGCCATGCTGCTTTTGATAAAATTAAGAAATACCTAATGAATCCCCCAGTTCTAGGCCACCAACTCCTGGACGACATCTGTTGTTATACATATCAGTAGCAACAGACACCATTAGCTATTCCTCAATCAATACGACGAAACGGTCATAGGTTCACCGACTACAAGACTCAGTATTCAGTACTCAAGAAAACATGTCTCGCCCTGGTCTGGGCAACTTAGTGACTTAGGCAATACATGATTGCATATCCTATCCTCTTTACTCGTATGGACACATTCAAGTATTTATTCAAAAAGTCAGCACTCGCAAGAAGGTAGCGAAGTAAATATGACTTTTGTCAAAGTTTAACATCACCTATGTCACTCAAAAGGCAATCAAGGGACAAACTCTCGTCAATTATCTATCTGGCCACTTGTTACCAGATTACCAGCCTTTGAAGACCTTTTTCCTAAATGAGGGAAGTCATAACCTTAGGTATAAAGAAGCTACGAGTATTCAGAGATTCATAGCTTATCATTAACCAAACCAATGATGATTGGAAAAACCAAGGATGAGAAGTTGATACCGTATCACATATATCTAGAAAAACTAGTCGAGAAGTTCGAAGAAATCACCTTCTCACACATGCCAAGAGCGAATAACCAATTGGTAGACGGTCTCTCCACCCTAGCATCAATGCTAGACATTCCTAAAGGAGCTTCGGAATGGGAGCTTATAATAGAGATCTAAGAAGAGCCAGTCTACTGCCTGTAAATAGAAGAAGTTGAAGCTGCCCCAAGCAGTAAACCCTGGTACACTGATATTAAGCGTTACATTGAAAGCCATGAATACTCGAAAGAAGCTACATTAACTGATTGTCGAACCATCTAACATTTGGTGGGACAGTCTACAATCAGCTGCAAAGTTTTCTATAAGCGATCCTTCAACTAAGTCCTTCTTCGATGCATGGAAGAAATCGAAGTTGTAAGAATCATGGAAGAAATCCACGATGAAGTGTGCAACCCACATATGAACAGGCATATGATGGCAAAGAAGATCTTATGTCTAGGCTACTAATGGATGACAATGGAGAGAGAATGCTATTAACATGTCAGGAAATGCTTCAAGTGTCAATAACATACAAACCAAATTTATGTTTTAGCATCAAAATTATACAACCTGACTACACCCTGGCCCTTCTCTATGTGGGGTCTCAATATCATTGGAAAGGTGAACCCGAAAGCTTCAAATGACCATGAGTATATACTCGTGGTAGTCAATTACTTCACTAAGTGGGTAGAAACAACATCTTATACCAATATAACAACATCTCATATGATCAAGTTCATGAAGAATAGTCTCATCAACCGATATGGAGTTCTACATACCATTATCATTGACAATGGGACACCCTTTGTCAATAAGAAGATGGACAATTTTCTCGATAAATTCAAGATTCAATGACATCAATCTAGCCCTTATTGTCCACAGATGAACGGAGGGGTCGAAATAGCCAACAAGATGCTCGTCAGAATACTCAAGAAGATGGTCAAAACATATCGAGAATGGTTAGAGATTCTTCCATATGCACTCTGGCCTATCAAATGACTATACGGTCCGTTACATGCACAACTCCTTTTGAGCTTATATACGGAATCTAGGTAGTTCTACTAGTCGATATAGAAATTCCATCACTACGAGTATTGTTGGAAAGTAAAGTTAAGGAATGGGAGTTGCAACAAGCCAAATACAATCAATTGCACATTGATGAAGAAAAGCATATGTGTGCACTAAGTCACTCCCAATGCTATCAGAGAAAGGATTGTTTAGGCTTACAACAAGAGAGTCCGAAAAAGAAACTTCAAAGTGAGTATCATGGTCATGAAGAGTGAAAATAAAGGGTCAAATCAGATAAGAGTGAAAATACAAAAAAAGAAAATTATATAGGACATTTGTAAAAGCTAAAGATCTACTATGTACGTCTATTGGTCTGCAATACGTGCTATAAATACAACAAGTGATCTAAATAAAGGGTTAAATTAGAAAAAAAAAAAAACAAATAGAGAGAGAGAGAGAGAGGAAATAATATAGGACCTTTGCAAAAGCCAAAGATCTACGATGTACATCCAATGGTCCTCCTAACCATTATGGGGGTCGAGAGGTCTTATCACCCATCTGATTCTATGGTTAAGATGGCCCCAAATCATGATCGATGGTTTGGATCATATAAAGAATAGGTCAGATGGACATAATCTATAATTTATTATTTTTCAATTTCTCTCTCTAAAACTCTTGGAGTTACAAGGTACCATCCCATCCCTATTTAAAGAGAATGGCTGAGGAGTTTGATAAGGCTGAAATTTATCCAGTCTCATCCAATCTCACAATCTCTAGTTTGAAGTCCAATTTAAACCTCAGAGTTTGAAATTCAAATTTAAACCACAAAGGCAAATCAGAAAGGATAAATGAGGAAAACTTATATGGGACCCATCCATTAGTTGTTGACCACAAGTGGGCCCCATGGGCCACGTCCAACACATCAAGCATTTATGAACTTCATGCCCGTATAGCATGCACCATACACCGGACCAACATCTCATCTGCTCTTCCATGGATGGGCCACTTGCACAAAATTGTTGTGATTGGGCTATCCTAACCATCTTTAAAATGAACCCTCTTCTCACTAAACGTCAATAGTTACTAACTTACGATGATGCAAGCAGTGTGATTATTGGACTATGGACAATTCACTACCAAATGAACAGTTTTGATCTCATTCACTTATGCCCCATGTAATCCATTGACTAAAGGCACTGGGTCCACTCCCGTTATATATACTGCAAATATGTTTGAACGCAGTAAGCATAAGAAATTATAATTTGAACCAAATATAATTAGAAAAACTCACATATGCTTCAACGATTGAAGTTTTTCAATGGTGGACGGGATAGTACCAAAAAGCATATTGTTTCTTAGGACTCTGTAGAGAAAGCATAAAAGTAAAATGAGTATGTAATTTTAACTTTCTAGGCATGAATGAAAAAAGAAAAATATAATCTAACAGATTAGTATTACTCCACATGCTGAGATCATATGGCCTTACAAGATGCGTAAAGATGTCATATTCTCAATAAAATTCAACGAGGAGCTCCCATTAGACACATCACTGATCCTCCTGTACGAGTACACGGTTAGTTGAGGCCATGTTTGGAGAAAAAAATTCACGATCTTGAAGAGCTTTACTTTAAAAATCAAATGATATTCGCCTGGATACAAAAGAGCTACTTCCTTCCTACACAACATAGGAGACCCCATTTCGTGATTTTTGGGAAGGTGTGTTTGGTTTCACCAAATATCATGAAATTTCACAATGTTTAGTGCAACCAAACACACCCTTAGTGCACAAATTCCAATATCAGAAATTAGTAATACCAAATGAAGACTATTGAAGATTAAAACAAGTTAATGAACACTGACACTCACAAATATCTCAGTGAGGTCAAATTAGAAAAACTGGATGGTATGGGACCCTCGAAAGCATTGCCTTGCATACTCCTGCATCAACATTTTCAGCGTTACAAATAGTACTCTTTAAAGAAGTATACCATGTCATATTATAAGAAAATGAGATCTGCAAAGTGCACTCGCTGTATATGCTACTCACATAGTAGGTCCCACTTGCAGGTAAAAGAGGCTAGTTGTCCACATTTAATGTACACATGTGGCCCACTAGATGACCGATCACTGAACGTGGTGCAAATTCCTATCCACGTTCAGAACAGAAAGTAGCACCAAACCTACTTTTGAGTGTGGATAGAATTTATGTCCACCACCAATGGATGGTGGGAGACTTCGTTATGCAATCCTATGCCGTACCAAATGTACCAAATGAGAAGATAGGAGTTATAATCAGTGTAGAACTGGTGAGTACTAAGCTTACAAATCGGTAAGAGCCCAACTCCCAATGAAATCAGGTATTTTTCCAGTGAAGTTGTTATCAGATGCCAACCTGAAATTCAATCATATTTTCCACCGCAAACGCGGATATTATTAAATTAAGGGATAAGAAAAGATAGAGATGACATACAAAGTAACAAAAATTGAACCATCTGAAATCTTGGGCCCCACAGTAGATGAGTCATAACCCAAAAATCAAATCAATTGAATGACCGTAAGCTCTAGATAATGGGCATTAGTCTGTTGAATTCAGACCATTGCGAATTTTTACATTTTAATGCCCATTGGATTGCACACGATAAGTTGTACTAGTGTTAGCTCAAGAGAAATCTGAGGTGGGGCCTATGATTTGGAAGGTTTCGATGCGGCTTATAATCACGAGCTCTTACATGATATTCAGTTTTCTCAAGTGGGCAAATGTTGAAGGAATCTGGCCGCTTAGCCCACAGCTATCAATGTATCTGTGAAAATCAAGCATAGATCACGAATCCAGTTGTACAATTTCTTATGCTATTATCAGTTAGAGGAATGCTCACACCATTTCAACCGACCAAAAGTAGCTGACCATTGAGTTACATTTTTCAAATGGTCAAAGCAGTTAAAATGGCTGAAAGGGTACTTTGAACAGCCATATGTAAATGTAAACAAAGCGTCCAGGGAAGGGAATTTTACTCATTCCACCAACCACTCAAGGCTAACATTTTGCTGCTACCGTACCACCTTAAAACAGTTTTGTTCAGCTGCATCAATGCTTCCTAGCTCCATTTTCTTTCTTTCTTTCTTTCTTTCTTTTTTTTAAAGAGTCCAGCTGGTTACAGTCCACTCAGCAAATAAATTACAATCTTTGATATGCGTGTGACATCCATCCTTGTCCTATAAGTTGGCCTAATTATTGAGATTTTTGCAAAGATCACCACATCCTCTCATCGAGTGAACCACACTTGTATTTTATTACTTATCAATTGTAAATATTATTGTTATGGGTGTGGTCCACTTAATGAGTGGATGGGTTTGAATTTGTACAAGGCTATTCTCATGGTGGAGCCAACCTATAAGAAGGTTGTATGTAATTCACTGGTGGACAGTAACTTATGATTCAGCTGGTTCGACTTAAAAGCTTCTCAGAAAGAAAACTTAAAGAAAAGAAAGGCAAAAAAATATTTGCATATTAATCTCTATAAATTGGGTGGCAAATTTGAAATTCCAAATGCACCATATGATATTTCTGAAGAAGAAGAATTAAATATAATAAGAATAAATAATAATAAGAGAAGTTACAGTTTTTGCAGACTTGTCAAATTCCCCAGCTCAGGTGGGAGTGAATCAGAGAAGTTGTTCGAGCTTATATCCCTGAAAATAAAAAATAATTAATTAATCATTTCATAACCAAAAGCATCCTGTTTTGGCCTGAAATCACTACAATAACCTACATCAATTTTCTGTCATTTGAGAACTGAACACGCAGATGGAAGTATGCAAACTTGTGGTACAACCAAACCTTTCCTGCCAGCGTGTTGTTTGTGCAGAACAGGCATACCATGCTAATGCCAGGTCCTATGATGAAGGGGAGCGGTTTAGGTGCGGCCGGGCCAACCCAAGATGATGAGGTCCTTACCATGGGGTCCACATTGATGTATGTATTCTACATCCATGCCATCCATCAGTTTGCCAGATCATTTTATGGCATGAGCCTAAAAATGAAGCACATCCAATTCTGAAATGGTTATGATTGGCCATTAATGGGCGGCATAAGTTTTGGATCAAGCAGGTTTATGTGACTTTATCAACAGGTTGGATGGAAAATAAACACTACGGAAACAGTATAGTGGCCCAAGGAAGTTCTTAATGGTAGGGCCTTCCATCACCACATTTTCCTAAAGTATGGTCGGCTTGAGATTTGGATCCCATGACCGGACATGATCCGGTAATCACGTAAAACAGATGGATGGTGTGGATATAGTTTACACACATCAAGCTGGGCCCTATGGTAAGGGCGGCACCGTCTTGGGTGAGGCCGGGGCCACACCTAATCCACCTCATGATGATGATCATCTAGATCAAACGATCAGATGGGTCCGGCTCAAAAATCATGTAGGTTTACTCCTCCAGTGGACCAGTGTACAAAACAACCTTCTAGCTAAAGCAACTTCTAGCTATACATCCATTTATCAATAGATTGGATGGAAAATAAACACTATGGAAACAAACAGTACAGTGGCCCTAAGAAGTTCTTAATGGTAGGGCCTTCAATCACCACAATTTCCTAAAGTATGGTCCGCTTGAGATTTGGATCTTCTTCATTTTTGAGCTCATGACCTAAAATGATCTGGTAATCACTTAAAACAGATGGATGGGGTGGATATAGATTACACACATCAAGGTGGGCCCTGTGGTAAGGGCCGCACCATCTTGGGTGAGGCCGGGCCACACCTAATCCTCCCCATGATGATGATCATCTAGCTCAAACAATCAGATGGGTCCGTCATTAGGTTGGCCATGCCTAGATGTTGAGTCACCGTCGCTTATCCACTCAATCCAATGGTGTAGCCCACCTGTTGACAGGTCTGGCCTGATTTCTGTGCCAGGTATCTTCATGGTGGAGCCTACCATTTTAAATGGTGTCGATTCCCCACAGGAGTGGCATGTTGGCAGGAAAGACGTGGCTTCATAACAAGATGTGCTGCACCACCTGAATGATTTCAGACCGTTCATGTAGACGCTCCCACCGTAGATGGCCCATCTGGAAAATAAAAATAAAAATTCTGTCCTCGCCCTTTCATGTCAGCAGTGATGATCCCCAACCAATGAAATTATTTTCATAACGAGCTTATACTATGAAAGATTCTAGATGAACGGTCTGGATCATCATGTGCTGAGGAGAAAGAAGATACAGCTGGGGAGAGAGTATGAGAGCAATGGGCATACGCCCAGCTACTCTACAACATGAGTTACACGTGGCTCAATCCAAACCCACTGATGAAGGATACATCCCTCTAAGCAGATTGATTAAACCATCCTGACCTATGATAAATTTGTATTTTCATTTCAAACTGTCAACTATTTTTCATCTCAGTCTCAACCATCTACTAGTGTTCATCAATCAATCAGCCAGTGAGAATCATCTGTCCAATGTAGGCTTTCGGTGACCCATATAAAGCTGGCCCATGATGCTTGACGTACACTTTTTCCACGTCCCATGGTGGGTGTGTATGCATATGATCATCACAATGCCTGAGGAAGATAGAGAAAGTCCTTCGATCGCCCTTGTAGTGTCTCAAGTACGGACGAATGGTTATGAACTTCCGATCACTCATGGTGATCTGATATATATGGCACAGATTCCACATACTATAATTTTAAATATTCACGTGGACTACTATACTTATTTTTCTAACATGGATAAATGAAAAGAGATTCAGTAAACCCGAGAGGATGAAAATTTCATCTCCAACAAGAGATCATAGTGATCGGATGAATCCTAACCGTTGCTGTAAAAGAGTTCTATGCAGTTCTCGGAAGCGGATTGCGTGCAGAGTATAAACGCCTTACAGCATAGTGAGTAAATTCTGTGCGGTCCACTATGGATATGTGTGTCTTATCCGTGCAATTCATCCGTGTTTTGAGATCATTTTAGGACATCAAGGCAAAATTGAAGTACATCCAAAGTTGTATTGGACCACACGAGATGAAACGGTGGGGATAATCATTTCCACTATTGAAACCTTCTTAGGGCCTACAGTGATGTTTATTTTTCATCCAAACATTTCACGAGGTCACAGAGATGAAGGTTAAAAACAAATATCAGCTTGATTTAAAATTTGTATAGCTCCCCAGAAGTTTTCAATGGTTGACGTTCAATTCACACTGTTTACTGTGGTGTTGTCCACTTGAGCTTTGGATATATTTCAATTTTGGGATCTTGCCCTAAACTTAGATGATAAAATGGATGGACGACATGGATAAGACATATACATAATAGTGGGCTCCACATTGTTTACTCAGTATACTATCTGCCCCCACGGTTCTCTTTTAAAGTACACGTGTCTAACATGTGGTGATCAGTACTGTTGACCCTATAGGCTACTGTATGCTACCGTGGGGATGAGCTATAAGCCAAATTTTAGAGTGATTGGATAATGTTTAAACGTGACTGCTAACCACTCCTTTTGTAGGCCACTTATCAGACAGCCAAAATTTCAATACTTACAGGGTTGTCAAGCTCGTTAAATTGCCGATAAATGCGGTCAAGGGACCCGTCATGCAATTTTCTGAGACAACCCTGCAATATATACAGAAAACACTTGTTAACGGTTGGAAGATTAGATCTCACCGACTTCAAGGGGTCCACACTGTTACAGTTAACTGTCACTTTGAAGTGGTGATGGCTCATTCACATACCACGTGGCACTCATGTGCAGCTATCCACACCATCCAAATTGTGAGGAAACTGTGGATGGAGCACATATGTAATTAAATCTAGCTGATAAAGTAATCCTAACTATCCAATTGATGGTCACCGGATGAACGGTTAAAAGTAAATTAACAGGTGTTCCAAATTTAAAGGAGAAGTCAGATGACTCCTATCAAGCTCTTGGTATAATTTCTTTTTCCTTGTGTATGCTGCATCCACAAATGTTTCAGAGATTTGGATGGTCTGGATTACCCTACAGCCATGCCACGTGGACTGTTAACGAGTGATAAATAACAGCAACACGCTGTGGTAAAATTTTAGATTCTTACAGTTTGAGCATGCTCGTTATGTTGCCGATGAATGCTGGCAAGGGACCCGTTATGAAATTATTTGACACAAACCTGCAATATATATAGAAAACACTAGGTGACGTGTGACACGTGTATAAGATAAAGCCGCTCATCAGGCGGGGGCCCACCACATGAGTTGATCCATTGGATTTCTGAGCCAGGTAACAAAATGTGGCCCAATTGAGTGAACGTAGGACTCAGTAGGACTATGGTTAATAAGTTTAGCCTGGGTTTGCATGTAATAGGCTCAAGGGTCAGGCCGGGCCCAAACATTGCAAAATCAGGGGTGAAGCCAACTCAAGGCCTGGCCCGTTGACAGCCCGAGTCTGACCTGACCAGATATTAAGAACAATAGGCTTGACCCATACCCAGCCCATTTACTAACCAGGCCCAATCTTTCAAACACATGCTGAGTCCTGACCCACTTGCACTCTGGCCATGGATGGATGAATCAGATGAATTAAATGCGACTTGCCTGAGTTATTTGGACTCACTCCAACCCATCCAGTTTGACACCATGAGTCACCCCGGTCTGGGGTGAGTCAGGCTGATTCACTTCCAACTCAGGTGAGTCACCACTCAAATCAAAAGCAGATGAGTTGGAATGGTAGTCCAGCCCAGTGTTGATTTCATACATTTTTAAGATATACCGCATGGGTATCTGAACCCATGACTTAGTGTTGAAACCTATGGGTCCATTACTAACTCGACTCAACTCAAAACTTATATATATATATATAGAGAGAGAGAGAGTCATGCTCCCCTGCGCACCAACGCATGTGCGCACCTTTGCACACGTGCCATGGGTGTCTAATCTGAACAGTCCATGTGATGCGGAATCCCATGAAACCCCATGTGACAAATTTTCACCCCGATTTAAAATTTTGGTGGGCCATAGCAAAGAGAAACACAAATCAAGGGAGGAAACTGTTTTCATTTTTCATGGCCCATTAAGTTTCAGATCAAATTAAAACTTGGGCCCGGGGGGTTTCACGAGGTGCTGCTTCACATGAACGGTTCAGATTTTGGATCCACATCACGTATGATGGGTTCTCAAAAAAGTCAGTACATAGTACGTACGAACTGATTTGCAGGTGAGCATTTCCGTGTGTGTGTATATGTGGGGAAAAGGTTCTATACAGTCGAGCTCATTGGAACTTCCAATGAGGTCGAGCTGTGTGAGCCCCACCATGATGTATGTCGAAACTTTTGTCATGTTGAAACTTTTATACAAACACACACAATTCTCTCTCTCACTTTTTTTTTTTTTTTTTTTAACATTTTCTTTTCCTTATCTAACCACCTGTGCCTAAGCTTCTCTTTCTCACTCTCTCTTTCAAGAGTAGTATACTTCTATCTAAATCTATTCTTTGATTTTATTTTATTTTATTTTTATAATTGTTTGAAAATATAAAATTTTGAACTTTTGAATATTTGATTTGGGGGTTGAGTTGGAACTGAATTGGGTTGAACCGGGAGCAAATTCACCATGACTCGATTTACTAACCTGTCTCAGGCTTGCCTCAAAAAGTTTGTCAAATAAGACAAGCTCTAACAGTAAACCTAAGGGTGAGCTCAAATTCAAAGAGAGCAGGGATGAGTCAAGCCAAGCTTGGCCCACCTCAACTCAATTGTTTCAATGTACAACCCCAGCTAGGAATAAGGAATATCTATACTCAGGTACTTAGAATATTGTGTACATGTGGCATGCATTAACTCAAAATAAACCATACAAAACATTTGACTCACTTTATTCCTTGGCATTTCAAGTAAAAAGAGGTCTGCCACCTGCCAAGCTGCTCATATATATTATAAGCCCCACTTGCAGCTAAAAAAATGACCAGTTATCCACGTTAACAGGAAGCGGATTGGATACCGAGTAACCGAGTAGGCTGAGCCTACTGAGTAAACTCCACGGGGCACCTTGTGATTTATGTATTTCATCCACTTTGTTCATCCATTTTATCATATAATTTTAGAGCTTGATTCATCCATTTTAACATATAATTTTAGTGCTTGAGCCCAAAAATGATGTATATGAAAAGCTTAATTGGACCACTCCACCAGAAACAGTGTGAATTGAACGTCCTTTGCTGAAAAATTCCTGAAGGACAGAAGTTTTGGATCAAACTGATATGTGTGTTTTCCCTTCATCCATGTCTGTGTGATCTTATGAATAGGTTGGATGACAAATAAACATCACTGGAGGCCATAAGAAGGTTTCAACAGTGGAGATCATTACTCTACTGTTTCTTCTAGTGTGGTCCACTTGAGCTTTGGATATGCTTCAATTTTGGGCTCTGCCCTTAAAATGAGCTGAAAAAATGGATGAATAGCATGGATAAACCATATAAATTCACGGTAGGCCCAACAGAGTTTACTTAGTATAATTAATAGTACTAAGTAGATGTGCGGCCCACTGGATGACCAAGCTTTGGACATGGCGGGAATCCCTATCCACATTTACAGCAGGATGTGGCAGGGAACGTACTTAGAACGTGGATAGAATTCAAATCCACCACCAGTGAGACCTTGTTAATTACTCAATCAATGAGAAGATAGGAGTTATGCTGAGTTTAGGACTCGTAAGAATAGCTTACAAACGGGTAAGATTCCAATTCCCAATGAAATTAGGTATCTTTGTCAACTGGCTATCAGATGCCCACCTGAAATTCAATCAGATTTTCCACCATAAATATTAATAAATTAAGGGATCAGAAATGATAAACATGCCATATAAGTAACTAAAATTGAACTGTCCGAAATTATGGGGCCCACAGTAAATGAGTCATAACCCCAAAATCAGATGGATCCAACAATCCTAAGATCTGGATAATGGGCATTAGTGATCTGTTTAATTCAGACAATTATGAAGTTTTTTCATTTTAATGCCCATTAGGAGCAATCGAAGTTGGGGGCCTATGATTCTTCTTATAATCACAAGTTCTTACAGGATCTTCATGTTTCTCAACTTAGCAAATGTTGAAGGAAGCTCGCCACCTAACCCGCTACTGCTCATGTATCTGTGAAAAACAGGCATAGATCATCGATCCAATTGTAGATATTTCTTGGGTGATTAAAAGCCAGAGGAATGCTCAAACCATCTCAACAGAAGTGCAGTCTGACATATATATACACCGTGAATTGTGTACCACTTGCTTATAGAAAACCAAATAAGATAATTAATTAATTATTATTATTATTATTTACAAAAACTAGAGACCACCTTATGGTCCAACCAGCTGGACTTGAAATCTTCTCAAAAAGAAAATGAAAAAGTAAATTAAAATAAAACCTACCGCATATTAATCATTACAAAATGGGTGGAAAATTAAAAATTACAAACACATCATATGTCAATTTTGAAGAAGAATAATTTTTAAAAAAAATTACAACTTATGGCTGTTGCAAGCCTGTCAAACTCCCACACCTTATGTGGGATAAAACTATAAAGTAAATGTTGTCGCTTATTTCCTTGAAAGTAAATAAATAAATAAAATTTGATATTTATCAATGGCTAAAACTTTTTGCTATGGTCTAGCCCACCTAATGAGTTGATGAGACTTGTTTTTGTACAAGGCTATCCTCTTGGTGGAGCCAACCTATTGAAAGGGTCGGATGTCATATGAACATAATAGGCTGGAAATAAGTCATTGACCAGACAATAATGATCCAATTGGTTAGACTAGAAACTTAGAATGAAAAAGAATAAAATAAGATTATTGCATAATAATTACTATCAAGTTGGGTGGAAAATTAGAAATTCCAAACACATTATATGCCATTTCTGAAAAGTATAATTAAATACAATTAGAAAACAAAGACGAAACTTACAGTGTTTGCAGACTTGATAAATTCCCCAGGTCAGGTGGGAGCAAACCCTTGAAGTCATTGGAGTTTATATACCTGAAAATAAACAAATAATTATTTTTTGTCATTTATCGGTAGCTGAAAAGTTGTTGTCATGGTCAGGGACATGATGCAAGACATGAAATTAAACATGATGTATGAGATTTCAGGCTTAAGATCACGTTAGTTCAGAAACAATTACACAAATTTCATAAAACACATGAAAGTCTAAACATTCAATTAAGGAGAATCTATACAGGTCCAGGCCTACACGTGATAAGGCTGGATCAATAAAAATTATGAATCAAACTATACTCAAAGATACGAAATAATCATCCACACATGCATAGTAATCAATCTCTAATTCAAGGGATTCACCAATTTCAAATTAAGGAACACGAGGATAAGAAAATAGGCATAAAATTGGAGATTTGAGTAATTTAGGGTTAGGTTTAGGGATTTTGGGTGAAAGCGGAGTAAATTAGAGATGAGAGAAACAAACCAGAGAAGTACCGTACGCGTGGACAACAACAATAGCCCAGACGCACATGCGTGTGATATCAGCCCCACGTGTGTAGGGCCCACTATTCATAAAAAGACCACCTTAGCCTTGGTCGACCAGGGATAGACTCCAAAACTCCCAAATCTCAGCTCGATCCAATGTACGGTTTGTGCGTGCTGCTCCGCCGAAGTTTCAGCTCTCCTGTATGGCCAAATTCTGAAATTTTGTTGTGGGGAGGAGAATTGTTGTAATAGATGATTGATTCGAAGTGTAGATGATGGGGTGAGATGAGAAGAAGGGATGGTAGAAGATGGGTAATAGAGATGGCGATGGATGGAGGCGAATCGGGATAGATGTGGCTGCGCACCACGGTAGTTAACCCTTCGATGAAGGGAAGGCTTCGCACTCAATTAGGTCTCACAACTCAGAGAGTAGAAAAATGTAGAATTTTTATTAATCTTTAATCAATCAAAAGAATTACAAAGGGTGCTTATTTATAAGAAAAATCTTATTCTTCAAAATTCGCGCCATGTGCGCAACCTATTACTTGCCGATGAAGTAAACTAAAATAAAAACTAAATAAAGAAATCTAAAGCATTCATAATATTTTAAATAATAATAATAAGCAAAACCTAAAATATGAAATCTATCCGATTTGTGGGCCATGATCATGAGATCCCATGATGGGCTTTTCTCGGTTATCAGGCCCACTCTTTTGAACAAAAACTTCGTCTTTTAGCATAAGGGCCCTCCCTGGACGTCGTCATCGATCCAGATATCGACGGTGGGGCCCTTCTTCTTCATACGTACGTGCTTAGGGGATGGTGTGTGTGTGCGTGTGCACATGATGTCTCCATCAATTCTCCCCGGCTACGAAGATTTCGCCACTGGTGAAATAGATCAAGTCTCTGAAGCTCCTCCTTAGTGAGCCACGTGCTGTCTGAAGCTCGGCGTAACTTCCATTTAACCAGGTACTTCGAAAACCCGCCGTCAGATATGGATATTATCTGATGGTCCAGAATATCCTCTATTTCCTCTCTAGGTGTGAGAAAGTTAGGTACGGGAGGTAAAGGCTAGGAAGCAAGGTCGGGAATAGTAGGTATACGAGGTAGAGGCTAAAAAAATAGATCGGGATGGGTAGGTATAGGACATAGAAGCTGGGAAAACGGGTTGGGAGGGGTAGGTATGTGCGGTAGAGGCTAAAAAAATGGGTCCGGATGGGTAGGTATGGGAGGTAGATGTTGAAAAAATGGGTCGGGACGAGTAAGAATGGGACGTAGAGGCTGAGAAAATGGGTCTGGAGGGGGCCATGGATCAAGGGAAAGGTTTGGGGAATCAGGATGACAAGGAGAAAGGTTGGACAATGCATCAATGACCCTTTGAAATGTAACTAGATCCTCCACATTGATAGTGGAACTAATTCCCATGAAGGGTGGAAGATTTACCACATACGCATTGAGACCGTTTCGTTTTACAATTTTGAATAGTCCAGCGCTATACATGTGTAATTTTCGAACGGCTCCTTAAGAGTACTGCTCTGGCCTGGTGCGGATCATGACAAAGTCCCTTATATTGAATTTATTGAAACATTTATGTTGGTCTGCAGAAAGTGAGTAATGTTCATTACTAATCATGATCTTCTGCCTGATTTCTTGATGCCATGAATGAATGTGATCGATGCGTAAAAGACTCTGCAGGCTCTGACGACATATGGGATAGTGACATAGGAACAAGATCAATAGGTTTCCCTTATTTATAACCAGTAACGACTTCATAAGGACTAAGACCTGTGGACCTATCGACATAACTATTAAACATAAACTCGACTTTAGGTATTACGGTGTCTCATGTTCTGGTGTGCTCTATATCCCTCCTAGGGAGACACTCATTTGGTTGATCATCAGGAACGACATTACGAAACTCATCCACTACCGGAATGACCTCAGTATATAACTCTACACTAGCCTCTGGTGCACTCACTCTAACTACAAGGCCGCACATGTTGTACCCCTCAAAATAATGGTCTTGATGTCCCTTATGGGGTGGGGGTATGGGTGCACGCCTATGACTGATTCCTTGGCTACCTCCATTCATTGGTCTATCCTCCTGGCCACCTGACTGAGATTAGACATCTACCCTAATGCTGGAATTTGTCCCGGTGAAGGCCTTTAGTTGGATAATGCGCACATCAAATTGATAAAAGTGTTGGTCTATATATCGTTCATAGCACTTACCCAAATACTCGATCTGTTGGGATAACTTGTTCAATGACTCTAGCAGTTACTCCATGTTTAATGTAGGGTGTCAGCCAAAACCATGACCCGTACGTATGGGCATACACTGGCTAACTCAACCTAAGGACTCTCTATGACGACTATATGCGTCTAAAAAGTAAATGACCCTACGAGACTTTATATGAAGGAGACTACACACCGTTACGAAAATTCAGTTTTATATATATATATATATATATATATATATATATATATATATATATATATATATATATATATATATATATATATATATCAAGGACTAGGGTTTTCTAGCAGCTATATATAATGGACTGGATGCATGAAGGACTCAAACAAACTAAACCGTAAATATGTGGTGAATTCCCCTACAAGAACCCTAGGCTCAGATACAAAATTTGATGCAGGACATGAAATTAAACATGATGTGTGAGATTTCAGGCTTAAGATCACGTTAGTTCAGAAACAATTACACAAATTTCATATCCCACATGAAAATCCAAACATTCAATTAAGGAGAATCTATGCGGGTCTAGGCTTACACATGATAGGGCTGGATCAATAAAAGTTATGAAGCAAACTATACTCAAAGATAAGAAATAATTATCCATACATGCATAGTAATCAGTCCCTAATCTAAGGGATTCACCAATTTCAAATCAAGAAACACGAGGGTAAGAAAATAGGTATAAAATTAGAGATTTGAGTAATTTAGGGTTATGTTTAGGGATTTTAGGTAAAAGCGGAGTAAAAGAGATGAGAGAAACAAACCAGAGAAGTATCGTACTCGTGGACAACAACAATGGCCCAGACGCACATGCGTGTGATCTCGGCCCCCGTGTATGAGGCCCACTATTCAGAAAAAAGCCACTTTAGGCCTGGTTGGCCAGAGATGGACTCCAAAACCTCTAAATCTCAGCTCGATCTGATGTACGGTTTGTGCGTGCTGTTCCGCCGAAGTTTTAACTCTTTTGTAGGGTCAGATTCTGAAATTCTGCTGTAGGGAGGAGAATTGCTGCAATAGATGATTGATTCGAAGTGTAGATGATGGGGTGAGATGAGAAGACGGGGTGGTAGAAAATGAGTAATAGAGATGGCGACGGATGGAGGCGAATCGGGATAGATGTGGTTTCGCACCACAGTAGTTAACCCTTCGATAAAGGGAAGGCTTCGCACCCAATTAGGCCTCATAACTTAGAGAGTATGAAAACGTAAAATTTTTATTAATCTTCAATCAATCAAAAGAATTACAAGGGGTGTCTATTTATAAAAAAAATCTTATACCCCAAAACTCGCGCCATGTGCGCAACCTATTACCTGGCGATGAAGTAAACTAAAATAAAAATCAAATAAAAAAATCTAAAGTATTCATAATATTTTAAATAATAATAATAAGCAAAACCTAAAATATGAAATCTATCCGATTAGTGGGTCATGATCATGAGATCCAATGATGGACTTTTCTCGGTTATCGGGCCCACTCTTTTTAACAAAAACTTCGTCTTTTAGCATAGGGGCCCTCCCTGGACGTCATCATCGATACAGATCGACGGTTGGCCCTTATTCTTCATGCGTACATGCTTAGGAGGTGGTGTGCGTGTGCATGTGCACATGATGTCCTCATCAGGACACCTAATGAGTGTATGGAAATGATTTAGTACAAGGTTATATATATCCTCATGGGGCAACCGACCTATTGGAATGGTTGGATGTCACGCTGACATGGGATAGTGACTTGTTGTCTAACCGTTTGGACTTGAAAACGTCTCAAAAAATGAAAAGAATAAAATAAAAATGCCACATATTAGTTACTACTAAATTGGCAAATTTAAAATTTCAAACATATCATTAGTGTTTCTGAATAAGAATAATTAAATAGAGTTAAATAAAAAACAGAATTACAGTTATTGCAGACTTGACAGATTCCCCACCTCAAAGTGGGAGCAAATCCTTGAAGCTAGCCCTCGTTATATGTTGTTGTCATGGTCTAGCCCATTTAATGAGTGGATGGGACTGGTTTTCGTACAAGGCTATCCTCATGGTTGAACCAACCAATCGGAAGGGCAAGATGTCGTATATGAATATAGGTTAGAAATAAGTAATTGGCAGCCAGACAATAACTAATGGTCTAATTGGTTGGACTAAAAAATTAGAATGAAAAAGAAAAAAATAAGATTATCGCATAATAGTTACTATAATGTTGGGTGGAAATTTTGAAATTCTAAACACATAATATGGCATTTCTAAAAAAGAATAATTAAATACAATTAGAAAAACAAAGTCAAAACTTACAGTTCTTGCAGACTTGACAAATTCCCCAGCTCAGGTGGGAGCAAACCGTTGAAGCCATTGTAGCTTATATCCCTGAAAATAAATAAATAACTATTTTTTGTCATTTATCAGTGGCTAAAAATTGTTTTTATGGTCTGGCACATCTAATGAGTGGATGGAAATTATTTTAGTACAAGGCTATCCTCAGGGTGCAACCAACCGATTAGAATGGTTGGATGTCACACTGACATGATAGGCAGGAACTAAATTCAGTAGGTGGACGGTAACTTATAGTCCAATTGATTGGACTCGAAAACTTCTCGGAAAGGAAAAGAAGAAAATAAAAATGCCTCATATTAGTTACAGCTAAGTTGGTTGGCAAATTCAAAATTCTAAACATATCATCGGCATTTCCAAAGAAGAATAATTAAATACAATTAAATAAAAACAACATAATTCGCGGCCTTGACAGATTCCCCAGCTCATGTGGGAGCAAACCCTTGAAGCCAGCACTCCTTATATCCCTGAAAAAAAATTAATTGATTATATTTTGATATTTATCAATTGCTAAAATTTATTGTTACGATCCGGCCCACCTAGTGAGTGGATGATAATGATTTTCATGCAAGGCAATCCTCACCTATTAGGAGAATTGTCATTAGGACATGATAGTAACTTATGGTCCAACTAGGTGAACTTGAAACCTACTTGGAAAGAAAAGGAAAAAAAATAAATTACCGTATAATAATCACTACTAAGTTGGTTGGCAAATTCAAAATTCCAAAACCATCATATGGCATTTCTAAAGAAAAATAATTAAATAGAACTAACCAAAAAAAAAAAAAAAGGCCAAAACTAACTGTTGTTGGTAACCTCTGAACATATTGTAGCTTTAATATTTTTGAAAATAAATAACTAATTAGATTTTGTTATTACCAATGCTAAAAGTTGTTTTTGGTCTATCCCACCTAATGAATCAATGAAAATGATTTTCGTACAAGGCTATCCTCCAGCCAACCTCTTAGTAAGGTTGGATGTTATAAGGACGTGATGAGATGGAAATAATTTATTGGGTAGACTAGCTTATTGTCTAACTGGTAGGACTTAAACCTTCTCAAAAAGAAAAAGAAGAAAACAAAAATTGATTCCTATTAATAACTATGAAGTTGGATGGAAAATTAAAAACTCCAAACATATCCGTGGCACTTCCAAAGAAGAATAAATAAATGACAGAACTTACAAGTGCTCCAGACTTGGCAAAGTCCCTATCTCAGGTGGGAGCGAACCATTGAAGTTGTTGTTGCTTATATCCCTGTAAATGAATAATTAATTATGTTTTGTTATTTATCAATGGCTAAAATTTGTGATTATTTATTTAGTTGGAGCAAATCAAGTAGTTATTTGGCTTATATCCATAAAAGTTAATAATTATTTATTTAATCCTAAGAATAATTGGAAACCCCGTAATAACCTTCGTCAATTTTTCTATCATCTAAGAAGTGACGGTGCAGCTGGAAATAAGCTTACTTGTGGTGCAGTGAAACCTTTCCTGTCAACATGCCACTTGTGTAGAAAATCCCTACCATGCCAATGTTACGCCCCACGATGAAGATCATGTAGCTTCAAAAATCGTGCATGTCCGATCATTAAATTGGCCATGCCTGGATGTTGAGTTAGACCGTCCGTTATCTACTCATTCCAACAGTGCGACCCACCTAGTGAAAGGTTTGGCCTGATTTTCGTGCTAGGTGTATCTCCGGTGGAGCCTATAAGTTTGAATGGTTTGAATTCCCCGCAGAAATGGCATCTTGGCATGAAAGATATGGCTTCGCGACAAGATGTGCCCCACTGATTAACTTTGAATATGGCACAGGTGCTCAGATCTGAGCTTTCCATAAGGTGGGCCTCACTGATTAAATCTTCTAGCTCAAAGTGGGCCACGGTGTGCAAAACAAACTTATAGCTAAAGCATTTTTTCCAGCCATCCATTTGTTGCGTAACTACCCCGACGGTGAAAGGCCTGATTTTCAGACTAGAAGATCTTCACAACGTCATCGGCGGGCAAAAATGCATGCCCCGATCCTACACGTATGTCACTGTGGGACATGCAATTGCATATAGACGGATGAGATTTGTATTGTTCATTTGACGTACCCTAGAGATCAATCGTGATATTCCAAATGATGCTGATCAGATAATCCTAACCATCCTCAAAAGTCCTTGAAATTGATGGCTAGGATCATCCTGACAGGTGCAGTACTTTTTGGTGCGGCGAAATTCCTGCCAGGCCCAACAGATCAACCATCGGACTCATCACCGTGTATGAAAGTGAAAAATCTTTATAAAATACAACTGGTTGCACCAATACAAACTATCGGCCATTAGGAAAGTGGTGGTGACTTATCCACCTACCATGTGGCACTCGTGTGCAGCTATCCAGGCCATCCAAAATGTGGGAAAACTTTGAATGGGAGCATATGTTTAAAATAGAGCTGATCAAGTTATTCTGACAGTGCAATTGATGCTTATCAGATGAACGGTAACAAGTAAATTAACGTGAGTTCCAAATTTGAAGGAAAAAATCAGACGGCTCCGGACCATCCAAAAATCAGATGATCCATGAATGTTTCAGAGATTTGGTGAAATTAATTAGTGATCCGGATCGCCTAACAGCAACAACAGATATTTTGCTGCAGAGAAATTCGATACTTACAGGAAGCGCAGGTGTCTAAAATAGCCAATAAATGATGGCAGGGAACCCACTAAGCGATTGCCTGACACATCCATGCAATACATAGAAAACACTTGGTGACACATAACACGTGTACAAGACCAAAGCCATCCATCAAGTGGGGCTCAATTTGTAGATTCCCTAGGTAAACTGACAAAGCATTGCCTCTAAATTGATAGGCCACACATGTACATTAAATGTTTGCTATTGGTCAATTTTCCTGGCTATATGATACTTTTTTACTTGTGTGGACGACCAACCCAGGAGTTGAGCCATTGAGCCAATAATATAGTGGGCCTGATTGAGTGAGCTTGGGACTTAGGAATGTGATGGTTAAGAATTTTAGCCTGGGTTTGCATGTAATAGGCCGGCCCGACCGGAACAGTTCAGAATCCGGGCCTAAGCCAACTCAAGACCCACCCCTTACATCCCTGGCTCAACCATTTCAGATATTAAGAGCAATGAGCTTAACCTTAACCGGTCCAGTTACTAACCAGGCCAAATCTTTTAAACGATTCAGATGAGATAAATGCGTCCTGTCTGAGTTGATGTGGATTCAGTCCGACCCATCCAGTTCCGCACCATGACTCACCCCTCACTGGCGCTAGCCAGGCCTATTCACTCCATTTTTTTAATGAATCACGGCTCGACTTGAGACCGGATGGCACAGTAGTCGTGTCCAATACTTTAGTCTGCCACATTGTGATCACCCATACTCAGGCGGACGCGGATTGCGTCCTACTCCCGGACGGAAATCCATCCAGGCAGGGCTGTGGGGCCTACAGTGATGTAAGTGTTTTATTCATGCTGTTAATTGCTTTTATCAGACCATTTTAAGTTATGACCCAAAGAATGAGGTAGGTCCACACCTCCAATGTACCACACCAAAGGAAGCTGCAGTAATAATGACACTCACTGTTGAAACCTTTATGAGGGCCAATGTGATATTATTTTACCATCCAACCTATTAATAAGGTCATGTATACGTGGATGAAGTGAAAACACAAATATAAGCTTCATCCGAAACTTCTCCAGCTCCTAAAACTTTTCAATGGTGGATGTTCAATCCCTACTTTGTGATCCACTAAAGACTTGTTCCTGTCTGATATTTTTCATTATACCTTAAAATGATCCGAGAAAAATGTTTAACGGTGTGGATAAAAAACTTACATCACTGTGGGCCCCATAAAGCCCTGACCAGATGGATTACCTTCGGGGCGAGGGTAGGACGCAATCCGCGTCCATATTAACTCAAAGAAAATGCCAAAAAAACAAAGACCCATTGAAGATAATTTCTTCTTTAAAGTTGGTTTGATTGAATGATCATAACTTTTGATTAATGAATACTTTTCCTTAGAATACAGACCATTGAATGGCTTTCATTTCAGTTCTACGTCAAATATCCACCAAGCGGCCACTCAAGAAGCTAAATAAGCCTATGTTTTGATCCAAAATGCATTTAAACTGGGTCCCAACATTTGGACAGTTGATCTTAGTTACTCATACCCAAGTTTTACAAAATCTTAATGCCTGACTTTAAGCTACAGCTCTCTACTAGAGCATCAAGCCGTTTCTCATACTAGCACTCCAAAAATAACAACGGAAAGAGGGATGAAGATTCCGTACAGATTTGTCAGGAATGTCAGGTTCCGGAGTTCTTCCGGAAACACCCCCGCCGTAATCCACCCCGGCACACTCCTGAAAGCAAGAAGAACAAATATAAGCATGGGCCGAAACCTGAATTGGTAGTCCTCTACCCCTTTATGCACACGTGGCATATATCCTCAATGATCTAAGCCATTCATCCGGTGGTTCCCTCTATGGATGAGCCATCAAATTGATCAGGAAATCCTAAATAGGCAAGGCCCATTAGATGGTCCACTTGATTAATAATATTTTTACACCAAGTTGGCATATCTGAGTGTGTACGTACATTTTGGTTATGTGGCAGGTGCCTCCGCCGTTGGATGGGCAATCACATTTGATCCCAAGGTTGCTGATTGTTGATGCATCAACGGCAGTCCCACTACATGGGTTTCCACTAATGTTCCATTTATCAGAAGGAGCAGAAAGACCCAACTGTCCGAAAATCGCATTAAGAGCTTTGGCTGTCCATACACAAGAAAATAAAATAAAATAAAATAATACAAGAAAGTTACAGCATGCCTATGGGAGCCATCCAAGGGCTTTCGAGAAGAGAAAATTTTGGAAAAGGAGTTAGAAACAACCATCTGTTCCAACTGTAGGCCCCACCCGTGATGTGCATGTCGAATAAATAAAGTGAATCTGGTGTAACTCCTCGTGGGCACTATGCGTCCCAAGAATCATCCATAACAAAAACTCAGTGGGATATGGGAGGGGGAATGCACAATCACCCCTAAAACCTACCTATTCACTTGTTGTAGCCCATCTAAATTTAAAGAATAGGTTGGTGTCCGTATTATCCCTTCATCTTAGCAGGATTCACATGATGACCAGGTTGGATGACATATAAACAACATCCTCCACCCCACATTCTATTTTGCAAGCGTCTCCATCGTCCCCCATTTTTTTCCTTTGTTGTGGCCCACCTGAGTCATGGATCGGGCTGAATTTTGTAAGTAAGCCTACAGTTGGGGGCTGAATATAATGGACTGGTTGGATGGAACTGGCACATAATAGTGGGTCTGACAATCTAGAACTTATGGTAACTAACATTCCACATAATTAAATTCTAATCAGGTTTATATATATATATATATATATATATATATATATATATATATATATATATATATATATATATATATATATATTTTTCACGCACACACCACCACACACCCACGCCGTAGTGAAATTTCACCACCTATGAGCACTGAAACCTATGTTGGAACTCCCGAGAGTCTACCACCGGGATAAGAGCAAGGACGCAATTCTAATCAGATTCACATGCTCTAATGTGGTGTTTTTTTGTCCCATCAATGGCGGGCCTTCATATGTACGGTGTGTATATTTTCCCTGCTGGTACGGTTGCTGATGAGTAAGGGAAGCGGATTGCGTAGTGAGTAACTACTGCAAAAACTCTGTGGGTCCATGTCTGTGTGGGAAAGGATTGGCCACTCCCCTGCCATCAGCCAATGGCTGGTGGTCAATGCTCTGTGGGCCCCACCATGACATATGTATTTCATCCATACCGTCCATCTATTTTTATAGATCATTTTCTCGTATGAGACAAAAAATGAGGTGTATATATCCCAATCTTAAGTGGACCACCTTACAGGAAACAGTGTTGAATGAACGTCGGCCGTTGAAAACTTTTTGGAGGCCATAAAAGTTTTGTACCAAGCTGATCTTTGCTTTTTCTCTTCGTCTGGGTATGTATGAACTAATCAACAGATTGGATGTCAAATAAACATTACAGTGGGCCTTAGGAGGATTTTAATGGCGGATATCCAATCACTATTGTTTTCCTATCGTGTGGTCCACATGAGATTTATATACCTCTAATTTTTTAGATTAGGTACTAAAATGATCTATAAAAATAGATGAACGGAATGGATGAAACACATACTTCATAGTGGGGCCCACAGAGCACCAACCATCAGCCACCTGGCTGGTGGCAGGGGAGTAGCCAATTTCCGTCTGTGTGATATTATGAACAGGTGAGATGACAAATAAACATTACCGTGGACCCGAGCAAGGTTTCAACGGTCTTAATCATTATTCCCAGTCTTACCTGTGGTGTGGTCTACTTAAGCTTTGGATACGCTTCAATTTTAGGCTCCACCCCTAAAATAATATTTTTTAAAAAAAAACTAATGGAGTGGATAAACCCCGTACATGCATGGTGGCCCAAATGAGTTTACTCAGTGCCATAAGATCTTACGTGGCTAACGTGGAGTACTGTGTGTAATGACATGGGTGTGTACTAACAAGCTAACCCCCCCAGAAAAAAAACTCAGTCCGTAGTCCGATTTCATGAGAAAGACCCCATAGTGCCTCTTGCTCAACGGCACGTGCATGATTCTATAAATGCTGAGCCATGGCTGGATGATCAAGACCGTCCATCAAGTATCGTAAACAGTGGATGGGAGATGTCCTAAAAACCTCTAAAATTGTAAGATCCAAACCCTTCTATTGAGTGTCTTCAAATGTACGAGTTAAGTAGACCTTCATATTCAAGCCAAAATATTTGGAAGTTAAAAAAGCAAACAAAATAAATAATTCAAACCCTCCCCATTAACAAGTGAAATGTATGCATACAACGTTTAACATACATCGTTTTTAACGAGGTAGGAGAAATCTTAGCTGTGAAAATGGTGGGTCATGTAAAGTAACTGAAGCAAAATCCACTCATCAGGTAGGTCACACTTGTTCATGGGGTCAGACTACTTGCTTTCCACTGATTCCGATGGTGTAGCCTGCATGATGAATGGGCCATCCTTCTTTTAGCCTCTAAGGATTTCACGATGTCTCCCACCATTTGCACGGCTCAGATGTGGCAAACAAGTGACACATTAGCAGAAAAAGGAAGCACAGTATTATAAAGTTTGCATCCAAAATGCTCCATGGGTCTACTTGGTTGCATGTGTGGCATCCCCTCCATCCATCATTTGTACAGTTCATGTTTGGAAGTCAGCAGAAATAAGACCGATCCAAAACCCTGGTAGGCCACACCACAAGAAAAGGTGGAGATGAAGATACCTGCCACTGAAACCTTACAGGGCCGCCATAAGTCTTGTATCAGGCTGATTTTTAGTTTTTCCCTTCATCCCGGTGGGAATCACATTAGAAATGGATCTAATTAAATATAAATATCAAGCTGAGCCTCAGAGCTTTCAATGATCCCTTGCTTGAGTTTTGGGTTGGCTTGGCTTTTTAGGCTCATGTCCTAACACGGATAGGCTCATGTCGTGAGCCAATAGATTATAAGACCGGATAAAATTGAGTTAGATCGTTTGGCAACGTTCAGTAGAGATGGGTGTTGTAAGGTTTGGGTCTAACTTTATGGCTTAGTGGTAGATAAAGTGTGTTTCAATACCGAGATAATGTGATGGAGTGCATGTGGTGTGGGTTTGTGTAAGTGCCCCAGGTGTGGGTACATGTAAAAAAAAAAGGTACTACAAAGTTTAAGAGTGAGTTAATTTAAGTTGAAGTTTCTAAAAGAACAAAGGAAAGCCAGCCCAAAAAAATATGAGTTCAAACGGTAAGAAAAGATTTAATGATCTATGATTTAACTGAATATACCACTAAGTGATTGCATGTTTCTTAGCGCCTATATATTCTAGAACGTACTTATTTTTTAAAGCAGCTCATATTTCATTAACAGAGTCATAAGAAGCATACACATTATATAATTCGTTAGAATAAGAGTTTAAAATATAATTTTTGTAATTATTTTTATCTACTATTTCAGTTTGATTTGGTAGATCTATAATGAATTATTCAAACAATATGTATGAAACTTAAAGGGTGGTCAATGCGAATATAAGCTTCTGTTTCTACCATTTAAAGTGTTGTCCAACGAATAGTTTGATTTTGACTAATTCGGTGGAAGCATTAACTGTTAAGGTAGCCATAATATATTTAATTCAAAAAATTCGATTTCAAAATTGTTGAAATATTTGGTTGAATTAAATAGACCATTTAAAATTAAAAACTAAAAAGAAAGTAAAATTATGAAAGAAGACTTATAGAGTTGAGTCGACACATGACGTGAGTTAGCCTGCTTGAAATCAAATTTGCTCCCCTTGGACAGCGTCTCAAATGTAACAGGTTTCCAGAGCAATCGACCTCCAAGATACAAGGACTATAACCCGGTCCCGATGGTGCAGGCTCAAACCACTTGTAGTTTAATCCGAAAGTGCTGAGTTAACTCAGTGAAGAATTCAGGAACTAAAATTCATAAATTTTTTTTTTTTTTAAGCTCTTACAAGATTAGAGAGATTTTTGTAATTTTGAAAACAGAATGGAAGTGCTTATATAGACTCCGAAGTGGTGCATTAAGCACCCTTTCAATAGGATTGGTCCTATTGGGTAACCAATCAACTAGTCACGTATCTCTAGTTTAAAACGAAAAGGCGCAAATGCAAGTACACGCTCACACAAAAAAAGTCCTGCGAGTATCCACACACACACGCATGTATACACCCACATCCTAACCCAACCCATCACATATGCGTATGATCTTAGACTCAGTTCAGCTCAGCACGCATGCGTGTGTGGTCAATGGTATAAATTATAGATATTAGTATAGTCCCCTACGTGACCCCTGAATAGAGACCAAGTCTCAAGGCAAAAATCCTATATCATATATAAGAAAACTTTCTCAGGAAAATATGATGTGGACTAAACTCACGGCTCAAAAGTAAGAGAAATTTTAAATTTAGTGGGAAACCAAAATATTTGAATTTTTTTTTTAATATATATAAATTTTGAAGCAAAATGCAACAGATTTATCCGTCCAAAGTAAAAAAAATTATGATATAAACAGTCTAGATAATTGGAACATGAAAAAGATTATAGTCCCGACTAATCATATCGCAATAGTGTGGGTTGTGGTGTAGGTGTGGTGTAGCAGACCTCTTTCCAACTCCACGAGTTTCCTAGGCCCCCCACGCATGTAAAATGCAGTTGAGGTTGATGCGCATGCACCAGCATGTTCAAGTGTAGATTTTAAGATCCAAGCCGTAAATAACGTCGGCCCCAACATGTAATTTCCCTGGTGAAGAAATTAGGCTGTTTCCTAAATACTAGGCTTAAGTTTTTTAGCCATATATTTTTTTAGTAAAGTGTAGTCAACTTGAACAACTGAATAGCATGAGATTCGCGCCAGACCGTCCAAATAGTAATCCAATTCCATGGATGGCTAGGATAGAATGTCCATGTGCCACTTTGGCTCATGTGGTTGCGTGTACGTAGGTGAGATTCCTTGCACATGCGCGTGGATCATTGATCCTCTCGTCCCGTTATTAAAACATCGAGATCAGCTATGGTCATGTAGGTGGGCTACAGTCCAATTGAACAGCTCCAGTGCACCAGGTCAGCATTACAGACTCGGAAGATATGCAGTCCACGGCTTTATTTTGGACTCGGGTAGGCCATACGATTTGTTTGATTAAGATGATGGAAAGTAAATTTTAAAAGCCGAATCACGCTCAGACACGTGATAATTGACCATTTTTAAGTTTTGGTATCTCATTCACCGTACAAAGTGTCCATATTTTCCCATCTGGACCATTCAAATCTTGGGTCCCACTTCGATTTAAATTTGGTCGAAATTAGAGCTGATCTAACCAACTTTATCATTTTTTTTTTTCTAGTTCAATTTGGACCGTTGATGTTTTATTTCCATTCATTCATTTGATTTCCACCAATTGGATCATTGGGACAGTTCAAGTAATTATTGCAATCCAATCCCATGATGCATCCAAACGCAGCTGAAGCATCTTTCCCCATACCATGGATGTGATCACTTGCAATTTTGTGGACACCTAAACATGCCAAATACCTATACGTTTGTATATACCATATGGACTGGATTTGATATGCAAATCCAATGGCCCCACCATGATGTATGTGTTTTATTCATACCGTCCCTCTATTTTTCCACGTCAAGTAGACTATACCACATGAAAATAGTGGTGATTGAACGCCCACCATTAAAAACTACAGGGGCTCACTATTCTATTTATTTAGCATCTGTTGGCTAGGTCACACTCGGGGTGCACATTTAACTGGTAGAACCGTGGAACCGGACCAGAACCATTGGATCGGTCCGATTTGGTCCGGTTCTGGACGGCATCGATTCCGGTTTCAGTTCCAAAATTGCAAGAACTGTTGGATACGGATCGGTTCCGGTTTAGGGGCATGTAGAACCGAACCAAACCGTGGACCCGAATTGTGGAACCGATCCGTTAAACCATGGCCCAGAACCGTGGATCTGAACCTTGGATCCGAACCGTTGATCCAGAACCATTCTATTTTTTATTTTTTATACCTTGCTTCCTCGGCCCATTTACAACCCTACCAATTCCATCGTTCATGTATGACGATCAAAATGGCATTATGATATTGTTATCGCTTTCAACTATATTTGTTTCTCCTTTATCACCTTTATTGCAAGTCGCAACACATTCTATTGTTGATTATAACTTCTTCAAGGTTGTAGAGATGCAGTAGTGTTGCTTGTGACTGGCCTCGAACAACTCCTAAGCAGGAACAGAAGTTGGGCTGAGGCTACGCTGAAGCTGCTATGCCACCAACTACCAGGCCTGCCAGCAACAACACCGTACATAAACACAAACCTGCTTCTAAGTCATTACAACAGGATCAAAATTTCAACTCGTTCCCTTCGAGCCCTTATGACACCTACTACAGTGAACAGCTCCTCAGAAACGCCTACTGTTGATGCACCAGAAATCAAAGTCATCTTCAAGTGGCCCACCTTTATTTTATAGATGTATATTGAAGCCAACCATCACTGCCTCTATCTGCCTCGGATCCGTCCTGAGCGACCACCAGTTTTTTGTTTCTTTTTCAAAGACAACAGCAGCACCATCATTCACCTCAAATTAGTACAAACACTAAATCAACCCAGGCACGGAATTACACACATGAACGATGAGAATTTTTTTTTTTCACCTTTTTTTCTTTTGTTGAATTTTTTAAAAACCTAGAACCGTGGAACCGATCCGGAACCAAACCAGTTTTCACGGTCCGGTTCTGGTTCGGTTCTAGTATGCTAACGGTCCGGTTCCGGTTTCGAAAATCCCAAAACCATTAGGAATGGTTCAGTTTCGATTTTACCCCAGAACCGGACCGAACCGACCCGTGTGCACCCCTAGGTCACACAGACTTGGAAAAAGGGAAGACACAAATATCAGCTTGATTAGAGCCTTCGGTGACCCCAAGAAGTTTTCAACGATAGGTAGCCAATTTCCACTGTTTCCTACCATGCGGCCCACATTAGTCTTAGATCTGCCTCGTTTTTTAGGCTCATGTCATAACATGATCTATAAAAATGGATGGATGGAGTGGATTTCTCACAAACATTACGGTGGGGCCCACCTAGCTTGGGCATGAAATTCCAGTTGAATCCTTTGGCAGGATTCGGCATCTGATTTTAGTGGAAGCAGATTTTGTGCCTTGTCAAATACCACCTCGGTGATGTGTTGGCGTTGGGGTCATCACTCACCAAGAGCTGGAATTGGTATGAAACGATGGACCCACCTGTGAAGTTGCAAGGAGCGTATATTTCGTGGACCACACCACAGGAATTTTATACCTAGATCCAACAAATGAAGTAAATCCAAATCTTATGTGGACCATATCACAGGAAAGAGTAGTGATTGAATACCCATCATTAAGAACATCTCGCGAAATAATGTTTTTTTTCCATCAAACATGTTAGTAAGGTCACAAAGACCTGGATGAAGGGATTACACAAATATCAGCTTGATCCAAAACATTTGTGGCCCACAAGAAGTTTCTAATGGTTAATCACCTCTATTTCATGTAGTTTGGTCCACCTAAGATTTGGATCTGCTTCATTTTTTAGGGTCATGCTATAAAATGAGTTGTCAAAATGGATGGATGGGGTGAATGTAGGGAAAATAAATTATGGTAGGCCCACAGTTAAGGATCCATCCAACAGGAGACAGGCAAATGTGTCGAATTAACATATTTCACACGTTTGTTAACAAACAAATTGTTCTAGATTCAATACTTAATTTTTAGACTACCCTATTTTGTCAATAGTTACCAAATAAGTTTTCAGACTTCAAATTCAGGTTTCAAACTTTAAAACAGCCTGGCTCAAGTGGTAGACTGAGTGAAAGATAGAGGCCTTGGTATCGATCCCTAGTGGGGGTGGCTAACAGTGAAGTATGAAGTGACAATGGGTGTACTAACAAGCTAACAAAAAGAAGAAAAATAAAAATTTCAAACTTGATTTAACCAAAAAAAAAAAAAAAAAAGCCCTAAGCATCATTTTCATATTAAAAAATTATATATATGAAAAAGAAAATTTTAGATTCCACCGTTATGCACGTGGTGCATGAAATTAAAGATACAGAACTTCTATCGGGTGGCCCACAGCATCGATGGGCCTCAACCCAAGAAATTACACCACCCTCATGATCTACAAACAAATTGTCACAGGCAAAAAAAATGATGAAAAATAATAGGCAACTGAGTAGAAGTGCAATCCTCCCAGATACTTACAGTTGTCCAATTGAGACAACTTTTGGTCCATGGCCCATATATAGTACAGACCAGAAGATGGATGGTCATGATTGCATTTTGCCCTATCTGATGCCTTGACCCATGGGAAAAAAAAAAATTTTAAATCAATTTCAACTTGATTGCCTTCGTGTCATCTAAGCCTTATTCCAATTAATTGTCGTCGGCTACACGACTAATCCTGTTCCGGACAGGATTAATAAGAAATGCCAGCAGCCAACCCAACAGAAACCTCTACCTTTTTCTAGGTTGGGAACCAGCATTAAGAGCCAAGGCTCCCGGTGGCTGAGTTCTCATATAATTCATATTTCTATTTCATTAAGTAAAAGAAAATATATCAAAAGAAAGTGACACTTCGTTTCAATCAAATGATTCAGAGCAAGAGAAAATAGAGTCATGTTAAGATGAAACTCTAAATTTTCATAATAGAGATTGAAATTCTAAGGATGCATACCTTCATCTGGGTCTGTTGTAAAATTAGTTTGAGCTTGAGCTTTGCATCTCTCCACCAAACAAAAGAGGTGTATGCACCAGAAGCAAGCGGCAAGCAGCGTATGAGTTGGAGATTTTGGCATGGACCTTTTCATCATTCCAGGCACAGGTGTACCGTATAGAACTTAAAATCCCATGATCCTATGAGAGATGTGGTTTTCCTTTTATTATTAGAGACACCACCTGTAATACCTTTTTGTAAGGGATTTTGACTGCCGGCATAGTTGTATTGTCAAATTTTCAAAAGAGGCTCCACCTTCCAAATATTCTGACGGTAGCCTTCTGACAAACTTTGAAAAAAATTTTGGACCAAAATGTCCTTATCCTTAGTTTGGAGTTGTACGGTTTTTTAGTGAATAAGAAGTTATATCGCATTTAATGTTGGGAAAGTGATGTGGACGGAAGCCTTTTGGGCGTGGGAAAGGCCCAACTCGTGGGGCCCACATTGATGTATGGTATAATCCATGCTGCCGATCCTTTTTACGGTGTTATTTTAGGGCTAGGGCCCACAATGGGGTGATCCATTCTGTCCACCTTGTCGGCCAGCTTGTCGTGAGCCTAAAAAGTCTCAACTTAGGCAGTATCCACTTCTAACAAACATAACAGTGAGCTAAGAAAATTTTAACAATGGGTGTCATTGTCACTATTATTTTCTATTATGTGGCCCACACGAGCTCTAGATCAGGCTAATATTTGGGCCCTAACCCTAAAATGACACGGAAAAAAAGATATGCGGCATGGATTATACATATATATCAATGTGGGAAAGCAGGTTTCCTTAAGGTTTCAAAAGGGGCATTCATATTTATAAAAGCACAGAGGCACGAAAATCTTTATAGGTTGATCGGGAGCACTTTAATAGGTGGAGCTGCAACAGCTGTAGTGTATTCCACGTTTACACATATGTGGCATGCATGTCTGGGCCACATGAGCAAGTGAGGCATGAATGTAGTGTCTGATCGTTGTTTAATTCCAAGTTTTAAAAGTTTTGAATTAAATATATGCGAGTATTGTATATATGGTAAACAATCTTGGTCATCTTTTAAATCTAAAAAACATATATGCACGGGTGTGCTTAATTATGTGCATTCTTATATATGGGGACCGTCGTCCGTGGTTTCTGTCAGAGGGTCATCATGGTTTGTTACATTCATTGGCGACTACTCTAAAAAAGTATAGGTTTATTTCATGAAAAATAAATCCGATGTTTTCACCAATTTCAAACAATGGAAAAATATGGTGGAAAATGAGTCAAGGCGAAAGGTGAAGGTTATAAGTACAGATAACGGTGGAGAATTTACTTCAACTGAATTTAATCAATATTGCAAATATAAAAGAATCATAAGGCACAACACAATGCTCCACACACCCGAGCAAAACAGTGTGGCTGAGTGGATGAATTGGACTCTGTTAGAAAGAGCACGATGCATGATTTGTAATGATGCGTGGGGCAAGAACCTATGGAATGAAGCCGTTAACACTGCTTGTTATTTAGTGAATCGATCCCCTTTTACGGTGATTAAGTATAAAATTTTAGAGGAAGTATGGAGTGGTTAGGAGGTAGACTACTCAGGATTATGTGTGTTTGATTATGAAGCTTACTCTCATATATCGTCAGTTGAGAGATATAAGCTATACTAAAGAGCCAACAAGTACATTTTTGTTAGCTATGGTGGTGGTATGAAAGACTATAGGTTGTATGACTAGGTCACATGGAAGATCATCATTAGTAGAGACATTAAATTCAACGAACGGTCCTTATTCCATAAGAATGAGCGGAATGAGCAACAAGAACCAGAAAGTTGGTTATAGATGTTTAGGTTAACATAGATGTTACTCATGCAGAGACATGCACATGAAGAGGTATAGGAGCAGTTGGAGCAACTACCTGTGAGAAGGAATCCGCCGCAAGATTGCAAGTTACCGGAGAGATACACGGATGACTCAAATATTGCATGTGCCCTCATTACAGATGAGGGGGGGCCATGTACTCTTTAGGAGGCTTTGAAGAGGCTGATGCAGAAAATTGGAAAGCAGCAATAGATGATGAGATGGACTCTTTATATAAAAACGAAACATGAGACTTGGTAAAGCTTCCAGTTAGCCGTAAAGCGATCGGGTTCAAGTGGATCTTCAAGAAGAAACGGGATAGATACAAAGCAAGGTTGATAACTAAAGGTTACGCTCAGAGAGAAGGAATTGACTTCACGGAGATATTTGCACCGGTTGTGAAGCAAGTATCTATCAGATCTGTGTTAGCATTGCTTGCCCAATACGATCTCGAGCTGGAACAGATGGATGTGAAGACTGCATTCTTGCACGAGAAATTGGAAGAGTAAATCTATATGAAGCAACCAGAGGACTACGAAGTACAAGGGGTAGATAATAAGGTTTGCAGGTTAAAGAGAATGTTGTATGGCCTAAAATAGTCGCTTAGGCATTGGTATAAAAAGTTTGATTCTTTCATGGTGAGTCGGAAGTTTACGATGAGTAAATATGATCACTGTGTCTATTACAAGACATAGAGTGATGGCCAGTTCATCATCCTAGTATTATATGTTGATCGCCAATCATAGCATGTTTGAAATCAATTTACCGAAGATTCAGTTATCAAAGACATTTAAGATGAAATGTCTGGGGGCTGCAAAGAAGGTTCTCGGCATTGATATATATAAAGATATGAAGAGTTGCAAGCTTTGGTTATATTAGGAAGAATACCTTGAGAAGGTATTGACCAAGTATAGGATGGATAAGGCAAAGCCGGTTACCGTTCCCCCACGTGGCTCACTTCAAGATATCTTCATAGTGATTATCTATCACTTTTTTACGGTGGTTTTTTTCCCACAAGGGTTTTTCTACGTTAAAATATGTGTGTTTATATTGTGCTTGATTGGCTCGATTGGATTACTTCACTTGATTCACTTCTGTGTGCTTTGGCAGTCCCCTAACAACATCACTATGGGTCTCACCTAACTTCAGTCACAGTAGTTCCTACCTAACGCTTTCCTAGGCAATCTGCATCCCACCCTAATCCATTTCTAGGCCATGTAACATAGTGGGACCTGTTGAGTGAGCTTAAGACTTAAGAGGGCCATGGTTAATGACTTTAGCCTAGGTTGCTTGTAGGAGACCAAGCCTGACCTAGGACTATCAGTGGTTTGGGCATAGGCTCGCCAAGCTCAAACAATTCAAAATCCAGGATGACACCAGCCTAACGCCAAGCACATTAACAGTGTTAGCTCGACCTGACTAGATATTAAGAATAATGAACTTGACCCATACCCAGCTCAATTACTAACCAGGGCCAATCTTTTAAACACTTATGAAGTCTCGACCTGACTTGCACTCTAGCCCATGAATAAATGAATCGAATGAGTTAAACATGACTCATCTAAGTTGATTTGGCACCCCCGTCTAGGGCAAGGTGAGCCAATTTACTCCTGGCACCAGTGAGTTGTGACTCGACTCGAGAGTAGATGAGTTATTAGTCTGGCGAAATACTTATTGCATGTCTTACTACAGTGCGACTTTCCATACTCAAGTAGCTAGAAAGTGTACACATGGTATGCATTAACTCAAATTAAACCGTCCAAAACATGAGACTCATTGCAGATAATTTATCCCAAAATTTTGATTGATTAAATGATCATAACTTTTGATTAATGGATATTATCCTTTGATTTCAGACCATTGAATGGCTTTCATTTCAACTCTACATCAAATATCCACTAAGCGGCCACTAAATAAGTTGAATTAGTGTAGGTTATGATCCACTACATTTGGATGTGTTTGATCTTAGTTACTCATACTCCGGTTTTACAATTTCTGGGTGCATGAGTATCAACTATCATCAGCGTATAAAAGCCTTTCTCATATTGGTACCACAACAACAACGGGAGCTAGTTGCTTGTGTCCCTCTGTGCCGGAGGCTGTGTGGAGCCCGTGGAGATGTCCGTGACAAATTCATTCTATCCATCTATTTTACAGGACTAAAATAAGACAAGAGCCTAAAACTTGGGTAGATCCTAAACTCATGTACACCGTATTGGTCATAATTAGTGGAAATAGCGATTCGATCCTAATCACTATAAACCATTGGTTATTAGGTGTAAGTTCTAAAATGATTAAAGCACACTTTTAATTGTCAAATTTTGTATAGTCAAAACAACCTATCAAGCTCTACAAGAATCGAGAAAAGATCAAGCTCCATAAGAATCAAGAGAAGATCAAGCCCAATAAGAATCAAGAAAAGATCAAGCTCAAATTCAAGCTAAAGATCAACTGATATTCAAGTATAAGATCATGCTCAAAAGTTAAGATGAAGTCAGTGATCAAGTTCGAGACAAAGAAGTTAGATATTTCACATATCTCAGGTAGTATGAAACCCTAAAAAGGCCTTAGGATTAAGTACTTTCAAAAATCATTTAAAATAGGTTTTACACTTGCATTTGCTTGGAATTCGACCAGCCCGAGGTCTGGTTTGACTAGTCTGACTTTTCTCGGCCAATCCTAGTTCAAGTCGAAGCAAAACTGATTTTTGGTTGCAAATTCGACCAGTTGAATTTTTGTTAGTCGAAGGCCGATCTTCGACCAGCCCAGGAAAATTCAGCTCGAAGTCTAGAAACAACAAATCTTCGACCAGTCGAAGACCATATTAGACTAGTCGAATAAAGCACTTCAACTAGTCGAACAAGTCCTCGAACTAGTTGAAGTTTGGCTAGATCTTATCCCGTGCATTCTGATATCCGTTGAACGGAATCCAGTCTTCTTCAACTAGTCAAAGACTACCTTGGGTTAGTCGAAAATTCAACTTCTTTGCCTATAAATTGAGGTTCTCTCTCAATCTGAAACATCAATTATTATAATCAAAATTCTTTTGCAAGAGAGAGAGAAGTTCCAGTTATTAACAAGCTATTGAATGGTATTTATAAATTATTTTTATAGCTTTTTGTTTAATTTTCTTAATCTTAGATTTTTCTCATTCTAATTCTAAAGAGAGTGAAAACTACTCTTCTTTTGAGATTTAAGAGAATTAATACAAGTAGTCATTGGTTTGAACTTAATTAAAATCAAATAGAACCTAAGACCTTTTCTATCTAACTGAACATTGAACAATCGACATTCAAGAAAAGCGGTTCTTTGGCTACAGCTTCTAATACTTCTTCCACGGTGAACATAAGTATGCTTTTAAATTCTGTATTTGGTTTTTCTGAGATACTCATAAAATCTCAGTGTAGGTTTTGCCTGAGATAGCTTGAAAACCTTAGTGTGGGGTTTGATTGTGATAACCCGGTAAAATCATAAGAACTGTATCAGGTTTTAAGGTGACCCTAAGAAAACCTTTTCATAATGAAAGCCAAAATTATATGGAGAGTAATTTTTGGAGTAGAGTAGGTGTGACTGTATGTTTTAGAACAGTTGTTGACATACCGAAACACTATAATTCTTAGCGTTATGTGGTGAATGATTTTATCTTTATGTGGTGGATGGTTGTAATTTATTTTATGCTAAAATAGTAAATGTTTGTAAATTTATTTTTATTTACTCTTGCAAAGTTTGGAATTTTCATTCTCAATAAATTCGTGAAATAAGGTTGTCCTGCATAAACTTTAGGTGAACATTGTCTTAAAAAGCATTTGGAATCAATGTTTTAATACTGAAGTAATTGAGATCTCTGATTTATTTACTTATTCAGTACTTTATTCGATTATTTGGCATAGTCCTACTCCCCCCCCCCCTTCAAAAGGACTTTTTAAGCTCTCCTTATCCTTAGGCTAAAAGAGTAATTTGGTCAGTTTGGTTTATTAATCAAGATCTATCCCCTATTTTTCTTAGCTTTAGGTATGTCTTTATTTAGTCATGGTTGTCTTGATTAGTCAATGATAGGCCAGATAGATCTGGACCCTAGATGAATAGGTCATAAGGTTAGACCCAAGATTTTAATGATGGGCGTATACATTAGCTTCCTACGGTTAATTAATCGAATTTATGTAGTTCTTCACTAGTAACACTCACATATAGGCTAACATTGTTTTAAAGGTCAGTAAGTGAGAAAATAAGCTAATTCAAGTAACAACAAAAAAAATAAAAAAGTTTCAAATGTAAAATAGTGAAAATCCATAACGTTACAAATATACTATTAAAAATTGAAAACCAAAAAGAAAGTAAAAGAAATGAAATAGAAGACTTATAGAGTTGAATTCAGGCATAACGTGAGTCACTCGGCTTGAAATAGAATTCTCTCCCCTTGGACAGTGTCCTAAGTGCAATAGGTTTCCAGAGAAATCAACCTCCAGGATACAATGACTATGACCCAATCCCAGCGATCCACTCACTGTACATGGGTTCGAACCACTTGTAGTTTAATACAAAAGTGTTGATTTAACTCAGTGACAAACTTAGCAACCAAAAACTCATTAAAAAAAAAAAAGGAACAAATAATTTTTCACAGGAAAGCAAAAATGATTTTCATGTGTTTTTTTAAATAGAATAAAAGTCCTTATATAAACTCCAAAGTGGAGCATTAAACACCCTTTTGAAAGTGTTTTGTCCGTATGATTTAAACCCAATAGGTGCAACCAACTGACCAGCCACATCTCTCTGTTTCAAAATGAAAAGGCACGAGAGCGAGAACACTCTCACACGAACTAAAGTTCCTTGATTACCCATACACACACACGCACGCGCGCACACCCACACACGCACACACCCGTATTAGTACACTCGCATCCGCAACCACGGCCTAGCCCGAGTCATCATGCACGAGCATGTGGACTCAGACTCGGGCTCAGCTCGACACGACATGACTTGGAAAAACTCAGCTCAGCACACGCACACATGTATGTTCAATAGCATATATTAGAGATAAACCCCCTCCCTCTCAAGTCCCAAGGCAAAAAGGTTTTCTTATATACAAGAAAACTTTTTCGAAAAAATTCGATGTCGAATTAAACCCACAACACAAAAGCAATTGAAATTTCATATTTGGAGGGAAACTGAAATATTTGTAATTCTCCCTTTTTTTATCTATTTTGAAACAAAATATAATAATCCCCCACATATTTTAAAAATGTATATATATTCCAGGTTAACGTATAATAGTTGTGCAATGGTGTCAATATCACTATAAAATTGAATTGACATTAGAGTAAGTAAGACAGGTTTATAGGAATCGGGTGACACCATAGTCTTCAACTTGATTCATTTTTGTGTAAATTGTAAGTACATGTCACTCACACAACTTTTCTTCTGTAAGTAGAGCTATACATGAGTCGAGTTAGCTCGATCAGCTCGCTTAACTTGACTCGAAAATGCTTGACTCACGTCGACTCAAAACTAAATTCGGATCGAGTTGAGCTGGTTTTTTGAAGCTCGAAAAATTTTTATGCCAAGTTCGAGCTTGCCCAAGCTTGAATTGAATTGGCTCAGTGACTCTGTCATTTTGATCTTAATGCTACTTGCAGAGTGTTTGATGAAATGACTCAACGAAGTATTGTTTTTTGGACTGCCCTCATATCAGGGTATTCTTGAAATGGGTATTTGAGGGAATATTAAAGATATAAATTCCCACAAAAAAATACTTTACATTATAGGACTGCCTCATATATTGATCTTAATGCTACTCTCTGAGTGTTTGATGAAATGCTTGTAAAACACTCTTACCGATTTGAATTCAAAGTGTGGGAGATTGAAGATGCAAACTATGTGTTTGAGAAAAAGTTGCATATGCTCAAACTCGACTGGAGCTGGACTAAGGTGCTGACTGAACTGAGCCGAGTTGGCCAGTCATGCTTAAGGACCAAGCTGAGTCGAGTTCGAGTTGAGGTTGGCTATTAGTCGAGCTGAGTGGAGCTGTGCCAAGATCGACTCATGTACAACTCTATCTGTAAGTGATTTTATAGTTTGGCACTTTTTTGCCATACACCATTGCCTAAATTCCATAAGTGCTTTAAAGAATTCACATATATTTTCATAGAAATAGGCCTTCACCTCCACACCTATATAGGTAAATTACATCAAGTGTATTCAACAATTGTATACACCACCAAATATATAACTATAGATTCATTAAGAGTTTCCAAAACTCATCCTTCTGCGTTGCTGCTCTCACTACTACAGCATAGAAGGGGTTCATTTATATCAGTGCAATCATCAACCTCGTATCTTGTTGTTTACCCATTGAACCTATCTCATGAGATCTCTACTTGTATAGGTTGGGTTGCCTACACTAGCAGCTCATATATTAGGCTTAGTCTCATTTCCTTAAATGTATTATTGACTAATCTTTTATATTGTCATTTGGTTAGAGGATCTGCCAATTTTTTTACCTTACAAAGTCAATAGATATGATAGATTGGGTTGCGACACTGGCAGCTCATATATTAGGCTTAGCCTCATTCCCTTCGATGTATCATTGATTAATCTTTTAAATTATCTTTTGGTTAGAGGATCTGTCAAATTCTTTTCTGACCTGACAAAGTAAATAAATATGACCTATCACACAACATGTGTTTCACTATGTTGTATCTAAGTCTAATATACATACTCTTTTCATTATATTTTACTCATTATTTTGCTATAACTGCTTGATAATCAAAATGAATAGACACGGCCAATACAGGCATTGGCCACAACGGTACATCTGGAAAGAGATTCTAAGCCACTCGACTTCTGATCCAACGTTTTCTAAGGCAATAAACTTGAGTTTCATAGTTGACTAAGCAATGCACGTCTTCTTGGTAGACTTCCAAGAAACTACTCATCTACCCAAAGTGAAGACATATCCACTAGTGGATTTTGTTTAATTTGAATCAATGATCCATTTAGTATCACTATATCCTTCTACTACAACAAGATAATTATTATAATATAAACCATAGGCCATACTTTCTTTTAGGTATCCAAGAATCCTAGAAAAGGCATTCCAATGCTCTTTTTCAAGATTATGCGTATATTTACTTAACCTTTCTACAGTAAAAGCTATACCTGATCTAGTGCAGTTTGTCATATACATGATGCTACCAATAATTCAGGAATATTCTAATTGAGACATACTACTACATGTATTTTTTATAAGAGTTACATTATAATCATAAGGTGTATCGACGGGTAAACAATCAAAATGGTCAAACTTTCTCAATAATTTCTCAACGTAATAAGATTGTAATAATACAACACCATAATCTTTCTTAGTTATCTCAATACCTAATATTACATTAGTATTTTTTAAGTCTTTCATGTTAAATTTAGATGAGAAGAATTTCTTAGCCGCATTAACCAATTTAATATTAGTTCAAAAAATAAACATATTGTTAACATAAATACATAATAACACTATTATTTTCAAAAAAATTACTATATATACATTTATCTGCATCATTTATATAATAATCATTTGATTTCAAAACACAATCAAAATTTTCATGCCGTTATTTAGGAGCCTGTTTAAACCGTATATTGACTTAATGAATATATACAATTTATTTTGTTTACCTAATATCCTATAACTCTCATGTTGCTTATCACGCTCCGAAATCAGGAAATCAGATTTACAAGAATCTCAATCGCTGAATCCGAGGCCGACAGCCTCCATAGTACCCCATTCTCGGCTCCTAGCGTTCATACGCTAGATTCCGAGCCTGAAATCCTACAAGGAGAATTATTTTTTTTTACATTTAACTCGTAATAAGTATAACCACAAGTATACCCAAATCATAAAGGCAACATCATCATCACATATCCGCTAATATAATCATTTGAATATAATACTGAAAGAAAAAATACATATGTCGAAATTAAAACTCCAGAAGGGCAGCTGCATGCTCCAAGCTCAACGCTGCTACAACCTAACGTCACTTGCACGCATCTATCATGCATAAGCTTATAAAAAGCTTAGAGGGTGGTGTAAGTGTGTGCACAAGGTAAGTGTCAAGTATTCAACGCAATGTCATAATCATACAATGTCAAAATAGGCAAGGTCATGAATCATATGATATCAGAGTAAGTGAAAATTTCTGACAAGTCCATGAGTCAAGCAATATCAGAATACGCAATACAGATTAACTATACAAATGAGGAACAATATCAGAATACGCAATATAGATCAACTATACAAATGAGGAATAATATCAGAATACGCAATACAGATCAACTATACAAATGAGGAGTCATAAAGAGTCGAATATCAGATGCCGTATCTAAACTATATAAATGCAGAGACACAGGTAACCTAAAATGCCCTGTACCGCGAATGTAATGCAATATGTGGTGCGAATGGAATGACCATGATGGAGTGTGAAGTCAGGATGCTAGTACGTAGTATCATAGGCTATGGGATTCATCACAAGAACTTCTATCCAAACTAGTCTCATACCTAAATTTGGATAGTCAGACTCAATGTGGTAAACTTCAGATCTCAGGTTAGTCGCGCGCCCCAATCGAAATCCTGACTATTGTGAAAGTTCACGTGACAAATAGTTGCGTACTGCCAGCCCGAGTGGATAGTGAATAAATGAATGAATGAGTATGCAAATTCTGCCCAATAAGTCTACATATCAGTACGGTTCATCTCTGGGATCATCACCGAGGTCTATTACACTCTACACCAGCTTGTCACCCCTATTCAAGCGCACAACTGGGTAAGTGAAAGAGACCTTACTATCCGCCTACCAATATCGGGCCCGGCTTGTCGATAGTGAACCCATTCCTTAAGCTGGTCAAATTCAAACTAGACATTATCCCCTCACTCAGGTGGGTAAGGTCACACCCCCTCTCAACCGACCTCGACACAGTTAGAGACGCGGCCTCGTGGTATTCGACACTCGGGCGCTCATGTATCCACTCGGTCTCGACGTTGGGGAGTCTCCTAGCCACGGAGGTTTAAGAATTTTTACCTAGGGACATATATGGTGCCCGTATGCTAGAACCAAATATTTTCGATATCCCATCTGGTCATCCACGATATGCCTGTGGAAGCTACAACATTGATGTTGCTAGGGCGTACAGTAGTCACAATACACAATATAAGATGCATGAGTCATACAATCCAGTCATACATCAATCCTGCGCATACCACGCTCATGTGAGATAACCTCCGCCTATCAGGGAGTCACATAGCAACATGCTCAATGACATGCAATGATCAACCACACCTCATAACAAACATGCAGATGATGCGTATGGGCATATATCATGACGCTATGCTATCACATATTCATAATTGATATCAATACCCGGCATCAACAATCGACCTCGACAATGTGGACATTTAACCAACATTACCTCGAAGGGTTGGCCCTCATGGAGCCAAACATATAATGGGCCCACAACCTCACACAAAGGCCTGATATACAACACAATGGGCCTTACTCAAGGGCCACATATACACAACAGGTAGGCCCTACTCGTGGGCCTCAAATACATAACATGTGGGCCCTATGCATGGGCCTCAAATACATAACATATGGGCTCTACGCATCATAAGCCTAATACGTATCACAATGGGCCTTGCCCATAGGCCACGAATACATCACAATGGGCCTTTCACAAGGACCTAACACACATTATATTGGGCCTTAGACACGGGCTCGACACTAGCTGAATACACATCACATCGAGCCTCAAATGCGAGTCACATACACATCACATTGGGCCTCGACAATCAGAATTGGAATCAGCCCCAATCGTTGACCTCGATAATCAGAATCGGCCTTGATACTCAGCCTCGACAAATCGGGATCGGCCTCGACAATTGGAATCGACCTATACAATAGGCCTCGACAATCAGAATCGGCTTCAATACTTGGCCTTGATAATCGGAATCGATCAATAATTAGAATTGGAAAATCGGTTACGACAATCGGGATCTATTGATAATCAGAATTGGCAAATCAGTCACGTCAATCGGAATCGGCAATCGGTCATGACAATCGGGATCAATCGATAATCAGAATCAAATAAATCGGTCACGCCAATCGGATTCGACAATCGGTCACGACAATCAGGATCGATCGATAATCAGAATCAGTAAATCAGTCACATTTATCGGAATCGGCAACTGGTCATAACAATCGGGATCGATCGATAATCAGATTCGACAAATCGGTCACATCAATAGGGGCTACAAATATATAACATGCGGGCCCTGCACATAGGCCTAATATACATAACAGGTGGGCCCTGCACCTAGGCCTCATCATATCAAGTTGGGCCGTGTTAATGGGCCGCACCAGTGGGCCTCATGTACAACAAGTGGGCCGCATCATTGGGTCGCACTAATGGACCACAAGTATATCAAAGTGGGCCTCATCACATAAACCTCACACGCATCACATTAGTCCTCCCACAAGGCCATATGTAACATCATAATGGTCCCCATATACGGGCCGCATGTACATTATAATGGACCATATCCCATAGGCCCCGAACACATCGTAATGGGCCACATCCCATGGGTCTCTCATACATAATATCTAGCCTTGCCATCTGGGCCGGAAATACATCACAATGGGCCACAACCCGTGGGCCCTAATACTCAATGGGTGGGCCCTACACATGGACTTAATATACATCATAGGTGGGCCCTGCACATGGGCCTCATACACAACGAGTTAAGCCTATGAATGGGCCCTAAGGAAAGTGACAATGCGGACATTTAACCAACTTTGTACTTACAATGTGGACGTTAAACCAACATTGCTCTCAAGGCATGGCCCGCCATAATATCAACACACAAACCATGGGAAAATCACACATTGCAATGGACCCTAAGGACACCCTGTTGGGCCTCAACCTATGGGCCTTGGATACATCAAATAGGCCGCATCATATGGGCCTTATATAAATCAAGTGGGCCACATCAATGGGCCTTATGTACATTGCAATGGGCCATGACCCCTAGGCCTTTGAATACGTCACAATGGGTCGCATGACCTGGGCCTTATATACATCAAGGTGGGCTTTGACAACGGGCCACAATTACATCGAATGGGCCTAATCACATGGGTCTTATGTACATCAGGGTGGGCCTCGACAATGGGCCACACCCGAATACAAGTGGTGATAATGATTTTCACCATTAAAATTCCTAAGGCCCACCATAATGTATATTTCCCATCTAACCTATTCCTAAATGAACATAGGGATAGATGAAGTGAAACAAATTTTAGCTTAATAGGAAACTACTATGGCTCCTTAGAAGTTTTGAACGGTGGACGTCTTTGTCTACTACTTTAGATGGTGAGGTCCACTTGAACTTTAGATCTGACTTATTTTTAGTCTCAAGCCTTAAGACGAGTTTTCAAATGGTTGAATGGCTTGGATGCAACACATGCATCATGGTGGGTCCCATGGATGGATCGGACTCATTCTTTAGCTCATGCCCAAAAATGAGCTTTCAAAATGGATGGACGGTTTGGATGCAGCTCATGCATCATGGTGGGGGTCCACATGAAGGTCCACCATCCTACATATTATATATAATTTATATATAGTATATACCATATTATATATAATATAATATTATATATATATATATATACACACACGCGCCCGCTCGCGCACACACACACCCGCACACACATACACACCATCCCCTGGACGGTGAATAGAACACATAAATCATTGTGGGCTCCACCGTCAGCCTGGACGGTGGAAATAAAACACATATATCATTGTGGGTCCCACGTGGGGCCCACCATAATGTTTACTTTCCGTCCAACCTGTTAATAAGGTCGCACGGACCTGGAATGAAGGGGAAAAAACCAAATTTCATTTTGATGCAAAGCTTCTGTGGACCCAAAATGGTTTTCAATGGTATACGTTCAATTCACACTGTTTCCTGTGATGTGGGCCACCTAAGTTTTGGATGGGCCTGATTTTTGAAGGGTGGCCCGCTGCCCTAAGGGTCCACCATATGAACGGATTGGATGTCAAATAAACACCAAGCTGGGGCCCACGGCTGGAGCCGTGGGTTGCTACAGTCTGCCCGTCCACCTGCAGGAGACCTGCGCTCTGACAGCAGCGGCGTCTGCTGCATATACTTATATATATATATTTTTTTGAAAACGTGGTTTTTCACGATTTTTCGTACGTGGGGCCCGCATCAGGTGAAACCGACCCACCCAATGAATTCCATAGTTAATAACCAATCCATCAAGCCCAATATTGAGTATTTTTCGGTGTGAAGAAATATCAAGGAAGATTTCAATGGTGAAAACCACCATTCGCTATGCTAAGGCCCACTGGAGCATCGGATTGAATCCATTTTTCAACTCAACGCCTATAATGAGCTTGGGAAAGGGATGAACGGCGTGGATTGGATACATACATCAAGGTGGGGCCTACATGAGTGGGCCACCCATAAGCTTGAAGATAAGCTGATATTTGTGTTTTCCAAACCACGTTCAGCGTCCAGGGGCGCTGGACGGTCTGGCCCCGCAAGGCAGGCCTGCTCAGGTGGGCCACCCAATGATGAATGGTGTGGGTACGACACATATGAAGTGGGCTCCACTTATAGATGGCTTGGATAAACCACATACTTCATGGTGGGGTCCAACCGAGTGGGCCACAAAACCTCATCATCATACAAAATGATAGAGAGAGGAAGAGAGAGAGAGAAAGAAGCACCCACATCATAAAATGGAGAAATTTAACCTAAAGATGCACCCACCTTTGATCGCCTATTCCTTCTTCCGCCTATGCACTCTAGAGCTTCAAGACGACATTTTCAATGGTTGAGATGATGATCCAAGGGTTGGATTTGATGGTAGGAAGGTGGGCCACACAAGCTCTCCCATGGAAGCTTGCTTGGACGTGGGATACTTGCTTGGAGAATGAGAGGGATGAGAGAGAGGTGTAAGAGAGAGAGAGAGAGAGATATGGGTGTGATGGGTGTGATGTGTACTTGTGTAAGAAAGAGTTGACTTAAGGGAAGGGGTGGTTATACTTGGGGATGGATGAGTGATGGAGTGTGATGTGTACTTTGATTGATGGGATTGATGTGATGGATTCTCTCTAAATTGCAACGCGCGATGTTTTACTCGAACTGAATGCGGGCCCACATTTCTTGGCTCGGCTATTGGATTAGTACACGAGACGCGACATCGGAACCGCGGCGATAACGCGGTCGTAAAGGTACAAGTATCGGGTCGATCCAATTCTAATATACGGGACACAATTTAGAATCATGCGTAAATGCTGATAATAGATCACAGGTTACCGAAATTCGACCGGGAGGACTGCGAAGGTATACGAAACAGTACGGGCTAGGATACGGGCCTTACATTCCTTAATATATATTTCATCTTCTAAGTTTCTATTTAAGAAAGTCATCTTAATGTCTATCTGGTGTACCATCAATTTATATATATAAGAAATTGTTATTAAAACTCTGATAGTTGTAATCCTAGTTACAGGAGAACATGAATCAAAATAACATCTTCCTTCTTTTTTTTTACAGCGTTTTAATATTAACCTAGCCTTAAACTTATCAATAGTCTCATCTGATTTTAGTTTCTTTCTAAATACTCATCTATAGTTTATTGGTTTGTTTTCATGTGGTAGGTTTATAAGTTTTAAAGTGTTATTAGATATAATGAATTCTAACTTATCATTTATTACTTCCTTCCAAAAAGTTACATTTAGGGAGTTAATCGCTTCTCTATAGGTTGTAAGATTATTTTCTACTTAAAATGTGAAAAAATTATCTCTTAGGTTAGTTTCTCTTTTAACTCCGGTGCTTTTTCTTGGTTATATCTCTTTCACTGCCTACTCGTAAGCACCTTTACTAGTAGGTGTAATAACTAATCCACTAACTTCTTCTATTGTTATAGACTTGAATTTCATATGGAATATGTGTTCAAAGAACTCTACATCCCTAGCTCTTATAATTATATTAGGATATAAAATATTATCCTTAGTCTTTAAAAATAAAAACTTATACACTACATTAGTTTTTATGTACCCCATATATACATAGTCAGTCTTTTTTAGAACATAGTTACATATTTTCTTAGTTTCATACAATTCTACTTTGCTAAAACACCCCACACTTTAAGATATTTATAATTAGGAACATTATTCTTTCAAAGTTTCGCATAATATTTGTTCAGAAAACTTAGAAGGAGTCCTATTTAGGATATAACAAGCTGACAAAATTGCTTTTCCTTACATATTTGATGGTAAGCCTTAACTATTTAATATAGCATTCATCATCTCTTTATGAGTTTTATTTTTATGCTCTACTATTCCATTCTGTTATGGTGTGTAGGGAGTTGTAGTTTCGTAAACTAATTCTACCCTTTTTAAACAATTTTCTAAATTGAGAAGATTCATACTCTCATCTTTTATAATTATAAGCCTTTTAATCTTTATATTTAACTGATTTTAAACCTCAGTTTTATAGTTAGAGACAGCTTATAAAGCTTCATCTTTGTTTCTTACTAAATATACTCTAGTGAACCTAGAGTAGTCATGTACAAAGATTATGTAATATCTTTTCCAACTTCTAGACATGCGATTTCTAAAATTACTTAAGTCACTGTATATCAACTCTAATAGAATAGATTATCTTTTTATTCGTTTAAAGGGTTTTTTAATAGATTTTTATTCTACACACGTTTCACATTTATTTGATACATTAGATAATAAACTCGACTTTTTCATTTTCTTCTAAAATGCTACGTTCACATGACCTAATCTACAATGTCATAGATAAAAATGTTCAACAATTAAAACAGAACTGGATGTCTTATTATTATTACCATTAGATACATTTACAATGAATAGATCATTACTATAATATTCCTTATCCACAAAAGTTTCATTCTTAGTCATTATAAGCTTGTTTAAATTAAATACTAACTTAACATCAACCTTATTGAGGAACGAACTAGAGCCTAGGTTTCTTCTAATGTCAAGCATATGTAGGGCATCATTCAACATTAAATTCTTTTCAAAAGTGAGTTTTACAAGTATTTTTCATTTTCGTACAACTGAAAAAGTTTTAAAATTACCCATAAACACTTATTTGTCATCTCATAATACTTGGTATGAGGTAAACATGCTACAATCTTTGCACATGTACTGAGTTGCACCAGTGTCTAGGATCCACTTCAAGTTGTTTATAAGAAAGACTTTTGACACCACAGCTACTGCCATATCAGACTCATTGCCTATTTTTACAATATTAGCATAGGGTTTATCTTTATTTTTCTTAAGCCTACAGGTTTTATTGTTATGGCCAGCCTTGCCACAATTATAGCAGTTTTTTTTTTCTTGAATTGTTTGTTTGCATTCTTCTTTTTAAGCTCACATTTATTAGCATAAGGTCTAATCTTGCCACAGTTATTACATTTGCTCATTTGCTTGTTATTGTTTTCCGAACTTGATTCCATAAGATTTGCCTTTGAATCTATTTCATTTGTATTGTCATTTTTTATTCGTGGTTTTATTAGCCTCCTCTATCCTTGTGCATACGAATGTAGTTTCTAATATGACACCATTCTTTTTATGTTTTATTTTATTCTTATATTCTTTCCAGGAGTGTGGTAGCTTTTCTATCACCGCTCTTGACAAAAATACTTCATTCAACTTAATTCCTTCTGACAATAGTTTATGAACTAGATTTTAAAAATTGTAAATCTGATTTGTGACAAGTTTATCATATGTCATTTCGTAGTGAATGAAATTGGCGATTGCATGTTTCTTAACTCATGCATCTTCCAGAACTTACCTCTTTTCTAAAGAAGAGCATGTTTCCTTAACAGCTCATAAGAATCATACACATCATATAACTCGTTAGACAAAGAGTTTATAATATAATTTTTATAAATATTTTCATCTTCTACTTCAATTTGATTTGCCAGATCTATAGCAAATAATTCATACAGTATGTATAAAATTTTAAGGGTAGTTAATGTAAACATAGGCTTTTATTTCCACGTTTAAAGTGTTATCCAATGAACGGTTCGATCTTGGCTAACTCGGTGGAAGCATTAATTGTTATAGTAGTCATAATCTATTTAATTTAACAAATTCGATTTCAAGATTGTTAGAATATTTTATTAAATAAAATAAACTATTAAAAATTAAAATTTAAAAAGAAAATTTTAAAAATGAGATAAAAGGAATATATAGTAGAGTCGAGGCGTGATGTGAGTCACTCAACTTGAAATTGAATTTACTCCCCTTTTACAGCATCCCAAGTGTAACATGTTTACAAAGCAAACGACCTCCAGGATACAACGACTATAAACCGATTCCAGCAGTGCACTCACTATACATGGGCTTGAACCACTTGCAGTTTAACACAAAAATGCTGAGTTAACTTTGCAACAAAATTAGTATTCAAAAACTTGTAAAACAGAAAAGGAATAGAGAGAGTTTTTCACAAGAGAGCAGAAATGATTTCGTGTGTTTTTTTTTTAAACGGAATGGAAGTCCTTATATAAAGTCTAAAGTAATACATTAAGCACCCATTCGAAAGGGTATAGTCCATTGGATTTAAACACATCGGTGTGACCAACCGACCAGTCACATATTTGTGTTTCAAAACGAAAAGGTGCAAGTGCGAGTACACTCTTACACAAAATAAAGTCCCGCAAGTACTCATATACACACATACTCGTGCGAGTACACCTGTACCCATAGCCCCATCCCATCACAGATGCGGACTTGGGCTCGGCATGACGCATGCATGTGTGTGGCAAGCATATGGGTCGATGAAATAGATTAGAGTTATTAGCAGAACCCCCCATATGACCAAATTCACATGCCTCTTAAATAGGGCTCAAGCCCCAGGGCAAAAGGCCTATCTTATATATAAGAAAAGTTTTTTAGACAAATTCGATGTGGGACTAAACCCACAACATAAATGCAACAAAATTTTCAAATTTAGAAGGAAACTGAAATATTTGAAATTCTCCCTTTTTTATATATTTTGAAACAAAATACAACAAACTCTACCTTACCTTGTCCGTCTATCAAATGAGATGCGGTCCGGGCCTCACCCAAGACAATTTTCCCTTTACCATGGGCCCACCCTGAGGTATGTATTTTATATCCGTGTCATCCATTCATTTTTCCCGATCATTTTAAAGCATGATCCAGAAAATGAAGAAGATCCCAATATCAGGTGGACATAAGATCCCAATATCAGGTGGACATACTTTAGGAAATAATGTTGATTGATTGCCCTACATTAAAACTTTTCTTAAGGCCCACTGTAATGTTTACTTTCCATCCAACCTGTTGATAAGGTCAAATAAACATGGATAAAGTGAAAAAAACCAATAACAGCTTGATCCAAAACTTATGTCCCCCATTAATGGTCAATCACCGCTATTTCCTATGTTATGGTCCACTTGAGAATTTGAACTATTTCATTTTTTTGGCTCATGCCCTAAAGTGATATGGTAAAATGGATGACCGGCATCAATATATAGAATAAATAAATCAAAGCGGGCCCACAATAAGGGCTGCATCATCTTGAGTAAGGCTGGACCGCACCTAATCCACCCCCCAGATTGCATGGTAAGCCAAACTCCACGTAGCCCAGCTCTATAGAACTTTAGTACTTTGCCTCATTTTTTTGCTCATGCCCTTATAATGATTTGGAAAAATGGATGGACAGTGTAGATATAACACATACTTCCTTGATGTTAGCCTCCTAAAATTTTGTTTTTTAGAATGTATCAACTTAAGGTTAAGTATGATATATACAATGTATATGAGAAAACTAAAATACATGACCTCTGTGAAGTCCACCATTTTGTCTATGTGAAATCCATTCCGTGCATCAAGTGCAGTTTCTTATACTCAACGTCTGGCCAAAAAAAATAAAAAAGGATCTGATCCAAAACTCAAGTGGGCCTCATACACAAAACATATATATATATATATATATATATATATATATATATATATATATATATATATATATATATATATATATATATATATATATATATATATATATATATTTGGTGCATCTTTATTATTCCTTCCAATGTGGCCCACCTGAGAAGTGATTCCAATTGATTTTTTAATTCATTCCCTAACAATAACAAGCTTACATTATGGATGCATCAGATGTCTCAACGGACTGTTACATAGGACGTGAATGTTGCATGTCTTTACTTGCGAAATTGGGACTGTTTGAACAGAAAATTCGGTGGGGGAGCTGAGTTCGGAGGAATAGAGATATTTTGGGGAATTTCGAAAGACTCTTATACTTACTGCAATCCACACTTGCTGCTTTCGGCACATACACCCCACCTGAGCTTGGGCCACGGTGAGCCATGGAGATATCCTTGTGGTGGATGCCACATGCATGCACTCCATTTCCCCAAAACAAAAGAAAGGCTGTAAGAAATTTACACTGCCGATCAAAACTTGCACCTGATAATTTCACCACCACTGTTGGAGAGTAGCATGCACTTCACTACCCATCCATTTTGCCAGCTTAGCCATGTCGTGCCACTGGGACATCTACAGGGCTATCATGATGTATGGCTTTTATCCACACGATCCATCCATTTAGCCAAATCATTTTAAGGTTGAAGCCCAAAAATAAGGTAGTTGGCTCAAGTGGACTACACAATAGGGATTAAAAATTTTAGAACGCCACGAAAAATTTAAATCCAGTTGATATTTGTGTTTTCCCTTCATCCAATTCCATGTAACCTTATGAATAGATTAGATGGCAACTCCAGCTGTTGTCTAGTGGAAAAACAGGCTAGTTTGATTGTTCATAGTGGAAAATGTCATCTCATTGTGCACGGTTATCCCATCTTTGATTGTCCATCTCTATGGAAAAAAATGACTATATCCCCATCTAGTCAATGTCTTTGAAAATGGACGAACTTTATCCGCATCTAATCAATGTCTTTGAAAATGGACAAACTTTATCCCCATCTAATCAATGTCTTTAAAAATGGACAAACTTTTATCCTCATCTAATCAATGTCTTTGAAAATGGACAATGCATGTAGCTTACAATGGAGATAGTCCAACAGGGACCATCATGTGGGGCCCATCGATCTCAAAAGTCAAGTCATAGGATGATCCTAACCAATCTATTATCAATGGTTATGGAAATGAGCAGTCCATGCATATTGATTATACTAAAAACAGGTCTAGCCATTGATTCGGATCATCCATGATGTTGGTCTAGCTTTAATTACCCTTTGCTTGTAAGATCACTCATGATCTAATGATCTCAACCATTTTATCAATATACAGGAATGGATGGTCCTATTTATTATTTGTATAAAAGGTCTACTCAGCCATCCAAACCATAAATCATGTGGGCCACAGCTCTATTGAAGATTCATACCAAAAAGTTAATTTGATAAAGGATCTTAGTCATCCCATCAACAGCTAGAAAATGGGGGGTAATATTTATTATATAGAATATGGTCCTATTTATTAGCCATCATGTTGGTCCATCCTACTTAAAAATTATTTTTTGTCAAATGATGCTAATCATGTGAGCAATGGCTTGAAAAATGGACTATTAATGTTGATTTGGACCTTACTTTATGTAGGATCTACGGTCTTCTCCTCTTTTTTTTCAAAATTTTGAACTTTGATTTCGAAAGACCTTTACAGGACAGACATTTTGGGCTGACCACGGAGAAGCTAAAAAAACTCCTAGCCAGCATATCGTAATCACTATACACTTGGATATCGAGAAGACTCGAGACCCACCCGTACCCAGACTTTTTAATAGAGCCCAACCCAACCTTGTCTAGAACAGCCGACCCACGAATGATGCGGGGGAGCTCTGTAGCCTCCCCATAAAGCCGGATCCTCCGACTATCGCTACATTCACAGGCCAGACCATTAGCCCTCTCGGCAAATGTGAACAAACTGAAAAAGGCCCCTTCACTGCAGGACCACTATCCGGTTGAACCAATATCTCCACTTCCACGATATTTAAGAGCGGTAGTTCAGCACTTCAACTACCAATTTGGAGTCAGATTCAACCACCACCGTTGATAGGCCCTGATCCAAACAAAAGGTGATACCGTCATGAACTGTACGAAGCTCTGCGATGTTGTTCGAGCCTACCTCGTAGCCAATGTCTCCCCCCCCCCCCCCCCCCCCCCCCCGATACCCTAGGTTATTTCTCACCGAGCCATCTACGTTTAATTTTACCCAACCTTGAGGAGGCTTGAACCACTTCACCAGCTCAAAGGTAATAGTAGGAGAGGGGGGCGTGTCGATCCCCATCCCTCGAAGGAAGACCCGGGATGATGCCGACTGGCTGAATAGAGTCCCTTTCCCCTTGTTGGCCTAAATAAGTCACCAATTAACTCGGCCAATGATAGATGCCACAGGGATTTGCCTTCCGTTAAATGTGGTGGCGTTCCTCACATTCCAAATCTCCCACAAAATAAGGTGGGGGGTCAGCCCGTGCAGCCAGGTTGGGGCAACCTTAGGGGGCAGGGATGCCCACCATTGCCCCAACCTGTCTTGAACAAAGCACAGGACGTGAATGGAAGTGCTGAAGACGCGGTTGAGATGGATCCGGACAGAGGTGGCAGCGCTGCCATTAACGAACAAATGGGGAATCGATTCAAGACTTGGCTGCTGATCTAGACTCACTTGGTAGTAAACGCGCATCGACGCTAGGCTTATACCCTTCTCCTGAATCATCAGATCAACCGGGACGACCCCACCTAGAAGCCTCTAAATGAACAAGGAAATCTTGTGCAGCATTTTAATTTGCACTACCCACTTGGCCCAACCTTTGCGGTGCTCGGTTTCTCTACCCAGGTTCCAAGCCGACTTCATCATGAATCTGCCAAACGGATCGAGGGGCCAGAAGCAAGAATCAGGGGCATCGGAGATACAAAAACTTCATTAAAAAATTTGGTCCAGCACCCCATGAGGAAGGAAAACAGGGACTGCCAATGAGGGGGATATGCCATGAGGCCCCAAGAAGTCCCTGACGCGCAAAGATTGCAGGGATGGTGAGATTGACTGTGTGGAAAGACTTTCCAACAGACCTAGCCCGGATTAGTGTTGTAATTGTTTTAAAATAATATTAAAAATTTAAATTTTCAAATTTCGGTGTTTTCCCTCCACATTTAAATTTTGGTGTTTTTGAGGTGTTGGTTTTATACCACATCGGATTTGACAAAAAAAATTCTCTTATTTATATGATAAGCTTTTTGCTTAGGACTTGAGCCCCTTTCAGGGGGCATGTGAATTTGGTCCTGTGGGGGGGCTATGCCAATAGCTCTAATCTATGTCATTGACCACACACACGCGCGCGCCCAGCAGAGCCAAGCCGTGCCGTGCCGTGCCGAGCCGAGCCGAGCTGAGTCCGAGTCCGTGTCCGCATCCACGTGCGCCACGGGACGGGACGGGACGGGCTGGGCTGGGTGCGGGTGCGGGTGCGGTGTAAGTGTACTCGCGTGGGTGTGTGTGTATGGGTACTCGCAGGACTGTATGTGCGAGAGTGTACTCGCACTTACGCCTTTTCGTTTTAAACCAGAGAGATGCTTCCCTTCCGGTCGATCGCCCCTGTTGGGTTTAAACCCAACGGACCTAACCTTTTATAAAGGGTGCTTATGCACCATTTCGAAGTCTATATATGGACTTCCGATTCCAGTTTCAATATACGAAAATACTGTCTTATAAAACTCTCTCTGATACGATTTTACCATTGTTACTGAGTTCATTGCTGAGTCAACTCAGCACTTTCGGATTAAACTGCAAGTGGTTCGAGCCCGTGTACAGTGAGTGCACCACTAGGACCGGGTCATAGTCGTTGTATCCTGGAGGTCGATTGCTCTGGAAACATGTTGCACTTGGGACGCTGTCCAAGGGGAGCAAATTCGATTTCAAGCCGAGTGACTCAGTCACGCCTTGACTCAATTCAATAAGTTTTTCTTTCTCTAAATTTATTTTCTTTTTTTGGTTCTTGATTTTTATAGTCTATTTATTTCAACATATATTCCAACAATCTTGAAATCAAAATTTGTGTTGAATTACATAGACTATGGCTACAGTAACAGTAAATGCTTCTTCTAAGCTAGCCAAAATCGAACCGTTGGCTGGACAATCCTTTAAACGGTGGAAACAGAAATTGATGTTCGCTCTTACCACCCTGAAAGTTTCATACATTTTATCTGAATTATTTACTATAGATCCAGCAAATCAAAATGAAGTAACAAATGAAAATAATTGTAAAAATTATATTCTAAATTCTTTATCTAACGAATTATATGATGTGTATGCTTCTTACTCGTCTACTAAAGATATATGGACTGCTTTAGAATAGAAATACATATTACAAGATGCAGGTGCTAAGAAACATGCAATTGCTACTTTCCTTCACTATGAAATGACAGACGATAAATCTGTCACAAATCAGATTCACGACTTTCAAGGTCTAATTCACGAACTATCTATAGAAGAAATTAAGTTGGATGAAGTGTTTCTATCAGGAGCATTAATAGAAAAGTTACCGCCCTCCTGGAAAGAATATAAAAATAGAATGAAACATAAGAAGAACGGTATTTCTTTGGAAACTACTATCGTACACATACGAATAGAGGAGGCCAATAGAATCAGAGACCAAAAAGAAAATAAAAATGAGATAGATTCAAAGACGAATCTTGTGGAATCAAGTCGGACAAATAATAAGAAAAAGGGCAACTGTCATAATTGTGGCAAACCTAGACATTATGCAAATGAATGCAGGCTCAAAAAGAAGAATGCAAATAATCAATTCAAGAAAAAAGAAAACTGCTACAACTGTGGAAAGCCTGGGCATCATATTAAAACATGTAGGCTTAAGAAAAATAAAGATAAGCCACAGGCTAATCTTACAGAAACAGGCAATGAGTCTGACATGGTAGTAGCTGTGGTGTCAGAAGTCTTCCTTATAAACAACTTGGAGTGGGTGCTAGACACTGGTGCAACTAGGCACGTGTGCAAGGATCGTAGCATGTTTACCTCCTTCCAAGTATCAGGAGATGATGAACAGGTGTTCATGGAAAATGCTAGAATGTCTCCAGGTGTAGGGAAAGAGAAAGTACTTCTGAAACTCACTTCTGGAAAGACTCTAATGTTGAATGATGTCCTACATGTGCCTGACATTAGAAGAAACTTGGTCTTTGGTTCGCTCCTCAATAAGGCTGGTGTCAAATTAGTATTTGATTCAGATAAGCTTGTAATGACTAAAAATGGAACCTTTGTTGGTAAGGGGTACTGTAGCGATGGTTTATTCATTGTAAATGTATCTAATGATAATAAGAAGACATCTAGTTCTGTTTATATCGTTGAACCTTTTTATTTATGGCATAGTAGATTAGGTCATGTGAATATGACATCTTTAAAGAAAATGAAAAGATTAGGTTTATTACCTAATATATCTAATGAAGAGTTTGAAAAATGTGAAACTTGTGTAAAATCAAAATTCATTAGAAAACCCTTTAAACAAATAGAAAGATCATCTGTTCTATTAGAGTTAATACACAATGACTTAGGTGATTTTAGAAATCACATGTCTAGAGGTGAAAAAAGATATTATATAACTTTTGTAGATGACTACTCTAGGTTCACTAGAGTATATCTGTTAAGGAACAAAGATGAAGCTTTAAATGCTTTTTCTAAATACAAAATTGAAGTTGAAAATTAATTAAATATAAAAATTAAAAGACTTAGAACAGATAGAGGAGGTGAATATGAATCTTCTCAATTTAGAGAATTATGTGAAAAGAATGGAATAATTCACGAAACTACAGCTCCTTATACACCAGAACAGAATGGAATAGCAGAACGTAAGAACAGAACTGTAAAAGAAATGATGAATGCCATATTAAATAGTTCAGGCTTATCCTCAAATATGTGGGGAGAAGCAATTCTATGTACTTGTTATATCCTAAACAGGATTCCATTTAAATCTTCTGAACAAACAGCATATGAACTTTGGAAGAATCATATTCCTAGTTATAAATATATTAAAGTGTGGGGGTGTCTTGTTAAAGTAGGATTACTTGAAACTAAGAAAAGAAAGTTGGGTCCTAAAACGACTGACTGTGTATTTATAAGGTATGCACAAAACAGTGCGGCTTATAGGTTTCTAGTTTTAAAAACTAAGGATAATATTCTAGATCCTAATACAATTATAGAAGCTAGGGATGCAGAGTTCTTTGAGAACGTATTCCCTATGAAATCTAGATCTATAGGAATAGAAGAAGTTAATGAATCAGATATTGCGTCTACTAGTAAAAATACTTACGAGAAAATAGTAGAAGAGATACAACCAAGAAAAAGTATTAGGATTAGAAGAGAAACTAACCTAGGAGATGGTTTTTTCACATTCTTAGTAGAAGATGATCCTACAACTTATTTAGAAGCTATTAACTCTCCAGATGCAACCTTTTGGAAGGAAGTAATAAATAATGAGTTAAAATCTATTATATCTAATAATACTTGGGAACTTGTAGACTTACCACATGGTAACAAACCAATAGGCTGTAAATGGGTGTTTAGAAAGAAACTAAAATCAGATATAACTATTGATAAGTTTAAGGCTAGTTTAGTGGCGAAAGGTTTTAAACAAAAGGAAGGAATAAATTACTTTGATACATATTCCCCTGTAACTAGGATTACAACTATTAGAGTCTTAATAGCGATAGCCTCCATATATAAACTAGTGGTACACCAGATGGATGTTAAGACGGCTTTCCTAAATGGACACTTAGAAGAAGAAATATATATGGAGCAACCTGATGGTTATAAGATATTAGGTAAAGAAAATAAAGTTTGCAGACTAATTAAATCACTATATGGTTTAAAACAGGCTCCTAAACAATGGCATGAAAAATTTGATGGTGTTTTAAAATCAAATGGTTATCATATAAATGATGTAGATAGATGTGTATATAGTAAAATTTTTAGAAATGATTATGTTATTATATGTCTTTATGTTGATGACATGCTTATTTTTGAAACTAATATTAAATTAGTTAATGCAACTAAGAAATTCTTGTCATCTAAGTTTCACATGAAAGACTTAGGAGAGGCAAGTGTAGTCTTGGGTATTGAAGTAACCAGGAAAAATAGTGTTATTATATTATTACAATCTCATTATATTGAGAAGATATTGAGAAAGTTTAACCATTTTGACTGTTTACCTGTCAGTACTCCTTATGATTATAGTGTGACTCTCATGAAAAATATAGAAAATAGTGTGTCTCAATTGGAGTATTCCAGAATAATTGGTAGCCTCATGTATCTAACAAACTATACTAGACCTGACATAGCTTTTGCAGTAGGAAAGCTAAGTAGATATACACATAACCCTGAAAAAGAGCATTGAAATGCCTTGTTTAGGATTTTACGATACCTAAAAGGCAATATGGCGTATGGTTTACATTATAATGGTTATCCTACTGTATTAGAAGGATATAGTGATGCTAACTGGATCAGTAATTCAGATGAGACAAAATCCACTAGTGGATATGTCTTCACTTTGGGTGGAGGAGCAATCTCTTGGAAGTCCACCAAGCAGACATGTATTGCTCGGTCGACTATGGAATCCGAGTTTATTGCCTTAGAAGAGGCTGGATCAGAAGCTGAGTGGCTTAGAAATCTCTTAGCTGATATACCATTGTGGCCAAAGCCTATATCGGCCGTGTCTATTCATTGTGACTGTCAAGCAGCTATAGCGAAAGCAAAAAGTAAAATATATAATGGAAAAATCAGGCATATTAGACTCAGACACAACGTAGTAAAACATATGTTGCGTGATGGAGTTATATCTATTGACTTTGTGAGGTCAGAAAAGAATCTATCAGATCCTCTGACCAAAGGACTATCTAAAAAGTTAGTCAATGATACATCGAAAGAAATGGGGCTGAGCCTAATATATGAGTTTCCAGTGTCGATAACCCAACCTATACAAGTGGAGATCCCATGAGATAGGTTCAATGGGTAAACAACAAGACACGAGGTAGACGATTGCACTGAGTTATATGAGCCCTTTCTATGGTGTACAGTGCGAGCAACAACTCAGAATGATGAGTTTTTAGAACTCTTAATGGATCCATAGCCATATATTTGGTGGTGTATACAGTTACTATATACACTTGATGGAATTCACCTATATGGGTGTGGAGGTGGAGGCCGCTTCCTATGAGAATCTAGGCGAATTCTCTAAAGCACTCACGAAATCTAGGCAATGGTATATGGCCGAAACACACCGAACCACAGAATCACTTGCAGAGGAAGAGTTGTGTGAGTGACATGTATTTGCGATCTACATTAAAAGGATTCAGGTTCAAGACTATGGTGTCACCTGATTCCTGTAGACCTGTCTTGCTTACTCTAATGTTGGTTCAAGTCTATGGTGACACCGGCACCATTGCACAACTATTTCGCTTTAATCCGAAAGAATTTTATTTTAAAACATGTGGGGGATTGTTGTATTTATTTTAAAATAATATTAAAATTTTAAATTTTTAAATTTCGGTGTTTTTCCTCCACATTTAAATTTTGATGTTTTTAAGGTGTTAGTTTTAACTCACATCGGATTTGACAAAAAAAATTCTCTTGTTTATATGATAGCCTTTTTACGTAGGGCTTAAGCCCCTTTTAGGGGGCATGTGAATTTGATCCTGTGGGGGGGCTATGCCAATAGCTCTAATCTATGTCATTGACCACACACGCAGGAGCGCGCCGAGCCGAGCCGAGTCCAAGTCCGTGTCCGCGTCCGCGTGTGCGACCCGACGGGACGGGACGGGACGGGCTGGGCTGGGCTGGGTGCGGGTGCGGGTGCGGTGTAAGTGTACTCGGGTGGGTGTGTGTGTATGGGTACTCGCAGGACTGTATATGCGAGAGTGTACTCGCACTTACGCCTTTTCGTTTTAAACCAGAGAGATGCTTCCCTTCCGGTCAGTCGTCCCTGTTGGGTTTAAACCCAACGGACTTAACCTTTTGTAAAGGGTGCTTATGCACCATTTCGAAGTCTATATATGGACTTCCGATTCCAGTTTCAATATACGAAAATACTCTGTCTTATAAAACTCTCTCTAATACGGTTTTACCATTGTTACTGAGTTCATTGCTAAGTCAACTCAGCACTTTCGGATTAAACTGTAAGTGGTTCGAGCCCGTGTACAATGAGTGCACCGCTGGGACCGAGTCATAGTCATTGTAACCTGGAGGTCGATTGCTCTGGAAACCTGTTGCACTTGGGACGCTGTCCAAGGGGAGAAAATTCGATTTCAAGCCGAGTGACTCAGTCACGCCTCGACTCAATTCAATAAGTTTTTCTTTCTCTAAATTTATTTTCTTTTTTTGGTTCTCGATTTTTATAGTCTATTTATTTCAACATATATTCCAACAACTAGTTGGTTTTACGAATGTTACAATCACCCTTCCTAACCAACCACTGAACCTTCGAGTCCAGGAGAGTGAATAGCTTGAGAATACTTTTCCAAAGAGGCGAAGCATATGCCGATAAACCCCCAGCCCCATCTGAGCTAAGGCTGATATCATATTCGGCTCCCATGTACAAAGCCCGCAGACTATTAACCCCATCGTACTTAACATTTCAGGCCATCTTGAGCCAAAGAGCTTTCATAACCTCTTTTAGCTTATGAATGCCCGGCCCGCCTTCAATAGTAGTTCTTCCAATTAACCCAATGCATCTTCCTCTGCCGTCAAACCATCCCCAAAAGAAATTTGCAAAGCCCCTCTCCATATCGGCCAGGACCTAGGCTGGAATGGAAGACGCAGCCATCATGTGAACTAGGATGGCACTAAGGATGTGTTTGATTAAGATTACTCGCCCAGCCTGTGTTAAGCATCTGGCAGACTACTCATTAATTCTGGCCACCATGCATTCTAACATGGGTTGGAAGATCCCCCTTTTAATCCTGGCTCTCACAATTGGAACCCCTAAATATAGATTCCCCGTCGCTACTCTCCGGATGCCCAATGTTCTCTCAATTGACCTCACCCTGCCAAGGGGCAGTTTGGACGAATAGAGGAACCCACTTTTCCTAGTATTTACTTTCTGCCCAGAAGACACCTGGTAGCTCGACAGGAAGCTGTTGACTGCTCTAGGCGACGCAATGCCTCCGTTGAGGAAAAGAAGGGTGTCATCGGCATAAAGGAGATGCAAGATAATGGGACAGCCTCTTTTGAGCTTGAATGGCTGACATAGGCCATGGCTAACTAATTGCTTAAAGCCCCCAACTAAACACTTCTAAAGCTAGAATAAATAGGCCAGGAGGATTCACCTTTGATTTCCCTTTTAAAACTCACTTTTATTGCATGATTGTAACCATCTAATCAATGGATTAAAAACTAACACTTTTTGCAATGGTTAGGTAATCATTCCCCAAATTTTTCGATAGAATCATTTCCAGCTAAAAGCTAAGGCGTGGATTTTGGGAAAATGTTAGAGAATGGGATTCCAAATGAATAACATAACACAGTTAATGAGACAAAACTGATATGTTTTTTAGTGAGACTTAGGAATTCTAAGCTAAGACAATCTTACCTCATCAACCAAACAGCCTTAAGAGACTTCGTATCAATGGCAAGGAATGCCCAATCAAGTGATTCTAGTTATTCGGGTATGCCCAATCAAGCAAGACTTTTCAATACAGATAAAACAAAACAAAACAAAAATTCTTACAGTCGACTGCGAGAACTGCAAAGTACCTTTTTGAGTGCAGAGCTCGCTTAATACTTGAACCGAATCCAATGTATAAGTGTAGACCCAAATTACAAATAGAGTTCAAACCTACTTGATTACTGATACTTGTTATTGCTACCAATTATTCTAAAGAGTGTAAACGAATGATAATGATAATGCTAAGGAACACAAAGTAATCGAAAACTAAATTTGATTCCGTTTGGTTGGTATGAGACAACTTCTTCTACTAGCTTCTTTCATTATTTATAGCATTAGGTCGATCATTTAGACGCTTCCCACATCCTGATGTTTATCATAACCATTTTAACACTACTTGCCTTCCTTGCCACCTATCTTGATAACCGCTCTAGCATGTCCACCTTTCGTTAGACCACCCTCAATGGATGACATGGTGTTGCCCGATAGACACCAGCTATATCACCGCAAAATCATCTTTGCATATCTCTAAGGATCTCAAAATACATTATGTAACACCCCAAACTTTCTAAAACTCAAGTATTGAAAGTTCTCGAGCATTACCATAGAATTTAATTTAGTATATGCATGTGCATGTTACCAATTTAGTATATCCTAACCTTACATCTATTCTCTAACATGAATCTGATCATTAGGATTAATCTTCATCTATAGATCAAGTCATCAGATCGTTGATTTTTAAAACAAGATCATCATATATCAAAGTATTCTTATTTGTCCATCATAACCAACCGTTCAGTTAACTATCCATCGCTAGGTAAAGATATTTGATCATTCGCTTTGAGTTTGGACCACTCGATTATAGTAAACTAACTACCTGATCTCTACATTCACACGTACACATATCGAATTGAGATGCGATCCGTTCTTCTTATTCATTACATATAAATATGCTTAACCCATCATCAAAACTATAATATGAGGAATTTACATATATGAATAAGTCACTTAAATCTAACGACATACATGTTCTACCTCTTGATCACTCCAAAAATTCACTTTATGTTCCTCCGTTTACGAAACTGACCATACATCCACCTACATACATTGTCAAAGTATTAACCATCAAGTTCCATTTTAATAAGTCATCTAACCATCCATCATATTTTCGATACATGTATATCGCCTTAGTTAATGATTATTTAAATTTGTTTGGTGAATAACTTTTTATTTGCAATGATTTAGATATGAGTTATTTTATAAGAATTGCTTAGAAACATTCCTATTATCATGTACAATCATGTACAATCATTAAATTTCTCAAATCAGAAATAATTACGAAAATGTCATTAACTTAGACCCTTAAATTCTAGATCACATGGTTCTCATGATCCGTTTGATGTTAAATTTTATATCATGCTTATGTATCATAAATTAACAATACATGTCGAATTTCAGCCCTTTTATCATTGCAAAAGTGGCTCAATTGACAAATCAACCCATTAACTGCTGATTTTAGTATCAATTAAGGGAGGAAAGCTCATAAGTACTCATAATAGGATATCTTTCTTTATATGAATGACTTAAATTGCTCATCATATGGACCAAGTATGAAATGTAAGAACTCCACCTTGGTAGGCCTTTTATTTGGAGCGAAGCTAGTCGTTTTAAGCTTACCAATTCTTTCTGAATCTGGAGCTTCTGATTGACCTACTTTACATCGTCAATCACAACTCAAATTTGGACCGCACTTTGACCTCATGCGACTACAAGATCATAAAAAAATTAAGTCCCGATATATGATCCTACAACGTTGAATGTTGACCGCCTTAAAGTCAATTCCTTCCTTTTGGTGCAGCAGGTGAAATTTCATGTTTAAGTCTTTTTCATCATCGATCAACCACCAAATTTTGTCCAATCGTTTGCCTATTTTGACCACAAATTTTTCATAAAATTGGGCCCTAATCATTAAGCGTGAACCGCTAATTGAGATCAAGTTCGTTTTGGCATCCGTTAGGAGAATTTTTAAGATAAACAAATCTAAATTTCAGATTACCAGAAAAATTATGTACCCTATCCCTATTCGATGACCCTTTTTTTTTTACAAAAGGTGGGAGCATAAATGCTCACCACCCAACTTTGTTGATGAGAAGGGGAAGTTACAAGTATTTTGGACGGGCATTACAAAAAGGATCATGCCTCACCTATCTTTTAGCCCAACAAAGGAACATGTACAGAGGAGAAAACACAAGAGAAAACAGATCGGATATATGCATGAGACTAGCTACAGCTCAAACATAACAGCAATACCAACAGAAACAGCAGGAACCTGAGCCCAGAAGGCTTTCCCACTGCAAAAAAAAAAAAATGCCTAGTCAATGCATAGTTGCGACACCCGAAAGCAACACATGCCTCCACATTGCCACCCTGAATCCGAAGAGGGAGAAAACCAGAGGACCTTAGCTCCTCAGTAGCAACTGTCAGACCGAACTTCACATGACATACTAAAAGTGTTAAAAAAACTCTTCCTGAGCTGATCCTAAGCGCTCCCAGGCCCACTTTATCTAGGAAAAGGCTTCCTCTAATGTGTCTTGGGAGCAGAGAAATCTGGTGAATCAAGGAGGAGGCTTGAGTGTCGCTGCCCATTCGGGCCATACCATCTATAGATCCATTTCCCTCTCTAAAGATGTGGACAAATTTTAGCTGCGGAAGAGTACCAATGCTTTTGATCTGGGCAACCCAATAGTCTTATTTCCAGCTTGGACTGGTAATCCCGTTCAAAAATTCCATTGCAATCTTAGAGTCGGATTCGACCACAACTCTAATTAAACCAAAATGGAAGTAAAAGGAAAGCCCGTCATGAATAGCACAAAGTTATGCATAAATGTTGGAAGTTGTTCCATAGCCTTCCGCAAACGCAAAAAATGAATTCACCATTTTCACCTCTATAGACTCCTCCTCCACCTGAAGGGCCAGATTACCTCTTATCGAGCCGTAAACATTAATTTTGGCCCAGCCCATCTGTGGTTTCTGCCATTTGACGAATGTGGGAGGATTCCAAGAATGGGTTGTTGCAGTCAACCTCAGCTTGGACACAATCGATGGAATTGGCGAAGGGCAAAGAAGTTCTGGAGAGTGGTTAGATAGAGAGGAGAGCCACCTTTTAACCTAGGACAGGATATCAGCCACTTGCACAAACTTGCCATTGAATCTAGCAGAATTTCTAGATTTCTAGATTTCCCACATAATTAAACAGGGAGTGAGCCTGAGGAGGGGAAACGAACGGCCACTCAAGAGGGAGGAGTTCCACCAGGAGTTCAACATAGATTCAATCGATTGATTAATGCTATATGGAATGTCAAAAATGCTGTCAAAATGTGTCAAAAATGACCCCGTCACCATGAACGAATTAGCTTTAAAGAAATATTGTCATGAGAGACAAATTGGAGAAACCCAATTCAAGTGCGATGTGACACCCCCTTTCACGCCCACCCCTTTACAAAAGGGTGTGTGCATCCCTTCTCCACTCAAAAACCCACCTTCCCACGTTCATGGTAGAGAGAGAGGGAGGGAGGGAGAGCAAGAGAGAGAGAGAGAGAGAGAGAGAGAGAGAGAGAGAGAGAGAGATTCAAGCTTGCACGTTCATTCCATTCTCTTACTTCTCCACACGTATCGTTTCTTTCTCTTAATCAACGTCGTGATTCATGTATAAGGTTTCCTACATTAAAATCTATCTAGTGTTTGCATCTAAGGCTAATTTGAGGGATTTCTTTAAGCTTACAATAATTTAGATTGAGTTTATACATGTTTTTCTTATTTCTCCCAAAATAAAAGAAAGGCTGTAAGAAATTTACGATGCTGATCAAAACTTACACCTAATAATTTCACCACCATTGTTGCAGAGTAACATGCACGTCACTACCCATCCATTTTGCCAGCTTAGCCATGTCGCGCCGCTTGGACATCTACAGGGCTACCATGATGTATGGCTTTTATCCACAAAGTCCATCCATTTTGCCAAATCATTTTAGGGTAGAAGCCCAAAAATTAAGCAGTTCTAAGTCTCAAGTAGACTACATAATACTAGGGATGTGGGGGTGTGTGTCCCGGTGTAAAAAAGAGTACATAATACTATGGATTGAAACTTAATGCCATATTTATGTTTTCCCTTCATCCAAGTCTATATAACCTTGTGAATAGATTAGACGGCAACTAACCATCACAGACTGCCCTAATAAAGTTTCAACCGGGATGTCATTATCACAATTTCATCCAGTGGTGTGGTCCACTTGACCTTCGGATTTGCTTCTTTTTTTAGCTCGTATTCTAAGATAATATGGAAAAGTGGATGGATTTTGGGGATATATACATCACGGTGGCTCCTCAAAGCCTCCATCTATTCCTAGCTAGGGACAGGCCAGGCCCAATCGTGTGCTCACACAGCACACGGATTTTCTTGTGACTTTTGGCAGAGAGATATCTTTATGCCCGGGGCAGTATGGTCCACAGATATGACCCTGGAAAATACATTCCGATCATATGTTTTGAAAGATCAAAATTGATGATTTAAAAATCTGGCAGATCTAAAACTCAGTTGGATCACAACAGATGTTGAAATCTTTCTAGAGTTGACCATGATGTGTATATGCCATATAAGCCATTTATATAATTATTACCAGTCAGATAAACTGTAGGAACAGAAATCTTCCCGGTACGAAACTTCTGTCACCAAAGTGTGTTCGATCCCCACTGTTTTGTGTGGTATGGTCCACATGAGTTTTGGATCTGCCTGATTTTGAATCTTATTCTATTATAGCCTTTCAAAACAGGTGGGCAGAGTGGATTTTTCACGGACAACTCTACGAGCCTCACACAACCCAGGGCACCTAGATATCTCTAGGGCTCACACATCCCCGGGTCAGACGTAATCTGCTCCAGTGCACATGACCTGCCTTCGTACAGGCGGGTGCGTAGCAAAGCTAGCGTGCGTTCGTAGACAGCCCAATGCAGTAAAATAGGATACATCGCGACTTTATCAGTTGAATCAGGGTCCTTTTCAAATGTTACAAACGGTTTATATGATGGACCATAATGAAGATTCAGGTTAACCAAAGGGCATGCTAGGACAGAAATATTAAAACTGTTTGATTATTTAAAGTTAAGTGATGGTCCACGTTTGAAAGGAAAGACCCAATGATCAAAGGACTAATCCATGAGCTTTTGATATTTGTGTATCACTCATCCAAGGTGAGATCCATAATATTAACGGCTTTGATTATTGAAAGAGGACCCGGATCCAAATGCTAAAGTCACTGTGTATTCTACTGTAACATGTGATGTACTTTAGCAAACCTCAACGTAAATATGCATATTCTAAGGCCGTTGTTACGGACCAAATTCATTTACAACAATGGGATCCGTAGGGGTACCAATATACATATATGGAAATCCAATCTGCCTATCAGGTGAGAACCATTATTGGAACTGCGCATACTCAGATCGATATAAAATTGATAATTGCGACACCAATGGAATCAATGTAAAATCGCTCCTAAAACCTATAGTTTCATGAGGTGTGACTTGTTTGAGAATTCCATCAGCATTACTTCCATACCTTAACTGTATCCTCATGATTTAAGATTACTTGACAGTTTTGATGAAAGATACGCAATATGGTGGCCTCGATCACAAACCTATGGTTGAAATTCCATCCACATTATTCCCTGTGATGTGGCCCACCTGACATGTGGTTCTAGTTGATGTTTTTCTTTGAGAACTATAATTGAAGATAGAATCAGATGGACAGAGTGGATGTTGCATATATAACGTAGTGGGCCTAAGGAGCTTGGGTGTTGTACAAGCTGTGTAAAACAAGTGTCGCAGTCTGAGAGGTGATTCCGGTCCCATCGTCATGGCTGTCGACCGGAGAGAAGATCCTCGCACCAGGCCCATGCGATGGGCAAGTACACCTAGAATCCCCAGCATCCACACAATAGACTTACCTGATGAGTGGCTTAGATCTTGTACACCTGTCAGTTTTCCACACGTGAGAGTTTGGTTGGTCGAAAAATTGCACCATGTACCAAAGTGGCATTTGCTTTGTCTCGGTTGACTCAAATAGTCTACGCCTGATATTTTTTTTCCTTACGGAGGAGGGATCCTATGCGCTGGACTGTCGTACCTAGGTCATCAAATACTCACTCTCCAGCGAGCAAAGAAAGTGGCGTTTGCTTTGTCTCTGTATCCTACGATAGACTCTCCTATCTAAGTTATCAAAGCCTGCCTGGTTGTACATTCACACTTCATTACATCAATCACATGGGCATGACCCTACCTTTTGAAATTGAACTAAAAAAAAAAAAAAAAAAAAAAAAAAAAAAAAAAAAAAAAACAAGAAAGAAAGAAAAGAAGAAGATAAAGTCATCAAACACTCACTTTCCATGCAAGCAAAGAAAGTGGCATTTGCTTTGTCTCCCTATCCTTATATGATAGACGGTCCCATCTGAGTCATCGTACACTTACTTTCCATGCACTCAAAGAAAGAGGCATTAGCTTTGCCTTCGTGGACTCAAATTAAAGAGGCATTTGCTTTGTCTTTGTGGACTCAAATTAACTAGGCCTGATATTTTTTTCTCACAGAGGAGGTATCCTTATGGTAGACTGTCGTATCTAAGTCATCAAACACTCACTTTCCATGCAAGCGAAGAAAGTGGCATTTGTTTTGTCTCCCTATCTTATGATAGACTGTCCTACCTAAGTAATCAAACATTCACTTTTCATGCGCCCAAAGAAAGTGGCATTTGCTTTGTCTTTGTGGACTCAAATTGATTAGGCCTGATATTTTTTTTCCTTATGAAGGAGGAATCTTGTGCTAGACTGTCGTATCTAAGTCATCAAACACTCACTTTCTATACACGTGTCATGCAGGTGCAAGGTTAATGTTAACGGAGTATCCACAGAAAATCCAACTGGTCGGATGATCCTAGCTGCCGATCAGACACGTACATTGCCCTGTCCTTGGGACCTTCACTTAGCTGCCCACTTGTAATGCTGAGGTCTATTTGTAGGGTTGCCAATGGGTACCGGCCCGTGGAATGGACCCAAACATGTTAAGCAGGTCCAGATCTCCTTTTGGACCCGTTAGCAACCTGGATGGGGTCTTACATTTTTTTTTTTACTTGAGTTGGGTCAAGTTAGTTTTTATAATACTATAATATGCATTAAATATATATTAAATATATATTGACTAATTTAACAATGAAGTGAGTTTCCAAATCGTGAGAATGTATAAACGCCTGTTTACATACCATGCACGCGTCAAAAGTGGCACTTGTGTGTGATCTGATCTATCCACCTAGTCGTATTTACTATGTAAATGTTTTTATTTGCCTCGAACCCAACTCTCATCATAGATCCAAAAACTTAATAGATGTGCATTCTTCAAAAGACATGGTCATGCTCTTCTTTTTTCTTTTTCTTTTTTTACATTCCACTCACATTCCACATATACATATGTACTCGCACCTTAGTGATTTTCCACGGTATTGGGTACTCAAACTCATGACCTCATGTTCAATATATATATATATGAGGCTACCACTGCACAGCAGCATAAGTAAAGACCCAAGGCTCATAAGGACACAAACTTGGTTAACCCAAGCACATGTACTACCGACTTTGGCAAGACTTGGGTATGAGTATTATAGAACCCAACCCATTGACAGCCCTTGATATTTGGTTGCAGAGGAGCAAATTATGTAGGTTTTTTTTTTTTTTGTTGCAAACTCAGGACTGTTAAAATTAAAAATTGTCTTAATGTTTCCTAGCGGAGGTAAGGATTTTTGGTGACACATTGAGTTTTGATGGGGAATAAGAAGAGTTTTAAATTGTGTTTGGTTGACGGGCGCTATGATTTTTCTTGGAAAGTACTGCAATTTGGTGGCTCACAGCATCTCTATCACATACATTGCGCCTTTAACTGACCATGACTTGACTATTGCTGTAAAGATAGCTCCAGCTGTTGATTAGTGGAAAAACAGGCTAGTTTGATTATTCCTATTGGAAAATGTTATCTCATTGATTTGGATTCTCCATAATTATCTCACCTTTGATTACCATATCTATGGAAAAAACGGAAGAGGATTGGCTGTTGCACCACATACCAGCTATATATATATATATAGCTGGTGTATCCACGTCAGCAAGTTCTGTGGGTCCATCATGAGGTATGTGTTATATTCAAACTGTCCATCCATTCTGCGAGCTGATATAACGCTCAATTGGACCACACTGCAAAAAGCAGTGAAATATTGAACGTCTACTATTGAAACCCTTTTAGAGGTAACAGAAGTTTCATATCAATATGAAATTTGTTTTTCCTCTTCATCCATGTATTTGTGACCTTATTAATAGTTAGGATGGAAAATAAACGTTTTGGTGGGCCCTACGAATTTTTTAATGGTGAAAATCATTAGCCTCACTGCTATTTTTGGTGTGGTCCATTTGAGATTTGGATATGATTCATTTTTTGTCTAATGCTCTAAAATGATTTTTTAAAATGGATGAAAGGTGTGGATATAATAAATATATCATTGTGGGGCCCTTGTACCTTTAATCTCCTTTGAACCGTTTGTACAACTCAGAGCTCGAGGAGTGTCTCGTCTTCGCACGACACGTATCTACATCAGCTATGGACGTGGATTGCGTACTAGCCCCGCCCGTCCCTAGCTCCGACCGGGCAGTTCTGTGGGCGGGCCCACCGTGATGTATCTATACATCCAAGCCGTCTATCTCTTTTCTCAGATTATTTTAAGGCATCAAAACAAAAATGAAGTAGATCCAATGGTCAAATAGACCACACCAAAGATGACTCTTGCATCTAATGCAACTGACATTTAATGCTTTGTGCATTTTAATACAACCAAGCTTATTATTTGGTGTGGTCCACTTGAGCGTTGGATCTGCCTCATTTTTGTGCTCATGCCGTAAAATAATCTGATAAAAGTGATGGACGGCTTGGATGTATGGATACATCACAGTGGGCCCACCCACAGAACTACCCTATTGGAGCTATGGACCGGCGCGGGTAGTACGCAATCCGTGTCCCAGCAGCTATATAGCTGGTGTGTGGTACACCAGCCAATCCGCTTCCGGACAAAACCACTTTATCCACGTTTAATCAATGTCCTTGAAAATGGACAATCCATATAGCTTACAATAGAGATAGTCCAACAGGGACCATCCTGTGGGGCTCATCGATCTCAAAAGTCAAATCATGGGATGATCCTAACCAATCTATTATCAATCGTTATGAAAATGAGCAGTACATATTGATTATACTAAAAACAGATCTAGCCATTGATTCGGATCATCTATGATATTAGTCTGCCTTTGATTACCCTTTGCTTGTAAAATCACTCCTGATCTAATGATCCCAAAACCATCTACCATCTTACCAATTAATACACAGGAATGGATGGTCCTATTTATTATTGTATAAAAGGTCTGATCAGCAATCTAGACTATAAATCATGTGGGCTACAGCTCTATTGAAAATTCATACCAAAAAATTATTTTGATAGAGGATCTTAGCCATCCTATCAAATGCTAGAAATTTGGGGACAATATTTATTATATAGAATATGACCCTATTTATCAACCATCATGTTGTTCCATCGTACTTTAAAATTACTCTGGTCAGATGATGCTAACCATCTGACCAATGGCTTGAAAAATGGACGATCCATGTTGATTTGGACCTTACATTATGCAGGATCCACCTTTGATTTCCCCTTTAAAACTCACTCTTATTGCATGATTATAACCATCTAATCAAGGGAAAATATTAGAGAAAAGAATTCCAAAGGAATAACAAAACACAGTTAATGAGACAAAACTAAAAATGTTTTTCAGTGAGACTTGAGAATTCTAAGCCAAGACAACCTTACCTCGTCAAGTAAACAGCCTCAAGAGACTTCCTATCAATGGCTAGGAATGCCCAAACAAGTGATTCTTAATTTTTGGGTATGCCATGTCCATAGTAGGGCTCAATAGATAAGCAGCTTACATCTCATAAATGAGATGTTTTGTTGTTTCTATGCCTTTTATATCACCTTTTGGCCCATCTAAAATACTATTCATCATCTTTCCTTGACTCTTTCATACATCCACATCCAACCTATTACTCATTAATATAGCTTCCCCCTCTTTTATCCTCAGGGATGGCAATAGTCCAAGCTAGGACCTGACCGACTTACTTCTCATTATAGTATCCACACCCACATCCAACCAACTTCTCATTAAGATATTTCCCCCCTTATCTCCTACCCCGCCCCTATCCCTCGTGCCCTATCCTTAATCAGGCTAAAAATGCAAAGTTAGGAAAAAAAATCAAATTAATCTACTTATTAATGGATTTTTTTTGTAAAACACAATGAAACATAAAATGTTTTGAAAAACCTAATTATTAATTTTAACAAGATTTCAATCAAGATTAGTCCATGTTTATTAAAAGAAAGAAAAAAATTACTTTCTAATGATACCGAAAGTAGATTTGTTAATCGTTATTGTTGTTGATCTTCTAACACTGAGTTTCTCCCATATCTATCTTAAATAAAAAGAGATGAAATCTTCAATCTATATCTTGATAGAAGCTAAATTAGACCAGAACCATCTATAAGACAAACCTTAGATAGGCAATATGGATAATGTAGACTTGAGGGCATGTGGATGTGGCCCACCTTCTCTTCCTTCCTCACTCTTTTTACTATAGGGAGCAGGGGACGTGTGAATGTTAAGCTCCCTAAACCCTCCCTTTGAGATAGGATCTTATATGATAGACTGATCTTATATAATATACTAAGGTTTCAGGAGAAACACACCATATGATACTTCACCACCTACAAACATCTAAGTACCCATGTGAAGGATATCTATTTACCTTCTTAATCTAAGCACCCCAACTGCCAAATCCCTCCACTATCTGTAGTCACCATCCCTAAGCAATTTCCATGCCACCCAATTTATAAATCGAATTATATCTTGACTATTAAATGTCCAAGCATAATTTGAAATAAATCAACAGTTAAAAATAAATGTTAACTATTGAAGAACCATGGCTAGCTAAATAGAAACCTCGTGTTAAAATTGTGACACCAAAATCACTATGGGTTTATTCACTTTTTATTATCCCATATGACCCATGTGTTCACATGCTAACAAGGCCCAAGTGTCAGTGGACCCTTGGATGGGTATTTTTGACATTTTTTTTTCTTTTAAAAGAGTATCTTTTAAAGTAACTTATGTTAAGGTTAAGAAAGAGTTATAATTTTTTATTATTTTTTGGTGTTTTAAGAGCCTCCAAAGAGAGAGCTAGAATTTTTTTTATGTAAGTTCTCTCCATCCTTATAATATTCTCTGAATAATAGATTGATCGTCTCTTTGTTCCATGGTATTTTTTTCCGCAAGGGTTTTCCATTTAAAAATAGTGTGTTCTCTTTCTGGTTTCTTAGATTTTATTTTTATTTTTTCATTTTCTCTTATTTATTTCAATCTGGATTAAGATGCTTCCATAGGGCCAGTTCACAAACAACTGGTATTAGACTGAGGTTGGTTTGTTAGTTTGAATTCAAGATACGGCATTAAGGGGATCAAATGTGAAGTTTAGATAGAAATTCATGGGTACAAAAAACTTTAAACTATGGAGATTAAAAATGAAAGTACTCATAAATTAGCAAGGGATGCAATATGCACTCCTTCGAAAAGCGCATTGTCCTGAATCTATGAAAGAAGAAGATTGGGATGAACTGGATCAAAAGGAAATTAGTACAATTCAATTGTGCTTGGCCAATGAAATTATTTATGATGTCATAAATGAGACAACTACTGCAGGTTTATGGGAAAAGTTAGAGAGTATTTACATGAAGAAATCTTTCATCGATCGTCTATTTTTGAAGAGAGTTTTATATTTGAAAATGGCGAAAGGTTCGGATCTATCTAAACATATTAACAAGTTCAACAAAAATGATTTGAAAGTTGATGAGTATTGAGGTGAAGATCGAGGAAGAAGATAAAGCCCTAATTTTGTTGACATCTCTCCCCAAGTCGTTCGAGTGTCTGGTTAATATTCTTTTTCATAGTAAGAATACTTTAGGCATCGAGGCCATTACTGAAGCTCTTCAGTCGAAGCGGTTGCAACGGCAAAGTGGTGGTGAAGGTACCTTTATGGATGGGTTGTTTGCTCAAGGAAGATTATTTGAGTGAGATAAGGGAAAATCACGATCTATATCCAACTCAAGAGGCAAAAGAAAGTTGAAATGTTGGAATTATCAAGGGATGGGACATTTAAAAAGGATTGTGAGTGTCAAAAAGGATAAGAAGTCAAATGATTCACCGAAGGAAGATAATTCAATTAAATCAGATGAAGGCTCAGATGGTTGTCATGTATCGTCAATAACCAAGATCAAGAATTTCTATCAAGAATGGATCTTGGATACTAGGGTATTGTACCATATGTGTCCTCATCAGAGTTGATTTACCCCATATGGCAAGTATAATGGTGTACTGGTTCTTATGGGTAATAATCATGCCTATAAGATTATTGAAATTAGTTTGGTTCGCATCAAGATGTTTGATGAGGTAGAGCATACTCTAACAGATGCGAGGCACGTTCCAGACTTGAAGAAGAATATAATCTCTTTAGGAAATCTAGATACAATTGGTTGCAAGTTCATCAGTTATGATGATGTCTTGAAGATTTCAAATGGAGCTCTTACAATAATAAAGGCACAGTAGAGCAGTAATCTTTACCAGTTAATCGAAAATACTAGATCTAGTGGAGTTGTAGTGTCTGTAGTAGATTTCACATTGGCATAGTTATAGCATGTGTGCATTAGCAACATGAACAAGCGAGATATGAAGATACTTCCCAATAGTAAGTTAATTCATAGTTTTAAAAGTTTCGATTTCGATATATGTGAGCATTACATATGTGGAAAACAGTCGAGGCTACGTTTTAAAATCGAGAAACATGTCAGTAAATGGTAGCTTAATTACATGTATTTTGATCTGTTGGGCTATCGCCCGTTATTTTTGGAGGTGGATCATGTTACTTTGTCACATTTATAGATGACTTCTTTTAGAAGGTTTGGATTTATATTTTGAAACATAAATCTAATATGTTTGTCACTTTTAATATATAGAAAGCGATGATTGAAAAACATATGTGGCGAAAAGTGAAAGTTTTTAGGATAAATAAAAGAGGAAAATTTACTTCAAGAGAATTTGATCAGTATTACAAGAATAAGAGAATAGTCAGGCACAACACAGTGAGTCATACACCAGATCAAAGTAGTTTAGTAGAATGTATGAACTAGACTATGTTGGAAAGGGCTCAGATTATGTTGAGAAATTATGCGTTAAGTAAAGAGCTTTTCACTGAGGTTGTTTCTACAGCTTGCTATTTGTTGAATAAGTTTCCCTCTACAACTATTGATTATACAATTCCTTAAGAAGTATGGAGGAGTCAGACAATTGATTGCTTGGGTTTGAGGATTTTTTATTATAATGTTTATCCTCATGTATTGTCTATTGAGAGAGATAAGCTACACCAAAGAGAAAAAAATTACATCTTTATTGGTTATGGTGATAGGGTGAAAGGTTACAAATTATTATATTGTGCTTGATAGAAGATCAAGTCGAGAAATTAAATTTTATGAGGGTTCCTTGTTTCAGAAAGATGAGCGAAAGGAAATAAAAAATTCAGTTATTTCTAAAACTTAACATGTTGCAGGCTCAGTTATCCAAGACGTTTGAAATAAAATATCTAGCGGCCACAAAGAGGATTCTTAGTATTAATATACATAGGGATAGGTAGAGGAGCAGGCTATGGTTATCTCAGGAGGAGTATCTTAAGAAGGTTCTAGTCAAGTTCGGATAGAAAAAGGCAAAATCGGTTAACGCTCCCATGCTTCTCACTTTTGATTTTCTTCAAAACTATGGCATACATCAGATGGAAAAAAGTGGTATATGTCTCATGTACCCTATTTGAATGTAATTGGTGGTCTTATGTATGTCATGGTCTATACAAGACCAGATATTTCACATGCAGTTGGTGTTATGATTAAATTCATTTCAAACCTCAGCAAGCAACATTGGAAAGCGATAAAATTGTTATTTCGGTATATATGTGTAACATCCTGAATTTTCACGGTCAGAATTTATACTCGTGCCCAAGAAAAACTGGGTGTTAATAATTGAATGAATTAGATGCTTTAAAAAATCGCACTATATTTTTTTTCATTTAGATCACATCCAGTTACATTCATAAATCACGAGAAGAAAATTGAATGTATTTATTATTTTATCAGAGTAAAAGAATTTAACGACTTATCAAATGCCGTCTCAATGGGAGCTTATTACATTATCAAGTTTGCAGCAGAATATAAAACTAAATCATAAAACTATCTTCTTATTCTTTCAGTATAATCTTTCATAGGGAGATGGTCCTCTAGGTCTTCGATTTGTGCATCACATGTACGATTGGAGAGGGTCAACGCCCTACTCATAGTGATAGTTATCTTTTAAGATTAACAATAATTCAAGAGATTCATAAAATTAATGTAAAGGTTCTAATACGTCTTGTACTCCACCACAATGAGTGATATCAGTATGGGCAACAATTGTATATATGAATGCATGCCTAGAAAAGTGTGTGTGGCTCATCATACATAGCGATCATCATAATGTAAAATACAATTTATAGAAAACCTGACTCACCCTGCATCCTATAAGTACGGAGATTTGCCAGTGTGTCTAACCCTACTATGGATTTACATGACACCTCGAGGTGGCACAAACATATAAGTCGGATGAATTACGTGACACGATTTGTTCATGGAGTGACTATTTGTAACATCCAATCTTGGAAGTGATGTAACACGCATCGTGAATTACTTACATCGATTGGTGCACCACTACCCAAACCTATAAAATTACGTGTAGACCAAGAGGGTCATTACCCTGTGTAGATGAGTATGTTTTGAGTATTATGATGAGATCTAGAATTAAATTTTTAATAATTTAGAACTTGATTGGCTAAGGAAGCCATTAGGTAAGTTCTATTAATGAATTGATTGGTAGAAAGTTTGAACATCAATTGAGTCTAGCTCACAAATCACACTTAACTCATTTTCTGTGAAGAGAACTTGAATTCTTAACTTTAGCATATGTATTACTAAAAAGTGTTAGGAACCAAGTCTGGAGATCCTTATCTACCTTAAAAATAATGAAAAAGAAGAAAATACCCAGCTAAAAATAGTGAGATTGACAAAAAAAAGTTATATAAGAAGTGTTTCAATGAAAAGACTGGAAAGATGTGAAAGTCGTCAATATAAAATCAAAAATATGAAAAATAAGTGAAAATGAAATAGGTTTAGAATCAGTACTTGTGTTGATATGTTCGCTTTGAAGTAATAAACATAGCTAACATTATGAACCAAAAGTTATCTTCTATGGAAACATGAGTTGGGATCCACTGAACACACTAGGAACTTAATGTTTGAATCTATTCTATTGATTAGTTGATATAGGATGAAACAGTTCATTTGTTCACTCGTAAGATTAAGCTTTGGGTTGTCAAATTTTCATTCTTTCATCTTTGAATTTTATTCATTCATACATGATTGCACAGAAGGTTATTTTTTGAAAAAGGTTTGAAATTGGAAAGTTTGAAAGATTGCTCCACATATGTTTTGCTCAGGACTAGCAAAATGCTAGTTGGGGGTTGTGTTGAGTGAGAAATATTGTATAAATTTCCCTTATTGTAACTTGGTTTTATGAGAATTAATATTCTTAATTGAACTTATTATGTATATTCTCTATTGCAAAGTGATTTCAAGAGCTTAAGGTGAAACGGATGCTAAAAGCATGGATTTGATGCTCAAGAATTACCAAAGAAAAGAATGGATCTTTGGTGGCCAAGATTGAAGATTTCAAGAGTCCAAGAACCAAGAAAATCAGAACAAGGAAGAAAATCGAGATTGAAAAGTGTGAAAATTAGGAACTGTTGAAATTGATAATTTGATGACATTAGACACAACTTCGATGCCATCGAAGTAAGCATTCGATGTCATCAAAGGAGGTTCGATCACATCAGAATTTCAGAAAAAAAAAAAATCAGGTTTGGTTGCTGGACTATTGGGTGATCTCAATTCCATTAAAGCTCAATTAATTATCAGGAAATATGGGAGAAACTTGCTAGATTGTTTCGGACGATTTTCGATTCCAGCAAACACATGTTCGATGACATCGAAGGTCAGGGGATTTCATTGAAGGACTTGCGCAGGCAGTTACTGTCAATTTTCAAATCCGAATTGAACTCAAAGGCAGAGCTTCGATGACATCGAAGTCCCATCGATGGTGCCATCGAAGCTACATAATTTGAAGTTCGTTTTTGCAAAGCTTATAAATAGTGGTTCTCTAAGTTCTTCTAAGCACGAATTAGGGTAAGAAGAGTAAAGCAAATGGTGATGCTTCTTCCAAGGAATTCTTCTTTCTTTTCTAATTAGTTTTTCATGTTTTTCTTTAAGAGTTTTAGCTTAATCATGTCTTTCGTTAGCTAATCTCTTAGCTAGACCTAAGAGGTGAAGCTTATAGTTTATTTTAATGTCTTTCTTATTTTGAATCAAGTTTTATGATCTTCATGTTGGATAATTCATAGTTTATGGTTTGAATAAAGAAGTATTTTTGGATTACTTTGATATATCATCAATTACGGGCACAGTGGATGTTAATTTGTGAACTTTATGAATGTTTTCTCTTCTATTATATGATTATTTAATCTGTAGAATTCTCTAATCTACCATTGACTACAGGTACAGTAAATGCGTTGAACTCTTTACAATCAATTCAATATGACAATTATATGAAAAATTGTTGCTATGAATTTCCAGAATTAGTTTTGAACTTGTTTATGATGATTTAACCGCTCTATTATCCAATCGGATATATTGGGACTTCGATTCCAATTGAATTATTGATTGAATCAAGGTTGCATTAAGATGACTAGAAGTGGATCCTTTGCACTCTAGTTTTCATTATTTTAATAGTTTCAATTCACAACAACTTCTCTTTCAATTTACAGAATTAGTTTAGTTTCTGATTCTAAATCTAAAATAACTCAGGAAATCACATGCATTCAGTCTCTGTGGGTTCGACCTTGGTCTCATTGAGATTATTACTACTTTGCAACCTTGCATTTGGCGTACAAGCAAACAATGTCTAAGCTTCAGTCTCTTGTTGCACTTTCCAATACTGAAGTTGAACACATGAGAGTAACAGATGCATTCAAGGAAGTTGTTTGGTTAAAAGGGATGATAAATGATTTGGGGGTTCAATAGGAAGTTGTGCATAGGCATTGTGACAGCAAGAGCATAATTAATTTGGCAAAACTCAGTATATCACTCCCTGACTAAACACGTTAATGTTAATCATCACTTTATCTAGCAGATGCTAGAAGAATGAGATATTACTCTATAGAAGATTCACACTAATGAGAATTCAACGGATTGCTTACGAATGTCGTTCCTATAAAAAAGTTTAAGTTTTTCTCGACTTCTCTAGGCTTGGCAAGAAAGGAATAGAGATGGAGTGTGCACGAAGAGATGATGGTGATTCTTAAAAGAAGATTGGCAAGGCAAGGAAGTCATTTTGCTGTCAAGGTGGAGATTGTTAAAATTGTGATACCAAAATTATTATGAGTTTATTCACTTTTATAAGCCCATATGACCCATGTTTCATATGCTAACAAGGCTCAAGTGTTAGTGGATCCTTGGAGGGATATTTTTAACATTTTTCTCTTAAAATAGTAACTTTTAAGGTAAGGTATGTTAGGGTTAAGATAGAATTATGATTATTTTTTTTTGTTATTTTTTAGTGTTTTGAGAGCCTCTAAGGAGAGAGTGCTAGGGTTTTTTGTTGTAAGTTAACTCCATCCCTATAATCTTCTCTGAATAGTAGATTAATCATTGCTTTGTGCCGTGATTTTTTTCCACAAGGGTTTTTCACGTAAAAATAGTGTGTTCTCTATATGGCTACTTAATTTTATTTTATTTTTTCATTTTGTCTTGTTCATTTCGATACAGATTAAGGTGCTTACGTATGGTCGGTTCTCCAACACCTTAGAAGTGTTGACTAACCTTTAAATACTTGATCGATGGTCCAAACCTTATAAGATCAATCACATATTCATGTCCTACATCAACTAAATGAATTGATTGTCGGATTGTATGTATTGCGATGACCCTAATGAAGACACCTGACTACACCCACTTTTAGCAGTGACAATCCAATAGTCTTATAAGGAAAGTCAAAACATGATCAATCAAATCTCTCCATCCACAAATCCTCAAGTCATATGAGGATTTGATGAAGCTTGTGCAACCAAAGCCTATTATAGTTTGAGCATGATAAGTTTCTCAACCTTGATACTTACAAGTGATCTTTGCTGGTGCAAGTTATAAAAGTCCTATTCAAAGAACCATCCATGGCACACTTACTTGCGTGGGGTAGGAAAGAATGCAAACTAACACTAAGTTAGCCCTGATGTGTTAGTTCGAAGTTAGATCAACTTGGGATATTCTAAGGCCGGTGGGAACCAAGAATTCATGGGCTATATGGGTTTGGCACCCCTTGATCCCGCTAAAAATCTCTCTTTTTTCTTGGAAGATTATCCATAGAGCAGTCCCGATAGATGATAGAACTAAAACTAAAGGTGTTCAGATGAGCTCCAAATGTGTCTGTTCCCCCTCTCCTTCAGCCCAACTCTGAATTCATAGATCATCTCTTCTCGGCTGGCTTTGCAGCTAGGAAGGTTTGGTGCCATTTCCAGCCATTTTTCAGGGTCCTCGACGTTGCTCAGCTCTCAACAACAGAAAGGGCCACCTTCTGGTGGGCCTCCCACTCCTCTTCCGACCGCCTCCATATCATGCGTGTCCTCCTCCCCTCTTTCATCTTCTGAGAGATCTTGCTGGAAAGGAATAGAGCGTTCTTTGATAACTCCTTGTTCTGTGCATCAAGGGTTATTTTGTTTTTGGTTTCTCCCCAGGCTACGACATAGGCAGGATTGGCAGGATTGGGAAAATCATTTATGTGAACTGTCTTCATGTTCTCAAGGAAGGTAATGGTCCGGCGAATGGGATGGCCCGCATGGGGTCGGAGCTCTAAGGTTCCATTTTTGCCAGAAAAGTCGTTGATCTGCCTCCTACGGTTAGGGGTCTTTTGTTCCTTGACGTGGTTGGGCTAGGCGTTATTAGGAAGGCCCACTCAAGTAGTCCAATGGAGCTGAATGGGGGCCGGGTATACATGTACATAGCTTAATTACTGCAGGCTTTCCGGGGTTTTTCTACCTGATCTAGCCCAAAAGGAGGGTGTGTTGTACAGGTCTTTTTTATTAATATATCACTCTTAAAAAATTAAAAAAATAAAAAATAGAAAAGAGGCTACAGCATAGGCTCAAACTCTCAGGCAGAGTTCCGTGCTATCTAGGAGGGTCTAGCGAAGTGTGCTGATTTGCCTTATTCCAAGGTAGAGGTAGCAAGCGACTCCAATTCCATTGTGGGGATCCTCTCAAAGAACTCAAATCCTGCGTGGTCCATGTGTTACTGGTATGCGAGGGTCAGAGCGATGCGAGATGTGTTGGACATTTCCTTCACCCATACCTCCAGGGAAGCAAATGCAGTAGCAGACGATCTGGCTACGAGAGGTAGCGCAACCCAAGCAAGTTCCTTTTTCTATACTTAGGCCTCTCTCCCTAGTATCACTAGGGGCCTTCTTTTTTTTGGATAGGGTAGGCTTGGGTTACTTGAGGAAGGCTTAGTTTTTCCTTCTCTGGTATATGATAGCTGTGGCATCAGCCTTTTTGTGATGCCCGCCCAAAGGCATTGTAAATCCTGTTTTTTGAGTTATATATAGTGCTTCTTAAAATATAAATTTTTTTTTTTAAAAAAAAGTTAGCCCTAATGTGCAAAGATTATCTATCCTAACACTAAGTCGGTCCCCTTGTTAAGGGTCAAATATTGCATATCAGACCCCATTTATTTTCTGGATTTACGAGCATAATACTGTTTAAAGACTCGTTTTATCATGTTTATGTTGCAAGGTGATTTTACAAGCATGAACTGTAAAAAGGTGCTAAAAGCATGGATTTAATGCTCTGATGTCACCAAGGCAAAGGGAAGGACCCCAAGGGACCAAGAACGACGAATTTACACGCCAGAGATCCAAGGAAATCAAGCCGTTCACGTTAAAGAGGCCAGACAGTCGTCCAGAACGCAAGATTGCAGACTCCCCACTATCTGATCAGCTCTGAATTTCATACATCGCCTGAGGACCATAAATTAACCGTACAAGTAAAATTTCAACCTTTGGATATCTCAGTAAGTAGGCCAACGGATAGATCAGCCCCTTAATTCATTAAGTGGGACCCACCTACAATCTGGATGTGCACAAAAGTTGGTCTTAACCCATTTTAGGGGGAGACAAAGCAAATGGATGGATTAGATTTCTGAAAAACATCAAAGTGGGCCCGTACGTATAGCGTGTGTACATAGTATACACACGCACCAGCGCTGCACCGAAACCACTTAACGCGGTCAGCAGCGCTGACCCGCGCCATCTCCCACACGGAGACAGCGAATGGACTGCGCTGTCCATTTTTGTATTGTGGGCCCCACTACTCATCTGGTATGATAATCAGTACCGTTCATTAGTCTCAGGAGACGGCCAAGAGTAATACCTAGGTGACTGTTTGACCCCATGCACGTATACACACGAAACTTGTGATCAAATGCAGGATGAACTATAGAACGGAAGATCGTATGGGCCATACCTGTTTCATTCCCAAAAGATTCCTTCCCTGACGGTTTTTCGACACGAATATAATGGACGGTATGGATTTTCCAACCAACGAGGAGCATGGGCCGCACCAACATCACAGCGTCCTGCGTAAGCTCTGTTTTACAACAGAGCTTGCGAAAAATTGTTGTGGGCCACCATCAAGAATCAGCGGTTGAATCTGGACCATCTGTTAGGCTCCCACGGTCTAGCTTACTAAGGCCTAGCTGACGGAATTTGAAGAATTCAAGAATATGAGATCTCATCCATTCAAAAATTGGATTGACGGTGCAACGAAAACATCCGTGGACCACACCGAAGTTGATCTAAAAATAGTGATTCCCACCTGGTTTTTCGAGGTTAATGTCGTGAACGGAGTGGATTTCATTAGCAATGGAAGGAGTGGAGCCCATCAGGAAACCAGCGCAGTTTTTTTCATTGTTGTGCGTAAAAGCTACGTACCGCCTGTTGTACGAAAGACCCAGTCGACCTCCTTGTGCACTGACCGACTCTAGCTGCTATAAAAGAAAGAGATCTTCAGCGGGGAAGAGGATCATCTTCAGCAGGGAGAATATTGGAGGCCATCGGCTGGACGTGGAGCAGAGAAGTAGATTTGGTTTTTTCTTTTATTTGTCTGTTTTATTAGATACTCAGCCTTATCATGATGATGGGCTAAACCTCTTAGCTAGGGCTAAGAGGTGAAGCCTGTAGCCTGATGGGAGAGCTCTATGCTTGTACTTTTTAGACTGAATGGATGATGATTTTAGTTTAATTAATGGCATGTTTTTAGTCTTTAATGGTCTGTTGTGACTGAAATTACAATGGGTCTGCAATGGCTTTGAGTATGTTCTTTTCCTTTTGATGTTTATGACGTCAGGAAGCCCTGTTGTTCATCATCATCTCCTAGGCATGGTCGGATGACGGTACCCTTCCTAACTTTCATAGCATGTTGATTGGTTGGTAATTAGTTTAATTCTATTGTTTTCCATAGTCTCCTGGGCATGGTTTGGTGATGGATCCATTCTAATTCATATACCTTTCATCTCTTTGAAAACTAGATCAATGACAGTTCAGTAAATTCCATGATTCTTAAAGCAGGCATAAGATCTCCCTGATCTCTACAAGTGGATCCTCTGAATCCCTAGTTTCCTTACCTTTGATTTCTCCTAAGTTTAGATAAATATTTCATGATTATTTCTTAAATTCTATTTAATTTAGAATTCATCTTAATCTAGTTCTAGTTCTAGTTAGTTTTAGATAACGTACGATTTTCAGTCCCTTGGGATTCGACCTCGGTCTCACCGAGTTATTACTACATCACACCCTGCACTTGGGGAGTGAACAAGTTTTTGGCGCCGTTGCCGGGGACTGACGGTTGCGTTTCTGAAATTAATTGGTTTTAGAATTAGTTTAAGATTAGGATTTTTACTAACTTCAATTTTAGGTTATATTACTTTTGTTGAATTATAGAAACTTACCTATTTCTTTTGTAGGCTAGATAGGAACTTCTAATTCGGTAAGATCTTTCTAATTCCTACTTTCTATTTTTCACATCTCTTTTATTACTTTCTAGTTAAGACTTTCCTAATTCGTTTTAGAAACTTTCCACTTTCATTGGAATTTCTTCTTTTCTTTAGAAATTAGTTCACTTTTAATTAGGAATTTTATAATTTTAGACTTTCTATTCCTAGAAACTGACTTTTTTTGGTTTGTTTTGTAGGTTTTTAACTTAGGAACTCCAATTTGGTAACTTGTTTCCAAATCCTCTCTTTCTTTCTAGATTTTTATTTCATTTATCTTTTTTAGGTCTAAGTTTAGAATCAAAATTGAGGTTATGGCTGAAAATCAACCTCAAGCGCTACCACAACCCAGGGTTGAAGAAGTACAAGCTGAGAATGAGGTGCATCAAGCACCCCCGCCTCATACTTTATGAGATTATTTACAACTGGCGGGGGTGAGTACGCCCTCATGTATGATTTTTTCTGAGAATACAGGACAGATGGACATCAAGCCAGGGGTTATCCAACTCCTTCCTAAGTTTCATGGGCTTGAATTTGAAGAACCGTATCTTCATCTGAAAGAGTTTGACGAGATTATTACCACCTTATACTTTCTTAATATATCTGAGGATACTATTAGGCTGAAACTCTTCTCATTTTTCTTGAAAGAGAAAGCCAAGACATGGTTTCATTCACTGCGTCCTAGATCCGTTGGCACATGGGATGATATGCAGAGGGAATTTATAAAGAAATTTTTCCCACATCATAAGACAATTACCCTCAGAAAAGTAATCATGAACTTTGCCCAAAAGGAAGATGAAATATTCTTCTAATGTTGGGAAAGGTTCAAGGATCTGGTCAATTCATGTCCACAACACGAATTTGAAATATGGCGTATTAAGATTTTTTTCTATAATGGGCTAACATCTTCCATGCGTCAAATGGTCGAGACAATGTGTAACGGAGAATTCATTAATAAAAATGTCGACGAGGTATGGGATTACCTTGATAGTCTCGCTGAAAAAACATAATCATGGGACTATTACCTAAAGACGAACACTACGTCTAGGATGACTCATTCAAGGGAAAAGGGCGGAATATATCTCCTGAAAGAGGATGATGATCTTAACGCTAAGGTGGTTAATCTCACCAGAAAGTCAAGGCCATAGAATTAAAGAAGGATAAGGTTAATGGAAGTGTTTGTGACATCTGTGATTGCGACGTTCATACAACTGAAAATTGTCCTACAATACCTGCCTTTCGAGAAGTATTGAATGAACAATCCAATGCCGTAAATAACTATCAAAGACCTTTTAATGGTTCAACTTCTAATACGTACAATCCTAGCTGAAAAAATTATCCCAATTTTAGTTGGAGGAATAGACAAACTGCCACCCCTCAAGGTTTCTTCAATCAAAATCCAAATAAGGAAAAACCTCAAGAAGAATCAGTTCAAATTTTCATACAAGAGCTGGCTCAGACAATGCAAGGAATTTCAGATTTTATACAAAAAATAGATTCACGTATGACGGCTATGGAAAAAAAGATGCTTCCTGCACCACCACTCCCCAATCTTAAACCTCAATACGAGATAGGTGATACCAGCTCTTCAAATCAAATGAGGCACGCTAAATCCATCACCACTCTTAGGAGTGAGAAGGTTATTGATAAAACCCTTCCGGTTATGCCCGAAAAGCCGCAAGAACTAGAAAAGGACAACAATGATGAATCTAGTGATGCCGCACAAAAAGTTGAACCGGAACCTCTAGAGAAGCCAGTTGCTTTGTTTCCCCAACAATTAGTTACACCAAAACGTCTCTCTCACTCTCAGGATATCTTAGAGGTGTTGAAACAAGTAAAAGTCAATATTTCTCTACTTGATGTTGTAAAACAGGTACCTTTATATGCCAAATTCCTAAAGGACTTATGCACGACCAAACGACGGCAAGGTGTTCAAAAGAAGATTTCCTTAACCGAGAAAGTGAGTGCTATCCTAAAACAAGATGTGCCGTAAAAATTCAAAGATCCCGGTTGCCCAATCATATCATGTGTAATCGGGAACTATCGAATTGATCACGCACTTCTTGACTTAGGAGCGAGCGTCAATCTAATTCCCTACTCGGTTTACCAACAGTTAGGTTTGGGTGAATTAAAATCCACCCGGACCATTCTACAACTTGCTGACCGCTCTGTTCGTGTACTAAGAGGGATAATCGAGGATGTGTTGGTCCAGGTTAATAGATTTTACTACCCTGTAGATTTTATCATCTTGGACACCGAACCCATCAATGACACGAGCACTCAGATTCTCCTCATTCTTGGTCGCCCATTCCTGTCCACTTCAAATGTAATTATCAATTGCAGGAATGGTGTTATGACTATGTCTTTTAGAAATTTAACATTGGAATCGAATATCTTTTTCAATAACGGCAGCAACTCAGAGGATGATGACGATTTCCACGATATTAACATGATTGATTCTTTTGTGGAAGATAGAACGCCTCTCACCTTATCCTCTGACCCTCTAGAGACGTGCCTGGCCCACTCCTATGATCTTGATGATGATATAATTAAGGAGACGTGTGCCATGCTAGATACTGCACCGGTACTTGAAGTTAACCGGTGAAGGCCACAATTTAAAGAGTTGCCTCAAACTGATGTAGTGCCTCTACCATCTAACCTCAAGCCACCGAAGCTTGACCTAAAATATTTGCCCTCTGATTTAAAATATGTCTATTTAGGTCAAGATGAGACATACCCGGTGGTGATTTCTGTCCACCTGGAGAAAGAGCAGGAGAGTATGCTGATATCTACTCTCATTGAGCATAAGGGAGCTTTTGGATGGACGATAACGGACCTCAAAGGAATTAGCCCATCGATTTGTACTCACCGCATATGTCTTGAGGATAATGCAAAGGCTATTCGGCAATTACAACGTAAATTAAATCCAAATATGAAGGAAGTGGTTAAGGCCGAGGTTCTCAAACTATTGGATGTAGGCATCATATATCCCATATCTGATAATCAATGGGTGAGTCCAACTCAGGTGGTTCCTAAGAAGTCCAGGATCACAATCATAGCCAATGCCAATAATGAACTCGTGCCGACCAGAGTTACTACTGGTTGGAGAATGTGCATTGACTACAGAAAGCTGAATACCGTCACAAGGAAAGATCATTTTCCTTTGCGCTTCATTGATCAAATCTTGAAAAGGCTAGCTGGTCATTCCTATTACTGTTTCCTTGACGGGTATTCAGGTTATAGTCAGATTGAAATCGCCCCTGAGGACCAGGAAAAGATCACATTTACATGTCTCTATGGCACCTTTGCTTACAGAAGGATGTCATTCGGGTTATGTAATGCCTCTGCCACCTTTCAGCGATGCATGATGAGTATCTTCTCTGACATGGTGGGAAAATATCTAGAGGTCTTCATGGATAATTTCTCTGTTTTCAGTTCATCTTTCAGCGAGTGCTTAGAGAGTCTTAAATGTGTGCTGAAAAGATGTGAAGAAAAAAAATTGGTACTTAATTGGGAGAAGTGTCATTTTATGGTTCAAAAGGAAATTGTCCTTGGGCATATCATCTCGTCCAATGGAATCGAGGTAGATAAGGCAAAAATTGATCGTATCTCTAACCTACCTCCACCGAAGAACATCAGAGACGTGCGATCCTTCCTAGGACACGCAGGATTTTACAGACAATTCATAAAGGACTTTAGTCTCCTCTCTCGTCCTTTATATAATCTTCTTCAAAAGGATACACCATACGAGTGGACTGAGCAGTGCCAAGAAGCTTTCACCAAGCTTAAGGGCATGTTAACCACTGCACCTATCATGCAGCCACCCGATTGGATCCTGCCTTTTGAGCTTATGTACGACACCTCTGATTATGCTCTTGGAGAGGTTCTAGGCTAGAGAAAGGATAAGCAGCCTTACGTCATTCATTACGCAAGTAGGACTCTAAATCCTGCCCAAATGAACTACTCAACTATGGAAAAGGAACTCTTAGCTGTATTGTTCGCTTTGGACAAATTTAGGTCCTACCTGATCGGATTCAAGATCATCATCTACACAGATCACGTGGCACTTAAGTATCTTCTTTCTAAGAATGATTCTAAGCCCCGCCTGATACGATGGATCCTTCTACTCCAAGAATTCGATTTGGAAATTAAAGATAAAAAGGGAGTAGAGAACGTAGTGGCCGATCATCTCTCTCGCCTTAATACCTCTGATTCCCTTGAGACGACCCATATTAATGATATGTTCCCTGATGAACAACTGTTCAGAGTCTCCCATTCACCTTGGTTCACTGATATTGCTAATTATCTTGCTACAGGTTCCATACCGATACACTGGATGTCGCAAGATAAGAAGAAATTCTTTACCAAGGTGCGCAACTTTTTCTGGGATGATCCATATCTGTTTAAATATTGCCCAGACCAAATCTTAAGGAGATGTGTGCCAGATGATGAGCATCAGAGTGTCATCTCCTTCTGTCACTCGCAGTCCTGTAGTAGTTACTTTTCTGCTAAAAAGACTACGACCAAGATTCTACAGTGTGGCTTTTACTGGCCCACTATGTTTAGGGACACTCATGAATTTTATAAGGCTTGTGAGCGTTGTCAGAAATTGAGAGCATTGTCCCATCGAAATATGATGCCCTTGAATCTCATCCTTATTATAGAAGCATTTGATTGTTGGGGTATTGATTTCATGGGACCTTTCCCCCAATCCTTTAAAAATTTATATATTTTGCTCGCCGTAGATTATGTCACTAAATGGGTCGAAGCAATTCCGTGCCGCAACAATGACCATTGCACTGTCATTAAATTTTTAAAAGAGAACATCCTTTCTCAGTTCGGAACGCCTTGAGTCATCATTAGCGACGAGGGCTCACACTTTTGTAATAGACCATTCGAGAGCTTAATGAAGAAATACGGTATCTCTCATAAGGTGAGCACCCCATACCATCCACAGACAAGTGGACAAGCCGAGATTTCCAATAGAGAGATCAAACATATCCTAGAGAAAACGGTTAACCCTAACCGTAAGGATTGGTCAATTCGATTGACCGATGCTTTATGGGCGTACCGTACTGCTTTTAAAACCCCTATTGGAACATCTCCCTTTAGACTTGTCTATGGGAAGGCTTGTCACTTGCCGGTGGAGTTGGAATATAAAGCATACTGGGCGATCAAAAATCTGAATTTCAATCTGGACAACGCTAGCTCGCTACGCAAACTTCAATTAAATGAACTTGAAGAAATCCGGAACGATGCATACGAAAACTCGAGAATTTACAAGGACAGGATGAAGGCGTTTCATGATCAACATATTCTACAAAAATCATTCACGACAGGTCAGAAAGTCCTTTTATACGATTATCGACTACATCTCTTTCCGGGTAAGCTTCGATCTCATTGGACCGGTCCTTACATTGTTGTTACTGCTTATCCTCATGGGGCCGTCGAGATAAGAGATTCCGACAATGGCAAGGAGTTTAAAGTCAATGGACATCGATTAAAACCATTTGTCGAGACATTTGATCAGAGGACATATCCATGCCTCTGACTGCTCCTGTTTACCAAGATTGATCTCCTAGTCTGATGGAGGTATAGGTAGGTTTATCGCTTTCATAGGACTAGGGTAGTTTGCTTTATTTGTCTGGCTGAAGATGGTAAATTTAGCGCTCCTGGGAGGCAACCCAATTTTTTATTCCATTTCATTTTTTTTTCAAGTTAGTTCGTTCAATGTTTGTGGGTAACATTACTGCAAACCCTCACGAGACTACAACTCGTCCACTAAGGGTAACTTAAGGGTTTAAAGGCTTGTTGCATGTGCTAAATGCAATCGAGAGCACCTGCGAAAGTGGTATAGGTAGGATTTTATTTTTGTTATTTTTGTTTTACTTTCTCTCTCACGCTGACTGGCGTCCATGCTATGATCTCTTGAAAAATCTCTCTCTCGATTCGTTATCCAAGTACTATCCTCCCATCACTTCTCATTTACTTCCGGTGTCCCATGTGCATTGCATGTTTATATCTTTTACATTGAGGACAATGTAGATTTTAGGTTGGGGGTGGGAGATTAGGTAACCTAATCAGTGTTTTTCTTGGTCTTGAGCAAAAATTGTAAAAATTTTTACAAAATTTTAAAATTGTGAAAATTTTTATAAAATATTTTGGAAATTCTTCTGTATTCGAAGTGATTTTTATGGATATCCTAGATTTAGAAGTTCAAGATAAGTGATGTTAATAATTTAGGACTCTGGGATTCAGTATCTGTTAAATTTTGCAGTTAAGATCGAGTTATTAATCCATGATTAGAAGTCGTAAACATTGATTGAGTCATGATGCCACATCTCGCTTTCACATTAAGGTTTCAGTTTGAAATTGAAGGGTTTAACTTGGTAATCATTAAGCATGAAAGGAACCATCTTGGAAAAAAAATGCCTAACAGGATCGATATGAAAAAAAAAAAAAAAGAGAGAGAGAGAGAGAGAGAGAAGAAGATATCTTTGGAAAGATTTGGGCGAACAATCTTCACCGTAGGTTTGCTCCCTATAGGTGTAGATTTAATACCCCTTGAATGATATCTAAAAAGAGTCAGGTGTACAATCTTCACCATAGGTTTGCTCCCTATAGGTGAGGATTTGATTCCCCTTCTTGGAATTACTGTTAATAAAATAAATAAATAGCTCTGTGAGGCAAGTTTTGGTTATCATGAATTCTCTTGTTGATTACCAATGATATCCTGAAATAGAGAATTGAATCTTAGTGTTGATAAACTGAGATTATACTATACACCCATGGATCTTAATATTTTGAATTATTCTAATTAATAGATTAATACTTTGAACTTGATTATGAAGTTTACTGTGTGCTTGAGTCCAGGAGAAAATAATTTTCAACATTCATGAAGCTTAGATTTCTCGTTTCTAATTCATTTTTCAAAATATCACTCGGTTCCATAGAAAATTCTTTTATAATTCTCAACTTATTTCTCGCATACCTTGCTCGGGACTAGCAAGATGCTGGTTGGGGGTTGTGGATTTACGAGCATGATACTGTTTAAAGGCCCATTTTATCGTGTTTATGTTGCAAGGTGATTTTACAAGCATGAACTGTAAAAAGGTGCTAAAAGCACGAATTTAATGCTCTGATGTCACCAAGGCAAAGGGAAGGACCCCAGGGGACCAAGAACGACGAATTTACATGCCAGAGATCCGAGGAAATCAAGCCGTTCACGTTAAAGAGGCCAGACAGTTGTCCAGAATGCAAGATTGCAGAGTCCCCACTATCTGATCAGCTCTGAATTTCATACATCGCCTGAGGACCATAAATTAATAGTACAAGTAAAATTTTAGCCTTTGGATATCTCAGGAAGTAGGCCAACGGATAGATCAGCCCCTTAATTCATTTAGTGGGACCCACCTACAATCTGGATGGCTCAAAAGTTGGTCTTAACCCATTTTAGGGGGAGACAAAGCAAATGGATGGATTAGATTTCTGAAAAACATCAAAGTGGGCCCGTATGTATAGCGCGTGTACATAGTATACACATGTACCAGCACTGTACCGAAACCACTTAACGCGGTCAGCAGCGCTGACCTGCGTCATCTCCCACACGGAGACAGCAAACGGACAGCGTTGTCCATTTTTGTATTGTGGGCTCTGCTACTCATCTGGTATGATTATCAAGACCGTTCATTAGTCTCAGGAGACGGCCAAGAGCAATACCTAGGTGACTGTTTGACCCCATGCACGTATACACACGAAACTCTTGATCAAATGCAGGATGAATGGTAGAACGGAAGATCGTATGGGCCATACCTGTTTCATTCCCAAAAGATTCCTTCCCTGACAGTTTTTCGACACGAATATAATGGACGGTGTGGATTTTCCAACCAAAGATGAGCATGGGCCGCACCAACATCACAGCGTCCTGCGCAAGCTCTGTTTTGCAACAGAGCTTGCGAAAAATTGTTGTGGGCCACCATCAGGAATCAACGGTTGAATCTGGACCGTCTGTTAGGCTCCCACGGTCTAGCTTACTAAGGCCTAACTGACGGAATTTGAAGAATTCAAGAATATGAGATCTCATCCATTCAAAAATTAGATTGACGGTGCAATGAAAACATCCGTGGACCACACCGAAGTTGATCTAAAAACAATGATTCTCACCTGGTTTTTCGAGGTTAACGTCGTGGACGGAGTGGATTTCATCAGCAGTGGAAGGAGCGGAGCCCATCAGGAAACCAGGGCAGTTTTTTTCGTTGTTGTGCGTAAAAGCTACGCACCGCCTCTTATGCAGAAGACCCAGCCGACCTTCTTGTACACTAACCGACTCTAACTTCTATAAAAGAAAGAGATCTTCAGCGGGAAAGAGGATCATCTTCAGCAAGGAGAATATTGGAGGCCATTAGCTGGATGTGGAGCAGAGAAGTAGATTTGGTTTTTTCTTTTATTTGTCTGTTTTATTAGATACTCAGCCTTATCATGATGATGGGCTAAACCTCTTAGCTAGGGCTAAGAGGTGAAGCCTATAGCGTGATGGGAGAACTCTATACTTGTACTTTTTAGACTGAATGGATGATGATTTTAATTTAATTAATGACATATTTTTAGTCTTTAATGGTCTGTTGTGACTGAAATTACAATGGGTCTGCAATGGCTTTGAGCATGTTCTTTTTCTTTTGATGTCTATGACGTCAGGAAGTCCTGTTGTTCATCATCGTCTCCTAGGCATGGTCGGATGACGGTACCCTTCCTAACTTTCATAGCATGTTGATTGGTTGGTAATTAGTTTAATTCTATTGTTTGCCATAGTCTCCTGGGCATGGTTTGGTGATGGAATCCATTCTAATTCATATACCTTTCTTCTCTTTGAAAACTAGATCAATGACAGTTCAGTAAATTTCATGATTCTTGAAGCAGGCATAAGATCTCCCTGATCTCTACAAGTGGATCCTCTGAACTCCTAGTTTCCTTACCTTTGATTTCTCCTAAGTTTAGATAAATATTTCATCATTATTTCTTAAATTCTATTTAATTTAGAATTCATCTTAATCTAGTTCTAGTTCTAGTTAGTTTTAGATAACGTAGGAGTTTCAGTCCCTTGGGATTCGACCTCGGTCTCACCGAGTTATTACTACATCACACCCTGCACTTGGGGAGTGAACACCCCTCACATGAAATAACAATCTAATCATATGATATGCATGTTCAAGAATCCGTATAGTCATGGGTAAGACAATGAGATTCATCGACTATAACTCTCCCTTGGCTACTAAGCCGTTGCACCCAATCTCAAGTACCCAAGATCATATCCTCTTAAACCCACGTACACATGTTCAATAAGAATTAACTTAGAAAATGTATCATGTCATTAATAATGTCTAATAACATTGACTTTCCAAAACATAACCCCAACACTCATTAAGTGGGCCATGAGCCTACACTAACTCAAACCATCAGTTGTCCATTGAAATCAACAGGGTAGCTTTAAATAAAAATTAATTTTATTTTATTTTTTTAAAAAAAAGACCTTTACAATCTTAGCTACATGGTTTTATGTTGTGACCCACATTTTACATGGCTATAATTTTGCTCAAATAGGCAAACTACTTTTTGAGTCAATGGTCTGGGCCAGCCCTTAAGTGAGTTTAGTGGTCTAGGTTCTTGCATACAAGGCCAACCACTGGAGTACTCAAAAACACCCTACTACAGTTATGCGTGGAGTACTCAAAAACCTTAGAATAGGCTCAGTCTAGCTTTCCAAGTCAACTCAGCCCAATTGCACTTGTATGCAACTCAGACGCCTCTTGATGAAGCACGTTTTTCAATTCAATTAGACCCTCCACAGTCGAGTCAAGTCAACTCCGCGGAGTTGATTAACTTTCAAAAATGACTATCCAAATAGTCATTTTATTTGGATAGAGTATCATTTGCTCATGTAACAGTATTTTTATCTCCATTATTTTCTGCGCTGTAATCCATCTACATTGGGTAGAAAGTGTGTATGGTATGCTTGATACAAGTAGGCCCATAGTCCGGTCATTCGAACTATTGATTTGACAAAGCCCACCATGGTCTGCCAATGCAATTAAAAGGCTAAGCATTCCATGGCTCGGATCTTTCAATCTGGGCTACGCTTTGGTACATGGGCCATTCACAGTGAAACCCAATATACCAATGGTCCGGATCATCCCTGAAGTCCAACCTGACCAGTTTCCAGCCCTATATTTATGTATTTTTGTGCATGGAGAGGTTGGACAACAATCATCAGTCCTTTGTTGACGATCTCACGCAACGTTGGATGAATGGAAGGCAGTGTGGGGTCTGCAAGAAGTATCGTGCTAGCACAGGATGACTTGTGTCCTGGCTGAAGTGGAAATGGAACGTGAATGGAAAATGGCCCATCTTGCACGAATTCTCTTGAATCACAAAGAGCATATGTTGGATTTGTTGAGATGGGTTGGCTAGCTAGGCTGGGGAGCGAGTTTCAAAATTCCTCCCTCTTAGGAGGCAGGCCTCCCTCCTCCCGGTTCAGGTTAGGGGCCTTTTTCTGCTTGATAGGGCCTTTTTCTGCTTGATGAAGTCAGGCTGGGTAATATTAGGCTCATTCCGTTAGAAGCGAGTCGCCTCAGAGTTTAGTTTTCTTTTTTTTTTCTTTTTTTTCTTTTATTTTTATCTCTTTCTTCACTGCTGTGATAGGCCTCTGCTAAGTCTTTTGTCCTGGTGGAAGTCCGAAATTTGTCCATGGCTGTAATATTTCGTGAATGAATGAAACAAAGGATTCATTTTTCTTTTTTTCTTTTTTTTGTTTAAAAAAAAAATGATTTTTAGTTCACTTGCAGTTAAATTCCATGATATACGATTGTACCATAATAATAATAATAATAATAAATCCCACCTTTGGACTGCAACATTTTGTGGAGATTATAACTGAGTAATGATTTGGTGGGCTATGTATAACGGAAACTTTTCATGCACAAAATTTTGTTTGGACACAGTGGCATCCAGATCACCTATCTGGACCATGCATTAGCTCTAGGTTGCCCTTCATAAGCCTCCTTGAAAAATACATACTGATCAAATGATCCAAACCATCCAGTTAATAGCATATATACAAAATGGATGTCCAAGATTGTTCATAAAAGATAGGCCTAGTCACAGATGCATAGAGCCATCTGATTGCTGTCATTTTTTCACAGTACACAACCTAACGGTCGGTTCAGGTAGGTAATGGGAATGCCAAAAAGTCCACTGCAACTATGCCGTTGAAAAAGTTTACATTCACTTAGCCCACTAAATCATAACAAGTGATTTAAATATCTATATTGATGAAGTATCACACCCTTCCTATAGGGAAACACGTAGACCTTTTTGCATGAGAAATATCACACGCACGTATCACTATTTAAGAGAAGAATTGGGAAAATGATGGAATTTTTCAATAAAACTTAGGAATATATATTGAAAGAGGCATGATTACACACTCCAAAGATCACCGAACAAGTATACATTTCCTTTATATCAATGTGATGCAATTATATCGAAAATGAATTCATATAAATCGTAAGTCATACACCACAAGTATGAAAACAGGATCCTCTTAACAAATTTGGGAGAAAATAGATTTTGTGGGGGAATTTTGCATTTTATAAAAAAATAAAAATAAAAATTTCCGGAAGGAGAATGTATCACAATGCATTGCCTATCCATATGACAATGTATTGCAATGTATCACACGATATCAACAATAGAGGGGAATTTTATAGAGAGCTTTTGGCATACATTGCAATATTTTGTGTGACTCGGAGGAGTTTTATACTTGTGTTGTATAACATATCAGCCACAATATAACGATCTTATCGGCTGAAATTGACTAACCATATCTCTATAACATTATGTATGAGACTCTCAATTACCCTTTGTTTGTTTAAGCCAATAGAACCAAATCTTGTGTGAAAAAAGTATCAAATTTTCCAAAAGTCATTGACCATACTGCAGAAACCATGAATCCTATATCGATGGGATAGTTGTGTCCATGTGGTTTTTAGACTGGAAAAGAGTCCATCTTTGAACTGTGATTTGATTCAGACTAGATGGCCATATCTATTTTTGTTTCTCATGAGTGATGGTGAGTCTTTTAGGGCCCATTTGGATACTACATAAGTATTATTTTTAGCTTACGTAAGTTAATAAATTATTTTTCTTAAATACATTATTTTAATTATTAAACTTAAATAAGTAGATTTTTAGAAAAAAAAAAAAGACTTATTTTTATCATCTTTTTGTTATTGCTTTTCAACACCTTCAAAAGTAATTTATTTCCTTAATTTTCATTGGTGACCCAGTAACTTTAGAAATTATTTAAGGGAATATGTTTTTCGTGGCCATGAAACCCTTCCAAGTTATTGGTGACCCAATAACTTTAGAAATCATCCAATGTAGATGATCTAGTGGGCTCCACATAATGATGGTACATATAGGTGGCTGCATATGATAGACAATCCATATCAAAGGTCTGCCACTAATGATGAATGGCTCACATTCAAGGCGAGTCTCGCATGATTGGTAACCCACATTATGGAAACCCACATCAAAGGTAGGCTCCAAATGATGGGAAATTAATAATTGTGGGCCCCACATGATGGATGATCTGCATCAAGGCAGGCCTCACATGATGGACAGTCCACATCAAAGGTCGGCCTAATGAGTGGCCCATATCCAAGGAGCGTCCCGCATGATGGACGATCCACATCGGAGGTGGGCCCACATGATAGATGGTGCACATCAAAACTGAGCTCCACATGATGGGTAGTGGATATTGAAGATGGACCCCACATGATGGACGATAACATTGATAGATGACTAACATTAGAGGTAGGGCCTACCTAATGAACTGTGCACATTAAAGGTCGGCCTTAATGATGAATAGCCCACATCAAAGGTAGGGCCCACACAATGAATAATCCACATCAAAGGTTGGCCCCACATGATGGAAGGTTGAAGTGAGAGGGTCCAAACAGACTTTCAAGATAATTACTTATGATGTTAGAAACCAAATATACTTTTCTGCTTTTTGGATGTTAAGTATGTTGTATACCAAATATATTTATCTGTTGATTAAGTAAAAACCAAAATAAACTACTTAGGTCATAAGTAGCTTATTTAAAGTAACAAGTCAAGCTGGAGTAGTTGTAGCGAATTCCATATTTGTACATATGTGGCATGCACATCTAGGCCGCATGACCGAGTGAGGCATGAAAGTACTTTCTGACCGATGTTTAATTAGTCATTTTAAAAATTTTGATTTAAATATATATGAACATTGTATATATGATAAACAACCTAGGTTATCTTTTAAATCTTGAAAACATGCATATAAAGAAGTGCTTAATTATGTGCATTCTGTTTTATGGGGGGCATCGCCTATGGTTTCCGTCGAAGAGTCATCAAGATTTGTGACATTCATTAACGAGTACTTCAGGAAAGTATGAGTTTATTTTATGAAAAATAAATCCGATGTTTTCATGAATTTCAAACAAATAGAAGGCTATAGTAGAAAATAAACAGGGTGAAAGGTAAAAGTCTTAAGGACTGATAACGATAGAGAATTTACTTCTACTGAATTTAATCAATTCTGTAAGAATGAAGGGATCATTAGGCACAACACACTATGCCACACACCTGAGCAAAATGGTGTAGCTAAGCGGATGAATTAGACTCTCTTGGAGAGGATCCGGTGCATGATTAGTAATTATGTGTTGGGCAAGGACCTAGGGAATGAGGCCATTAACACAACATGTTACTTAGCGAATCGGTCATCTTCTACTGTGATTGATTGTAAGATTCCAGAGGAAGTATAGAGTAGCCATAAGGTTGACTACTCAGAATTACATGTAGGGCTGTTCATAAGTCAAGCTAGCTCGAAAAATTCGCTCGACTCGACTCGAGTCAGCTCGGATTGACTTGGCTTGAATGGCCGATTCGAGCCTAGCCAAGGTAATTATTTGAAGCTCGAGTTAAATTCAATCCAAGTTCGACCAGGGGGCATTTCAACTCGACTCGACTCGAAGCTCGAACTCGAGTTCAACTCAGCTTATTTAATAAATATATTAAATATTATATATAATATATATTAAATATTATATATTATATATATACATATATAAGTTTTAAGTTTTAACTTATATATTTATATATAAAAAAAACCGAAAGTCTTTACCTGACCGTACGCACCCCCTTTTCCTTTCCCTTTCTTCTCTTTCTCTACCCGCTGCCAGCTGCACGCCCACCCAGACCACCACCACCAATTTTTATTTCTACTCCACAATAGTATGATTTCAATCTCTTGAGATTTACTTCTTGGGTGAGAAACCCAAGAAATCCGAGATGAATTCTTCTCAGATTTGTTAGAGCTTCAAGGAAATCTAATGATCTGATTGGCTGGAGCTCTTTACTTGGATTTCTGATCTGTGTTCTACTCTATTTCTTTTCTAGTACTTGGATTTCTGCTGGTAGAAGAAGATTAAGAACAGATCGGTTCTTACAGGTTTCCTCATCCGATTCGAAGCTTTGTTTAATTTTTTCATTAGGTTTTGCTTTGATTTTCCTTAGATTTTTTAATTTTTCATCAATGGAGGAGGATCAAGAACAGAATCCATTACTCTCTCACCCAACAAGCTCGAGCTCAACTCAAGGTAAACTCGACTTGACACGGACCACTAGCTCGACTCGAACTCGACTCGACAGCTTTGGAAAACAAGCCAAGCTTCAATGTTAAGCTCGAACTTGAACTCGAGTACATCATTGTAAGACTCGTATCTTGGTCCGTACCTTTCCGTAGACTTCCGCGGTCTTACCGGTCGAATTCTGGCGACCTTCGACCCTTAACCGATATCGACGCGCGACCCTGATTCATATGCCGACTACCCGAGTCGACTCAGCCCGAGACCAATACCATAACGACCGCGCCGTCGTTAAGGGTTTCGATGTCGCGACTCGCGCGCCGAGGCGATACCCTGGTCAAGAGATGTAGGCCAACATTAGGTGCGAGAAAACGCCGCGCGTTGCGAAACTCAAGGGAATCTCTACGATGTGTCACATCAATCACATCAATCCTATCAATTAATCAACCCATCAATTCATCACATGTCAAGTACACATCACTTTATTCTCTTTTCCCAAGCAACCACAAAAGTCTCCCAAAACCATACCTCTCTTACACAAAAGTCTTCACCACCCATACCTCTCTTACACAAAAGCCTCAAAAGTCAATATTTTCTTACACAAACATCACTCACCACATCCATCCATCACTCACTCTCTCTCCCTTTACAACTCTCTCTCTCTTTCTCTCTTTCTCATTTCAAAACTCAAAGCTAAAGAAGAGCCCATATCTATAGCATTTTTCAAAAATCCCTAAACTCCAAGTGGCCCACCTCTTCATCCCAAGATCTCTCATCTCAACCCTCCATTCTTCATCTCATCCATTGAAGTTGAAGCCAAGGTGCCAAGGAACCCCTAGGAACAAGAAGATCGGATAGTGGGTGCCTCTATAGGATAATTTTTCTTATTTTTATGGTGGACCAAGTGAGGCCCACCAATCAATGGTGTGGATCTCACTTGGGACCCTAAGATAAGGCCAATGGCCTACTTGGATCATCATGATCATTCCATGATGGGGCCATTCTCCATGGACCCCATCATGATGTTTATTTTCTTTAGAAAGGTCATCTAGACCATCCATATTGGTGGGGAAAGGATCCCCACCATTGATCTTCAGTTTTGATGGTCACATGTGCAAAATGACCCACTTGATATATGATTTCATGTAAGGGATGGCCCATAATGTCGGGGTCCCTCCATCACATGCGTGTCCCACTCTCCATGTCTCTCTCTCTCTTTTTTATTTATTTTATTTTATTTTATTTTATTTTATTTTTATGCAATAAGAATATGTGGCCCACTTAAATGCATCCCACCTTAAGATTTATGTTGTTCAAATTTTTATTCAAGTGGGGCCCACCTTAGACGTTGAACCCATGTCACCCATCAGTGGTGGCCCACTTCATCAGGGTCCACCACTCTTAATATATATATATATATATATATATATATATATATATATATATATATATATTAAACCGTCCAGCGTCTGGGACGCTGGACGTTTCAAAGGAAAGAAGAAAAGAAGGACTTTGGTGGTCCACTCGGTTAGGCCCCATCATGGTGTATTTGAACAATCCAAGTCGTCCATCCTCCTACCTACAATATTTTAACCGTTGGGTAGAAGTTTGGGACTGATTGGAAGACCTGGTGGGCCATAGCATCAAGGAATGTACCACTATCATTCAAGCATCCTTTTTTCTTATTTTATTCATTTTCTAGCATCAAAAAAAATTCAAACTTCGGACTCATTTCAACTGTTACGGGCCTCTGAACGCAATGGTCGGGACGGATTTTGGTGCAGCGGGCCCCACGTGCGAAAAACCCCGGGAAAATGATTTTTTTCCCAAAAACGTTAAGAGGCAGAGCCTCTGCTCTCCTGACAGTGGCCAGCCGCTGCACGCAGCAGCGTGCAGGCGGGCGACGTCCAGCATGGGACCCACGGCTCCAGCCGTGGGCCCCACCATAATGTTCGTTTGTCATCCAACCTGTTCAAGAGGTGGGTCGCCTCCTCAGGTGGGCCCCCTCCAAATTTCGGTCAGATCCAAAGCTCCAGTGGCCCACACCACATGAAACAGTGGAACTGTACCCCTACCCTTGAAAACCATTTTTTGGCCCACAGAAGGGTTGGATCAAGTTGAAATTTTTGCTGTCCCTTCATACAGGTCTGAGTGACCTTATGAACGGGTTGGATTTCAAATAAATATTACGGTGGGCCACATTTGTGGGACCCACGGTAATGTATGTATTTCATTCGCACCGTCCACAGCCCGTGGACGGTGAGACTCACCATGATGTATTGTTTCACCCACCGTCCAGCAAACGGTGGGGCCCTGTTGCATGTGATTTACACACGCCGTCCATCTGACTTTGATGATGGGGCCCACTGCCAGCTGCCATAGTGATTTCTGTGGGACCCACCATTATATATATTTATATATGCTATATAGTTTATAATGTATATTTTATATTATGAATATAGTGGTGGGCCCTACATGGGACCCACCTCAGTTCCATTTTAATGATTAAAGAGCTGGTGCAACAGCCCTTAATGTATGAATTGCTGTTGTAGTTATAATGTATGTAGATTGCTATACATATTATATATGTGGGCCCAAGGTCCGTATGACCTTTTGAACATAATGGAATGCAAACAAACAAAATTATAGTGGGCCCTAGGCCATGTGTCCCTATGAATGGTTTGGATGGAAATAAATATTTTGTAAGGCCCATGAGTCGTGACCCATTTGATATATTTAAAGGCCATGAGACTAGGCCATTTGATATATTGTAAGGCCCATGAGACTAAACCCATTTGATTATAAAAAGGGTCCATGGGATTAGGCCCATTGGATTTGATTGAGACCCATGAGGTAGGCCCATTTTATTTGATTAAGGCCTAGGGGTTTAGGCCCATTTGACTCATGTTAGGTCTATGGGTTGAGGCCCACTTGATCTACATGTGGGGCCCAATTAGTGTGGCCCATTGGTTACCCATTAGACTCATGAGACTAAGCTCATTTGATGCAATCCAGGGCCACGGGTTTTGACCCATTGCAATGCACATAAGACCCATTGGTGTGGCCTGTTTATGTGGCCCATCTGATGAATAAAAAGCCCATAGGATATGGCCCATTTGACATATATATGAAAAGTCCAATGGGATGAACCTAAGGTCCATTGCAATGTGTAATCCCAATACCGATTATGTAGCGATGTTTAAGAAGATTTGTGCCTTGGGAGCAATGTTGGTTTGACGTCCACATTGCGAGTGTAATGTTGGTTGGATGTCCACATTACGACTCTCCTTAGGGCCCATTACTGGGCCGTACTTGCTGTGTATAGGCCGTCCAGGCCCATCTGCGTTATAAGAATGGTTCATCACTCATATACATGTTTAGTATAGTTTCATGACTCATGATCATACGCATTATATGCATGCTTGATATGAGGATTGACTGATCATAGTATATGCCTTCGGGCAGGTTGTTTATGGGCTCCTGGTTAGGCAGTATTGCCCTGCATGAGCGCACGATATGCGCATGAATTGTTGCATGACTGGATAGCGTGAATCATGCATTTCGCATTTGTGTGATATGAGTATTGTACGTCCTAACGACATCAGGGCCGTAGCCTCCACAGACGCATTGTGGTTGGCAGGATTGGATATCAAAAATTTTATTTTACATAGGGTACTATAGATATCCTTGGGTGAAAGTCCTTAAACCCTTATGGTACCAAGAGGTTGCTCTAACGTCTAGACCGAGTGGGTAGATGAACGTTGAGTGCCGATTACCAGACGGTTACGCTCTCCACTGTGTCGTGGTCGTTGGAATGGGGTGCGGCCTTACCCGTCCGATAGTAGGGGGCAATGCTAGGCTGAGTTTGACTAGCTCGAGGAATGGGTCCGCTATCGACGAGTCGCGCCCGATATTGGCAGACGGATAGTGAGGTCTCTTCCACTTACCTTATTACGCGTGATGTGGCGGCAATCTGGTTTAGAGTGTACTAGACCCCAGTGATATTCCATATTTTGAGCTGTATTGATGTATGGACATAGATGAGGATCTGTATGCTTGAGTTGCATTGCACATCGCATGGCCTTGGGATGGCCGATACCATTCATGTCTTGCATCGCATAAGCCTTGGTACGGCTCATGATATTATAGATCCATCTGCATATTTCTCTTTACTCTGACATTGCATGTTCATATTACTACCTTGCGCATACACTTTCACCACCCTTTAAGCTTTCTGTAAGCTTATGCACGACCGTTGCGTGAAGGTGACGTTGGTTCGCAGTAGCGCTGAGGCAGGAGCACGTTGCAGAGCATTTTGGAGTTTTTGTTCTTTACCATTGTATTTCCCTTTATGCTCATTGTACTTGTAAAGTTTTTTATCATAGTGAAAATGTAATGGAGTTCTTGGTTATTTTTTGTGGGTTATGCCTTTGGTTATGCTTATTACGAATCAAACTGACATTGAAAATCCTCCTCGTAGCATCCCAGGATCGGAACCTGGTGAATGGGAGCTAGGAGCCGAGAATGGGGTTCTACGGAGGCTGTCGGAGCCGGAATCGGCGATCGAAAATTTTGTGAGCTCAGTTTCGAGTTTGGGGCGTGACAGAAGTTGGTATCAGAGCATAACTTAGGAATAACCGAGGACAACATTACATGTCTGCTATGAGTGAAGAATGGCTAAGTCTCGAAGTTCGGATAGCTTCGCGACCTTCCAATACAGACCGTTAACGTGTGTACTTTCGAGAGTTTTGAAGTTGATAGGCACCTTCGCTCTTTCCTGTAGGACATGGCACCTGGGAGGGTTACCCGATCGACTCCCGCACCACCACCTGAGGATTTCGCTTCACCATCGGAGGATCCAACCCTACCACCTGCGTCTCCCGTTCCACCCTCAGAGATCCTTGCTCCCTTCCCTGAGGATGACGTTCCTCCATTTGAGGCCGATGCGGAGCCGACCGTGACTGTGAGTGCCTCTCAGTTACAGTAGATGTTACAGGCTGTGACGGCCGCACTCCAGGGACAGGGAAGATGCCCAGTTGTTTCACCAGCTCAGGCAGAGCAGGAGCGCGCGAGCGCCTTACTTCGTGAGTTCAAACGGCTGGATCCCACACGTTTTCAGGGCGAGCCAAATCCGACTGCAGCAGAGAGATGGCGCTCCAATGTAGAGAAGATCTTCGATACCATATCATGTACGACGGAGCAGCGCGTCCGGTTAGCTGTATTTCTCTTCCAAGGTGAGGCCGAGCATTGGTGGACATCTGTTACCCGTGTTGCCGGACCTAAGTATGTCTGGATATGGGAGGACTTTGTTGACGATTCTAGGAGCAGTACTTCCCCGACCATATCCGTCGTCAGCGAGCTTTAGAGTTCGAGACTCTGGTGCACGGAGACATGACTGTGGTGTAGTACGTGGCCCGTTTCGTAGCACTCTAGAGATTTGCACCATATATGGTTGATGACGAGGGGCGGAAGGCCCGCCGTTTCGAGCACGATTTACGTTACGGCCTTCGAGGTCGTGTTATTGGGCATGAGATCCCTACTTTCCAGGAAGTAGTGCGGAGAGCTTAGATTTACGAGACTGAGTGGGCCGGTTCTCAATCTGATCGCGGTCAGAGGAGAGACCGGAAGAGGCAGGCTTCTTCTAGTGATTCCCAGCAGCGTCGACCACAGCAGTAGAGGCGCACAGGTCGCCCAGGCTTCCGAGCACCATCAGCACCAGCAGTACCTCCACCACCACCTTAGAGGCAATTCACCGGCACTTGCTTCAGGTGCGGTGCGACGGGACACCGTTCATGGGAGTGTCCCAGCCCCCAGCAGCAGTAGAGAGATCCACAGCAGCAGCAGAGACCCCCACAGTAGCAGCGACAACATCCTCCACCACCGAGGCCACCTCAGCAGCAGCATCAGCATCATCACCAGCCTCAGAGGCCACAGCAGCAGAGGCAGCAGTTTCGACCGCTTCAACGACCCCAGTAGTAGCAACAGCACGTTCAGAGGGGACAGACACCTCCCCAGCCAGCTCAGGCTAAGTTTTATGCAGCTCAGCAGGACCCTCAGTCTTCTGGAGGAGTTGTTGAGGGTATACTACCAGTTTCTGCATGCATTGCATGTGTACTGTTTGATTCTGGTGCATCGCATTCTTTTGTGGCCGAGAGCTTCTGTCAATCGGCTGGCTTACCTTTGGAGTCTGCTGGTGAGAACCTATCAGTATCGACTTCCTTGGGGAGGACTGCAGCGTTGGGACGATTTTGTTCGTCTTACCCCGTTCTAGTTGGGGATACCTTTCTGCCTGTCAATCTGTTTGTTTTGCCGCTGTCTGAGTTCGACGTCATCTTGGGCATGGATTGGCTCGCCGAGTACTATGCTATATTGGACTGCGCCGTGAGGACCGTCACGTTCTGTATACCCGGCGTGCCACAGTTTCAGTTCGTTGTAGAGGCCAGAGGAGAGCGGTTGTCTTGTTTGATGTCTTGCGCCATAGAGGAGCCTGATGCCGCTTGCATCGACCATTTGCCCATAGTATGCGATTTTCCCGATGTGTTTAAGGAGATTCCAGGATTACCGCCTCATCGACTCACCGAGTTTCAGATTGATCTCGTGCTCGGTACCGCGCCTATTTCGAAGGCCCCGTATCGCATGGCACCGTTAGAGTTACGGGAACTGCAGAAGCAGTTGGACGAGTTGCTTGAGTTGGGCTTGATCCGTCTGAGCAGTTCGCCTTGGGAAGCGCCGGTACTCTTCGTGAAGAAGAAGGATGGCTCGTTGAGGCTCTGCGTTAACTACCGCGAGCTCAACAAAGTCACGATCAATAACAAGTACCCGCTCCCTAGGATTGATGATTTGTTTGACCAGCTGCAGGGTGCACAGTTCTTTTCGAAGATTGACCTGCGTTCCGGTTATCATCAGATTCGGGTCCGAGATGAGGATATTCCAAAGACGGCATTCAGGACGCGTTACGATCATTTTGAGTTTCAGGTCATGTCCTTCGGACTGACCAATGCACCCGCGGTCTTCATGCAGCTGATGAACGAGGTTTTTCGCCCATATCTGGATCAGTTTGTTGTAGTCTTCATCGATGACATTCTGATCTATTCGAGGACCCGTGAGGAGCACGAGTAACACTTGGAGATTACTTTGCAGACCCTCCACGCACACCAGCTGTAAGGCCCACCCCCACAACACATGATATTGTTCGCTTTGCCCGGTAGGCTCACGGCTTTAAAACGCATCATTTGGGGTAAGGATACTGGTAACTCGCCCAGACCCGGTGCTCCCGTGGTCCCGCCCACATCAGCACCTACCCGTCCATGATATTGTCCAATCCAACTGTCATCAGAGTGTACAGCGGAAGTTTTACCTGGCGCACAAGGCCAACGCGTCATGTCTGTTAAGGGAGGAACCCAACATATAACCACCACAACTCCAGACAACTCTTTCGATGTGGGATAAGTTACGCTACAGTCAACTGTAACAGTAGCTCGCTTAGCACAGTAGCCTGCCAGCCACACAGTAGCCTGCCAGCCAGCTTGGGGCCCGCCCACATGTGTACCTGCCCACATGTGCCCGTCCACATGAAGCAGTGACCGGGGCGTCACACCAGCTATATGCGAAGCTGAAAAAGTGCGAGTTCTGGCAGGAGGAGGTGAAGTTCCTCGGTCACGTGGTGACGAGGGAGGGTGTCGCAGTGGACCCCTCGAAGGTCGAGGCAGTGCGTCAGTGGGGCCAGCCCACGACTGCGACAGAGATCCGTAGTTTCCTTGGCTTGGCGGGCTATTATCGACGTTTCATTGAGGGCTTCTCTCGTATTGAAGCCCCGCTGACCAGGTTGACTCAGAAGGGCGCAGAGTTTATTTGGAGTGACGCCTGCGAGCGAGCATTTATAGAGTTTAAGGACCGTCTGACGTCCGCTCATGTCCTCACTCTTCCCTCTGGGAGTGACGGCTTTATTGTATTCAGTGATGCCTCGCATATCGGTTTGGGTGCTGTCCTAATGCAGCACGGGAGACCAGTGGCCTTTGCGTCTCGTCAGCTCAAGGTCCATGAGATGAACTATCCTACGCATGACTTAGAGCTGGCTGCAGTTGTCTTTGCACTGAAGGTGTGGAGGCACTACCTTTACAGGGTTAGGTTCGAGCTCTTCTCTGATCACAAGAGCTTGAAGTACCTCTTCTCGTAGTCTGAGTTGAATATGAGACAGAGGCGCTGGATGGAGCTCTTGAAAGACTATGATTTTGACCTCCAGTACCACCCGGGCAAGGCGAATGTGGTGGCAGATTTCCTTAGCCGTCGGCCAAGAGGCTTAGTGGCGCATATGATGATTCAGGAGTGGCGGATGCTTAAGGATATTGCTGCATATGACTTTGAGTTCAGCCTGCAGTCTTCCATTGTACAGTTATCGAGCTTGTTGATTCAACCCTCTCTTGTCGCTAGGGTGATCGAGGCTCAGCAGGCTGATCAGTCGTTGCAGAGTTATATGGCTGAGGCGGCATCTGAGGATCAGGCGGATTGGCAGATCGGTACAGACGGTGGACTTCGCTTCAGAGGCCGATTATGTGTCCCGGATATTCCAGAGTTGCACAGAGATCTTATGACCGAGGCACATCGATCGCGATTTTTTATCCACCCGGGCTCGACGAAGATGTACCGTGACATGAGGCGACAGTATTTTTGGGCAGGGATGAAGCGCCAGTTTTGTGGTCGAGTGTGACACGTGTCAGCGTGTCAAGGCCGATCATCAGAGACCTCCTGGTCTATTGCAGCCGTTGAGCGTCCCGATGTGGAAGTGGGAGCACATGTCGACTGATTTCATTATAGGTTTACCGAGGACTTAGCGCTGTCATGACGCCATTTGGGTTGTTATGGATCGTCTGACGAAGTCGGCACATTTCCTTACGATGCGTGCGACTTGGTATATGGACCGGCTTGCGAGATTATTTATCGAGGAGATTGTGAGACTGCATGGCGTTCCGGTCTCGATCGTTTATGACCGAGACTCGAGGTTCACGTCTCAGTTTTGGGGGAGCTTCCAGCGTGCGATGGGGACTGATTTGCAGCTCAGCACCGCGTACCATCCGCAGACCGATGGCCAGACCGAGAGGGTCAATCAGATACTTGAGAATATGCTTCGGGCCTGCGCGATTGATTTCGGGAGTAGCTGGGATGAGCATCTGCAATTAGCTGAGTTTGCATACAATAACAGCTATCAAGCGACCATCGGCATGGCTCCTTTTGAGGTACTATATGGCAGACCATGCAGATCACCGAGTTATTGGACCGAGGTTGGAGAGCGTCGTCTCCTAGGTCCCGAGCTTGTGCAAGAGACGTCAGAGGCTATTGACATCATCAGGCAGAGGATGCGCACAGCTCAGAGCCGACAGAAGAGTTCTGCTGATCGTCGGCGTCGTCCCTTGGAGTTTGATGTAGGGGACAATGTGTATCTCAAGGTCTCGCCCATAAAGGGCGTAGTTCGATTTGGACCGAAGGGCAAGCTTGCCCCGAGATTCATAGGACCTTTTGAGATCACTAGGCGCGTTGGCGTCGTGGCCTATCGGCTTGCCTTGCCATCACAGTTGTCTGGCGTCCACGACGTTTTTCACGTCTCCATGTTGAGGAAGTGTGAGTCAGACATAGTTCCCGTTATTGATTGGCAGCCACTGGAAGTTCGTGAGGACGCTTCTTACATTGAGTAGTCAGTCCGTATCCTTGATCGGAAGGAGCAGGTCCTCAGAACCAAGGTCATTCCATTGGTGAAGGTGCAGTGGGGTCACCATTCTGTTGAGGAGGCTTCTTGGGAGCTTGAGACTGAGATTCGAGAGCGTTATCCTCATCTCTTTGATGGTTGATCATGTGATGTATTTTTATGCTGTCTTCGATTCTATATGATGATGTTATGTCGCTTCTTCTTCATGAGTAATGCTTATTTGTGACGCTTGTGTAAATTTTGAGGATGAAATTTTTATAAGGAGGGGAGAGCTGTAAGACCCGTATCTTGGTCCATACCTTTCCATAGACTTCCACGGTCTTACCGGTCGAATTCCGGTAACCTTCGACCCTTAACCGATATCGACGCGCGACCCTGATTCATATGCCGACTACCCGAGTCGACTCAGCCCGAGACTAATACCATAGCGACCGCGCCGTCGTTGCGGTTCCGATGCCGCGACTCGCGCGCCGAGGCGATACCCTGATCAAGAGATGTGGGCCAACGTTCGGTGCGAGAAAACGCCGCGCGTTGCGAAACCCAAGGGAATCTCTACGATGTGTCACATCAATCACATCAATCCCATCAATCAATCAACCCATCAATCCATCACATGTCAAGTACACATCACTTTATTCTCTTTTCCCAAGCAACCACAAAAGTCTCCCAAAACCATACCTCTCTTACACAAAAAGCCACAAAAATCTTCACCACCCATACCTCTCTTACACAAAAGCCTCAAAAGTCAATATTTTCTTACACAAACATCACTCACCACATCCATCCATCACTCTCTCTCTCTCTCCCTTTACAACTCTCTCTCTCTTTCTCTCTTTCTCATTTCAAAACTCTAAGCTAAAGAAGAGCCCATACGTATGGAATTTTTCAAAAATCCGTAAACTCCAAGTGGCCCACCTTTTCATCCCAAGATCTCTCGTCTCAACCCTCCATTTTCATCTCATCCATTGAAGTTGAAGCCAAGGTGCCAAGGAACCCCTAGGAGCAAGAAGATCGGACGGTGGGTGCCTCTATAAGATAGTTTTTCTTATTTTTATGGTGGACCAAGTGAGGCCCACCGATCAATGGTGTGGATCTCACTTGGGACCCTAAGATAAGGCCGATGGCCTACTTAGATCATCATGATCATTCCATGATGGGGCCATTCTCCATGGACCCCATCATGATGTTTATTTTCTTTAGAAAGGTCATCTAGACCATCCTTATTGGTGGGGAAAGGATCCCCACCGTTGATCTTCAGTTTTGATGGTCACATGTGCAAAATGACCCACTTGATGTATGATTTCATGTAAGGGAGGGCCCATAATGTCGAGGTCCCTCCATCACAGGCGTGTCCCACTCTCCATGTCTCTCTCTCTCTCTTTTATTTCTTTTAATTTATTTTATTTTATTTTATTTTATTTTTATGAAATAGGAATGTGTAGCCCACTTGAATGGATCCCACCTTGAGATTTATGTTGTTCAAACTTTTATTCAAGTGGGGCCCACCTTAGACGTTGAACCCATGTCACCCATCAGTGGTGACCCACTTCATCAGGGTCCACCACTCTTATATATATATATATATATATATATATATATATATATATATATATATATATATATATTAAACCGTGGGACGCTGGACGTTTTAAAGGAAAGAAGAAAAAGGAAAAGAAGAAAAGGACTTTGGTAGTCCACTCGGTTAGGCCCCATCATGGTGTATTTGAACAATCCAAGCCGTCCATCCTCCTACCTACAATATTTTAACCGTTGGGTAGAAGTTTGGGACTGATTGGAAGACCTGGTGGGCCATAGCATCAAGGAATGTACCACTACCATTCAAGCATCCTTTTTTCTTATTTTATTCATTTTCTAGCATCAAAAAAATTCAAACTTCGGACTCATTTCAACTGTTACGGGCCACTGAACGCAATGGTCGGGATAAATTTTGGTGCAGCGGGCCCCACGTGCGAAAAACCCTGGGAAAATGATTTTTTTTCCAAAAACGTTAAGAAGCAGAGCCTCTGCTCTCCTGATAGTGGCCAGCCGCTGCACGCAGCAGCGTGCAGGCGGGCGGGCGGGCGACGTCCAGCATGAGGCCCACGGCTGAGACCCACGGCTCCAGCCGTGGGCCCCACCATAATGTTCGTTTGTCATCCAACCTGTTCAAGAGGTGGGTCCCCTCCTCAGGTGGGCCCCCTCCAAATTTCAGTCAGATTCAAAGCTCCAGTGGCCCACACCACATGAAACAGTGGGGCTGTACCCTTACCCTTGAAAACCATTTTTTGGCCCACAGAAGGGTTGGATCAAGATGAAATTTTTGTTGTCCCTTCAAAAGGTCTGAGTGACCTTATGAACGGGTTGGATTTCAAATAAATATTACGGTGGGCACATTTGTGGGACCCACGGTAATGTATGTATTTCATTCGCATCGTCCACAGCCCGTGGACGGTAAGACTCACCATGATGTATTGTTTCACCCACCGTCCAGCGGACGGTGGGGCCCTGTTGCATGTGATTTACACACGCCGTCCATCTGACTTTGATGATGGGGCCCACTGCCAGCTGCCATAGTGATTTCTGTGGGACCCACCATTATATATATTTATATATGCTATATAGTTTATAATGTATATTTTATATTATGAATATAGTGGTGGGCCCTACATGGGACCCACCTCAGTTCCATTTTAATGATTAAAGAGCTGGTGCAACAGCCCTTAATGTATGAATTGTTGTTGTAGTTATAATGTATGTATATTGCTATACATATTATATATGTGGGCCCAAGGTCCGTATGACCTTTTGAACATAATGGAATGCAAACAAACAAAATTGTAGTGGGCCCTAGGCCATGTGTCCCTATGAATGGTTTGGATGGAAATAAATATTTTGTAAGGCCCATGAGTCGGGACCCATTTGATATATTTAAAGGCCATGAGACTAGGCCATTTGATATATTGTAAGGCCCATGGGACTAAACCCATTTGATTATAAAAAGGGTCCATGGGATTAGGCCCATTGGATTTGATTGAGACCCATGAGTTAGGCCCATTTTATTTGATTAAGGCCTAGGGATTTAGGCCCATTTGACTCATGTTAGGTCTATAGGGTTGAGGCCCACTTGATCTACATGTGGGGCCCAATTAGTGTGGCCCATTGGTTACCTATTAGACTCATGAGACTAAGCTCATTTGATGCAATCCAGGGCCACGGGTTTTGACCCATTACAATGCACATAAGACCCATTGGTGTGGCCCGTTTATGTGGCCCATCTGATGAATAAAAGGCACATAGGATATGGCCCATTTGATATATATATATATATGAAAAGCCCAATGGGATGAACCTAAGGTCCATTGCAATGTGTAATCTCAATACCGATTATGTAGCGATGTTTAAGAAGATTTGTGCCTTGGGAGCAATGTTGGTTTGACGTCCACATTGCGAGTGTAATGTTGGTTAGATGTCCACATTACGACTCTCCTTAGGGCCCATTACTGGGCCGTACTTGCTGTGTATAGGCCGTCCAGGCCCATCTGCGTTGTAAGAATGGTTCATCACTCATATACATGTTTAGTATAGTTTCATGACTCATGATCATATGCATCATATGCATGCTTGATATGAGGATTGACTGATCATAGCATATGCCTTCGGACAGGTTGTTTATGGGCTCCTGGTTAGGTAGTATTTCCCTGCATGAGCGCACGATATGCGCATGAATTGTTGCATGACTGGATAGCGTGAATCATGCATTTCACATTTGTGTGATATGAGTATTGTATGCCCTAGCGACATCAGGGTCGTAGCCTCCACAGACGCATCGTAGTTGGCAGGATTGGATACCAGAAATCTTGTTCTACATGGGGTACTATAGATATCCCTGGGTGAAAGTTCCTAAACCCTTATGGTACCTAGAGGTTACTCCAATGTCTAGACCGAGTGGGTAGATGAGCATTGAGTGCCGATTACCAGACGGTTACGCTCTCCACTGTGTCGTGGTCGGTTGGAAGGGGGTGCGGCCTTACCCGCCTGATAGTAGGGGGCAATGCTAGGCTGAGTTTGACCAGCTCGAGGAATGGGTCCGCTATCGACGAGTCGCGCCCGATATTGGCAGACGGATAGTGAGGTCTCTTCCACTTACCTTATTGCGCGTGATGTGGCGGCAATCTGGTTTAGAGTGTACTAGACCCCGGTGATATTATATATTTTGAGATGTATTGATGTGTGGACATAAATGAGGATCTGTATGCTTGAGTTACATTGCACATCGCATGGCCTTGGGATGACCGATACCATTCATGTCTTGCATCGCATAAGCCTTGGTACGGCTCATGATATTATAGATCCATCTGCATATTTCTCTTTACTCTGACATTGCATGTTCATATTACTACCTTGCGCACACACTTTCACCACCCTCTAAGCTTTCTGTAAGCTTATGCACGACCGTTGCGTGCAGGTGACGTTGGTTCGCAGCAGCGCTGAGGCAGGAGCACGTTGCAGAGCATTTTGGAGTTTTTGTTCTTTACCATTGTATTTCCCTTTATGCTCATTGTACTTGTAAAGTTTTTTATCATAGTAGAAATGTAATGGAGTTCTTGGTTGTTGTTTGTGGGTTATGTCTTTGGTTATGCTTATTACGAATCAAACTGACATTGAAAATCCTCCTCATAGCATCCCAAGATCGGAACCTGGCGAATGGGAGCTAGGAGCCGAGAATGGGGTTCTACGGAGGCTGTCGGCGCCGGATTCGGCGATCGAAAATTTTGTGAGCCCGATTTTCGAGTTTGGGGCGTGACAATCATGGACAAGCTAAGCCAAGCTTGGCTCACCTCGACTCGACTCAGCTCGATGCCCACCTCTAATTACATGTATTTAGTTATGAAGCTTTCTTTCATGTACCGTTAGTTAAGAGAGATAAGCCAGACTAATAGCTAAAAAGTACATCTTTGTTAGCTATGGTGGTGGTGTGAAGGCTATAGATTGTATGACAAGGTCACATGTAAAATCATCATTAGCCATGACGTTAGATTCGACAAAGGCTCCTTATTCCACAAGAATGATCATGAGGAGCAAAAGGAACCAGAAAGGTGGGTCATGGACGTTCAGTTTGACACAGGTGATACTCGGGTTAAGATAAATACGCAGATCACAGAGGTACAAGAGCAAGTGGAGTATCTACCTATGAGAAGAAATTCATCACAAGATCGCAGGTTACCGACAAGATACAGGGATGATTTAAATATTGCATATGCGCTCATTATAGATGAGGAAAATTCGTCTACTCTTTACGAGACTACTGACGAACCTGTTGCAAAAAAAAAAAAAAAAAAAAAAAAAAAAAAAAAAAAAAAAAAAAAGTGAAAAGAGGAAATGGACGATGAGATGGACTCCTTATATAAAAACGAGACGTGGGCGTTGGTGAAGCTTCTAGTTGGCTAATAAGTGATTGGGTGTAAGTGAATCTTTAAGAAGAAACAAGATAGATACAAAGCCAGATTGGTGGCGAAGGGTTATGTTCAAAGAAAATGTGTGGACTTCACAAAGATTTTCACGTCGGGTGTAAAGAAAGTGTCTATCAGATTTGTGTTGGCGTTGGTTGCCGAATACGATCTCAAGCTATAACAAATGGATGTGAAGACTGCATTCCTACATGGGTAATTAAAAAAATAGATCTTCATGAAGCAACCGGAAAGATGGGAAGTAAAAGAAGCAGAAAACAAAGTTTGTGAGTTAAAGATGTCGTTGTACGACCTAAAATAGTCGCCTAGCCAATGGTATAAAAAGCTTGACTTCGATGACATCGAAGTTTAAGTTCAATGACATTGAAACCCATTGAAGTGCAATTGAAGAAAATCTTATTTCCATGTTTTGTTCATAGACAGTTTTAGAGTTATTTCAATGTCATCGAAGTGGGTTCGATGTCATCGAATGTTAAGTTTGATGACATCGAGACCCATCGATGGTGTCATTGAGTGTGTGCAGAGTTACAGATCTGCGGGATTTGTTTTCGACAGACATGCTCACCAAAGTTGTTTCTATAGAATTGGGGGTATTGGAGAGCTTTCTAATTCGTTCTAGGGTTTCGAGGGTGTAGCTAGGGATTGATTCGAAGGTATTCGGATCAGTTAATTTTTTTCTTATAATATTTTTTCTTTTTATAGTGATTATCTATTGCGTTGTGCCTGGATTTTTTGTAGAAATAATTTTTTCACATTAAATCCAGTGTCTTTGGATTATGTTTGGTTGGTGCGATTGTATTACTTCACTTGAATCTATCTGTATGTTTCCAGAGTCCCCCAACAAAATAAACTATACAGAAACAGTATAGTGAGGGTAGGAAGTTTTTAAAGGTAGTGCCTTCAATCACCATTATTTTATATAGTATGGTCCGCCTCATATTTGGAACTTTTGCATTTTTAGGCTCATGACTTAAAATGATCCAGTGGTCTGGGGCAATAGATCAATGGTGTGGATATAGATTACATACATCAAGGTGGGCCTTATGGTAAGGCCGCACCATCTTGGGTGAGGCCGGGGCCATACCTAATCCACCCCATGATGATGGTCATCTGACTCAAACAATCAGATGGGTCCGTCATTAAGTTGGCCACCCCTAGGTGTTGAGTCACCGTCACTTATCCACTCACTCCAATGGTGCAGCCCACTTGTTTACAGGTCTGGCCTGTTTCTGTGCCAGGTATCTTCATGGTGGGGCTTACCATTTTGAATGGCGTCGATTCCCTACAGAAGTGGCATGTTGGCGGGAAAGATGTGGCTTTATGACAGGACGTACGTACTGCACCACCTGAACGATTCGGACAGTCCATCTAGACGCTCCCACCGTAGATGGCCCATCTGGAAAAAATTCTGTCCTCTCCCTTTCGTATCGGCAATGATGATCCCCAACCAATGAAATTCTTTTCATAATGAGCTTATACTATGAAAGCTTCTGGATGAACGGTCTGGATCATTATGTACTGAGGAGAAACAAGGTACAGCTGGGGACCGAGTTTGAGAGCAATGGGCATGCGCCCTGCCACTCTACACCATGACTTACAGGTAGCTCAATCCAAACCGACCAAACAGTGGGACCCACCGATGAAGGATACATTCCTCTAAGCAGATTGATTAAACCATTCTGACCTTTGATCAATTTGTATTTTTATTTCAAACTGTTGACTATTTTCCATCTCAATGTCAACCATCTACTAGTGTTCATCAATCAATCAGCCAGTGAGAATCGTCTGTCCAATGTGGGTTTTCGGTGACCCATATAAAGCAGGCCCATGATGCTTGACATACATTTGCGCCTCGGGCCCATCATTGCCTGAGGAAGATAGAGAAAGTCCTTCCAAGCGGTTTGGTAGGGTCAATAACACAGGCATCGATCGCCCTGTAGTGTCTCAAGTACGGACAATGGTTATGAACTTCCGATGACGGATGGTGATCTGATATATGGCACAGTTTCCACATACTATAATTTTAAATAGCCGTGTCGACTAATATACGTTTTTTTTTTCTAGCATGGATAAATGGAAAGAGATTTAGTAAACAACGAGAGGATGAAAATTTCATCTCCGACAAGAGATCATAGTGATGGGATGAATCCTAACCGTTGCTGTATAGGAGTTCTATCTAGTCCTCGGAAGCGGATTGCGTGCAGTAAACACCTTCTAGCATATATAGTGAGTAAACTCTGTGCGGGCCACTATAGATGTGTATCTTATCCATGCAATTCATCCGTGTTTTCAGATTATTTTAGGACATCAACCCAAAATTGAAGTACATCCAAAGTTTTATTGGACCACACCAGATGAAATGGTGGGGATAATGACTTCCACCTTTGAAACCTTCTTAGGGCCTGCAGTGATGTTTATTTTTCATCCAAACTTTTCACGAGGTCACAGAAACATGGATGAAGTTTTTAAAAAATATATATATCAGCTTGATTTAAAATTTATATGGCTCACGAGAAGTTTTCAATGGTAGGCGTTCAATTCACACTGTTTACTGTGGTGTTATCCACTTGAGCTTTGGAATGTTTAAATTTTGGGATCTTGCCCTAAACTTAGATGATAAAATGGATGGACGGAGTGGATAAGACATATACATAACATATACATAATGGTGGGCTTCACATAATTTACTCAGAATACTATCTCCCTCTACCGTTCTTTTTAGAGTACACGTGACCAACATGTGGTGATCAGTACTGTTGATCCTGTAAGCTACCGTGGGGATGAGCTGTAAGCCAAAATTCAGAGTGATTGGATAATGGTTAAACGTGACTGGTAACCACTCCTTTTGAAGGCCACTTATCAGACAGCTAAGACAGTCCACTCCCCCATCTATGGGATGGGCCAATAAGACAATGGTTCCGATCACAACATCTTTGCCACGTGCTACATACTGGCATTCCCCTTTAAAACAATGGTGCACGAAATTTACTAAAATCTGATCAATGATTTCTGCACCACATCCTTACATGGTTAGGATCATCCTATCATTGTAATTTTTCGACTGTGGTAAATTCATGGTGCCTTAAGACGAATGAGTGGTTCAGATCATCACACACTTCACTGTGAAGGATATCTTACAAGTAGATTAGATTCCGAAGGTTTCCCAGCTCTTTGGGGATGCTCCCTGATATGGCATTGGTGCAAACGTAGCTGAGATGGAAAAAATTAAAAAACAAATAATAATAATAAATCAAAGCAAATGTTAGAATCCCAGTAAGTTGCACCATAAATCAGGCACATTCCAATTACACCTTGCAAACACATTATTTATTTATTTTTATTTTTATTTTATTTTTATTTTTATTTTAATAAACAGCTTTGTATTCATCATATTTGAAGCAAAAGGTATACACCAGATTTTGGGCGGGCCCAACAACAAAAAGGGACGAGGTCCGCCCATCGTGAAAAATAAAAAAAGGAAGTGAACACCTTGCACACACATTTACCTCAATCTGGACAGTCCAAAGTGTGCCCCATCAGGCTATATGCAATTTTGATGGTGCAGATTAAGGTACATATATGCCATGTTTAGGATGAATTTAGTTGCAAATATAATCCACCGTGTGATGTAGATTATCATATAATTCATTAATAAATAACAGGGTGATTGCATCAACAAAATGGTGTGGGCATGATCATCGACTTTCAGGTGAGGGTCCCACACTATAGTTTCGGAGTGTTTGAGAGTTGCTATTTAACAAATACAACTATCGAATCATATAATCAAATCGATTATCGGCCCATAGTGGGACCCACAAAATGAAAGGTTGACTATCCTCATAACTTGAGGGACTTGCCCAACCATAATTTTGAACATCTACACGTGTAGACACAATCACACCTTAGTGGGATTTCACCACCTATGGATGCTCGAACCCTTGATTGGGTGTTAAAACTCTTGACAGACTACCACCAGAGCAAGAGTAAGGATCCGTGTATACGGATGAGATTTGTATTCTTCAGATGGATCCTATCAAACTCTCTTGGTGTAATTTTTTTCCCCTTATGTATGCTGCATCAATGAATATTTCAGAGATTTGGATGGTCTGGATCACCCTACGACCATGTCACGTGGACGGTTAAAAGAGTGATAAGTAATAGCAACAGTAGATATTTGACTGTGGGAGCAATTTCAATACTTACAGGTAGGTCAAGTTCGTTAAATTGCCGATAGATGCTGGCAAGGGACCCGTCATGCAATTATCTGAGACATCCCTGCAATATATACAGAAAACACTTGTTAACGGTTGGAAGATGACATCTCACCGACTTCAAGGGGTCCACACTGTTACAGTTAACAGTCACTTGGAAGTGGTGATGGCTCATTCACATACCATGTGGCACTCATGTGCAGCTATCCAGACCATCCAAATTGTGAGTAAACTGGGGATGGAGCCTATATCTAAAACCCAGCTGATAAAGTAATCCTAACCATCCAATTGATGGTCAGCGGATGAACGGTTAAAAGTAAATTAACGGATGTTCCAAATTTAAAGGAAAAGTCAGATGACTCCTATCAAGCTCTTGGTATAATTTCTTTTTCCTTGTGTATGCTGCATCCACAAATGTTTCAGAGATTTGGATGGTCTGGATTACCCTACAGCCATGCCACATGGACTGTTAACGAGTGATAAATAACAGCAACAAGCTGTGGTAAAATTTTAGATACTTACAAGTAGAGCATGCTCGTTATGTTGCCGATGAATGCTGGAAAGGGACCCGTTATGGAATTATTTGACACATCCCTGCAATATATATAGAAAACACTAGGTGACGTGTGACACATGTACAAGATAAAGCCGCTCATCAGGTGGGGTCCACCACATGAGTTGGCCATTGGATTTCTGGGCCAGGTAACAAAATGTGGCCCAATTGAGTGAACTTAGGACTCAGTAGGACTATGGTTAATAAGTTTAGCCTGGGTTTGCATGTAATAGACTCAAGGGTCAGGCCTGGCCCAAACATTGCAAAATCCGGGCTGAAGCCAACATAAGGCCTGGCCCATTGATAGCCCGAGGCTGACCTGGCCAGATATTAAGAACAATAGGCTTGACCCCTACCCAGCCCATTTACTAACCAGGCCCAATCTTTCAAACACATGCTGAGTCCCGACTCACTTGCACTTGGCCATGGATGGATGAATCAGAGTTAAATGTGACGTGCCTGAGTTATTTGGACTCAGTCCAACCCATCCAGGTTGACACCATGAGTCACCCCGGTCTGGTGCGAGTCAGGCTGATTCACTTCCAACTCAGGTGAGTTACCACTCAACCCAAAAGCAGATCAGTTGGAATAGTAGTCCAGCCCGGTATTGATTTCATACCATCTTTCACATATACCACACGGGTATCCGAACCCATGACTTAGTGTGGAAACCTACGGGTCCATCATTGACACGACTCAACTCAAAACTTATATATATATATATATATATATATATATATATATATATATATATATATATATATAAAAGAAAAGGTACTATGTGCTCGACCTCACCATAAGCTCCCATGAGGTTGATCTGTGTGGGCCCCACTGTGATGCGTGTCGACCATCAACACCGTGCATTTGATGGGTCCCCTTTAAACTATGGGATATCCCAAAAATCAACCGTATACGGAACTCAGGTGGGCCATACCATCTACAATCATGTGAAGACACCGTTAAAACATATAAAAGCACTTGGTGGGGCCCACATGAGTTTTGAATGCTGCTGAAACCTGGTATGAACCCTCATCCAAGTGGGACACACATAATGGATGGGCTGGATTTGCAAACCACATCTCAGTAGGCCCAAAAAATGATTATGAATTTTTTAATGGTGCACGGCCCCTCTCCACTTCTGTATGTGGTGTGGCCCACACAAGTCACGGATTGACTTTATTTTTAAGACCTAGGCCCACGATGGAATGGTGCATCTAACTGATGGGGTAGATGTTCGAAACGCATCACGGTGGGGGCCACACAGCTCGACCTCATGAGACAGACTCGTGAGGTCGAGCGCATAGTATCTTTTCCCTATATATATATATATGGAAAAGGTACTATGCGCTTGAGCTCACGATAAGCTTATCGTTAGGTCAAGCTATGTGGGCCCCACCATGATGCATGTCGACCATCAATACCGTACATTTGATGGTGCACCTTTAAATAATGAGATATCCCAAAAATCAGTCATATACGAAACTCAGGTGGGCAATACCATCTAAAGTCATGTGAAGACACCGTTAAAACATATAAAAGCACTTGGTGGGGCCCACCTGAGTTTTGAATGCTACTGAAACTTGGTTTGAACCCTTATACAAGTGGGAGACACATAATGGATGGTCTGGATTTACAAACCACATCTTTTGTGAGCCCCAAAAATGATTATGAATGTTTTAATGGTTGCACGGCCCCTCTCCACTTCTATATGTGGTGTGGCCCACACAAGTCACGGATTGACTTGATTTTTGTGACCTAGGTCAACGGTGGAATGGTACATCTGACTAATGGGGTAGATGTTCGAAACACATCATGGTGGGGCCCACATAGCTCGACCGCATGTGACGGAGCCATGAGCTCGAGCGCATAGTACCTTTTCCCATATATATATATATATATATATATATATATATATATATATATATATATATATATATATATATATATATATATAGGAAAAGGTATTATGTACTCGACCTCATGATAAGCTCCCGTGAGGTCGAGCTATGTGGGACCCACCGTGATGCGTGTCGACCATCAACATCGTGCATTCAATGGGTCCCCTTTAAATTATGGGATATCCCAAAAATCAGTCATATACGAAACTCAAGTAGGCCATACCATCTAAAATCATGTGAAGACACCGTTAAAACATATAAAAGCATTTGGTGGGGTCCACCTGAGTTTTGAATGCTGTTGAAACTAGGTCTGAACCCTCATCCAAGTTGGACACACATAATGGATGGGCTGGATTTGCAAACCACATCTCGGTGGGCCTAAAAAATGATTATGAATGTTTTAATGGTGCATGACCCCTCTCCACTTTTGTATGTGGTGTGGCCCACAAAAGTCACGTATTGACTTGATTTTTGAGACCTAGGCCCATGATGGAATGGTGCATCTGACTGATGGGGTAGATGTTCGAAACGCATCACGGTGGGGCCCACACAGCTCGACCTCATGGGACGGACTTGTGAGGTCGAGCGCATAATACCTTTTCCCATATATATATATATATATATATATATATATATATATATATATATATATATATATAGTGTCCTGCAAATCATACTGTAGGAGACACTCTTCGAATTGCAAGCGGATTTCACATTAAAGCCTTTCGTTAGAAGATCCTGTACAAGGATTTTGCGTGAGGCCAACTGTGATGTTTGTGATAAATTCAACCCGTTCATTTGTTTTTCGAAATCATTTTAGGACATGCGACCAGAAATGAGGAGGATCCAAAAATTAAATGGGCCACATTAGAGGAAAAAGTGGGGATTTAGTGATCACCATTGAAACATTCATATGACTACAAATGTTTTGTATCGGTTTATGTTCCTAGTGTTTTCATTTCATCTTAGTGAAAATGATCTTATAAATGGTTTGGATGGAATATAAATACTAAAGTAAAGCCTACGGAGGTTTCAACGATAAGCATTCTTTTCCCCACAGTTTCATCTTCTATGGCCCACTTGAATTTTGGATCTTCTTCATTTTAGGTATAATGTCCTAAAATGATATCTAAAAACTAATGGACAGAAGGCTCGCCTATAAATTCTCGCAGGAGACCATTACTCTCTCTCTCTCTCTCTCTCTCTCTCTCTCTCTCTCTCTCTCTCTATATATATATATATATATATATATATATATATATATATATATATAGAAATGGTCTCCTATGCACAAGGCCGCACGAAGCTTTAATATGAGCTTATATATAAGGTCATTAACACTAGGATGAAGTATATCTAAATCTCAAATAGACTTCACGAAAGGAAAACAGTTGAAACCTTCCTAGCCCTACCTTGAAGTTTACATGTCATCCAAACTGTTTATAAGGTCATTAACACTAGGATGAAGTGAAAATATTAAAAAAATTTCCCGAAACACATATTTTATTGCCCCAAGAATGTTTCAACGATTCACACTAAATCCTCACTATTTCCTTTCATGTGACCCAATTAAGTATTGGATACATATAGTTTTTTGTCCTATAAGTTATAATTCTCTCAAAGCGAATTAACGGGGTGAATTTCTCACAAACATCTCAGTAGGCCCCAGTCAACATCCTTGCCCAAGAACTTCTTGGGAAAGCCTATTGCAGGAAATCCACGTCCTTTAGAAACGGATTGGTTACTCCCCCTTACACCAGCCGATGGCTGGTAGTCGGTGCTATGTAGGCCCCACCATGATGTATGTGTTTCATCCATGTCGTTCATCTATTTAAACAGATCATTTTACAATATGAGAAAAAAACTGAGTTATATCACATCTTAAGTGGACCACATTATAGGAAACAATGTTGAATAAGGGTCGACCATTGAAAAACATTTTGGGCCATAAAAGTTTTGGATCAAGCTGATTTTTGGCTTTTCCCTTCATCTGGGTCTGTATGACCTAATCAACCTATTGGATGTCAAATAAACAGTACAGTGGGCCTTAAGAGGATTTTAATGATGGATGTCCAATCACTATTGTTTTCATGTGGTGTGGTCCACCTGAAATTTATATACCTCTCATTTTTAGGATCAAGCTATAAAATGACCTGTAAAAATGGATGAACGGAAAGGATGAAACACATACATCATGGTGGGGCCCATAGAGCACTGACCACTAGCAACGGGGCGGGTGTCAGGGGGAGTAGCCAATCGTTCCCGCGTCCTTCGCACACAAGGACGCGGATTAGCCAGCGACAGGTTGAGTGGCGAGACTCCCACCAAAGTGACATCACCAAGTTCTGTGGGCCACACTATTATGTATGTTTTGTATCTACACTGTCCATCTGTTTGGAGAGATCATAATAAGGCATGATCCAAAAAATGAATTAGATCCGAAGCTCGAGAGGACCCCACCACAAAAAACAATGGGGGAGAGTGACGGCCACCATTAAAAAGTTCTAAAGGCCACAAAAGTTTTCGATCAAGATAATATTTGTGTTTTCCCTTCTTTCATGTCTACTTTAACACATAAATTGGTGGGATCTCAAATAAACATCACGGTGGACCTTTTGGAAGGTTTCAACGGTGGGCATCACTCTCATCACTGTTTTCTATGGTGGGGACCACCCCAGCCTTGGATCTGCCTCCTTCTTTGGACCATTCTCTAAAATGGTCTCTCCAAATATATGGATAGTGTTGATACAACACATACATCATGGTGGGGCCCAAAGCCTTGGATCTGCCTCGTCTATTTTAACGATGGTGTTCAATCACTGTTGCTTTCCTATGGTGTGGTCCATTTGAGATTTGGATCTACCTCATTCTTGGGCTCATGCTCCAAAATGATATGAAAAAATAGATGAACAACATGGATAAAACACATACATCATGAACATAGGGCCATTTCCATGAGCACGAGGGAATCTATGCAATTCCTGAGATTGCAAAAATCTTGGGACAAGTCATTGTTTTGCATATTCTCTCATTCTTACAAATAATGAATCCCAGCCATGAGTGGAATCTAACGGCTTATATATAAGCTCGTATTAAAGCACCGTGCGGCCTTGTGCGTGGGAGACCGGGACTCTCTCTCTCTCTCTCTCTCTCTCTCTCTCTCTCTCTCTCTCTCTCTCTCTCTATATATATATATATATATATATATATATATATATATATATATATATATATATATATATATATATATATATCCAATCAACAGTGCCTAAGCTCCTATCTCTCTTTCTTTCAGCAGTAATGTACTTCTATCTAAATCTATTCTTTGATTATTATATTTTTAATTATTTGAAAATATAAAAATCTCAAATTTCAAAATTGAAATTTTGAATATTTAATTTGAGGGTTGGGTTGGGTTGGGTTGGGACAGGTTGAGAGCAAGTTCACCTCGACTCGATTTACTAGCTCTTCTTGAGCTCACTTCAAAAAGTTTGTCAAACAAGACAAGCTCTAATGGCAAACTTGAGGGTGAGCTCAAGTTCAAAAAGAGCACAGATCAACCTCAACTCAATGGTTCAATGTACAACCCTAGCTATATATGAATAAGGAATATCCATACTCAGGTACTTAGAATGTGTACATGTGGCATGCATTAACTCAAAGTAAACCGTCCAAAACATTCGACTCACTTTATTCCATGGCATATCAAGTAAAAAGAGGTATGCCAAGTGCACCTGCCAAGATGCTCGTATATATGATAGGTCCCACTTGTAGCTAAAAAAAAATGACCCGTTATCCGCGCTAACAGGAAGCCGATTGCATACTGAGTAACTGAGTAGGCTGAGCCTTCTGAGTGAACTCTACAGGGCCACCATGTGATTTATGTATTTCATCCACTCGATTTGTTCATCCATTTTATTAGATAATTTTAGGGCTTGAGCCCAAAAATGATGTATATCAAAAGCTTAATTGGACCACTCCATCAGAAACAGTGTGAATTGAATGTCCTCCGCTGAAAAATTCCTGAGGGCCATAGAAGTTTTGGATCCAACTATATGTGTGTTTTCCCTTCATCCATATCTGTGTGATCTTATGAATAGGTTGGATGGCAAATAAATATCACCAGATGCCCTAAGAAGGTTTCAACAGTGGAGATCATTACTCTACTGTTTCTTCTAGTGTGGTCCACTTGAGCTTTGGATATGCTTCAATTTTGGGCTCTCCCTTAAAATGAGCTGAAAAAATGGATGAATAGCATGGATAAACCACGTAAATTCACAGGCCTTAGTATGATTAATCATACCAAGTAACTCAGTACACAATCCGATTTCCATTTGACGTGCATGTGTGGCCCACTGGATTGCCGAGCTTTGAACATGGTGGGAAACCCTGTCCACATGTACAGCAGGATGCGACAGGAAACCTACTTTGAATGTGGATAGAATTCAAGTCCACCACCAGCGTATCGTCGGAGACCTTGTTACGCAATCAATGAGAAGATAGGAGTTACGCTGAGTTTAGGAATCGATAAGTATAGCTTACAATTTCGTAAGAGTCCAATTCCCAATGAAATTAGGTATTTTTGTCAACTGGCTATCAGATGCCGACCTGAAATCCAATCAGATTTTCCACCATAAATATTAATAAATTGAGGGATAATAAATGATAAACATGCCATATAACTAACCATAATTGAACTGTCCAAAATTATGGGGCCCACAGTAAATGGGCCATAACCCCAAAATCAGATGTTTCCAACAATCCTAAGCTCGGGATAATGGGCATTAGTGATCTGTTGAATTCAGACAATTATGATTTTTTTTTTTCCATTTTAATGCCCATTAAGAGCCATCTAAATTGGGGCCTATGACGCTTCTTATAATAGCTCTTACAAGATTTTCATGTTTATCAAGTTAGCAAATGTTGAAGGAATTTCGCCACCTAGCCCGCTGCTACTCATATATCTGTGAAAAACAAACATAAATCATCAATCCAATTGTGGATATTTCTTGTATGGTTAACAGCTAAAGGAATACTCAAACCATCTCAAAAGAAGTTTAGTTGGACATATACATACACCGTAATTTGTGTAACACTTGCTTATACGAAATCAAATATAAATGAAGATTATTTATTATTATTATTATTATTTACAAAAACTAGAGCCCGCCTAATGGCCTAACCGGCTAGACTTGAAGTCTTCTAAAAAAGAAAATGAAAAAATAAAATAAAACCTACTGCATATTAATCATTACAAATTGGGCGGAAAAATAAAAATTAGAAACACCTCATATGGAAATTTTGAAGAATAATAATTAAACAGAATTTTATTTTATTATTTTTTTTAAAAAATAGAACTTACGTCTGTTACTGGCCTTGCAAATTCCCACACTTCATATGGAATAAAACTAAAGTAAATGTTGTTGCTTATATCCCTGAAAATAAATAAATAATTAAATTTTGATATTTATCAATCGTTAAAACTTGTTGTTATGGTCTAGCCCACCTAATGAGTAGATGGGACTAGTTTTCATACAAGGCTATCCTCTTCGTGGAGCCAACCTATTGGAAGGGTCGGATGTGGTATGAACCTAGTAGGTTGGAAATAAGTCATTGGCCAGACAATAACTAATGGTCTAACTGGTTGGACTAGAAACTTACTTACAATGAAAAAGAAGAAAATGATGGCCTGTTTGTTAACGCTGAATTTTTGTACTTAACGCAAAATTTGAAAAATTTTCCATGTTCAGTGGTGTTTGTCAACGCATAAGAAGGAAAGCGCTCCACAATTTTATGTTGAAATTTTTCGGTGATGGGAGTCCTATGCATTGAAATTTTTTCATGATAAGAGTCTAGCTTAATGTGAAATGAAGAATGCACTCTGTGATTATTATTTTTTTAATACAAAATTACCCTTTGCGAGAGAGATTTTCTCTCTTGTGTTATACACATCCCAACTTTTTAACATGGGGCACTTCTTTGAGCCTACCATGACGTATGTGTTTCATCCATTCTATTCATCTATTTTTAAAGATCATTTTAGGGTTCAATACCAAAAATGAGAGAAATATAAATCTCAGGTGGACCACAGGAAAACAATAGTGATTGGATATCCACCATTAAAATTCACCTAAGGCCCAATGTACTATTTATTTGACATCCAATCTGTTTATTTGAGCCTTAGGAAGGTTTCAACGGTAGGCATCAATCTCCCCACTGTTATTTTTTTTTTTTTTTTTTTTGTGGTGGGATCAACTACACATTTGGATCTGCTCTAAAATTAAATCTCCAAATAGATGGATGGTGTAGATAAAGCACATACCTAATAGTGGGCCCACATACATCATAGTGGGCCCATGGAACTTGATGACGTGATTTCGGTGGCGAATCTCCCTATTTGAAATCGAATTGGGTACTGAGTTACTCAATGCGCTATTATCATACTGAGTAAACTCTGTTGGGCGCACTGTTAATGCATGTGGTTTATCCACGCCATCCATCCATTTTAACAGATCATTTTAGGTGTTGAGCCCAAAATTGAAGCATATCCATAGCTCAAGTGGACTATACCACAGGAAACAGTGGAACTATTAATTTCCACAGTTGAAGCCTTTCTAAGGCCCACAGTGATGTTTATTTGTCATCCAACCTATTAATAAGATCAATTAGACATGGATGAATGGAAAACACAAATATCATCTTGATTTAAAACTTCCATGGCCCCTAAGAACTTTTCAATGGCAGACGTTTAATTCACTGTTTCGTTGGTTTGGTTCACTTGAGCTTTGGATAGACTTAATTTTTGGGCCAAAACCCTACAATTATCTATTAAAATGGATAGATGGAATGGATAAAATGTATGAATGACAGTGGGCTCCACAGTGTTTACTCAGTACGCTTAGGGAACTGAGTTACTTAGTACGCAATCCGCTTCCTCACTATTCAACCTGTAAGTAGCTAATCCACGTCAAGTAGGATGCCGATTTATTGGTGTACCTCACATCAGCTATATAGCTACTATATTGACGTCAGCAAGTTCTGTGGGTCCCATCATGGGGTATGTGTTATATCCCAACCGTCCATCCATTTGGCAAGCTGGTATTAAAGCTTGAGATGAAAAATAAGCCGCAAAAAGCAGCGGGGGATTGAACGTCCACCATTGAAACCCTTTTGGGGCCATAGAAGTTTTGGATCAATATGATTTCTTTTCCTCTTCATACAAGCATTTGTGACCTTATGAACATATTGGATGGAAAATAAACTTAAATAGGCCACAAAAGTTTTGTATCAAGCTATATTTTAGGTGTTTTCACTTCGTCTATTTGGGAATGACCTTATAAACGGTTTGGATAGCATATAAATGTTTTAGGTGTTTTCACTTCATCCAATTGGGAATGACGAATGACCTTATAAACGGTTTGGATAGCATATAAATCTAAGGTGGGCCTTATTTGAAGGTTTTTTTTATTTTTTTATTTTACGCATGCACACACCCCACACACTCAAGCCTTAGTGGAATTTCACCACCTATGGGTACTCAAACTCTTGACCCGGTGTTGAAACTCTCGAGAGTCTACCACTCGAGCAAGAGTAAGGACCCAATTTGAAGGTTTTGTTGCTACTGGTGTTCAATCTTATACAACACATAGTGACAATCTTCCCGCTAACAGGATTTGAGGGCCTTATGATGATATTTTAGATTTTTTTTTTATTTAGTATTTTAGTTTATTTGAATTAAATATAATGATTTTATTTTCATTTAATAAAAAATAATTTCTTTATAATGTAAAACATTTCCAAAGGAGAGATAGGAGCAAATGTGTCAAATTAACATGTTTCAGACATTTAAGATATTATTATTATTATTAAACACACATGTACACACACCCCACACACTCACGCTGGTGGAATTTCACCACCTATGGGTACTCGAACCCTTGACTGGGAGTTGAAACTCCTGAAAGTCTACCACCCCAGCAAGAGTAAGGACCTAGACATTTAAGATGTTTGTCAGCAAACAGTTTGTTTCAGATTCAGTACTTAATTTTCAGACTTCAGCCATAATTATCAAACAAGTTTTTTTACTTCAGATTTCAGATTCAGGCTTCAGATTTCAGATTCAGTCTTTAGACTTCAGATTTAAAAAATGGGCCTAAGATTATTGCATGATAATTACCATCAGATTGGGTGGAAAATTCAAATTTCCAAACACACAATATGGCATTTCTAAAAATGAATAATTAAATACAATTAGAAAAAAAAAAGGCAAAACTTACAGTTCTTTCAAACTTGACAAATTCCCTAGCTCAGGTGGGAGCAAACCACTAAAGCCATTGTAGCTTATATACGTGAAAATAAATAATAAATTATTTTTTGTCATTTATTAGTGGATAAAAAGTTGTTTATGGTCTAACACACCTAATGAGTGCATGGAAATGATTTAGTACAAGGATATATGATGTAGAGCAGGTCGTGGATTCTTTCATGGCCAAAATCGATAGAGAAGGCCCAATCGGAGACGGAAGTCACCAAGACCGTCACAACCTTAAAACCAGTATATCTCACAAACCAGAATGGGTTACTCAAAGTACCATGTTTTTTTTTTTTTTTTTTTTTTTTTTTTTAAAATTTTAAGGATATGAATATATTAAATTTGAAGAAGCATTACAAAATTTTGGGTGGCCCCTGGACAACAAGAAAACCACCCAGGCTGCCTATTATATCTATATAAAGAAAGAAAGAATCTCCCTCGATTAGAGACTGTGATCCAACATTAGACTCTCTAATCGCAACCAATCCAACCTTATCTAATATATACAAACCTCTGGTACAAAGAGGTAATTCATTTATATCCCTGAATAAAACATTTCCTTTTTAAAAAATTTTAAAAAATAAAAATCCCTAAATAAAACGTTTCCTTGATTTACTGCCCCATCTCTAGCCAGCCCGTCTACCGGCCTGTTCCCTTCCCTAGGAATCAGGGAAATTGCAAAGTTACTCCTCTTCTTAAGCCCCTCGATCCTAGTCAACCAATATCTCCACTTCCACGCGGGATTGGAGTTACGCCTAAAGGCATCAACCACAAATTTGGAATCTGATTCTAACAATACTTGATTGAATCCTAGTGAGACACAGAAAAACATAGCATTGTGAACTGCACATAGTTCAGCCCTATTGTTTGTCCCATCACCATAACCCGAAGAGAATGCAAAAAGGAGGTTGCCGGTTAAACTTTTGTAGATGCCGCCTCCCCCAGACGGCCCTAGGTTACTTGAGGCCGCACCATCAACATTTACCTTAACCCAACCTAAACCTGGTTTGGCCCATTTCACAATCTGACAAGACTTAGTAGAGGCAAGTGGGACCAAGATCCCCAGATTCTGACATGTTAGGCACTACAGGATCTTATTTGGATTTGGACTAGGAAGTCCATTGCTGATTTTTGCCAAGAGCCATTTGATTTGGCCAACAACAGCGCCCACATTCGGTTTTGAATCATCGAACCTCGTTGCGTTTATGGCTCTCCAAATTTCCCAGACAATCAAACATGGTGAGATGTGTCGAAGCTTGGAAGAGTTCCCTCCTAGTAGATAGGAATGCCACCAAGATGTGAGCCTGTCAATGACTAAAGACCTAGTGTGGAATTGAGTATTGAATATCTCGCCGAAGCTCTTCCAAACTTTTACAGCCAGCACCCCATTGATGAAGAGGTGAGTTAGCAACTCTGATTTTGTAGAGAAATCCTACTATTCATCATAGCAAACACACCTGGATGCAAGGTTAATTCCTTTTTTCCTAATATTGTCATCCACCGGGATTGCCTCCTGAATTAGTTTCCACAAGAAAACTGAAATCTTGATCAGAATTTTTGCATACCATATCCACTTGGCCCACGGTTTACACTGCCCTCTTAATCTACAAACGTCCTAGCCAGATTTTCCCGAGAACAGGCCGGAACGATCATGGGGCCAGAATTGCTAGTCCGGTTCAGCTGAGGTGCAAAAACTACCCTTGATGATATGTTGCACCATTTCTTCCGAGAGAAGGGCCACCGCAGGTGAATGATAATTGAGGCTGTCAAAGTTAATCACATCCTAGACATTTATTTGGCGAAGTTTTGTTGGGATCGGGAAGGTTGCTCTGTCAATTAGAGGGCCCAGACCAGACTAGACCAGTTACAAATAGTTACAATGTCAAAAACTGATCAGGCCTTGTCCCACCTGCCATTCCAAGTTATTGTGGAGAAGAGGGGAAAGTTTGATCAAGCATTTCCAGATGGGTGACGCGCTAGCAAGAGGGGCATTTCCAGATGGCACGGAGCGTAAGGGTCCATACTTGGAAGTGACGAAATCTGCCCAAATACTGCTACCAATACTGAACTTTGCAATCCATGCCATCTTAAGCTAAAGAGCTCTCATGACGTCCTTCAATTTCCTGATAACGAGGCCTCCTTCCTCTTTAGGCATAAAGATTTTGTTCGAATTCAATCAGTGAAGTTTTCTCTTACCTTCATGCCAAACCCCAAAAACAATTAGCAAAGTTGCTTCCATTTTAGCCAGAATTTGGGTCGAGATTATGGCAACAGTCATAGTGTGAATAGGGATGCCATAGAGAACGTGGCTGATCAAAGTACCTCCGCCTGCCTGTGATAGATGTCTAGCCTTCCATCCTTGAATTTTAGCCTCGATTTTATCGATCATAGGTTGATACACAGCACTCTTGACCCTGCCTTTAATCAATGGAACTCCCAAATAATTGAACGCAGTTGCTACTCTGGGAATCCTAAGTATCCTCGTGATATCATGTACCCTTCCAAATGGGAGTTTGGAGGAGAAATGAAAACATCTTTTCCTTTGATTAATCTTTTAACCTGATGCTTCTTGGTAGACGGAAAGGAAATTAGCAGCAACTTTAAGGGAGGCGTGACCTCCATTGAAGAAGAGAACCGTGTCGTCAGTGTACAGGTGGTGGGAGACTTGCTTGCAACCCTTCTTGAGCTTGAAGAGCTTACACCTACCACTAGTCACCAGGTCTGAGAATCCTCTACTCAGCACTTCTACAAGAATGAAGAGGCTTGAGGATAAAGAATCTCCTTGGTGCAAGCCTCTGAAGATTTGCAAAAACCCACGTCCTCCCTGTTTATGACGTATAAACCATGTATGATTTTGGGGTAGGAGAAGCTACTTTAGCCAACAACCGATGCTGAAAATTTGAAATTCTATCAGATCGACTGTCGAAAATCCAATCTATTTCCATTTTTGCTATTTATAGTAAGTTTTAGTTTGAAACTAACTCTTTATCCTTTGAGCTTTAGGAACTATGTCCAACATGAAAAGTGCTTAGAAAAATTATGAGAATAATGTGGTTAAGTCAAATATGACACTTACTATAAATAATAAATTTAATATTTATAGTAAGTTATGAATTTTAAGAGTTTGAGTTGAAGTTTGATGTTGAACCTTCTTTCAACGTTTTGTATCACTACTTAAAGGGTTGTAAATTCATTTTTATTATCTATCAATAAAATTTTAAACTTTTAAAATTTATTTCTATTTTCTTATTTTCCCTCTTGGATTTGAGAAGTCTCTGTGAGGAGTTCAGAGAAGCTTCGTGGATTTGAAGTAGTTATCCTTAAGGAAGACGGTCATCACATTCATCCTTGCATCAATTAGTATCAGAGCGAGAACTACCCTCGGGCCGATAGCAAACAATGAAGGTATGGACTAAAATTCTATAGGCAGTGATCATGGGATTCGTTATCTTTCGGAAAGAACAGAAGCTTTCTACCGAGAGAGTCAGTTAATGGAGAAGGGTTATACAACCCTCGACCGTGTTGCGGATGCACTAATTCCGTCCCAAGCATGAGGCAATGCTCAACCGCCCGTGGTCATAGTATGACAAATCTCGATTTCCACAAAGCTCCATCCAATGGTGAATCGCAGGCCACCACTTTGATTGTGAGGAACCCGTTGCACATGCCAAAGGTAGAAATATATTTACAGCAGCACGACATCTTACAAACGAGGTACACTGTAAGCAAAAAAGTTTATAATGTGATCATTGATGTCAGAAGCAGTGAGAATCTCATGTCAAAAATAATGGTAAAAAAGCTACAAATGAAAACAGAAATGCGCTCATCTCCATATAGGATTGGATGGATCAAGGAGGTCAATAAAATAGAGGTAACCGAACAATGTCATATATCCTTTTCTATTGGTAAATATTATAAGGACGAAGTAATGTATGACATAGTCAACATGAAAGCTTGTCACATGTTACTTGGTCGACCATGACAATATAATATTGATGCTACGCATAGAGGCTGGTATAACGTATTTATATTTATTAAAATGATAAAAATATTGTCCTTGCCCCTATGGGGAAGAAGAACCATTCCCAACACTTTTAAAGTGGAGGGACAGTCTCTTATAACCAAATAGGATTTTGTTAAATGATCTGAGGAAACAAGAGATGTAGATGCATTAGTTAAAAAGAAAAAATATATGGAGCCTGTGAACATTCTAAAGGATTTGAAACTAGTGTTGAAGAATATCAAGGCGATTATGCTCAATAAACTCCCTAATAAATTGACTCCCATACGAGGTATACAAAACCACATTGATCTTATCTCAGGAGCAAGTCTGCCTAATTGCCCACATTATCAGAAAGAAAGTGAGATCTTGTAGGCACAAGTGAAGGAATTGATCCACACTAGTTAAATTAAGAAGAGCATGAGTACGTACAACTCAAGAGCCTAATGCAAGATACAAGGAAAAGGCTGATAAACATCAACGTCAGAAATTATTTGAGTATCATGAGTGAAGTCCCTTGAGTAACTCAAGGATGAGTTTTTTTTAAGTGGAGGGGTCTGATGTAGGATGTGGCACCGATACATTCCTAACATAGTTGGACTAAAAAAAGGCAAACTGTAAATTAGCTATAACTTTTTATCCCGGTATCATTACAATGCGCACCTAACCGAGTATCATGTACAGAGGCAGGATGAGAACTCAAGGACAAGTTCTTTTGAAGTGGAGGTGACTGATGTAGAGTGGGTCATGGACACTTTCATGTCTAAGATGGACTAGAGAAGGCTTGATCGGAGGTGGAAGTCATCAGACCATCACAACCTTAAAATAAGCATATCTCGTACGCCAGAATGCGTTACTCGACGTACCATATATGATTTTGGGGTAGGAGAAGCTACTTTAGCTAACAAACCCCGGATAGCCAGTTTGTACACGCTGAATTTGTGAACTTTCATCAGATCGACCATACAAAATTCATTTTATTTATGTTTTTACTATTTATAGTAAGTTTAAGTTTGATTGTAACTCTTTATAATTTGAGCTTTAGCAGTTGTGTCCAACATGAAAAGTGCCTAGAAAAATTATCAGAATAATTTGGTCAAGTCAAATAGAACACTTACTATAAATAGGAAATTTACTATTTATAGCAAGTTACGAAATTTAGAAATTTGAGTTGGAGTTTGATGCTGAAACTTCTTTCAAGGTTTGGTATCACTATTTAGAGAGTTGTAAATTCATTTTTATTATTTATTAACAAAATTTTAAACTTTTGGAATTTATTTCTATTTTTTATTTTTCCCTGTGGATTTGAGAAGTCTATGTGAGGAGTCTGGAGAAGCTCTGTGGATTTTGAGTACTTATCCTTGAGGATAACCTCATCACATTCATCCCTGCATCACTGTATATTCTCATGGTGCAACCAACCTATTGGAATGGTTGGATGTCACACTGACATGATGGGATGGAACTAATTCACTAGGTGGATAGTGACTTATTGTCCAATTGATGGACTTGAAAACTTCTTAAAAAGGAAAAGACGCAAATAAAAATGCCACATATTAGTTACTACTATGTTGTAAAATTTTGAATTCCAAACATATCATCACTATTTCTGAAGAAGAATAATTAAATTAAAAAAAAAAAGCAGAATTATAGTTGTTGCAGACTTGACAAATTCCCCACCTCAGGTGGGAGCAAACCCCTAGCCCTCGTTATATCCCTGAAAGAAATTAATTAATTAATTATATTTTGTTGTTATGGTCTAGCCCATCTAATGATTGGATGGTACTGGTTTTTGTACAAGGCTATCCTTGTGATAGAGGGAACCTATTGGAAGGGTCAGATGTTGTATGAATATAATAGGTTGGAAATAAGTCACTGGCCAAATAATCACTAATGGTCCAACTGGTTGGACTAGAAACTTAAAATGAAAAAGAAGAAAGTAAGATTATCACATAATAATTAGTATCAAGTTGGGTGAAAATTTTGAAATTCCAAACACATCATATGACATTTCTAATAAATAATAATAATATACAATTACAAAAACAAAGACAAAACTTACAGTTCTTGCAAACTTGACAAATTCCCCAGCTCAGGTGGGAGCAAACCGTTGAAGTGATTGGAGCTTATATGCCTGAAAATAAATAAAGAATTATTTGTTGTTGTTTATCAGTGGCTAAAAATTGTTGTTATGATTTGGCATACCTAATGAGTGGATGGAAATGATTTGAGTATTAGGCAATCCTCATAGTGCAGCCAACCTATTGGAATGGTTGGATGTCACGCCGACATGATAGGTTGGAATTTAATTTAGTAGGTGGACAATACTTTATAGTTAGTTGGAAAATTCAAAATTCTAAACATATCATTGACATTTCTGAAGAAGAATAATGTAATGTCCTGGATTTTCGTTGTTTTGGATTTTCAAAAAACCCTCGAAAATTTTCATTTGAATTAACTTATATTGTCACTTACTGACCATTAACACTTGATATTAACCTATACGCGAGTGGTACCAATAAAGAACCACACCAATCGGATTAATCAACCATAGGAAACCAACGAATCTAGCCGATCACTTAAACACTGAGTTTAGCCATACGATTTGCTCACGTAGGGTCCAAATCTAGTCGACTTATCATTAACTAATTGAGACAACTGTAACTAAATAAAGATCTACCCAAAGCCAAGACGAGTAGGGGATAGATCTTAATTAACAAACCAAACTAATTCAGTTACTCCTTTAGCCAAAAAAAAAAAAAATCAACAGTTTATGGTTATTAGGACCGAATCATTATTTCTACTAATTATGAATATACCACACTATTAACATAGTTAATCTAAACTCTAATCATCGCGCATAAGAAATCTTGCTACCTAATTCATTCCAGAAATACCTTGATTATCCAAACGAGCTCTAAACCGCTCGTTAGTGGGTCACTAGTTCCAAAACTATAGAATAATGTCCGTCTTACTGGCTCGACGTCCATTGTTGGAGTCGTACCTAGGTAGTGTCCAGAACTGCTCAACTTGAACCGTGTGACGAGTGCATGAGAATTACAAATACCCTAAAGGAAGAAGCTGAAAATTAAGTGAATTTAGTTGTCCACTCTTACGCAAAGTTGAGAATTTCGGACCGTCGGTTTACGACCAAACTTTACATGTAGAATGAGGATATTTTTTCATACATATCCGTATAACCGTGGCCCCGATCGACCATCGGTGACATTTGAACAGACTTCTGATCATACCCGTCGATCAATGCATCCAAATGACAGGCCGATTGTATCTATGAGTAGATTATCGTTAAGGCGAACTATTCAATGGTGGGTGTCGACTCCTACGCACATACTGGTCCCCAAATGGTAGAAAAATACTCCCCTAGGGCTAGTATAGTAAAAAATCAGCTCTTAGGGCCATTTAAACCAAATTTGGTACTATATAAAGGCCTTATTTGTGCACTCCCTCCTCCCATACGAATTTCATGCCCTAGAGCAAGATAAAAAAAGGGAGAAAGGGAGAAGACAAAGAGGAGAAAGGAGAAGAGAGAGAGCTTGGGTTGTGGGTGTTGGTGCACCTCCGCCCTCACATCCCATATCTAGCCACTTCATCATAACAAGAGTCATCGCTGCAATTTTCCCGATAATAAATAGAGGTAAGTGTTGAATTTCACTTATAATCTAAGGTTTCAATACTTGTTTGTCCTCATTCTTACAAGCTTATATGCTGCTTAGGTATTTCAATGATCTTTCTTAAAACTCTAACCCAAGGAGTGTCATTGGTTGGGCGAAACATCATAAGATGCGGACCATTATGCTTAGGTTTCCATTTATCGACCCTTGAGGGTCTCAGTTAGTGATTTGTTGTGGCGAATGATTTGTAAATATCTAGCATGTTCATATTTCGTGTTTGTTTGTAATATGTGTCATTGCTTGTCTATGCATGCTTACATGATTGATTGAATGCATTGATTTGTTTAATTAAATGCTCCAATGAATGTATTACTCTATTGTTGCTCACATGTTTGATGAAATGTCTAAGTGATTAAATCTATTATTTTATTGGTGCTCACATGTTTGATAAAATGCTTAAGTGAATGTATTATTTTATTGATGCTTACATATTCGATAAAATGCCTAGGTCGTTACGTAGTAGTGTGTATGTTATAATTTCATGATGCGGTGTTTAGTTCATAGCGATGCTTATGATTTCTACGATGTTGGGTCACTCGGTAAATCGCCCAAATCAACGAGTGACCTGAGTTAAGGCCGCCACCCTAGGCTTGTTTGATCAACCCAGGTTGGACAAGGACGACCGACAGTAGTTGGACTACACGGGATGCTTGCATCCAATGCTAGTTGCGTCGTGGTTCTTCCGGGTCAATCAAATTAGCCCACTAGCTAACTGATCATGTATGTTCACAATGTATGACACGGCTAAATGGAATCTAAGATACCATGTTTCCAATAGATGAGTCCATTCATAACTGTTAGTGTGATACGATCCTACTAATATTCATGAGCTGGGCATGATGGTATGGGACACCATGTCCAAACTGTCGGCCTACGCTGGGGTGACGAGCCTCCTCGTAGTAACCAGTGATCAACTAAGATTCATGAGCCGGACATAGTGGTATGGGACACCGTGTTCGAGTTGTCGACCTATGTTAGGGTGACGAGCCTCCCCATAGTGACCAGTGAGCACTGATGGAGGTGATAGGCCATTGTTCGAATGACACTCGTCAAATTACTTAACCGATGGTTACATGCTAGAGTACCGTTCGAACGACCCAAGGGTGAATGGAATTAGGTGACGAGCCCTTTATGTATTTTTTATTTGATGTGATAAGCCCGTACCTCGAAACCGAGTGATCATACTTGGTTTGGGTGATGATACATACTGGGTTAATCCTCATATATTTGATATCATACTGTATCTTTGAAATTATTGATTGTGATATAAACGAGTGACACCTAAATTTGGATCAAGGGACACTGGTAAGGAGTTGCTACGTGTGGCAACGAGCCACTTGATCCGGATAAGGATACGTGATATAATGTCGATATTCTAGTTTCACTAATATGCTGGATGAATTAAACTTAATAATCACTCGGCTATCATGATCATTCACGGCATTGCATTAGCTTAGAATGTGACGAACAGGCGTGCTTGTCACATGATGAGGAAGTGTTGTCATTTACGAAACAGGTAGTATATAGCTATGGTATGATGCATATCTGTGATGAACACGCATGTGGTATATAGATGTTGTGATGTACACTCATGGGGTACATTTCGTGGACCAATCCATAAACCAACAAAATAGTGTGCATCACGTGTTTGGAAACATAATTGGGCTTACATGCACATGGCATATGTGTATACAAATTTAAATCCACTATACACATGACTTTACATGTATGGAATCAAGATCATTCTAATTGACAGGCCATGTTAGTGGGTATTGCCCACTAATTTTTATACGTGCACATACTGATTCAATACCATTCAAAAGCTATGGATTCCAATCCAAAAAGAAAGGATGAGCCACTTACCATTTTAGATGAAAATTATCGGAGATCCACTGTTGAATGTTCTGATACCACTGATGGGAAGTGCGGATGGTGAGCCATCAAGATCTGACGGTCTACATGAGTTTTGGAACCCTCACAAAGCAGAAGATTGACGCTCCAACGGCCCGCCTATCTACTACTGGAACAAATGGATCTATTGACACCTCTGATCCTACAGTATAAGTAGCCCCGGATCGTGATATATATATTACAATGTCCCAAGGACAAGCCAAAATGGATAGACTACTGTGCATACTAAATCTCTCTCTATATACTCTGGGTATTTTTTATGATTCATTATAAGAGAGAGAGAGAGAGTCTCATCCTTTATATAAGAATGAATGAGAGTTTGGATGAGACCATATCATCCGATCACATCCCTATCTCTCATTAAAAAATTAAATTAATATTTAAATTTGAAATTGAAATGAAAAGAAGAGGCCGAAAAAAGCATGGGACGTATCCACTAGTGATTTTTCACCAGTGGGCTCCACTGGCCTAAGTCCAATAATCCTGACTAGTGTAATACTTTTTAGTGCGGCAAATTCCCTACCAGGCCCAATAGATCATCCATCGGACTTTTTTTTTTTTTGGTTAGCTTGTTAGCACATACCCATGTCAGTACATGCACTCCATGTTAGCCACCCCTGCTAGGGATCGATACCAAGACCTCAAGTGTTGAGATGAGGTATCTCCACTCAGTTTGGCAGTTGACCGATCAACCATTGGACTTAATCATCTTGTATGAAGGTGTAAATCTTTATAAGATACAACTGGTTGCACCGGATAAAATACATAAATCATAGTGGACCCACAGAGTTTACTCAGTATGCTGCGTACTGAGTTACTCAGTACGCAATCCACCTTCCTGATGTAATTTCAGTACGCTTTTATTGTACCGAGTAAACTCTATTGAGCCCACAGTGAATGTATGTGGTTTATCCACACCATCTTTCCGTTTTTTCAGCTCAGTTCAGGGGTTGAGCCCAAAATTGAAGCTTATCCAAAGCTCAAGTGAACTATACCACAGTAAACAGTGGAAATAATGATTTCCACTGTTCAAGCCTTGCTAGGCCCACAGTGATGTTTATTTGTCATCCAACTTTCTCGTTAGATCACACAAACATGGATGAATGGAAAATACAAATATAAGCTTGATCCAAAACTTCTATAGCCCCAGGAAATTTTCAACGGTAGACATTCAATTCACACTCTGGTGGTGTGGTCCATTATTTCCACTATTTCCTGTGGTATGATCCACTTGAGCTTTGGAGAAGCTTCAATTTTGGGCCTAACTCTTAAAATGAGCTGAAAAAACGTATTAGACAGTGGAAAAATCACATACATTCACTGTGGGCCCAATTGATGAGCAACTCAGTATGCAATCCGATTTCCTAACAGAACAGTTAACCGCCGTTAGGAAAGTGGTGGTCACTTATCCACCTACCATCTGGCACTCGTATGCAGCTATCCAGACCTTTCATATTGTGGGAAAACTTTGAATGGGAGCATATATCTAAAATAGAGCTGATCAAGTAATTCTAACTGTACAATTGATGCTTTATCAGATGAACGGTTACAAGTAAATTAATGTGACTTCCAAATTTGAAGGGAAAAATCAGACGGCTCCGGACCATCCAAAAATCAGATGACCCACGAATGTTTCAGAGATTTAGGTGAAATTAATCAGTGGTCCGGATCGCCTAACAGCAACAACGGATATTTTGCTGAGAGAGAAATTCAATACTTACAGGTAGCGCAAGTGCTTAAAATTGCCGATAAATGATGGCAGGGAACCCTCTATGTTATTTCCTGACACATCCCTGCAATACATAGAAAACAATCGGTAACACATGACACGTGTACAAGACCAAAGCCATTCATCAGGTGGGGGACAGTTTGTAGATTTCCTTGGTAAACTAACGGAGCTTTACCTCTAAATTGATAGGCCACACATGTACCTTGAATGTTTGCTATTAGTCAATTTCCCTGGCCATCCGATTCTTTTTTACATGTGCGGACCACCCTAGGAGTAGATCCACTAAATTTCTGGGCCAATGATTGAGTGAGCTTAGGACTCAGGAAGGAGAAGGTTAAGAATTTTAGCCTGGGTTTGCATGTAAAAGGCTGAGCCCACTATCAGGCCTGACCGAACAATTCAGAATCCGGGCCTAAGCCAACTCAAGACCCACCCTGAACATCCCTGGCTCAACGCTTTCAGATATTAAGAGCACTGAGCTTACCTCTAACCGGTCCAATTACTAACCAGGCCCAATCTTTTAAACCAATAAGATGAGATAAATGCGTCTTGTCTGAGTTGATTTGGATTCGGTTCGGCTCATCCAGTTCCACACCATGAGTCACCCCTCACTGGCTCAAGTCAGGGCTATTCACTCCGTACTTGAACGAGTGGCGCGACTCAGGCCTATTCACTACTTTTTTGAATGAGTCGCGGCTCGACTCGAGACCAGATGGTATGGTAGTCCGGTCCGATACTTTACTCTGCCACATAGTGATCACCCATACTCAGGCACCTAGAATGTGTACACGTGGCATGTATTAACTCAAAGAAAACGCCCGGAAACAAAGACCCAGTGAAGATAATTTCTTCTTTAAAAATGGATTGATTGAATGATCGTAACCTTTGATTAATGAATACTTATCCTTAGAATTCAGACCATTGAATGGCTTTCATTTCACCTGATCTACATGAAATATCCACCAAGCGGCCACTCAAGAAGCTAAATAAGCCTAGGTTTTGATTGAAAATCCATTTAAACTGGGTCTAACATTTGGAGAGTTGATCTTAGTTGCTCATATCCCAGTTTTACAAAATCTTAATGCCTGAGTTTAAACTACAGCTCTCTGCCAGAGCATTAAGCCGTTTCTCATATTAGTACCCCAACAATACCAACGGAAAAAGGGTTGAGGATTCCGTACAGATTTGTCAGCAATGTCAGGTTCTGGAGTTCTTCCGGAATTACCCTTACCGTAGTCCGCCCCTGCACACTCCTGAAAGCAAGAAGAGCAAATATAAGTATGGGCCGAAGGAATACCTGAAGTGGTAGTCCGCTACCCCTTTACGCACACGTGGCATATATCCTCAATGATCCAAGCCATTCATCTGGTAGTTCCCTCTATGGATGAGCCATCGCATTGAACCAGATGGTCCAATTGATTAATAATATTTTCGTACCAAGTTGGCATATCTGAGTGTGTACGTACATTTCAGTTATGTGGCAGGTGCCTCCACCGTTGGATTGGCAATCACATTTGATCCCAGGGTTGCTGATTGTTGATGAATTAACGGCAGTCCCACTGCATGGGTCTCCACTTATGTTCCAGTCATCAGAAGTAACAGAAAGACCCCAATGTTGGAAAATGACATTAAGAGCTCTCGCTGTCCATACACGTGAAAAAAAATAAACGTATTAGCACAAACACCCTAAAACATACGTATTCACTTGTTGTACCCCATCTAAATTTAAGAATAGGTTGGAATCTGTATTATCCCTTCATCTTAGTAGGATTCACATGATGACCCGGTTGGATGACATATAAACAACATCCTCTATCCCACATTCCATTTGGCAGGCATCCCCATCAACCCCCACTTTTCCCCTTTGTTGTGGCCCACCTGAGTCATGGATCAGGCTGAATTTTGTAAGTACGCCTACAGTTGGGGGCTGCATATAATGGACTGGTTGGATGGAACTCGCACATAATAGTGGGTCCCACAATCTGGAACTTATGGTAACAATGTTCCACAGCATGATATCATTTCCGGAACACAATTAAATGCTAATCAGGTTCACATGTTCTAATGTGCTGTTTTTTGTCCCATCAATAGCCGGGCCCTCATATGTACCTGTGGGCCTGATGAAGGTTTCAACGGTCAAAATATTATTCCCAATGTTACCTGTGGTGTGGTCCACTTGAGCTTTGGATGTGCTTCAATTTTAGGCTCAACCCCTAAAATGATGTGAAAAAAGCTGATGGACGGCGTGGATAAACCACATACATGCATAGTGGGCCCAAATGAGCTAGTACCATATGATCTTAATGAGTAACTCAGTCCGCAGTCCGATTTCATGAGAAAGACCCGTAGTACCTCCTGCTCATCAGCACGTGCATGATTCTATAAATGCCGAGCCAGGGTTGGATGATCAAGACCGTCCATCAAGTATCAATAACAGTGGATGGGAGATGTCCTAAAAATCTCTAAGATTGTAAGATCCAAACCCTTCTATTGATTGTCTTCAAATGTACGAGTTAAGTAGACCCTCATATTCAAGCCAAAATATTTGGAAGTTAAAAAAGCAAACAAAACAAATAATTAATTCAAACCCTCCTCATTAAGAAGTCAAATGTACGCATACAACGTTTAACATAAATAGTTTTTAACGGCGTAAGGGAAATCTTAGCTGTGAAAATGGTGGGTCATGCAAAGTAACTGAAGCAAAATCCACTCATCAGGTAGGTCACACTTGTTCATTGTGTCAGACTACTTGCTTTCACGATGTCTCCCACCATTTGCACGGCTCAGATGTGGCACATTAGCGGAAAAGGAAGCATTGTATTATAAAGTTTGCATCCAATGGTTGTTTGCGAAATGTCTCCGGAAACAAAACGCAATGGCTGTGCTCTGTTAAATGGCAAGCTTCTTCGGCCTCTCATTAGGGACGTGAATTTCTGTTGTAGGGAGCAGGTGCACCAAAATGCTCCATGGTTCTACTCGGCTGCGTGTGTGACGTCCACTCCATCCATCATTTGTACAACTCATGTTTGGATCAGTCAGCCCAAAATAAGGCTGATCTAAAACCCAAGTAGGCCACATCACAAGAAAAGGTGTGGATGAAGATACCTACCACTAGAACCTTTCAGGGCCCGCTAGAAGTCTTGTATCAGGCTGATTTTTAGTTTTTCCCTTCATCCCCGTGAGAATCACATTACAAATGGATCTAATTGAATATAAACATCAAGCTGAGCCCCGGCAGGTTTCAATGATCCCTTGCTTGGGTTTTCGGTTGCCTTGGCTTGGCTTTTTAGGCTCATGTCCTAGCTAGTATAGGCTCATGTTTCAAGTTTTCGGTTGGCTTGGGCTGTTGGGCTCATGTCTCAACATGAATAGGCTCATGTTGTGAGCCAATAGGTTATAAGACCGGACAAAATCGAGTTAGATGGTTTAGCAACGTTCAATAAAGACAAGTATTGCAGCGGTTGGGTCCAGCTCTATGGTTTAGTGGTAGATAAACTGTGTTTTGTTGGGGGCCTTGCACAAAACTTCAGGACCTAGCTCTCCAGAACAAACCAGAATTATGGGATAGTAAAAGCAATTAAATAAATTAAAGCATAACCACACACCACACAAGATTTTTATGTGGAAAACTCTCAAAGAGATAAAAACCACGGGACCTCGTCCAGATCAACAATCCACTATAAAGCAGAACGTTACAACCGATCACAAACACACCTTGCTATGATAAAATCTTCATCATTCACGTAGGAGCAGATAAACAATAAGAGAAACAAAGAAAAAATGAGAGATCTCATCGATTACGAGGACGTAGAAGCGCTGAGATATGGTAAATCACCTCCACAAGCATAACCTCCCTTTTACAAGCTTCCCCCCTCTCTCTCTCACCTCCCTTTTTCCTAACCTCCCTTTTAGGAAGCTCTCTTGTATTTTTTCTTCACACAACATAACCTAAAAAAATCCTAGGGACCCCTTTTTATAGTTTTAAGAAACTCCTTTCCGCATCCCGGTTACGAAAGGACTTGCGATACGAAATTCACGCAAAATTGCAGAATGAATCTGCGTAATTACAACTGGTTGTGCACCACCCACGACCAGTCGAGCGCCACCTACGACCGGTCGTGACCCTTCTACGACCAGTCGAGTGCCTCGAAGAAAAATAGTCTAAGGTCGTTGGACTTTGAGTCGTGTCAGGGCTCAACTCCCATGACTGGTCGAACACCAGCCCATGACCGGTCGTGCAGGGCTCACAATCGGTCGAGTACGGGACAAAAATCCCATCAAATCTCTCCCTTTTTGACCTGGGAGGAATTCACCTTCTTTAAGCCAGCCTGGTTTCTACAAACCTCAAACTTTCCCTTGAGCAAAGCCTTGGTCATCATGCCTGACTTATTATCGTCCATGTGGACCTTCTCAAGCTACAACACCTTTTGTTCCAAAGTATCCCTGATCTAGTGATACCGAATCTCTATGTGCTTCGACTTGGAATGCTGACTTGGATTCTTGCTCAAGTGTATAACACTTTGACTATCGCAATAGACCACATGCTCCTCCTGCTTCAGGCTCAGTTCTTATAGGAACCTCTTCATGCAAAGCATCTCTTTACATGTTTCTGTGACTGCAATATACTCGGCTTCTATCGTAGACAATGCTACGACCCTCTGTAGCTTGCTCTACCAAGAAACCGCTCCCCCTGCAAATGTGAACATGAACCCCGATATAGACTTCCTGTAGTCTATGTCACCTGTCATATCTGCATATATGTAGCCCTCTAACACAGGTTTTTCGTCACCATAACATAGGCTCAACCTAGATGAGCCTCTTAAATTCCGCAGTATCCATTTCACCGCTACCCAATGCTCTTTACTAGGATTGGCAAGATACTGGCTGACAACACCAACTGCATATGATATATCTGGGCGTGTACACACTATAGCATACATCAAACTTCTTACAGCAGACGCGCAGGGTATCTTCTGCATCTCTTCCACCTCTTCCTTCGTCTTGGGACACTGTTTGTCGCTCAATCTGAAGTAACCATCTAGTGGAGTACTGACTGGCTTCGTTGCATTCATATTGAACCGCTCTAGGACTTTCTCAATATACTACTCTTGTGACAGCCAAAGCTTCCTGCTGCTTCTGTCACGGGTTATCTCCATTCCTTGGATCTGTTTAGCGGGGCCCAAGTCTTTCATTGGAAAAGACTTGTCCAACTCCTATTTCAGCCTATCAATCTTCTTGATGTCTTTTCCCATGATGAGCATGTCATCAACGTATAACAACAGAACTAAGAAATCATCATTTGAGAACTTGCGCATAAACACATAGTGGTCCGACTCCGTTCTGTCATACTCATACTGTAACATGAACGAATTGAACTTCTTGTACTATTGTTGTGGAGCTTGTTTCAGCCCATATAAGCTCTTCCTCAACCTACACACCATATGCTCTTTTCCCTTAACTTCGAACCCCTCTGGTTGGTGCATGTAGATCTCTTCTTCTAGGTCACCATGGAGGAAAGCAGTTTTAACGTCCAACTGCTCTATCTCCAGATCCATGTTAGTCGCCAACCCAAGCAACACCCATATGGATGTCATCTTCACCACTGGTGAGAATATCTCCTCGAAGTCTATGTCTTTCCTCTGACCAAACCCTTTTACCACAAGTCTTGCCTTGAACCTCGTTTGTGAATTTTTCTGCTCAACCTTCTTTTTGAACACCCACTTATTACTCAAAACTTTCTTGCCCTTAAGTAGTTTCACCATGTCATACGTGTGGTTCTTATGTAAGGATTCCATCTCCTCTTGCATAACTTTCAACCACTTCTCCTTATGCTCATCGGATAGGGCCTCAGAATAGTCTTCTGGCTCTCCCCCATCAGTCAGCATAATGTACTCATGTGGCGAGTACCTCTTGGACGGTTGTCTGTCCCTAGATGACCTCCTCACCTGTGGCTCAATATGTGGATCAAGTGGGGGCTGCTCCCCTGGTCCATCTGCTGAAGAAACTCCCTCGTCCTCTGCACCTTGCTGTACTCCCCCGTCATCAGGCACCACGGGTGGAATAATCGGATCCATGTCCTCTAGCTCACCTGAACTAAGCTGGTTCTTTTTTGGCTTACCAATGTCTTCTATACACTGATCTTTAAAGAAAACCACATCTCTACTCCTGACAAGTTTCCTCTTGGTCGGATCCCACAATCTGTAACCGAACTTTTCATCACTGTACCCTAAGAACACACACTGTCTGATCTTCATATTAAGCTTGGACCTCTCGTCCTTTGGTACATGAATGGATGCCCTGCATCCAAACACCTTGAGATGACTGTACGATGGATACTGTCCAGTCCACACCTTCTCAGGTACCTCTCCATTCAACGAGGCTGATGGAGACCTTTTTATCAGATTCACCATCATGTGCATTTCTTGTCCCCAAAATGTTTTGGGCAACTTCACATGGGATAACATGCATCTGGTTCTCTCTACAATGGTGCGATTCATTCACTCAGCTACACCATTATGCTGGGGGGTCTTGGGAACCATCTATTCATGCCATATACCCAGGGACTTACAATATTCATGAAAGTCGCCAATGTATTCACCACCATTGTCAGTGCGGATGCACTTTAATGATTTATTTGTCTCTCTCACTCTTGACCATAGCTTGAAACAATTTGAACACGCCAAAGACTTCGTCCTTGGATTTCAATGCATAAACCCAAACCCTCCTAGATGCATCATCTATAAATGTAACAAAATACAATTCTCCACCTAAGGTTTTTATCCTCATAGGACCACAAATATCAAAATAAATCAAATTTAATGCATACACTTTATTAACATGAGAAGTAGATTTAACAAATGAAACTCTATGTTGTTTCCCTGATAAACAATCATGACAAGTTTTGAGAGGTGTACCTGTCACATCTAGAAGAAGCCTCTTCCTCGCTAGTAGCTAAAGCCCATTTTCACTCATGTAACCTAGACGCCTGTGTCATATGTTAATAGCAGAATTTTCCGCTATGTTTAACCCACCCTTGCACACACTGAGACATGCCTTGTAAAGGGTACAACACTTCTTTCCTCTGACTGCGATCAACGAATCTTTGATGAGCTTCCAACACCCACCAGCAAACTGACTTTCATAGCCATCATCATCCAACCTTTTAGTCGACATCAAGTTGAGGTGAAGGTTTGGGATATGTCTCACATCCCTGAGAACCAATGTACAGCCTACATCGATTTTCACACAAATATCACTAATCCCTATGATCTTCAATACACCAAAATTTTTCATATTCATGGTCCCATAGTCACCTGACTTGTAGCTTGTGAAGAAATCTCTAGGTGGAGTCCCATAAAAAGAGGCTTCCTAGTCTATCACCCAGTCGATGTCCTGACTCGTAGCCGTGAGACATACATCATGATCTGGAGAAAGAATAACTACAACGTCACCATCTGAAGCAACCGCAGTGGAATCTGATTCATCTTCCTTCTCCTTTCCTTTTCATTTCTTGTCATTTTTTTTACCACGACATTCATGCTTGTAGTGGCCCTTCTTACTATAATTCCAGTAATCAACATCTTTTCTGTTACTCGACTTGCCTCTTAATTTATCTCGGGCCTTCCCGCCCTTCCTGTTCTTTCCTCTCCCCCGTTCCTGTGTCACAAAGGCCTCTTGCTGAGTAAACCCCTGAGACTTTCTCCTTATCTCCTCATTGAAAAGACAGCTATTAACCTATTCCATGGATATCTTTCCGCCTGGCGCAGAGTTACTTAGAGATACCACCAATGTCTTCCAACTATCAGGCAACGAACTAAGCAAAAGTAAAGCCTGCAATCCATCATCCAGGACCATCTTCATAGCGGAGAGCTGGTTCACTATATTGCTGACCTCATTCATATGCTCGGCCACAGAACCACCATCTTTAAACTTGAGATTCACAAGTCACTTTATCAAAAAAAATTTATTACCGACTGTCTTCCTCTCATACAACCCTTCTAGTTTCAGCCACAAGCTAACGGCTGAGGTTTCTGTGAACACATGGTGGAACACAGAATCATCTAGCCATTGTCCAATAAACTACACCGCCTTTCGGTCCATCTTCTTCCAATCATCATTAGACATATCCTTAGATTTTACTAATATGCCTAAAATTGGAGAATATACGTCCTTGTAATAAAGCAAGTCCTCCATCTTAGCCTTCCATATGGTCCAGTTAGAACCATTGAAGATGATCATCCTTGATGAGCCACCTTCCATAATTCCAAACCGATCCTACCCGTTCAATGAACTTAGCTTTGATACCACTTTTTTGGGAGCCTTGCACGAAACTTCAGGATCTAGCCCTCCAGAACAAACCAGAATTATGAGATAATAAAAGCAATAAAATAAATCAAAGCACAACCACACACCACATAAGAGATTTTTACGTGAAAACCCTCAAAGAGGTAAAAACCACGGGACCTCGTCTAGATCAACAATCCACTATAAAGCTGAACGTTACAATCGATCACAAACACACCTTGCTATGATCAAATCTTCATCACTCATACAAGAGTGGATAAATAATAAGAGAAACAAACTAATTACGAGGACATAGAAGCTCTGAGATATGACAGATCACCTCCACAAGCATAACCTCCCTTCTACAAGCTTCCCCTCTCTCTTTCTCTCTCTCTCTCTCACCCTTTTGATAGCCCTAAATCCTTTAGGAAACCCTTTTGTGATTTTTCTTCACACAACATACCTTAGAAAAACCTTAGGGATCCCTTTTTATAGTTTTAGGAAACTCCCTTCTGCATCCCAGTTGCAAAAAGACTTGCGACACGGATTCCGCACAAATCACGGAACAAATCTATGTAACTACGACGGGTCGTGCGCCACTCACGACCGGTCGAGCGCCACCTATGACTAGTCATGACCCTCCTACGACTAGTTGACCGCCCTGGAGAAAAATAGTCCAAGCTCGCTGGACTTTAAGTCGTGTCAGGGCTCGACTCCCACTACTGGTCGAACACTAGCCCACGACTGGTCATGCAGGGCTCACGACCAGTCGTGCACGAGACAAAAATCCCATCATGTTTCAATACTGAGATAATGTAATTGAGTGCATGTAGTGTGGGTGTGTGTAAGTGGGCCGGGTGTGGGTATATGTAAAAAAAATGCTCCAAAGGTTAAGAGTGAGTTGATTTAAGTTGAAGTTTCTAAAAGGACAAAGGAAAGCCTGCCTAAAAGAAAATGAGTTCTAACGGTAAGAAAATACTTAATGTTCTATGATTTAAGTGAATATACAATCCTTAAAAGAGTGAAAAGCTGGAACTCCCTTGAAACAATTTGAATTGGGTAGATTTTCTCCAAAGATGAGTTGCTCCCTTCACGAACCTACTTTTGAAAGTAACCGACCCATTTGGGTTTCCCAGAAAATTAAACAAAAGTGCTGAATCTTCAACCACCTAGGTGTTGGGAGCAATTTCTATGGAAATAAAAACATCATTAAATTAATTTCACAATTACTGATTAATGTTTATACCAAATTTGACCATGGCTGTAAGATCTCTGCAAGAAACAAATTAATTAATTCTAGAATTCGAAGAGTATGAGTAATCTAGAAAGGGTAAACCCAACTAGGTATAATGAGGATACGCGTGTAGCATATCTAGTACACATGGAAAAATAAGATGTTCACTTGTAAAGGCTTCATGATTCAGATTGGATAGGTTTGGCCGGTACACCACGACATGTTGTGTGGTTCTTATGGCCAAAGGTATATAGAGCACAAAGTAGTGATTGCGATAATGTCCTGATAACACGACGCATTATTCACCATCATATGAAGAAGTAAATTATCACTGCATGTGGTAGCTCAAGAGAGACTCTCATCCACGTAAAAGGGATACAACGTGTGTGCAACCAATGGTCAACCCATAATAAACAACTAGTTTACATGTCTTCATTTAATAGGGAATAACTTTCGAGGGTTCAAACCCTTATCTCCACATCGACAGACAAAAGAAGTCACTATGAAGATGTCTCCTCACAAATGTCATTATGGTTTTATAAATAGGAAGAAAATCAAAGAGTAACGAGCCCTCGTCAACCTAACACATATCAAGTCAAATTTACAACGTGATGTGACTTATCAATTTTATCTTTTATCTTATCTTAACATAGCGTAATCCATCTATGCTACTATGTTAGAACGGTTTTATATTAGTAGTATTATAATTTCATTCGTTTACACCATTACACTAGAATAAATTAAACTAGGAGTAGTGTAATTCCCTTCCATCTATGCCAAGCGTTAGTTTGCAAGGAAGTTCTTTTTTATTTTTTAATTTTTGGTAGTTGTAGGCACTCTACCCAGGCTAATATCTTGAGAAAGCTAAGACAATCCGAGAACCATGATCATATTTGAACTGAACCCTGATCCAGACCAAACCCTAATCGGAACCAAACCCTAATCCAAACTAAGCCTTGGACTTAGCCTAACCCTAAACCTAGCCTAACTCTAGATTAAACCCTAATCCGAACTCCATACCCTACCCAAAACTGCAGCCGTTTCCCAAACTCTAACCAAACTTGAGCCATTATGAGCCATCATTCAAGCTAGATCATGCACAAAATCAATCCATTTCTTGGGCCATTTTCAAGTCACAATCGAGCCAATTTCGAGTCATTTTGAGCCAAATATCCAAAACGAACTTTGTTTCGCTCTCAAGACCCAAAAAAGGGCCCACTGGCAAAATTTTAGGAGAAACTATACCTGAGTGGTAATCCGACCATCGCCTACTCTAAAAAATTTACGCGGCCCTAGCAGGATGAACTTTGGACCAAACCTAGCCCAAGTAGTAGTCCGATTACCGTGGGAGGTAATCCAATTACCTCCGCGTATGAGACATGTGTGTCCTCCGAGCAACAACTGTCTCTCGTCTCAAAGTCAACTTTCATATGGATTTATCCTCCTAGCCCACCTTATTTACCATTTTACTTACCTTCAAGAGCCAATAAGAGCATGCCACATGGCATTCCTCTCTCTTCAACAAATCTCAAGCTACCATGTTAGCTTTTACCCCTCCTAAACTCAGCAATTACAACATTACCATCAGAAAAGGCTATAAATAGCCCTCTCCTCTTCACATTTCATACATAACAATTCTAAGAGAGAAAACTCTTCTCATTTCAAAGGGAGGGAGGGAGAGAAAGGAAGAGAATGAGGGTGAGAATGAGCTCCCAAGCCTCAAAGTTCAGATTTTTCAGCTACCCTTAGCCTTCTCCCAACCATCACAAATCCTAAGTCTAGCATGGATCGATCATGGTGTAATCCATGTCTTAGCCTACTCAAGATTAAGCCAAAGATCTTTTCATTTTATATGTAAACATTTATCATAACATTTATTCCCTTCTCAACCCTCCTGCTTCTTTAGATCTCCAGTGAACGTATGCTCTATGACTTGTCGTACATCAGATCTTATCACATTAGAAATTCCTACTGATTTAGTCCATTTTTCTTTACTTTTTTACATAAGTATCATCATATCCCCTTTCTAGACACATTGTTGGATGTATGTTATGTAATTTGTCAAAATATTGGATCTTGCCACATCAGAAATCCACTTGTGCCTAGTCCTATTTTGACTACATCATCCAACTCTTGAGATTGCCTTACCACACTAAGTATAGATCGTATAGTCGCACGGGCAAAGAGGGTGCCTAACACCTTCCCTCTTTAAAATCTCAAGGCTTTGTGGGATCTTCTTGCCCAGTGTATTGAAAGAGGGGTTGCCCAAACTATACAAGTATCACCACCTAGTGCCCCAGTTATCTCAACTTTCCAGCATCCTCCCTGTAATGGGAGTTACCTTCAAGGCCAATTTTCCTCGGCCGACAATCCTTTCCAATGGCCTCTCATTGATGAGAACCACTATCAAATGCAATGTCCCACAATCAGGAATCTCAACCAATTTCAACATCTTCCTCCTGATAGGAGATCCAAACAATTCCAAAGGGCAAAACCCCTCTCATTTGATCCCTCCGAAATCGAAGAACTCCGTGAGCAATTGCAAAAGATGCAAAGGAAGCTACGGAAACAGCAGGGGGTAGATCTCCCATCCACCAAATTCAAAGATCTTTATCCCTTCACCGATGCGAAGTTACCTCAAAACTTTAAGGTACTAGAATTCAAAAGATATGATGGTACACGGTGTCTTATGGACCATTTAAGAGCATTTTGTGGAGAGTTTAGTACTATAGTAGGTAACAACGAAGCGTTGATCCATTTGTTTCAAAAATCCTTGAAAGGTGATGTATTAGATTGGTATACATCATTTAACTACCATCGAATTAAAACTTGGGAACAACTTTCCCAAGCTTTCAATGATCGTTTTGTGTACAATCTTAATGTAGCGCTCAAAAGGGTAGATCTTGCTGCCTTAAGGCAGAGGAATGATGTGTTATTATCAACTTATGTTGGATGGTGGAGGGTAATGGCCGCCAGAATGAAAACGCTCATTGATGATGAGGAGAAAATATACATGATCTTCCACTCTGCAAACCTAAGTATCTTTGGATACCTCGTCTTGTATCCATATGCCAACTTTACCCAACTCATCCGTACTAGGGAATAAGTCGAAGCTGGAATAAGGGCTGAGACAATCTCCCCTTAGTGGCCCCATCAGGCCTCCCCAATACAACGGATAGTGGTAGGAAGGTCTACTGGATACGAGAATGGTAATAGAAGTGTTCCTTACCTCCATCCAACAAAAGAAGACAATCTTGTCGCCTCTACCCAAGGCGCTCAATTTGCCCCTTAAGAAGGACAATAACAATAACAACAACAATAACCTAGGGGAAATGGGCAAAACCCGTACAAGTAAGCAATGCTGGGCAGGAAGTTCACTCCTTTAGCACAAACATGGAGTTAGATCATGACAATGTTGGTGTAAAAGCAACTTCTGACACCACTTCAATCTCAACTTCCGTCAAATCCCCTGCCCACAAGCTACAATGAAAATGAGTATTGCACAGATCATCAGTCTCCTGGTCATCGAACCGACTGCTATTTTACCTTGAAATACACGGTGTAGGATTTAATCGAAAGCTAGAAGATTACGATCACCTCGCAGGCTAACACTATGACTCAGGCCAACATCCTCCAGAAATCTCTGCCACCATATCAAGTATGCCCCAGCTCATCAAGTACCCCTACTAACAATATCAGTCAAGGAGAGCCATCCCCCGGTCAATCTCAACAACAATACCCTCAAGTTTATAAGGAGCAAACCCTGCCAGTCCAATATCTTCGCTCTTAAATATGCAAGGGGCATCTTCAGTCGGTTCAGTCTCCATGCCCCCAAGTTTACAAGGGGCACACCCTGCTAGTCCAATCTCTTAGCTCTTAAATATGTAAGGGGCATCTCCATCCTATCCAATTTTTGTGCCCCCAATTCTACAAGGGGCACACCCATCTAGTCTAATCTCTATGGCCCAAGTCTATAAGAGGCATGCCCAATCAATTTAGTCCATACATCTTCTGTCTTGCAAGGGGCACCACTTGCCTATCCGTCCCCTACTTCAACTGTCATGTTCTAAGAAAATGCACTCCTTGATTAGCATATCACATGCCCTAATAAAATCAGGGCCCAACTTCAATCATGCGGTGACTTTCACGGAAGGACATTCTGCTACTCAAAAGGATTTGCTTAGCTGTACTCAGTCTTCAATCCTTCAAGAGAAGAGTTTAGGACGAATGGTTCCCCCCTCTAGGAGAAAGGTCGAGGAAGGGATTAACGTCGAGAACTTGATTAGTCTCAAACCATTAACCATCACTTTTCTAGTCTTTGACATCATAATTTCATTTCATCTCCTCCCTAATCGGTCTTGCATCCATAGAGTCAAGGCTCTCACTTCAATTCTTCACCAACCGGCCAAGTACATTTTTAAAGACAAGGCGTTGACCATTTTGGATGATCCTGAACAAATCTTTCTGATAGAAGCAGTCAACCGTTGAGAGCTAAATATCCCGATCATAGACATACAATGCTCTGACAAGGATATCCCATACCATAGTTTTGAGTTTGAAGCTGTGAATTGCATACCTCTTACATGTCCCATCGGATCAAACTATGGCTTCTCTCCAGTTAAGCACCAACATTTTTATTATCAGCTTGAATATCAAGAAAATGTAGGCATGAGAAGACTAGAACATCTGCCTCCTATGGGTGAGATAGCAAAGCACATATGTATCAAAGAAGGACAAGATCGGCAAGAGGAGGACGATTCCTTCATCCACACATCAATGAATGCATTAGAGAAGGGATCATCTGTCAGGTTGGCAGGCTGGGATCCACCGTGGAGGATCCAATGAACAAAATAAGTCTAATTGAGCTATTTGAAAATGACTCAGGCAAGGGGCAAGAATTTTCCTTGACTGACTGATTCAAAATCTAGATCCTACCTGAGCTGAAAGAATCCAAAGGCTTACAATGCATCAGGAATGAGCTGAGAAAAGTGACATCCAACACCAACTCAAAGCTCAATCTTGAATTCATTATGATATTTGGGCATGACAGTGAGGGCCCACCTACTGATTTGTCTGGCCCTGCCTGTGAGGGGAGGGAGTGCAGGGCAATAATTGGTTCGCAATTCCCAAGATGGCACAATAAAAGTCAATAGTGTTTCACTCCCCGAGCCAAATCAGGCAATCTTTGGTTCACATCGCCGTCTTTCTCAAAAAAAAATTAGAAAATTTCAAAAAGCCAAAAACATTAGATATTTTCGAAATACCAAAAAAATCAGATACCTGTAAAAAAAATCAAAAAATTCCTAAAAGCTAAAAACACTAGATATTTCTAAAATGCCAAAAAATTCAAATACTTGTCAAAATTCAAAAAATAAAAAATTTCTCAAAACACAAAAATAATAGAAAATCTTTCAAAACTCACAATCAATAATGTGCCAAACGCGTCTTTTACAAAGTTTTAAGTCGACTCATATGATTTTGATCTAGAATTAGACTTCAGACTCATAGATTTGGACGAAGCCAAGGATGTGGAAAATGATGATCCAACTCTCAAGCTAGAGGATTCCCTCAAAAAGTTTGAAACAAAGGCCAATGTCGTTATGGACGATTTTAAAATTGTGAACTTGGGATCCCTTAGCTCCCTAAGCTCCCTAGAATAATAGTTATTAAGAAATCTTCACTTCTTGAGTATAAGCAGAGGATGACAAAATTCTTAAGGCTAGGGCTATCCAACCTCGCATTCTCCTATGAAGCCTTACTTAGATCAAATAAAGAACCAATCATACACCATCTGCTATGAAGCCTGAAGTCAAGCCCATCAAGCAAAGTTGTCAAGATCAGGTATAAAGTCCATGATGGAGTCCTACTAATGAACGATGAAGATAAACTATTGTAGCATGTCAGGAAGTGCTTTAAGTATTCGAAGCTCGCATAATGGATCCATGTGCATACTTCGAGTCTTTATAACCTGACAACACCCTAACCCCTCTTCATTATGAGGTGTGGACATCATAAAAAGAATGACCCCAAAGGCATCCAATGGTGATGAGCACATTCTCGTGGTAGACAAAAGCGGGTGTCAACAACATCCTACATCATCGGTACAAATGAAAAAGAGAAGTCAAGGAAAACGATTGGTGATAATCTCGATATAACCAACCAAATCTTACAGACATAAAGCACACGGCAATTGCTAGGACCAATGACAAGTAAGTTTGAAAGAAAGGTTAGCAACATGGTAATAATGTATATCTTATCAGCCTACTAAATCTAGAGGGCGAGTCCAAGCCATCCTAGGATGATCCATTGATCGTTCATGAAGTTCTTCTAGAAAGTACCCTTCGTCTCATCATCATTAGAGGCAAAGATCTTTCAGAGCCCACCAATGCCAACAACGTAAACATCTATCACGGGTAAGCCTACCTAACTATGTCAACAACCACAATCGTAAAGTTGAAGTCAAACAATAAGAGGTTAGCATCTTTAGGTACATTCCATCATCATTCCTTCCCTCCAATAAGTGTTCTAAAATAATAAAGGGTCCAAAAAAAGAATAGACGAATAAAGGCACAGTTCAAAAAAAAAGAAAAAAAAGTCAAACCCAATGAGTGAGAACACAATTCACCAGCTCGTTTTTCCATCGGGATTGTTTACCTCAATGTCAGCAGCTTCACGATCGTGATTGAAGACAAAGTTAGGCAGCTCACCAATTAGCCAACAATGAATGGAATCTAGCCCCTGCTTCTGTTACTTGGAAAGAAAAATCAAATGAAAAGTAACGTGCCTAAGCAAAACGGGCGAGGTGAAAACCCTAAAGGGTGCCTTGAGTAAAAATAGCGGGCATGTAGCGAACTTGGTAAAAACTTAAAAAGGCACAAAGGATAAAAAGAGTACAACTGCCAAGGGGCAAGCAAGAGAAAACACCCGGGACGTGGTGAAATTCTGAAAGGACGCTACAGGCAAAAATGACTGAAAAGTCAGTCGTGGTGAAAACCTGAAAGGGCACTACGTGCAAAAATGACTAGAAAATTAAAAAAAAGAAAAAAAATGTAAGTATAGAATAAACCAAGGCAACAAGTAAAGTGAATAAGCACAAGGAAGAGTAAATCAGAATTCTGTCAAACTCTACCCAAATCCAAGGGGCATGATCCTAATATGCACTACTCTCACGGAACAGAGATCCCTGGTAAACAACTCAGAAAATCGGATTCGACATGGGTTGAGTTCAATGTTCTGATTCCACCATCCAAGCAGAAGTTCAAACACAAATAAACAATGACAAATTTGACACAAATAAAAAATTTCATTCCTTTCACAAAAGTCTTTCTATAAATCACTTTTCTTTCTTTATATAAAAAAAGCATTTATGCATATACAAGACAAGCAGCCAATAAAGTCAGGGGATCTACAAAGTCAAAGTCAAAGCCTCAGAGGCCCATAGTCCAAAGCCCCAGGGCCCCACATTTCAAAGCCCCAGAGGCCCACATTTCAAAGCCCACAGTCCAACGCCCCAGAGGGCCATATTTCAAAGCCCTAGAGGCCTACAATTTAAAGCTCATGAGGCCTACATTTCAAAGCTCACAAGGCTCATAAGTTCAAAGCCCCAGAGGCCCACATTTTAAAGCCCATAAGGCCCACAACTTTAAAGTCCCAAAGGCCCACATTTTAAAGCTCACAAGGCCCACAAGTTCAAAGCCCTAGAGGATTACATTTCAAAGCTCATAAGGTCCATAAGTTCAAAGCCCCAGAGGCCCACATTTTAAAGCTCATAAGGCCCACAAGTTCAAAGCCCTAGAGGCCCACATTTCAAAGCTCATAAGGCCCACAAGTTTAAAGCCCCAGGGCCCACATTTCAAGGCCCATAAGTTCAAAGCCCTATGAATAATGCCTCATTAATTCATTAGTGGAGGCCATTTGGCTATTCGATACAGACCACAATAAAAACCAGATGATGATGCCCTCTCGCGAGATCAGATGGATGTTTCAAAAAATCTCAAAAAAAATATTTTCAATAAAAACAGTTAGCCCCACCAGCTCATCAGTAAAGGTAACACGACTATTTACTTGTGCAAATAAAAAAACTGAACTGTGACACCCACCCGTGAGATCGAACAGACACTTTTAAAAAAAATTTAAAATATTTTCAAATAAAATCCCCAAGGAGTCTAGTTCCAAGGAGATTAATTTTTAAACAAAATATTTTTTAAAAATATATGCGGTGCGCAGTACATTGAGGAATCTTCCATATTCTCCGTTGCGGTCACTATAAATAATAAAATAAGATTCAATCCCTTCCGGTTTCTCCGGAGGATGATCAAATTCGTACATAATACAAGTACGGTTGGCCCGATCTCTATATCTGGATATGTCGTACGAATATAAGTAAAAATGATTGGATCTATCTCTGGAAAGAATAATCAAACTCAAAGTGACGACAATCCATTGTAGCCAAAGTATTAAAATCAGCAGACTGTATGGCAAAAGATTACTCACACATACCTAGTCTGGGATGTTCAAAAAGTTTGATCGAGTCTAAGTCAAAGCAGTGAGTTCCCTATAAGGCCACATCCACATGCAGGGCAGCTAGCTACTTTGATGATCAAATGGAATGAATACTCTTAGGGTGATTATGTAACAAAGAAAATGAAAAATCAAACAGTACGAGAATCCTTATAAAGCCGCATCAACGCATAGAGGCCCTACTTTTTAGATTTACCCTTCAATGCTATTAACAAATTTAACGTGAAAGGGTTATGATTGGTGACCCGTAATGCCGCATCCATGCGGAGGGATAATCACAACATTTTTCTCAAACCCTCATGATATGTGCAAGTCATCTTTTTTCCAAACAGTCAACTGACAATGATACAATGACAGGTAACATATTCAAACCACTACCTTTTCTAACTAGAAGGGTGGTGTGTCCACTCGCTTTGGCACTTAGTTGCTCAATACTTGGTCAAAGATGGGCATATTTAGACTCCTACCCAGTCTAATATCTTGAGAAAACTAAGATAATTCGAGAACCATGATCATATCTGAACTGAACCCTGATTCGAACCAAACTCTAATCCAAACTGAACCTTGATCCGAACCAAGCCCTAATCTGAATCGAACTAAACCCTAATCCAAACCAAGCCTTGGGCCCAACCTAACTCTAGCTTAAACCCTAATTCGAACCCCACACCCTACCTAAAACCGTAGCCATTTCTCAAACCTGATCCAAACCTGAACCATTACGAGCCATCATTCAAGCCAGACCATGCACAAAATGAATCCATTTCTTGAGCCATTTTCAGATCACAATCGAGCCAATTTTGAGCCATTTTGAGCCAAACATCGAAAACGGACTTTGTTCCACTCTCAGGACCCAAAAAAGGACCCACCGACCAAAATTCAAGAGAAATTGTACCGGAGCGGTAATTCGACTACCACCTGCTCTCAAAAATTTACGTGGCTCTAGCTGGATGAACTTCGGACCAAACCTAGCCCAGGAGGTAGTGCAGTAGTCTAACTACCACCAGCGGTAATCTAATTACCTCCATGGATGAGACATGTATGTCCTCAGAGCAACAATTGTCTCTCGTCTCAAAGTTAACTTTTATATGAATTTACCCCCATAAGCCATCTTATTTACCATTTTACCTACCTCTAAGAGCCAATGAGAGCATGCCACATGGCATTCCTCTCTCCTCAACCAATCTCAAGTTGTCATGTCAGCTTTTACCCCTCGCAAACTTAGTAATTACAACACTACCATTAGAAAAGGCTATAAATAACCCTCTCCTCTTCACATTTTACACACAACAATTCTAAGAGAGAAAATTCTTCTCATTTCAAAGGAAGAAAGGGAGAGAAAGGAAGAGAGTGAGGGTGAGAAGGAGCTCCCAAGCCTCAAAGTTTAAATTTTTTAGGTACCCCTTAGCCTCCTCTCAACCATCTCAAACCCCAAGTCTAGCCCGTATCAATCATGGTGCAATCCATGTCTTATCTTACCTAAGATCAAGCCAAAGATCTTTTCATTTTATATACAAGCATTCATCATTACATCTATTCTCTTTTCAACTCTCCTGCTTCTCTAGATCTCTAGTAAACGTATGCTCTGTGACTTGGCATATATCGAATCCTATCACATCAGATATTTTTAGTGATCTAGTCTACTTTTCTTTACCTTCTTACATAAGCATCATCACATCCTCTTTCTAGACACATTGTTGGAGTATGCTCTGTGGTTTACCAAAATCTCAGATCTTGTCACATCAGAAATTTGCATGTGCCTAGTCTTATTTCCACTACATCTCCAACTCTTGATATTGTCTTACCACATTAAGTAGAGACCGTACAATCGTACGGGCAAAGAGGGTTCCTAACACTTTCCTTCTTTGTAACTGAGGTCTCGTACTTAGAATTCTGGATCACAGACTAGGAGTCAATCTAAGGTAGGAGAGTCTTTAAATTTCTCCAACCTCACGTATTCCGCAGGTTCTAACTGACTGTGGGATTATGAGGTTAACTGGCTAGTGGCAACTCTAACATTCATAAATCAACTTGCATTTAGCCTAATCACCCCCTCACAAATACCAAACTTATACACCAGAAGGGTACGCACCAATTTGTAGTGTTCACAGTAGTGTAATTCACTTCTTTTATGCCCCAATCATTAGACGAAGGAGGACTTAGATCTAGTACCTTGCCATCTAAGGTGTATATGCTAGATTGTAGAAGAATCATGTCTTTTGTAAGATCTTTTTTTTTTTCATCAATACAATTGAGTTTCTTTTATTCAGGTGGTGTACGTATTGAATCATTTCTGCTATCATGGTAAGAAAAATTCATTTCATCAAAAAAGAAAAAAAGAACTCATTAGAAGGACGAACTCTCCTCTTCGTAAATCGCTTAACTATGCATATGAGTGGCTGAATGAATGACAAAACTATTTCAGTTCTTCATCATAAAAGATTGCTCAGCCTCTCTGCATATCTCAATAGTTGAGGTTAAGGTGTTCAATTTGAATCAAGCTATGAAAGGCTTTCACACACATGGTACTATATACATGTATGCACAACCAATTTTCAAGCCATTCAATTAGTACTTGAAGGAATCCAACTTAGAACTAGGTCCTAATGGTTAAATAGAGTTAGTAATAATAATTTAGAAATACAACTACAACTTTAAATTTTAATTTGAATTCAAAAAAAAAAAAAAAAAGAAATTTAGTAATTTTAAAAACCCAATGTTAATTTGATTTGTAATTTTGTGTTACTTGCCACTTTTAAATATTAATTAGTATTTCTAATTTTATTTCTTAATATTGGTTGTACATTAAAAAGTGTAGAAGGACCCAACACTTATCCTATGAACATATTGTTCCTTGACTACCCAACATTATATCTCATAAAGCATGGTTGTCATCACACTATCCTATAAAATGTTTCCTTCGATTTGAGTGGTATGCGACGATTACATAAAACTCCCAATGCACATCTCCATTTCTTCCATCCAACTTTATGGGTAACTACCTTCTAAATCTCTCCACTCTCAAGAATTATCAAACCAAGATATTGTAAGTGGTCATTTTTGGAAAGTTCTTGGCTAATAATTTTGACCAATTCCTTATTCACACTCTTATTGTTACTCAAATTTAACTCCATATATGTTGTTTTAGTCAGAATAATTTTAAATCCTTTAGATTCTAAAACACCCTTTTGTAAATCTAGTTTGAGTTTATGCCCTCATTGGTCTTGTTTATTAGAGCCATGTCATTTGCCAACAACTTATACTATGGGATCTCTTCCTGCATGTCCATAATTAATGTGAAAAAGTGCAAGCTCAATGTCGACATCTCTTGCAAGCCCACAATAATTGGGAACTCACTTATCTCTACACCAATAGTTCTCACATTTTCCACTACTGTATCATATGCTTACATTTAATTATGTCAATATATCCTCTTGAAAATCTTTTCTTTCTTGACATCCATTGGATCTTAACTCTTTACGTACATGATCATCAGTTTTCTTTAATTCAATAAAGACTATGTGGAGATCCACTTCTCCATGTATTTTTCTATTAATCGTCTTTGAAAAGTAGCTTTTGTGGTTGACTTTCCTAACATGAAACTAAACTAATTTTATAAGACATTTATTTCATTTTTTAAAATAGAAATTTTATTAAGAGAAGGCAAGGCTATACAACAAAAAGCAAACTACTTCGGCCAGGCCCTAGGAACAAAAATACCCTTATGCCCGCCTATATATACCCCTAGGAAATAAGAAATAAAAAGAATGCCCTTCTTTAATGCACCCTAGGCTTGCCCAATCTAAAAGAAGGGTTCTTGAACAACAATGGGTTCGAGAAGGATCTTGCAGGCTTGGGATTCGCTCTCCAAACCGGCCAAATTGTTGGCAATAATGTTAGTCTCCCTAGGGGTGAAAATGATGTCCACTTGGACTTCTCGCTTGATCATTGTCACCCTAGCCCACCATTACCACATACTCCACAAAATTAGTCTTCCTTGTTGATCAAGTGTACCACAACTTTGGAATCACTTTTTACCACTATACTAACTATGCCCTGGCTCACACAGAAGGAAAGACCCTCGACTAGGGCTCAAGCTTTGGCACATAAATTAGAACCCCAACCCATAACCACTAGAAAATGGAAAATGAAAGTCTCCGTCACTATTTCTGCAAGCCCCTCCCCTTCTTGATAATTCTGGATTGCCTCTTGTTGAGTTGTCCACATTAAGAGGGTCTTCCTTCTCTAGGGCTTGATGATGATACCAAGGGACTGCAAAACCAGCTGGATGGGCCACCCATTATTCTTAGGAGGAGGGAGTGAGGGTGTCAGACGCGGTAACCATATTCGGACATGCAAAATGGTTTTTGTAGTATTCACTGACACTTCTTCAAACCTCTCTTGGTGTTCCTCTCCTTTTAAATTTCCCATACTAAGAGGCTAGGAAGAAGACCTTTCAACTCAGATAGATAATCTCCCTTGAATATTTAAACCGTTTTGATCACTTACCTCTTTTTATTTAAACATGGATCATCTCCATTAGTCTTTGAATAGTTAAAAGAGTTTTAACAGTTCAATGTTAGATTTTTCTGGCAGTATGTGATAACCATCAAATAGATGGGTTGGATCTAAAGTACTGACATACCATTGCCATAAGTAAAAGTGTATACTAAAAACCCTCATTCAAATGATGGTAAAAAAGACTAGGCAACTTGGATCATTTTCCCAAAGTCGAGTCTTGACTCAAAAAACTTAGGGCTAAATGATTTCGGGTGCCCAAGTTGAGGGAGGTGACTTATGGTATCAAACCAGATTAGGTACCACTGACTCTAAGGTGACTCACACGCATCTTACTCTTAAAACTGTGCTTTAAATACCTCAAGGAGAAAAACTTTGGCATCTAGTAGAGTTGTACATGAGTCGAGCTTAGAACAACTCGACTCAGCTCAAACTTGTCTCTGCTCGGTCCTCGAGCCTGACTAGCCAGCTCGACTCTATTTGGTCAGTAGCTTGGGCCAGTTCTAGCTAAATTTGAGCATGTGTAACATTTTCTCAAACGCATGGCGTGCACCTTCAAATTCTCACAGTATGTAAAACAACAATAGCAATTTACAAGTATTTCATCAAATACTCGATACGCAGCATCAAAATCAAAATACAAGGGTAGTTTTATTATGTAAAGTGATTTGTTTCGTATCATACCTTCCTTACCACTAGCCGATCCTGCAGAGAATGTATGCACTCGAAACAACACTTCGTTGAGTCATTTCATCAAACACTTGGTAAGCAACGTCAATATCAAAATAACTGAGTCACCGAACTAATTCGATCCAAGTTTGATTCGAGTTAAGGTTCGATCCAAGTTTTTTCGAGCTCGAACAAGGTCGAACTCGGCTTGAAATTTTTTCGAGCTCCAAAAATCAGTTCAACTCGACTCGAACTCAGTTTCGAACCGAGTTAAATCGAGCTTTTTCAAGTCGAGTCGAGCAAGTTAACCAAGCTAACTCTATTCATGTATAGCTCTATGTGTGGGTAGTAGGAATGTCATACAAGTTCTTTGGATCCCATCATGAGGTATGTGTTATATCTAAAATTGTCCCTACATTTGGCATCAATACATTTGGCGATATCTTCATAAGACTTGAGCTGAAAAATAAGACAAATCCAAAGATTAAGTAGATCACATTGCAAAAAGCAGCTGGGGATTAAAAGTCTACCATTGAAACCCTTTTGGGGTTATAGAAGTTTTGGATTAATATGATATTTGTGTTTCCTCTTCATCCAGGTCAGTATGACCTTACAAAGAGATTAGATGGAAAATAAACATTATGGTGGGCCCTACAAATGTTTTAATGATGAGACATTTTCCCCACCACGATTTGTGGTGTGGTCCAATTAAGCTTTGCATATGACTCATTTTTGGGCTCATGCGTTAAAATGATCTAGCCAAATGGATGAACAATGTAGATATAATAAATACATCATTGTGGGGGCCATGTGACTTTAATCTCCTTTAACCGTTTATACAACTCAGAGCTCAAGAAGCATTAACGCTCGTCTTCCCACGACATGTACCCACACCAGCCAAGTCAGTGGTGTGCAGTACACTAGCCAATCCATTTACCTAAATGATTGTTATAAGTACATTCCACGTATTGGAACTATATAAGTTGGGACTCTACCATTTTGAATTATTTTTTAATGATCCAAATTGTTTATTTGATAGGAATCGACTTGGATGGTGGATGCAATTAGAAAAGGATCTCAAATTTAATATTTTAACACACTGATTATTCAGAGGTTATGATGACTGTTTATATTGATAGTAAAGGAACTAAACTCAAAGGTCGAAATAATCCGATCGAGAGCTTTTATTTATTGATTTTTTTGGAATATTTGGTTGCATTTAAAATAAAAAACAAAAATAAAAGTAAAATTGAAATAAAAGGCTTATAGAGTTGAGTCGAGGCGTGGCATGAGTCATTCGGCTTGAAAACGAATTTGATCGCCTTGGATAGCATCCCAAGTGCAATAGATTTCTAGAGCAATCGACCTCCAGCATACAACGACTATAACTCAGTCCCAGTGGTGCACACAATGTACGTGGGCTCTAATCACTTTCAGTTTATGTAACGTCTTGGAAAAATCCATACAAAGACTCAAGTTCCACCTCAGGCAGAAATCACTCAGGACCAAATCCTTTAGAAATTAGATGAAAATTAATTAAGTGCTAAACTAAATTATCAGTGAAATTAGCTTGAACCACTTTAAATACGAACTGCAAGACCCAAAACATGTAGAATCGTTGACGCTACATTACCCTGAAACTTAGAATCATTATCAAAACTCGGTTGCTCTTGGGAGCACACTGAAACTCTGTATCGAACTTGTACCACACATCAAAAATCCGATTACCGCAAGACTATACAAATATGACCATCTTACTGGGCTTGATGACCATCTCAGAAATCAAGTCCAGATAGTATCCAGAAATGCACAACTTTAGCCCGGAACGAAGTGTGTGAGAAACGTGAATATCTTTAGAAAATATATGTAGATTTAAGTAAACTTAATCGTTCGCTTGCAGGCCAATTCTATGGTTTCAGACCATCAGAATCTGATCCAAATACACCCTCAGATCAGGAAAAATTTCGTACGCAGGTCAGTGTACTTGTGGCCCTGATCGAGTGGCAATGACCGTTGAACTGAAATTGGTCCTCTGCGGTCGTTCCGTAAATTCGATCAGACTGAAAACTTAACCTGACCTAGATCCAATATCAGGAAACTTTTCCCATATCGTATGCAGAAAAAGGGCCTCCAGATGTGCTTCGTTGGGCCAAAACAACTACTCTTTGGCTATAACCTAAATATACCATGGCCCTAGGGCCATTCCCATCAGTTCTGGGCCTATATAAGGGCCTTTACCCACCCCTTTCTCATTCCATACGAATTCTAAACCCTAAGGGAGAAAAGAGAGAGAGCATGAAGGAGAAAGTGGAGAAGTGAGAGAGCGAGTGTGAGATAGTTTCTAAGATTTGATCCCACTACTCCACGCACGTAACTACCGCTTCCATGTCACTATACCAAAAATTCTGATTCCGTTCTTAGATAAGAAACCCTAACCCTAACCTATTTTAGGAATCTAAATACATAGATCAGTGAAATAGCTAATCCGTTTTGTTGATTATGTATCCAAAATCTAGTTTATAAGGCGAGAGTGTTCAAACTGAATCCGTTACGAGTTCATCGGTGAAAGGTACGGACTATAAACATTTAGGTTATGGTTTTTAAGGCTATCAATGTCAGTTAATGATTTATAACTGACCTGGTTGCCATTTCTCATGCTAGATATGATGTTTCCCTCTCTTTATAGATATATATATGAATTATGTTGAATATAGTATAATTCATATGTTTGTTGAAATGTTTGAATGGGTATGGAATTTGGATTCGTGCTTGCCATGATTATTTGTCATGGATATATGATTGTTGTATAGGGGACAACTCTTTGGTGAAAGGATTTGCCCTAATACATGTTATGACCAACATACGTCATGTATGTTGAAGTATGTAGTCTAAGTGTTTATAAAAATGTTTAAATAGGTATGGAATTTGGATTCGTGCTCACCATGATTATCCGTCGTGGATATATGATTGTTGTATATGTGACAACTCCTTGGTGAAAGGATTTACCCTAATACATGTTATGACCAACATACGTCATGTATGTTGAAGTGTGTAGTCTAAGTGTTTTTAGGAATGTCTGAATGAGTAAAAATTTAGTAAATTGTATTTTATATGGGTCTTGAGATAAGATTCTCAACTACTTTAGTTATGTATATAAATCTATTCATGTAACTTAGATTATTTGATGTGATTTACGTATGAAATATATAGGTGTGAAAGCATATTTATTTGTACTTCATAAAAATGCTCAAGTGGTTCTCTTGTTTAAATTAATTGTTTATTGCTGATACGTCTATTACATATGCTTTCCTGTTATGTTTAAGTATGTTTAGGACTGTTACATAGTCCAGGCTATCGGCAACAACTCCTGATCAAGTGGCTGAGTTAATTCCACCACAGATATGTTCGAGGAATCCGAGTCATACGGAGATTGCCGGTAGTGGCTGGGCCATGCGGAGTGCTTACGCGCTCTATGTCAACCAATTCAATGTACGCTCATGCCAATCGAGCTTGTCAAGTAACCCGATCTGCCCATTATATGTTTACCATGTATGGACACCACTGCTTGAATCTAAGGTACCACTTACCGTTGAAAACCCGTTAAACCTTAGTACCTCGATCAACTAAGACTCATGAGCTGGGCATGATGGTATGGGACACCGTGGTCGTGCTTTCAACTTATGCTGAAGCGACGAGCCTCCTCATAGTGTCCAATGAGCAACCCAGACTCGTGAGCCGAATACGGTGGTATGAGACACTATATTCGAGCTGTCGGCCTACGATCAGGTGACGAGCCCATAGTGACCTTGAGAATACACTAGGTCTATGTTGAGGTGATAAGTCTTTCTGTAGTAAACTAGACTATAAACCAAACTTATGCTGACAGTGAAGAGCCTCTCTGTAGCGCCCTGGAAATGCCTATCGTATGTGACTACTAGGATTGACGACCTTAGATGGATCAATGTTGGGTTAATGATACAAAGGGAGGTACCTTAGTTTCCCGAACATGCTGTATGAATAAACCTAATTAAGTATTGGCTAGCACGATCATGTACCACACTGCATGTACTTTGGTGAGGAAGCGCACGTTTCGGGAGGATGGCATGTGCAAATGTGAGATGAAGTCGCTAAGGGAGTGTAGGCGAGGGCATGCATCATTATCGCATACCATTCTTGCATTAACAAGAGTAACCTAGGATATGATTGTTGTACTGATTTATCATTACTGCTTGACTGAATTGATAACATATTAACATTTGCCTTATAGTTCCACTGAGTTGATCACTCACTCCCACTCTGGGACGGTGTTTTAAAACACCAACTAGAATCTGTCTTAGTTACAGATGATGGCGTAGCTTATGAAGCGGAGCCTAATTTTTATGACGACAAGGATGAGTTCTCGTATATGTAGTATTCTAGCGGGTTCATGTAGGCCACTTTTGATCTTCGAGGTTATAGGGATTTCATGATGTAGACCGACCTACACATTTTAATATTTTGTATTTTGAAACGATATATGTAATTGTTTAACATGGAATATGATTATACTCTAGAGATGCACCACCACTTATATGTTTTATGCATACCTAGCATGGTCTTCTGCTTGCGTAATTTAACTGTCTCTATGGTATGATATGCTGATTTGGTATAATCCCACTCATGTTTAGTGCGCTAACAAGGACAGTATTTAATCATCATTATCCATGTTGCATAGGTGATGCGTTGGAACTCAGGAGTTGAACTTCTACTTGACCCCCGATTTTCAAGGCGTTACAGTTTAACTCAAAAGTACTGAGTTAACTCAACGAAGAACTCAACAACCAAAATTCATAAACCAAAAAACAGAGAGAGTTTTTACAAGATCAAAAAGATTTTAGTGATTTTGAAAATGGAATGGAAGTCCTTATAGACTTTGAAGTGGTGCATTAAGCACCATTTCAAAAAGGTTAAGTTAGTTGGATTTAAATCCAAAAGGTGTGAACAGCCGACCAGTCACATCTCTCTGGTTCAAAATGAAAAGGCATAAGTATGAGTATACTCTCCCACAAATAAAGTCCCGCGAATACACATACACACACACTCGCGCGAGTACACCCACACTTGCGGCCAGACCTGTCTCGTCCCATTAGGCACGTGAACATGGACACGAACTCAGACTTAGACTCGGGTCAGCTTGGGTCAGCGTGCACTTGCGTGTGGTCAAGCCCCGAGGCAAAAAACCAAATTCACATGCTCTCTGAATGGTGCTCAAGCCCCAAGGCAAAAAACATATCTTAAATATAAGAAAACTTTCTTAAGTAAATCTGATGTGAGAGTAAACTCATAATTCATAAACAAGGGAATTTTCAAATTTAGTGGGAAATCGAAATTTTTGAAATTATTTTTTTAATATAAAGTTTTAAATAAAATAAAACATTCCCCCGCATGTATCAAAAATTTTTTAAAAAAATCTTTCAAGTTAACTCGTAATAGTTGTGCAATGGTGCTAGTGTCACCATAAACTTGAACAGACATTGAAGTAAGCAAGACTGGTTTACAGGAATTAGGAGACTATAGTCTTAAACCTGAATCATTTTAGTGCAAATCGCAAGTACGTACCATTCACACAACTCTTCCTCTGGAAGTGATTATGTTATTCCGTGCTTTTTAGCCATATACCATTATTTGAATTTTATGAGTGCTCTATAAAATTTACCTAGATTCTCATAGGGAGTGGCCTCCACATTCATACACATATAAGTGAATTCCATCAAGTATATACAGCAACTGTATAAACTACCAAATATATGGATATAAATTCATTAATAGTTTGAAAAAACTCATCCTTCTGCGTTGTTACTTGCACTGCTACACCATAGAAGGGAACTCATTTATATCAGTGTGATCGTCTACCTCATTTCTTTTTATTTACCTATTGAATTTATGTCATGAGATCCCTACTTATATAAGTTGGGTTGCCGACACTGGTAACTATTAGGTTGAATCCTATTCCCTTCGATGTATCATTAACTAATCTTTTAGATAGTCCTTTGGTCAGAGGATTTGTCAGATTCTTTTCTGACGTCACAAAGTAAATAAATGTGACTTTATCATGTAACATATGTTTCAATATGTTATATCTGAGTCTAATATGCATGCTCTTTCCGTTATATATTTTACTATTTGCTTTTGTTATAGCTGCTTAACAATTAAAATGAATAGACACGACCGATAAAGGCTTTGTCCATAATGGTACATTAGCCAAGATATTTCTAAACCACTCGCCTTCTGATCTACCCTTTTCTAAGACAATAAACTTGAATTTCATAGTTCACCGAGCGATATACGTATGCTTAGTAGACTTTCAAGAGACTACTCCTCAACCCAAAGTAAAGACATATCTACTAGTAGATTTTATCTCATTTGAATCAGTGATCCATTTAGCATTATTGTATCATTCTAATATAGCAGGATAACTATTATAATGTAAACCATAGGCTATACTACCTTTTACGTATCTCAAAATCCTATACAAGGCATTCCAATGCTCTTTTCTTATGTTATGTGTATATCTACTTAGCCTTCTTACTGTAAAAGTTATGTATGATCTAGTGTAGTTTGTTAGATATATGATGCTACCAATTATCCTGAAATATTCTAATTGAGATATGCTACTACATGTATTTTTCATTAAAGTCATACTATAAATATAAGGTATACTGATAGGTAAATAGTCAAAATGGTTAAACTTTCTCAATAATTTTTTCATGTAATGAGATTGTGATAATACAAGACCACCATCTTTCCTAGTTACTTAAATACCTAAGATTACACTAACATCTCCTAAGTCTTTCATGTCAAATTTAGATTACAAGATTTTTTTAGTCACATTAACTAATTTAATATTAGTTCTAAAAATAAGTATGTCATTAACACAAAGGCAGAAAATAATGCTATCATTTTAAAAAAATTTACTATATACACATCTATCTACATTATTTATAAGATAACCATTTGATTTCAAAACACCATCAAAATTTTCATTTTATTGTTCAGAAGTCTTTTTTAGACCATATAATGACTTAATTAGTTTACATATTTTATTTTCTTTACCTGATATCTTATAATCCTCAAGTTACTCCATATATATTTCTTCTTCTAAGTCTTAAAGTCCATCTGGTGTGCCATCTGTTTATATATGGAAGCTATTGCTATTAAAACCCTTATAGTTGTAATCCTACTTATAGGGAAATATGTATCAAAATAATCTATTCCTCCAATTTATTTAAAGTTTTTTTTACTACCAAACTAGCTTTAAACTTATCGATAGTTTCATCTGGTTTTAGTATTTTTTTAACACCTATTTACAGCTAATTGATTTGTTTTCCATATGGTAGGTCTACAAGTTTTCAAGTGTTATTGGATATAATAGATTCTAACTCATCATTTATTACTTCCTTTCAGAAGGTTTTATATAGATAGTTAATTGCTTCTGTATAGGTTGTAGGATCGTCTTCTACTAAGAAGGTGAAATCATCTCCTATGTTAATTTCTCTTCTAAATCTAGTGCTTTTTCTTGGTTATATTTCTTCTACTACCTGCTCGTAAGAACTTTTATTAGTGAAAGTGAGATATTAATTCACCAACTTCCTCTATTGTCATAGACTTGGATTTTAAAGGGAATACGTTATCAAAGAACTTTGCATCCCTAGCTTATATAATTGTATATTTTGAAAGTGCACCTAGTAGTGCCCTGGTTCGTCAATTACAGTGTAAGTTGAGTCAGTCAGACAACCGCGCCTAACAGGAAGATCAAGTCAAGTGTTTGTCTCAACTAGATGTGTGGAAGCTTGCCATAGGTAAATCATAGCCTCACATTCCATGTCTCAAAACACCAGGTGATTAAAACCCTTAAAACTAAGTAGAACATCTTAGGATTTTATTGTAAGAAAACTTTTTACCAAATAGGAAAATCTTTAAGTTTTCTTACCCTATTGATTGTATCGATTCACATTTCGATATGATCGACATGCTCTGTCGATGTTCTCGGCATCTCAATCGATATAATCAAGTGAGGACAAAAAGCGTCCAGCAACCAAACATTCATCTAGACGATTTATCGATATATCAAAATCTCAATCGATATTCAAATATCGAACCTATCGAAAGTGGATCGATAATATCGACAGGCAGTTTTTCAGCGCCCCTATTTTTTTAAAGAAAACTATTATAAGCTTCGATATATCAATGACTGTTCGATTCAATCTGAACTCAAATATCGATCATATCGGAAGTCATTCAATGATATCGATAGTGGGCGCATGTTTTCTCCAGTATAAATTTCAGGGTGTTTTAAACATTGATCGGGGGGCCAGTCGAGAAATCGATATTCATATGTCGATCATATCGAGACCTGGTCGATTGGATCGAGACCGGACACAAACCGTCCAGCAAGCTTATATATAAATCTATACGATTTTTCGATTTCATCGATACGGACTCCAATATCATCGATATATAAATTCTGATGACATCGACTGTTCCCCGATCACATCTTTAGAACCTGAAATTCTTCAAGGCTTGTCTCTCTTGTTTTCACCTGTCGATAGATCGATCCCTCTATCGATAGAATCAGAGTTCAAAATTCGATAACATCGATGTGTGTCTCGATCCCATCGACCAGTTGACAAAAGGTTTCCAAAAGTGAAAATGACATTTGAGTTTGTATCATCGAGAGGTTAGTCGATACAATTGAGAGTATATGCTCGATCATATCGACTCTTACTCGATGATATCGAACTCTGTCATAAATGTGACCGTTTTATATCCGTTGGAACCTTTTGCTTATATATAGAGAGGTTAGTCTTTATTGCCGGCAGAGAAAGAAGAGAGTGCTTCTGAGTATTTTAAACTTCATATCATTTATCTTAAGCCCTTTCTCTCAGGGAGTTCATCCTCCAATCCACCCTCATTATTGATATTCAATAGAGTGGATTAGGGAATGAACTTCCGCATTCAAGGATCCTTCAGCTACTACCTTAATGGTAAATCATTAAGCTGGGATGCCTTGAATGCATATATGATTGGAATCACTCTATCTTCCTAATAGAAAAATCTTTAAAGAGTGGAATTCCATCATAACCTTGACCCGACCTAAAGCCTATTATTGATACATCTTTTGTGTTGCGGATCAAGGGAACAGAAGACTCTTCATCAACAAGAAGGAGATCTTCATCACTGCGCTAAAAGGGACTCATCAACTTATCTGTAAGTACTTAGAGTCTAGAGGACACTTGTGATCATTCCTTTCTAGGATTGGGTCATAGGTGTTGTTCACCCTTTGAAGTCCTCAAAGGAGGCCTCCGGCGGGAGTGTACGTGTGGGCGCATTGTGTGGACCCTTGCTCTGTGTGGGCATAAACATCTGGTTAGGAGTGAAACAGTAAAACTCTGGGTTATGAGGTGAACCGTGTAAAACCTTTGTTAGGGTCTTAGGGTAAGATCCTTGGCCAGTGTGCCTAAATCGGGTGCTATGTGTTGACCCTTACTCGTGAGAGCATAAACAGTCAGCCTCTGTGTAGGTTGCAAAGGTTGAAGGTGAACCTGATTTAAAACCTTAGGTTTGAGGTGAACCATGGGAAATCTCCTTAGTAAAATTCGGTACACTCAAGAGTTGAGTGTGGCAGCCGGGAGTGGAGTAGACAAGTAGTCGAACCACTATAAAAATGACTGTGTCTGTGATTGATTCTTGTGATTGAACATTTGTGTGATTATTTTAATTGCATTCATATCTACTCACAGTTCACACACACAGTCACATCCATCATAAACTATAACTACCTCATGCTTATTAAATTGAATAGTTTTATGATTGGATCCTCTACTGGGCTTGGAAGCAAGTAGAGTTACATTTGAGTAATCCTGAAAATTGCATACCTGTTAGGATTAGAGTGATAGAATTTTTAATATAACTCATAAATCTTTAAAAAGTCCTATTCACCCCCCTCTAGGACATATTAGTCTATTCCAATTTCAACTCAAGCAGTCTTCACCTCTATTTCAATTGGTATCAGAGTGGGTCTCTCTTTAAGAGCTTCACCGCCTAGAGAGTGATCTTGACTGAAGTTGAAATATGGCCAAAGGAGAGGGCTCATCTGTCACTAGACTTCCAGTATTTGATGGTTCAAATTATGCATACTGGAAAACTAGAATGCATTACTTCCTGAGATCTTTGGATCATAATGTTTGGAATGTAGTTGAAAAGGCATATGTGGTACCATCTAAATAAATCGTACTTGAAGATGGAACTACCATTACTAAGCCCAAACCCAAAGAAAAGTGGACGGCGCTCGACAAAGAATAGCGAACCGCTGAAGTAAAAGCAATGAACGACATCTACTGTGCCGTGTCTCAAGATATATTTAATCAGATAAGTATGTGTAAGACATCTAAGAAAGCATGGGATCTACTGGAAACAACCCATGAAGGCACAAGCACTGTGAAGAGATCTAAAATACAACTTTTGACTTCACAATTTGAAAATCTCAAGATGGAAGAACATGAGACATTTATAGAGTTCTTCACCAAATTGAATATCATTTGAAACTCCATGGGTGGATTGGGAGAGAAGGTTCCAGTATCAAAAATATGTAGGAAAATTCTGACGTCTCTATCGGAACGATTCAATCCCAAAGTAACAACAATTGAGGAGTGTAGGAATATTGATGAGATGAAAGTAGAAGAACTAGTAGGTTCCTTACAAACCTTCGAACTACACTTCACACAACCTCAAAAATCCAAAAACACTGTCCTAAAAACCTCTAAGAAAAAAAAAACATGAGGACAGTGAGAGTGAAAAAGAAGATGAAGATGAGGAAGTGGCTCTGCTGGCACAAAGATTCAGAAGATTCTTTCAAAGAAATCGCGGCTATCCCTCTAGAGGTAGAAAGGTGGATGACAAACCTCACACAGGCAAATTTGAGAAAAGAACTAAAGAACCACAATGTTATGTCTGTCATGAGTATAGACACCTATCTACCGAATGCCCAAACAAAAAAACCAAGGGTAAGGCGATGGCCGCCACATGGGATGATACGGAAGAGTCAAACTCAGAAAATAGTGACTCAGAGAGTAATGAAGATCAGAAATCATTGAAAATACTTATGATCTCCACTGCTTCAATCATTCGAACAGAATCTGAAGAAGAACAGCAAGCCACTGAATCATTTTCATCTGACAATGAGAAAATTGAAGAAGAAGAAGATAAAGAGAAAAATGAATTACAAGACGCTTACAATCAACTTTACATTCATAACGTTAATATTGTCAAAAGACTTGGAATAGTTGAGAACAAAAAGGAACTGCTGCAACTAGATCTGGATAAAACTTTAGATATAAATACTTATCTGATTAATGATTTGCAGCAATCTCACTCAAATATTGATAGACTTGAAAGAATGAATTCCTTTCTCAAATCTGAGTCAGTAAAACTAAACATGCAGTTTGAGCAATTAAGAGACAAGAACATGCTTCTACAAAATGAAAAACATACACTCCTGCTCGATCTAGAAGAATCTAGAAAAATTGTCAAAATAAATTGTAAATTTTCCCAGAGTTGTGAGAAATTAGAAAAACTGTTAGGTATGGGAAAATATGGAGAGGACAAAAATGGATTAGGTTATGGAAAGGCTAGAAAAAAAACTAAATATGATGCACAGCCATTTGAAAAATCTGTTGCATCCAGTAGTAACACCAAACCTATCCCAGCTCGTTACATAAATGAGGAGTCAGTTTATGAGCTAAATAAAAGAAGTATACAATCATCACCACTCGAGCTAGCTGACAGGATGAAGAAGCAGTTAAGTCATGTGGACAAATCAGATAAGAAGAACAAATCTACCACAAGTAAAACTCCTGTCACAAAGTGGGTGATTAAGGAAAAGACAAATTGCCTTGTTACTCATTCAGATCATTTATCAGGCAATGTGGCTAAATGGTACCTGGAAAGTGGTTGCTCAAAACATGTCACAAGAGACAAGTCCCTCCTTTCAAACTATAAGGATCTTCATAAAGGGATATTCACCTATAGAGATGGAACCACTGCTGAAGTAATTGGATAAGGAATCATAGAAGGAATCAATTTGTTTAAAAATGAGAGTATTTTTTGCATAAAAGGCTTGGCACATAACCTACTAAGCATCTCTCAAATCTGTGATAATGGGCATGTGGTCAATTTCAACAAAGAAGAATGCGAGATCCTAGATCGATCAGGAAAATCAATTATGAAGGGTCTTCGCACAAACAATCACTGCTACATTATTATAGGAAAAGAAAGGAGTGATATTGAGAAACACTGAGAGTGAAGAAACTGGTCCAGGTTATGCATCAAAATCTGGATACTTGTTGAAATGATGCAATTTTGCTAAAGAAACAATCTAAGGTCTCTCACCTCATTTTTTTTGCACATAAACAATCAAATGTTTATACCTTTGATGTACAGAAGCTATACAAAATTTTGCTGATAATTTTTGCTAAGAACTTTAATAGATATACTATTTTGTACATGAATGATCATGAGACTGAAGAAAAACTTGAAAAGATCCACCTTCAATATGAGCATTGATTGGTCACTTGCGAATGTCGATCACATCGACTGAGAATCGATAGAATCGATGACTCTCCGGGTAGTTGAAATGTCGGGACAGTTGTTCCTCCCTAGAACTTGAAATTAAAAATCAAAATTTGGAATCTGGGAACATGATCAAAGGGATAGATCGTCATTGCTTGGTAAGAATCAGAAGACCAAAAAGGAGAGTCGCATCTGGTGCTCTCAGACCTAGATATTTCATCTCTCCAAGATGGGCAAAAATAAAGGATTGGTTCATCCACAGCATGCATTAACTGGAAAGAAGAAAGGTAAGCAGGATGCAACTGCCTCTTTTCCTCTATTCAACTTAAACCTTCTGGCGGAACGAATGGTTCACAAAAAGATCATTAAACCCTTTAGGATCATCGATGTCTCGAAACAAATTGGGTGGGAAAATGTTGTGAACCTTGGAGGAACTTTTCAAAATAATCTGGTACATCAGTTTCTAAGTTTGGTCTACAATGTTGAAAAATATCCCCCAATTATCTTGGTCTCGGTCATAAATCGGGTTGAATACATCACACAAAATCGGGTAAGTAGGATGCTTAACATGAAAATGACTGAAATACCTATATCAAATCGAAATATGAATGGTCTAGGAGTGTGGGGGGAAGTTACTCGTGCATTGTGTAATGGTGCCACCATTCCCAGGAATGCCAAAAATGTTCTTCATGTCAAGTATCTTGATCCTACCTATAAAATTCTTCACAGCATTTTTAGCTCGAATGTTTATCCCTGTGAAGTCTCTGGCAATCAGCTCTCGCCATACATCCTTAACATTCTGTATGACATTCATCTGAGAATTCCAATATGCCTACCCACTCTGATCGTACAGCAGTTGATCCATGTGTTTACAGAAGCATCCATCACTACACTACCATTTTCATGTCTTCTATCTAAGTTTTCACGTCAATTCGGACTGCCATCGACTAATGATCTCCCTCATCCACGTGCATGGTTCAATTTTGAAGACATACATAGACTAAACATCTTTGAAAATGTGTTTTGTGGTAGAAGAACCGGTTCAATTCCTGGTAGTAGCAGCTTGATGCACAACTTTGACTCTGTTGAGGTCATTCCAAACATCTCTGTACGAGACAGTATATAAGATCTTCTGGACGAACAGACTCACATTATGAAGCTGCTAGATGACTGCGAAACCCACCTTTCTAAAGTTTGACAATGACTAATGGTCCTGCAATGCGCAACAAAACGCACTATGGAATGAATAACTGCCCCATAAGCTTACCCAGGATAAACATCCATCACAACCCTGAAGTCCTCCTGAAATGCTCCAGGCCTAAATATCTTTTTAGATGCCTGTGGTCATATTTATGGGTGTGATAAATTGCAAACTTAGTAAGGTTAGGTTGCCGATGTGAAGAATTTCTTTTCGATCAACCTATTTTCTTTACAAATTGTTGATGTGCATATGATGTTCCCTGTTGACTATTTACTGTGATTATCATATTTATCTTATTTGCTATGCATCCATATTATTTGCCAATGCTGTATGCTTTCAACTGAACTCATTTATATACATCTATATCTGTTGTTCCCTCATCTGACATCCACTTTCAGTCAATATCACTTATTCTACCTTTGCTAATGACTGACAAAAAGGGGGAGAAAAATTACAACACCCCTGTAGAAAATTAGATATATTTGCTCTTATATGTTGCAGGTGTAAGGGGAAGCAGCTGCAACAAGAAAGGAGGAGTTTTAAAGAAAGGGGGAGCAATTGCTGGTTGTGTACATGGGTGATTAGAATTTGTAAAATTGTGTTAATGCATATACACACAATTTAGGATGTGTCTGTCTTAGATATTATCATAGGGTGTTTTGGGTATTTTGTCACGTAATTGACAAAGGGAGAGATTGAAAGTGTACCTAGTAGTGCCCTGGTTCGTCAATTACAGTGTAAGTTGAGTCAGTCAGACAACCGCGCCTAACAGGAAGATCAAGTCAAGTGTTTGTCTCAACTGGATGTGTGGAAGCTTGCCATAGGTAAATCATAGCCTCACATTTCATGTCCCAAAACACGGGGTGATTAAAATCCTTAAAACTAAGTAGAACATCTTAGGATTTTATTGTAAGAAAAATTTTTACCTAACAGAAAAATCTTCAAGTTTTCTTACCCTATCGATTGTATCGATTCACATTTCGATATGATCGACATGCTCTGTCAATGTCCTCGGCATCTCAATCGATATAATCGAGTAAGGACAAAAAGCGTCCAGCAACCAAACATTCATCTGGACGATTTACCGATATATTGGAATCTCAATCGATATCATCAATATTCGAATATCGATCCTATCGAAAGTGGATCGATAATATCGACAGGTAGTTTTTCGGCACCCCTATTTTTTAAAGAAAACTACTATAGCTTCGATATATCGATGACTATTTGATTCAATCTGAACTTAAATATTGATCATATCGGAAGTCATTCGATCATATCGATAGTAGGCGCATGTTTTCTTCAGCATAAATTTCAGGGTGTTTTAAACATTGATCGGGGGACCAGTCGAGATATCGATATTCATATGTTGATCATATCGAGACCTGGTCGATTGGATCGAGACCGGACACAAACCGTCCAGCAAGCTTATAGGTAAATCTATATGATTTATCGATCCCATCGACACGGACTCCGATATCATCGATAACAAATTCCGATGACATCGACTGTTCCTCGATCATATCTTTAGAACCTGAAATACTTCAAGGCTTGTCTCTCTTATTTTCACTTGTCGATAAATCGATCCCTCTATCGATGGAATCAGAGTTCGAAATCTGATAACGTCGATGTGTGTCTCGATCCCATCGATCAGTTAGCAAAAGGTTTCCAAAAGAGAAAATGACATTTGAGTTCGTATTATCAAGAGGTCCGTCGATACAATCGAGAGTATACACTCGATCATATCGACTCTTACTCGATGATATCGAACTCTGTTATAAATGTGACCATTTTATATCCGTTGGAACCTTTTGCCTATATATAGAGAGGTTAGTCTTTATTGCTGGCAGAGAAAGAAGAGAGTGCTTCTGCGTGTTTTAAACTTCATATCATTTATCTTAAGCCCTTTCTCTCAGGGAGTTCATCCTCCAATCCACCCTCATCATTGATATTCAATAGAGTGGATTGGGGAATGAACTTTCACATTTAAGGATCCTCCAACTACTACCTTAATAGCAAATCATTAAGTTGGGATGCCTTGAATGCATAGATGATTGGAATCACTCTATCTTTCTAATAGAAAAATCTTTAGAGAGTGAAATTCCATCATAATCTTGACCCGACCTAAAGCCTAGTATTGGTACATCTTTTGTGTTGCGGATCAATGGAGTTGAAGACTCTTCAACAACAAGAAGGAGATCTTCATCACTGCGCTAAAAGAGACTCAACAACTTATCTATAAGTACTTAGAGTCCAGAGGACACTTGTGATCATTCCTTTTTAGGATTGGGTCGTAGGTGTTGATCACCCTTTGAAGTCCTCAAAGGAGGCCTCCGGCGGGAGTGTACGTTTGGGTGCATTGTGTGGACCCTTGCTCTATGTGAGCATAAACATCTGGTTAGGAGTGAACCAGTAAAACTCTGGGTTATGAGGTGAATCGTGTAAAACCTCTGTTAGGGTATTAGGGTAAGATCCTTGGCCAGTGTGCCTAAACCGGGTGCTATGTGTTGACCCTTGCTCGTGAGAGTATAAACAGTCAGCCTCTGTGTATGTTGTAAAGGTTGAAGGTGAACCTGATTTAAAACCTTAGGTTTGAGGTGAACCATGAGAAACCACCTTAGTGAAATTCGGTACACTTAAGGGTTGAGTGTGGCGGCCGGAAGTGGAGTAGACAAGTAGTCGAACCACTATAAAAATGACTGTGTCTGTGATTGATTCTTGTGCTTGAACATTTATGTGATTATGTTAATTGCATTCATATTTGCTCACACTTCACACACATAGTCACATCCATCATAAACTATAACTGCCTCATGCTTATTAAATTGAATAGTTTTGTGATGGATCCTCTACTGGGCTTGGAAGCAAGTGGAGTTACATTTGAGTAATCCTGAAAATTGCATACCTGTTAGGATTAGAGTGATAGGATTTTTAATATAACTCATAAATCTTTAAAAAGTCCTATTCACCCCCCTCTAGGACATATTGGCATATTCCTACTTCAACTCAAGCGGTCTTCACCGCTATTTCATATTTTATTTTATTTTTTAAAAGAAATTATAAATTGAATTATGAAGTGGATTCACAAATGATTGGGGCTATACTTAGTCCAGGCAGTCGGTAACCGAATCAATTGGTGCTTGGCTTATCTTTGCCACGAACGACGCGTCGATGAACGCGAGTCGTGTTTTGGAGTTGGCGGCAGTGGTTAGGCCAGACGAGGTATTTTACGCACTTCATGTTGTTCGACTTAAGATGCGCTCGTGCTAGTCGAGCCTGTCAAGTAACCCGACTGGCCATTGTAGGTTCACCATGTATGTGTCATAACTGCTTGAACCTAGGGTACTGAACGTACCATTGAAAACCCTGTCAATCATGGTACCTTGATCCACAAAGACTCATGAGCCGGGCATGGTGGTATGGGACATCGTGGTCGAGTTTTCGGCCTACGCTGGGGCCACAAACCTCCCCGTAGTGACCAGTGAGTACCTATGACTCGTGAGCAGATTATGGTGGTATGGGACACTATATTCTTGCTATCGGCCTACATTGATAAGGTGATGGGGGAGCGGTGCAACGAGTGTGAGCAACAGCCCTGACAGCCCTTTGTAGTGACCTCGAGCGTATTCTGAGTCTACGGGAGGTGACGACCCTTCCGTAGCGACAAGAGTACAAGTAGACCTGTATTGATAAGGTGATGGGGGAGTGGTGCAACGAGTGTGAGCAACAGCCCTAGCAGCCCTTGCAGCGACCTACAAAATATATATCGTATGAGATTACTAGGAGTGACGACCCTAGACAGGATTTGTGTTGGGATTGATATAAGGGAAGTACCTTAGTTTTCCAATCCTGCTGTATGAATGGACTAATAATAACGCGGTTATCATATCACCATCATATGCATGTGCCTGGAAGATGTGGAGCACTGAGCGGTACGCAAGCATGCCACGGACGCAGATGGTGCCATATGAGAGAGAATGTCGGTGAGGGCATCCATCATGTCATGTCATATTGCATTAACAACAGTATTAGGAATGTTTGATTTACTACTTTACTATTATCGCATGATTGATTTGATAACATGCTAATCTTTGCTCTATTATTCCACTGAGTTAGCTACTCACTCTCACGTTACGGGATGGTATTTTCGGACACCCACCAGTCCCTATTTTGGTTGCAGATGATGGCGCTGCTTGAGAAGCGGAGCTGGACTTGATGATGATGAGAAGGATCCCTCCTTTATGTGTGTTCTGATTGACGGGATTACAGGGAGGTTGATTAGATACCTTGACACTTGTCATTTTATATTTTTAGAGCACTCATGTATATTCTTTTTGTTTACTTTTGAAGTATACATGTATGTATATAACCTGGTAACATGTTCACACTCTGGAGACATACAACAGTTTATATATGTTATACATACTATCACGGTCTTCTGCTTGTAAATTTAACTGTCTCTGGAGTATGATATGCTGTTCTAGCTTAATCTCACTCATGTCTAATACATTAACACAGATAACAATCAATCATACACATTTATGTTGCATAAGTGATGTTCTGGAACTCGGGAGTGGAGTTCTTACTCGACCCCCGATTTTCGGGATGTTACAGATGGTATCAGAGCATGATTTGGATTAAACCGGGCCTGGCTTATGGACACGCGACGTACACTGTCGATCCTTTGACTTAGGTGGGTGCGAGTAGGATGTAGAAACATACGTAGGACTTCAGTTTCGCCAATAGGCGAAGTCTACTCAAGTCGATCATTCGATCGAGTCCGTAACGCAAATAGGGTCGCGTGAAGTGAGCTAAGTAGTTCATAGGTTGTAGGTAGGTGGGTTGAGACATTCTTTGAACGGTTCTAAACCCGTAAATGTGAATCCTTGGGCTGTGGGACAATCAAAACCCTTACATTCAATCGCCAGGGCTTAAAAACCCTGTTTCACCTAATTTCTTCAAAATTCTTCCTCTCACCGCTCCATTCTTCAATTCTTTCTCTAACTTTTCATGCTAGGCATTGATCCTAATGTGAAAATAATATAAAATCATACTTTGACTAAATTTTACAGTGAATAGTAAAATTTCATGAAAACTGGCCATTAGGCCATTCTAAGTTTGCAATCTTTAGCAACTAATAGGGTAAATGGATGTATTATCTCCTTCTACCCTAAAATCATATGCTGCATGATAGAAGATTGCATTCATGTTTATAGATTGGCCCTAGAAAGCCCTGAATGGATGTTTGGGCCTCCTTAGGCCAATCTAGAATGAACGAAGGTGGGGCCCATACATATTTGGGGTCCCTGAGGTAGGGGGGACCCAACCCATGTGGTCCCACCGGCCGGATGGGCGACCGGCCGGCGATGCTATCGCCGATGAGTGGGGCCCACTTGCTGTAAAATTTGGGCACACGCCCTTATGTGGCTAGTACATCCCTCCCATGTGTGGTCCGTCCGTCGAAAATCCTTAAAAAGGGTACTTCCTTTACAAACAGCCCCCTCCCAAGCTCCCTTGCTTATTTTTCTTGCTGTCCATCTCAAAACCGCGACCCCAAATCACTCCCAAATCCTCCTATTGCTAAAAACGACCCTATCCCATATCTCCAACGTGATTAGCAACCCTCTCCCTCTCCGATCTCATCCGTTGGAGCTCCTACAACCTCCATTTGTGGCTGAAATCATGTGGAGCTCCATTCCCTTTTTTACTTCTCTTTTCTTTTTAAAAATCCAGCTTAGGGGAGCTTGAAGCATCCCTCTACAACACCTAGATTTTCTTTTTTCTATTTGGGCAGCCATTTCTCCACATTTCTCACATTTTTCATGGCTTTTATTGAAGCCATTTTGAATTTTTTCTCTCTCTCCACCATCCTCTCTTTGATGGGAAAGAGAAAGACCGCAACGGATGAGGCTGGGCTTAGTCGCCCTGCGCAATCCAGAAGACCGAGGGGTGGCGCCGCTAGCTCAAGCGCCGCCACAAGTCCAAGCACAGCCCGAGAGTTTCATACAAAGTGGGATTTGGATCCCCATGCTCAACTTGGGCGAGTGATATTAGCAAAGATGCCTCACGATGAATATACTGACCGTAAGGTATTGTTTGAGGCGGACGTGGAAGGGTGACTCTTCGGCGAATTCCTATTGTTCGAGCACATTGAAGCTGCACATTGGGGTCCGCTATTTGAAGCTCGTTCTCGTGCTAATGTGAGCACCGTTCGTTCCTTCTACGCTCGTATCCAGAATACTACGTTGGAGCCATTGTAGTTCAAGATTCCCTTTGGTAGAGACCGGATGGCTACAGTCGATGTTCGGTTAATAGCGCGACTTCTGAATGTGTCCCTTGGTGATGTTCATCCCAGTGCAAAGAATTTGAGGAGTAGGCGTGAGCGAGATCACCGTACCAAGTTCCTATGCGGTAGTCTGGTTCCATGACAGTCTAACAATAGCCTCAAGGCGTCTCATATGTCTGATGATTTGCGCCTGCTGCACCACATTTGCACGTTTAACGTGTATCCCAGGTCTACAAATCGCATTGAGTGTACGCGCCTTATGGTTGATTTCTTGTATCAGGTGGCCCAAGGAGAAAATATGTGTATGGTCACTTTCGTGTTGCGACAGATTATCCTCATAGCGAAATCAAGGAGAACGTCTGAGTCGCTTCCTATTGGCCGGCTTATATGCAAGATCGCGCTTGAGTTTGCTTATAGACTTGGGCCGGAGTTGCCAGTTCCGATTCACTGCATTGATGAGTCTACCATGGTCAAGATGAAGATCGGGTCTCAGTACCGTGAGACTCAGCTTGATGAGGATAGCGAGGACGATTTTGATGATGAAGAGGATCCAAGTGATGGAGAACCTGGAGAGGAAGTAGAGGAAGAAGTCCAAGAAGAGGTAGAAGAGGAGGCTCAAGATACAGATGAGAGCCCTCCTCCTTCTGCTCAGTCTACTAGTGATGATCGCATTGCCCGAATTGAGGAGAGCCAGGTCGCCTTGCTAAGGAAAGTTCAGGAACTTCGGGCTGAGGTCGAGGATACCAAGGCCGTTATGAAGAGAAAATTCGGCAAGGTGACTCGCACCTTGAAGGCGATCCTGTGCTGCTTGCAGGATAAGGGTGCTCCTCCTCCGTCACCCGACTCAGACTAGCGATGAGATTGTAGATGTTGTTGGTAGTAGTCAGTCGTTTCCTGCTTTATGTTGTGTAAGCCTGATAAGGCTAGTAGTTTGCTTATGTTGCTGTAGTAGCTGACTGGCTTAGCTCCCATGCATTTCTTGTCATGGTACATGTAAGAATATGTCTCCTATATTGTGGTAATTTTGATTTAATGAAATGCATAGCATTTTTTTTTTACTTGTTATGTGAATGTTTGTGTTGTGGTTTGGGCTTAATATAGCCGAATTTGGTTAGATGGAATGCATGCCGTTTCGTTCGCTGTAAGGTATTGTCCCTAGTTTGGGTGTATCCTATAGTTTCCACTGCCATATTGTAAATCTTGGGATTAAGCCTACAAAATTAATTTTTATCCCACCCCACCCTCCTACCAAGCATGCCACTTCTAATCCCGACATGGGACTAGGAATGTCGTTCCATTAGGCTGTAGATTACAGACTAGTTTATTAGTTACCTTAAGTAGTGTAAAGCCTGTATATGCTAAGGAATAGTAGGTTAGATTTACTTGGAATGGGACTCCCTTCCTTGGATAGATCCTCATAACATCCATAGACTCCTTTAGTAACTCTTAGGAAGCTTATGTAACTTAGAACCATTCACTCTTAGGGAAGACTTATAAATCCCTTAGGTCGAACTTAGAATAAACCAACACACCCCTTAGAATTACCTTTCCCAAGGGCTTATTGCATTCGGGAACACAGAGTAAAGGAACTGCATGTAAGCGATGTATTCGCGGTTTGAATCGACTTCTTAATCTTAGTGATTACCAATAAATCCAATGCTCTGATCAAGCAGAAGATCGGCATCGACTCGGATTAAGAATTGATACAATAAATCTTCTGTCTTAGCTAGATAGAAAGTATATGTATCCGGCTCAGACCTACTACACAACCTTTCTTCTGTGATGGCCCAACCACCTATAACCAAACGTGATCACATTGCCTTTGGGAAATGGCGAGGACTTAAAGCCAGTAGAGAATTCGACATCTTGTCACCAACTCATACCTGCCCCTGAACTCAACCACAATAGAGATTTGGCTCATCTCTATTGCTATAGATACCAATGTCATAGAACGCATCATTAGCAAAGGAAAACCACTGTAATGAAAGGTTATTTCCTAATTCATGTCAAGGATAGCCCCTAAGTTGCACCTCGTTCCGATATACGAAGCGATGCAAAGATTCTTGAACTTTAAGTAGAACCAAGTTTTAAGGGGGGTAGAACGTATTGAGTCCAATCCAGTTAGGTCAGTCAAAGCTACCATTCGATCAGAGTGGCGCAGCGGAAGCGTGGTTGGCCTCTTTCCCACTGGCCCAGGATCGAAACATTTGAGTTAGGATATACGTACGGTTAGGTCATTAAATAGGATTGACCCTTCCTTAGAATGTCAATAATGAAGTCTTGCTAGATACTCCTTACCCTTCGCCAATTTCGGGGATGAAATTGTGTTTTAAGGGGGGTAGATTGTAACACCCCGAATTTTTGCCAACCTGGGGTTAGACGTCCTTAGGCATTGGGTCAACTAAAACACCTGGAAAATCGCTCAGAACCCAATTTCATAGCCAAACAAATCACTTAGGATTAATTTCTTTAGAAACTAAGCATAAGGTAGCTAGCGCTACGCTGGAGTATCTGTGAAATAGTCCCTGACCGCTTTAAATACGTTCTACAAGACCCAAAACTTGTAGAATCAATGGTGCTATAATACTCTAAAACGTCGGATCAAACTCTAAACCGGTTTGTTCTCGGGACCTCTTTGAAACTTTATATTGGATCTAGACTGCACGTCGAAAGTCCGATACCTACAATCTTATACCGTTATAACCGCCTAGCTGGACTTGACAATCATTTCAAAAATCAAGTCCAACCGATATTCAGAGGCTATTTCATTGAGCCTGGAGTGAAGAGAGTGAGAATAGGGTTAGATTTGGAATTTAAAATTCAAATCTGGCACACGACTTGACGCGTTATTATTAAGCGTTCTGACCGTCAAAATTCAGCCAAATTACACCATCGGATCAGGAAAACTTTCTATTTCATATCACGAGACTTGTTGACCTGATCTACGTGCGATGACCGCTGAACTGAAACTGGACCGCCACGTGCGATCTACGAACACTACTGGTCTGAAAATGGGATGTGAGCGACATCCGACATGCATGAACTTAAGTCCGATCATGTTCGGCCAGGGGACCACCAGAAATGTCTTTTGGGACCGAAACAGCCCCAATTTGGTTAGGCATCAAGTAAACATTGTTCCCAAGCCTGTTTTGGGCAAATTTTAGGTTATAAAAGCGGCTTAAACCCTCACTTCTCTCACCCATCCGAATTTGCTAGAAACCCTAGCTGGTGTGAGAGAAAAGGTGAGAGATTGTGAGAGAGAGTGGGAGAGAATTTCCTGCTGCTTGCACTACGTGTTGCACGTGCTTAAGCAACGCGCCTCAATCACTTTCTCGGCGATTTCACCGCGATTCTAGGTAAGAAAATACCCCAAATACTTGCTGATTTAAGGTTCCTTTGGTTCCTTAGCATGGTAGCTGATACATCTTGTAAAATAGGTTCCCGATTCGCCGTAGACGAAGCGTACACGCTCCGTTCGAATCAATACACTTATAGGAGAAAAGGTGCAGATTTTAGACGCTTTGATTGGCTGTTTTCAACGCTTCCAATGTCGTTTAATAGTAGATTATCGACGGCAACGCCGTTTGACATGTACAACATGCTGTCCGTTTCCTGTTTCGTAAGCAGACGAAAAATATGAGATTTAGGGCATTTTAGTCATTTGTAGGAAATAATGTTTTCATCCACATTTTGCTGATATGATTAACATGGCTTCTTGTCGCATTAGGATATTAGGAATGCGTGCATAATCATTTTGGCGAAGAGATTCGCCTAAATGCGCACTTTGAGTCCACATACTATATGTAGACTTAAGTGTGTAGTCTAAGTGTTTGTATAAATGTTTGTATTAGTATGTATTGAATTGAATGGTGTTGTGAATTAGTTTGAGATTGAATTCTCAAATAATACGCTGATGTAAATGATTTCCTTCATGTTGGCTATATGTATGATTTCATTATATGTATGAAATGCATGTGTTAGATGATTTACTTAAGTTGTATGTTATAACATGTGTTAACATGCTCATGTTGTTGTATTTCATTTCCATTACTCTGATATGATTGATGAAGTGGATTCACAAATGATTGGAGCTATACTTAGTCCAGGCAGTCGGTAACTGAATCATTGTGGTTGGCTTATCTTTGCCATGAACGACGCGTCGATGAACGCGAGTCGTGTTTTGGAGTTGGCGGCAGTGGTTAGGCCACACGAGGTGTTTTACGCACTTCATGTCGTTCGACTTGAGATGCGCTCGTGCTAGTCGAGCCCGTCAAGTAACCCGACTGGCCATTGTATGTTCACCATGTATGTGTCATAACTGCTTGAACCTAGGGTACTGAACTTACCATTGAAAACCCTGTCAACCATGGTACCTTGATCCACAAAGACTCATGAGCTGGGCATGGTGGTATGGGACATCGTGGTCGAGCTGTCGGCCTACGCTGGGGCCACAAACCACCCCGTAGTGACCAGTGAGCACCTATGACTCGTGAGCAGATTATGGTGGTATGGGACACTATATTCTTGCTGTCGGCCTACATTGATAAGGTGATGGGGGAGCGGTGTAATGAGTGCGAGCAACAGCCCTGACAGCCCTTTGTAGTGACCTCGAAAGTATTCTGAGTCTATGGGAGGCGACGACCCTTCCGTAGCGACAAGAGTACAAGTAGGCCTGTATTGATAAGGTGATGGGGGAGTGGTGCAACGAGTGCGAGCAACAGCCCTAGTAGCCTTTGCAGCGACCTATAAAATATATATCGTATGAGATTACTAGGAGTGACGACCCTAGACAGGATCTGTGTTGAAATTGATATAAGGGAAATACCTTAGTTTTCCAATCCTGCTATATGAATGGACTAATAATAACACGGTAATCATATCACCATCACATTGCATGTGCCTGGAAGATGTGGAGCACTGAGCGGTACGCAAGCATGCCGCGGACGCAGATGGTGCCGTATGAGGGAGAATGTCGGTGAGGACATCCATCATATCATGTCATATTGCATTAACAACAGTATTAGGAATGTTTGATTTACTGCTTTACTATTACCGCATGATTGATTTGAGAACATGCTAATCTTTGCTCTATTATTCCACTGAGTTAGCTACTCACTCCCACGTTACGGGATGGTGTTTCCGGACACCCACCAGTCCCTATTTTGGTTGCAGATGATGGCGCTGCTTGAGAAGCAGAGCTGGACTTGATGATGATGAGGAGGATCCCTCCTTTATGCGTGTTCTGATTGACGGGATTACAGGGAGGTTGATTAGATACCTTGACACTTGTCATTTTATATTTTTAGAGCACTCATGTATATTCTTTTTGTTTACTTTTGAAGTATACATGTATGTATATAACCTGGTAACATGTTCACACTCTGGAGACATATAACAGTTTATATATGTTATACATACTATCACAGTCTTCCGCTTGTAAATTTAATTGTCTCTGGAGTATGATATGCTGTTCTGGCTTAATCTCACTCATGTTTAATACAATAACACAGACAACATTCAATCATACACATTTATGTTGCATAAGTGATGTTCTGGAACTCGGGAGTGGAGTTCTTACTCGACCCCCGATTTTCGAGATGTTACAATCAGTCATCTATTCTTAAACTACTCGTAGAAAATACATGCTATTGTACCTCATTTAAAAACTTATCTACAACATGAGGAAACCCATTGCCAAAACTTGACCAAAATCAAGTGTCTACTGTTTTATTAACGACAAAGATGGAATTAACAACATTACAGCTAAGAAACATAATTAGGCCTTCATCAGCTTCTTTCACTGCTTGGCCTAAGAATAGAGGAAAGTTCCAAGGATGGCGATGGCAGCTCTAAGTGCATTGACAGGTTGGACCGGAGTGTGGAAGATGATGATGGATGAGGCAATGGCAAATATCCTCTTCATGGTATTTTCGATGCTAAACGTCAAAGGGGAGATTTCGTCCAAAGACATGTATAAGACTTGATTGTATAGATGATAAAATACGCTCTGGCCCGCTACCCACTAAATGAATTGTGGTCCAATCTCAAATAGTGATTCTCCCAGCCAGCTGCCCGCAGCTGGGAGCCCTCCACTTGCAATATAAAGGGATTGAGAATCACAAGAGACAACTTAGAGAGACAAGCATAGTAGTTCATTCTGTCAACTGACATCCCCAATTCATCCTTTTCTTTAGGAATATATTCCGGAATACAAATGCCACATTCAATATCATCGCGCCCATAAACCCATTTCTATAATTGTATTAAGATATAAAATATTATCATTTGTCTTTAGAACTAGAAAACTCTAGGCCGCATTAATTTGTACGTACCCTATAAATACATAGTCAGTCGTTTTAGTACCTAGTTTCCTTTTCTTATTTTTAGAAACACTTCATCCAACTTAATTCATTTTGATGACAGTTCATAAGCTAGATTTTGAAAGTTGTGAATCTGATTTGTGATAGGTTCATCATCTGCCACTTCATAGTGAAGGAAATTATCAATTGCATGTTTCTTATCGCCTGTATATTCCAGAATGTACTTCTTTTTTAAAGCAGCCCATATTTCCTTAACAAAGTTATAAGAAACATACACATCATATAACTCGTTGGATAAAGAGTTCATAATATAATTTTTGTAAATATTTTCATCTTTTATTTCAGTTTGATTTGCTAGATCTATAGTAAATGATTCACAATATGTATTAAACTTTAAGGGTAGTCAATGCGAACATAAGCTTCTGTTTCCACCATTTAAAGTTTTTTCTAACAAACAGTTCGATTTTGACTAACCTGGTGGAAGCATTGACTGTTATGGTAGCCATAGTATATTTAATTCAAAAAATTTGAATTCAAAATTTTAGAAATATTTGGTTGAATCAAATAAACTATTTTAAATGGAAAACCAAAAAGAAAATAAATTAAGAGAAAAGGGTTATAGAATTGAGTCGAGGCATAACGTGGGTCACTCGGCATGAAATCAAATTTGCTCCCCTTGGACAACATCTTTCCAAAGCAATTGACCTCTAGGATATAACAACTATAACCCGGTCTTGGTGGTGCAGGCTCAAACCACTTGTGGTTTAACCCAAAAGTGCTGAGTTAACTTAGCGAAAAACTCAGAAATCAAAATTCATAAATAAGAAAACAAAGAGTTTTTACAAGATCAGAGAGATTTTTGTGATTTTGAAAACAGAATGGAAGTCCTTATATAGACTCTGAAGTGGTGCATTAAGCACCATTTCAAAAGGGTTAGGTCTGTTGGATTTAAACCCAATAGGTGTGATCAAGTGATTGGTCACATATTTCTGGTTCAAAAAAAAAAAAAGGTCAAAAAAAAAAAAAGGGACAAATGCGAGTACACTCTCACATAAATAAAGTCACGCGAGTGCCCACACAAACAAGCACGCATGCACTCACAGCCCGGCCCAACCCATCGCGTATGCGCATGATCTCGGACTCGATTCGGCTCCACACGTACGCGTGTGGTCAATAACATAAATTAGAGCTATCAACATAGTCCCTCATAGGACCAACTTCATGTGACCCTTGAATGAGGATCAAGTCCCAAGGCAAAAATCTTATCTTATACATAAGAAAACTTTCTTAGGCAAATTTGATGTGGGACTAAACTCACAACTCAAAAGCAAGAGAAATTTTAAATTTAGAGGGAAACCAAAATATTTATAAAAATAAAATAAAAATAAAATATAATTTTCAAAGAAAATACAACAGATTTCACCGTTCAAAGTTTTGTTTTGTTTTAATCATAATATAAACTGTCTAGATAATTGGAACATGACCCAGATTCAAAGGCTATAGTCCTGACTGATCATATCCCAATGGTTTGGGTTGCGGTGGAGCAGACCTCTTTCCAACTCGACGAGTTTCCTAGGCCCGCCACGCATGTAAAATGCAGTTGAGGTTGATGTGCATGCACCAGCATGTTCTAGTGTAGAGTTTAAGATCCAAGCCGTAAATAACGTGGGCCCCAACATGTAATTTCCCTGGTAAAGAAATTAGGCTGTTTCCTTGGCTCGTGGTTGCGTGTAGGTGAGATTCCTTGCACATGCGCGTGGATCATGGATCCTCTCCTCCCGTTCTTAAAACATCGATATCAGCCATAGTCATGTTGGTGGGCCACAGTCCAATTTAACAGCTCCATTGCAGCATCACAGACTCGGAAGATATGCAGTCCACAGCTTTTTTTTGGACTTGGGTAGGCCACACGATTTGTTTGATTAAGATAATGGAAAGAAAAATTGAAAAGCCAAATCACGCTCAGCCACGTCATAATTGACCATTTTTAAGTTTTGGTATCTCATTCACCGTACAAAGTGTCCATATTTTTCCATAAGGACTATTCAAATCTTGGGTCCCACTTCCATTTAAAATTGTTTAAAATTAGAGCTGATCTAACCAACTTTATCATCTTATTTCTCTAGTTGAATTCAGACCATTGATGTTTTATTTCCATTCATCCATTTGATATCCACCAATTGGATCATTGGGACAGTTCATGTAATTGTTGCAATCAAATCCTAATTTTAGTGGTAGCAGATTCTGTGGTGTGCCAGATACCACCTCGGTGGTGTGTTGGCGTCACTAAGTTATGGGGTCATTGAGAGCTCGAATTGGTATGGAACAATGGATCCATCTGTGAAGTTGCAAGGAGCGTGTATATCGTGGACCACACAACAAGAATTTTATATCAAGATCCAACAAATGAAGTAAATCTAAATCTTAGCAAGGAGGCAAATGGAGTGGCTGACTCCTTGGCAAAATTGGGAAGTGGTTCACACAGGAGACTGTCTATGTCTAAGTCCCGCAGCACATTCGGGAGACATTTTCCTAGACGAGGTAGGGCCGGGGGGTCTCAGGCAAGAGTGGAAGCCCCTTCAGGGATCTCATGGCACCCAAAATCTCTTTGTTCTGCGTCTGCTGCCCTGATCAGCCCCGGCTTCTTTCCTTTTCAGCTTCAGTTGTCCGCATTTGCAGCAGCAGATTGAATTTGGTTGGGTGGGCTGGCTAGCCAGACAAGGCCAAGGTTGCAGGTGTTTGTTTAGGTGGGTCCTAGTAAATACAGGAGGGGTGTTAGCGAGCATAGGGGAGTCTGGATAGGCTCCATGTCTTGGTTTGCGAGATGGCTGCGTGATATGCCCTGTTTCTTGCTCAGTTTATTTATTTATTTATTTATTTATTTTAAATCCTGTTTAGCTGATATGATAGGTGAGGCCCGATTTTGTGGTTTCCGCCCGAAAGTATAGATTGTTCATCATTTGTTCTTATTGACAAAGAGTCAGGGGCACGGCCCTCCTTTTGGAAAAAAAAATGTAAATTTAAATCTTACATGGACCACGTCACCGGAAACAGTGGTGATTGAATGCCTACCATTGAGAACATCTTGGGAAGTAATGTATAATTGCCATCCAACTGTTAGTAAGGTCATAAAGACCTGGACAAAGGGACCACACAAATATCAGTTTGATCCAAAACTTTTGTGGCCCGTGAGAAGTTTTTATTGGTTAATCAGCACTATTCGGTTTGGTCCACCTAAGATTTGGATCTGCTTCGTTTTCGAGATCATGTCATAAAAATGAGTTGTCAAAATGGATGACAGTGTGAATGTAAGGGAAAAAAATTTATGGTGGCCCCACAGTTAGGGATCCGTCTACCAGTAGACGGGCAAATGTATCAAATTAACATGTTTCATATGTTTGTTAACAAACAGGTTGTTCCATATTCAATACTTAATTTTTAAACTTTAGCCCATTTTTCCCAAAGTTACCAAATAGGTTTTCAGACTTCAAATACAAATTTCAAATTCAGGGTTCAAACTATAGATTTAACAAAAAAAAACCCTAAGCATCATTTTCATATTCAAAAACAAAATATGAAAAAGAAAATTTTAGATTCCACCGCTATGCATGTGGTGTATGGAAGATACAAAACATCTAACTGGTGGACCACAGCATCGATGGGCCTCAGCCCAAGAAATTGCACCACCCTCTTACCACCCTCTTATCTACAAACAAATGGTCACAGGCAAAAAATGATGAAAAATGATAGACAAAACTAGGTAAAAGTGCAATCCCCAGATACTTACAGTTGTCCAATTGAGACAACTTTTGGTCCATGGCCCAAATATATATAGTACAGACCAGAAGATGGATGGTCGTGATTGCATTTTGCTCCATCTGATGCCTTGACGCATGGGGAAAAAAATAATTCAATTTCAACTTGATTGCCATAATGTCATCTAAGCCATATTCCAATTAATTGGAGTTGGCTACATGACATATCCTGTTCAGTATAGGATTCATAAGAAATGCCAGCAGCCAACCTAAGAGAAACCTCATCCTTTTTCTAGATTTGAGATCAGCAGCAAGAGCCAAATCTTCTAGTGGCTGAGTTCTCAGATAATTCACATTTCTAATTCATTAAGTAAAAGAAAATATATCAAAACAAAGAGACACTTGGTTTCAATCAAATGATTCAAACCAAGAGAAAATAGAGTTCATGTTAAGATGAAACTCTAAATTTTCATAATAGAGATTGAAATTCCAAGGACGCATACCTTCATCTGGGTCTGTTGTAGCATTAGTTGCATCTTTAGCTTTGCATCTCTCCACCAAACACAAGAGGTGTATGCACCAGAAGCAAAAGGCAAGCAGTGTATGAGATGGAGTTTTTAGCATGGACCTTTTCATCTTTCCAGGCACAGGTGTACTGAAGCTATAGAACTTAAAATCCCAGAATCCTTTAATATATAGATGTGTTTTTCCTTTTATTACAAGAGTCACCTCATGTAATATCTATTTTTAAAGGGATTTTGACTGTACTAGCATCATTATATGGTCAAATTCTCAAAAGAGGTTTCACTTTCCAAATATTCTGAGGATGGCTTTCGACAAGCTTTGGAAAAGTTTTCGGACCAAAATTCCCTTGTCCTTGGTTCAGTAGTTGTATGGTTTTTTTAGTGAATAAGAAGTTACGTCATATTTAATGATGGAAAAGTGATGTGGACAGAAGCTTTTTTGGGCATGGGAAAGGCCCAACTCGTGGGGCCCACATTGATGTATCTGTATAATCAATGTCACCCATCATTTTTGCTATGTTATTTTAGGGTTAGGGCCCAAATATCAGCCTAATCCACAGTTCGTGTGGGCCATATAATAGAAAATAATGGTGACAATAGATCCCACTATTAAAACTTTTTAGGCTCACTGTTATGTTTGTTAGAAGTGGATACTGCCCAAGTCAGGAATTTTTAGGCCCATGGCGAGCTGGCTAACAAGATGGATGGAACAGATCACCCCATTGTGGCCCTCGACTCTTATTATTTGAAAATAATCACATTATTAATTACATCAACCTAACAACCATGGCCCTTACTACATTACAACCACAACCCTTACCACATTATATGGGTCGTGGTTATAATATGGTAAGGGTCGAGGTTATTATGTTGTATAGGTAGGTCATCATGTTATATGGGTCATCGTTGTCATGGGTCGAGGTTATCATGTTATATGGCCTGTAGTTGTCATGTTATATAGGTCATGGTTTTCATGGGTCGTAGCTATCATGGGTCATAGTTGTCATGTTATATGAGTCGTGATTATCATGTTAAATGGGTTGAGGTTGTCATGTGACGTGTGGATTTCATGGTTGTAACATAATAAGGGTCGAGGTTGTCATGTTATAAGGGTCGTGGGTCCTTTCGTAATTTATGTGTCGAATCCAATCCGTCCATTGGATGAAGAATTTAATTTAACATCATGGGTCAAAAACTTGAGTTACATCTAAAAATTTTACATCCAAAAATTTTATGGCCCCCAAAAGGTTTTCAATTTCACTGCTTTTTATGGTGAGGTTCACATGAGCCTTAGATTTGCCTCGTTTTTGGGCTCATTCCTTAAAACGATCTTTCAAAATGAATGAATAGTGTGGACAAAATATATACATTACAATGGGCCCAATAAGACCATCCATCTCTACGTAGATCCGGTTACCCTACTCGTGTAAGTCGGTAACATGAAATTGAGTGAGCTTCAAATGAAATTGAGCAAGCCTAACATGAAATTGATCGAGCTTCAAATGAGATTGAGCGACCGAAGATGAAATTGAGCGAGCGCTTTAAATGAAATTGAGCGAGCTTCAAAAACCCATTTTCTGGATTCTTCTCTCCTCTTCATACAACAATACCCCTCTACTTAAAACTCATTTTTTGAAATCTTTTATCCTCTTCCTACAACAATATCCATCTATCTAAACTCCATTTTCTAAAATCTCATCTCTTCTTCATATAAAATACCCTTCCACTTAACTGTTACTTCTCTGTCTTCATTTTTATTTGTCAACAAATGACGAAAACGGTGCCTCCATCGAAGAAAGCAAGGACTACAGGTATTTTTGATCAAATTGTCTCAAACCTAAATCGAAAAAATTTCATATGGACCATAGAAGTTTTGGATAAAGCTTGTATCTGTGTTTTACGTTCATCCACGTTTACATCATCTCATAAACAGGATGGATGACAAATAAAACATCACCGTAGGGCCTAACAAGGTTTCAATGGCGGACATGATTATCCTCACTATTTCCTGTGATATGATCCACTTAATCTTTGGATATGCTTCAATTTTGGGATCAACCCCTTGAATTATATAGAAAAACGGATGGACGACATGGATAGACCACATACATTCATGTGAACCTTGACCAATTTCATGTTAGGCTCGATCAATTTCATGTGAAGCTCGTTAAATTTCATTTAAGGCTCAAACAATTTCATGTGAAGCTCGCTCAATTTCATTTAAAGATCGCTCAATTTCATGTCAAGCTTGCTCAATTTCATTTGAAGCTCGCTTAATTTCATGTTAGACTCACTCAAATTCATTTAAAAGTCGCTCAATTTCATATTAGGCTCGCTCAATTTCATGTGAGGCTTGCTCAAATTCATTCGAAGTTCACTCAATTTCATGTAAAGCTCACTCAATTTCATTTGAAGCTCGCTTAATTTTATGTTAGGCTCGCTCAATTTCATGTTAAGCTTGCTCAATTTCATTTGAAGCTTGCTCAATTTCATGTTAAACTCACTTGATTTCTTTTGAAGTTTGCTCAATTTCATGTTAGGCTCGCTCAATTTCATTTAAAACTTGCTCAATTTCATGTTAGACTCACTCAATTTAATATGAACCTCGCTCAATTATCCGTAATTGTATGTATTTTTAGCTATAGAAGTAATGACTACGGATTAGATCTGTAGTCATAAAACTAATGGCTATGAATCTAATAAAGCAATGGCTACGCTACCAATGGCTACTACCTTGCTGCGGTTATAATCTGTAATCATATTTCTTTAGTTACATCCTTTAATCCTTTTCTGGTAGTGGACAGTGCCATCGTGGACAAGACAAAGTCCCACACGGTGCCACCGTGAAAGAAATGGTATTTTCGTCTACAAAGAGTTAGTTTGTACAACAGTGGTCTAGTTACGAAAAGTAAAGTTTGAATGATTCAGAAATACCAGTAGATAAAAGGTGAGATTTACAGTCGAAAAAATCTCAATTAAATAGAGATGAACTTCATGCTGCAGTGGGACATGGGCATTGAGAAATTGCACCCATATCATGAAATTAAGCAACTCAACTTAAAGTGGGACAATGGGCACTTTAGATGAATTGTAAGTTAAAAGAAAAGAAAAGAAAAATCAATTGCTGGACATTTATTGGATGGTTGAGATTTAACAAAAATAAAAAATAAAAAATGAAGAGGTAGAAGAAAAAGAAAGAAATGCCCAATGGTCTGGATTCAGCAACAAGTGCCCATGAACTAGAGGCTAATACTATAAAAACAATATGATAGTTACGATGATCACCTATCAAGGATAGTATCACTTGATTTAATTTACACCAGGTGTAAAGTTTCTGAGTGACTGCTTACCGACCATCATAATCAACTGGAGTATCAAACGCCTCCAAATAAAATGGAAACTCATGTGTAAATAAATGGAAATTAAAAGAAATTGACCAACAATTCACCTTCAAAATGCATGTGTTGCCCGCTGGATGAGCATATTGGCTAGATTTTACCGCGACCCAGGTGAGCAGCGGATAGAGTCTCTCACACGTTTTTCTCTACGGCACATGTGAGCAACAAGTAGCACGGCATCTTTATTGCACGTGTAGATGATTGACAAGAATGCAAATGGACGGTTGAAGAAATTAAAATATTGGGTCGCACATATTTCAACAGCCTCGGAAGGGGGTGCTCATAAGGTATTTCTACCCGACCCAGATTGCATACTGACACTCTCAGTAGCTACTCATTACTGGATGGTGCTGTGAACCCATCAGGATGTATGTGTTTCATACATGCCATCCATCCGTCCATTTTTCCAGATCATTTTAGGGCCTGAGCCCACAACTGAAACAGATCTACATCTCGTGTGGACCGCACAAAAAAAATATGGCGATTGAACACCACCATTAAAATAAATTAAAAAAATAAATTAAATTAAAGAGAACCGCATTGTACAATATATGGGTGGGCACCACAAAAAAATACCGGACCTCACCATTAAAAGCTTACTGAGGGCTGCAAAAGTTTTGGATTAAGCTTATATTTATGTTTTCCCTTCACGTGGGACTGTGACTTAATCAATAGGTTAGATGTTAAATAAACATTACAATAAGTATTAGGAAGTTTTTAATGATGGGCCTTCAATCACCACTGTTTTCATGTGCTGTGGTCCACTTAGATTTGAATCTGCCTCATTTTTCAGATCATGCTCTAAAATAATCCAAATTGATGGTCATCAAAGTGGACAAAACACATCCATCAAGGTTGGACCCACGGAGTTGTTGTTAACAGATGTCTTAAATCTAAAAAATTCTAGAAAAGTTTGATTGGTCGAAGAAAGTTTGGCTCGAAGTCCAGCAACTTTGTATTTGGAATTTCTGGAATGCTTGACCAGTCGAGAGATAAGCTCGACCAGTCGAAGGGGTCCTTCGACCAGTCAAAGATCTGGCTCAACTAGTCGAAGGTTTCGCAGACTGTGAGCGGACTTCATAAATTTGAAGTGGTTTTTGGACTATTCCAAATCAGTGCGAAAGTGGAGTTTCCTAAACTATAAATAGGAATCCCTAGAGCCTTTCTAATGAGTGTTAAGGCTTCTAAAAGTATTTCTAGTGTTTCCAAAAGGGTTTTAGGGTTTGCAATGGGTGTAACAAGGGTGAGATTTGAGGTTGTTCAAATCAGGTAAGTCCTCTCTCTTTGTAATATGTGCTTTCATAGTGGATTTGTGTCTCTTTGTGCCTTGTTTTTTTCGAAAGGGTTTTTCACGTTAAATCTCTGTGTTCTCTTGTGTTTGCTTGGTGTTATTGGATTGCTATCCTAGATCCATCTATGTGTGATTCCGCAGCATGAATCCCAATAAGTGGTATTAGAGCAATCGTTAGGGCATAGATTTTAATCTTCAAGATTATCAATAATGTAAAATGCCAAGTTTGATATTGAGAAGTAATCAAATAAAAATAATTTTGAGTTATGAAAGGTTAAGATGATTAGTCTATTAACCAAGCAAGGCGAGATTAAAGCTCTTGAGGAGTGGAAATCTACTATGAAGAATGAGGAATGGAAAACCCTTAATAGTAATGCCTTAGGGGGTGTTTGGACGGTGGGAATAAATGTCATTAGGTGGGATGGGTTTTTAAAAATGTAATGATGGCTTTGTCAGGGAATTGTCTTACAATGTCATGGGCTTTGTAAGTCTATAGGATCCCGTGTCATGGTGTTTGGATGACATGGGATGGAAATGTTTCAACAACTCCCAGTCGGTGCTCTGTGGGTCCCACCATGAGTATGTGTTTCATCTATGCCGTCCACCCATTCTTCCATGTCATTTTATGGTATGAGCCCAAAAATTAGTTAGATCCAAATCTCAAGTGGACTGCACAATTGGCCTTAGGAGGTTTTTAATGGTGTAATTCAATCACTACTATTTTCCCATGGTGTGGTCCACCTGAGATTTGTATCTACCTCATTTTTTGGATCCAGCCCTAAAATTATATTTCAAAATGGATGGACGGCATAGATAAAACACATATATTATGGTGGGGTCCACCTAGCACCGACTATTGGCCACATGAAACCCAAAGTAGGCCGACACTGCTTCCAAAAAGACCTTGCAAACCCACTTCCAATGTCAATCCCAAACAGACCCAAGCTAAAATCCATGGGTTTCACAAAGCCACTCCCACCTACTCCCATCTATTCCCGCCATCCAAACACCCCCTTAGCCTCCATCAGTTTGTCTTGTGAATGAGGTTCTCTAAAATGTTTTAAGGAAAAAAACTGCGGCTAGTTTATGGGTGAAGTTAGAGAACATTTATGCGAAGCAGTTCTCTAAAAATCACCTACACTTGAAGCTACAATATTATACCTTCAAGATGGCAGAGGGTGGAGATCTGGAGACCCATATCAGCAACTTTAATAAATTGATGTGTAAATTGCTGGATATGAAGGAAGTAGTAAAAGATGAGGAACAAGCATGTATATTATTGAATTCTCTTCCTGCATTGTATGAATCATTCAAGAACACAATGTGCAGAGCAAATAAAACCCTGAGTGTTGACACTGTTATCTCAGCCCTTCAAGGGAAGGTCATGATAAAGTTAAACGGTGACATAGAGACATCTTACAATGCACTGATTACGAGGGGTAGAGATTCTGAGCAAGATACAGGATCTTCAAGGCCTAGATCTAAATCCAAGGGCAAAGGTAAAGGTAAGTTAAAGTGCTGGAATTATGGAAGATGACACATGAAGAAGAATTGTACAAATCATAAATCTAAAAGAGAATAATCTGAAGCTTCATACAGGGAAGTCAATGCTGTCACGTTTGATGAAAGAACGAGTAGATTTGAAGGTGATGTTTTATCCGTGTCTATGATCAAACACTTATATGATGATTGTAGGGACGAGTGGATTTTAGACATAGGGACATCTTTTCACATGGCTCCTCATCGGAGTTGGCTCGCTAGTTACAAAGAGTACGATGGTGGACAAGTGTTTATGGGAATGACATTGCCTGTAATGTTGTAGCTGTTGGTATGGTGCGCATTAAGATGTTTGATGAGACAAAGCGTATCTTGATTGAGGTAAGGTAAATTCCCAACATAAAGATGAGTCTGATTTCTCTTAGTATACTTGAGGCAATGGGCTGCAAGTTCATGGGTATTGATGGTGCCCTTAAAGTATCTAAGGGGGCACGGGTAATCATGAAAGTATAATGACTTGGTAACATTTACAAGTTGATCAGGAGCACTTCAATAAGTGAAGCTACAGTTTCTGTAGCGGTTTTCACCTTTGCACGTGTGTGGCATACTGGGCATGGGCACATGAGCGGGTAAAGCATGAAGGCCGAGACACATGAACAAAGATACAGAACAGGTGGAGCAGCTACTTATGAGAAGAATTATACCACATAATCGCAGGTAACCGACAAGGTACATGGATGACCCCAATATCGTATATGCTCTTATTACAGACGAGGGCAATCCGTCTACTATTCAGATGGTTCCAGGTGAGCTTAGTGCTGCGAAGTGGAAGGTGACTATGGAAGATGTGATTGACACATGGCAGCTGGTGGAGTTTTTATTGGTTGGAAAGCGATTGGATGCAAGTGGATCTTTAAAAGGATACATCATAGATACAAAGCAAGGCTGGTAGTGAAGGATTATGCTCAAAGAGAAGGGATTGACTTCTTAAAAATATTCACGCCGACGGTATAACAGGTGTTTATTAGATTCGTATTGGCTCTGGTTGCCCAATGCGATCTCAAGATGGAACTGATGGATGTGGAGACTGTACTTCTGAAAGGAAAATTAGAAGAGTTATATTTCATGAAGCAACCAGAGCAGTTCAAAGTAAAAGGGTTAGAGAACAAAGGTTTGCAGGAGGTCATTGTACGACCTGTCGCCCAAGTAGTGGTATAAAATTTTGATTCTTCATGGTGAATAAGAAATTTTCTAAGAGTGAATATGATCACTGTGTCTATTATAAGACACCAAGTGATGACACATTCATCATCCTAGAATTGTATGTTGATGACATGTAGATTGTCAATCATGACATGACTGAAATCAATGTACTGTAGACTCAATTAAGTGGGACATTTGAGATGAAAGATCTGGGGGCTGCAAAGATGGTTCTTAGCATTAACATTCATAGAGACTGGAAGAGGAGCAAGCTTTTGTTATCTCCGGTAGAATACCTTGAGTAGGTATTGATCAAGTATGCAATGGACCAGGTAAAGTCGGTGAACGTTCCCTATGCAGCTCACTTCAAGATTTCTTTAGGACAATATCCCAAAACAAATGAGGAAAAGCACGATATGTCTCATGAGCCTTATTCGAATGCGGTTGGCAGCACATGACATGGTTTGTATTAAACCAGTTATTTCATAAGCAATCGGTGTTGTTAGCAAATATTCCGACAAGCAACATTGGGAAGCGATGAAATGGCTACTTCAATACATTCAAAGTATGGATGACTACGTCTTAACTTTTGAGAAGACATGAAAAAAGTGGATAGGCTATGTAGATTCTGACTATGCAAGCAGTGTGGATTCCAGAAAGTTGACTTCAAGTTACTCGTTTACACTAGTAGGTGGAGCAATTAGTTGGGTGTTGAAGCTTCAATCTGTGAAAGCTCTTTCCATGACTGAAGCAGAGTATATGGCAGTGATAAAAGCATTAAAGTAAGGTGTTTGGTTGAGATGCATGATAAATTAGTTGAGGCTTCGATAGGAAGTCGTGCAAGTTAATTATGATAGCAAAAGCACTATAAATTTTGCTAAAAATTTTGTTTATCACTCTCATGCTAAACACATTGATGTTCATCACTACTTTATCTATTAGGTTCTTATGGAAGGAGGCATAACACTGGAGAAGATTCACACCAGCATGAATCCGACAAACATGCTCGCCAAGGTCGTTCTTACAGAGAAGTTCAAGTTCTGTGCAACTTCTTTGGGCTTAGCAATGGCATAAAAGCATGACAAAGTGTGCACGAGAAGCATTAATGGAGCTATGATGCAAGACAGAGATAAGAGAAGAGGTCAAAAAGCTATATGGTTGAAGATTGAAGACATGGTGGAGATTATTATTAATAGATGTCTTAAATCTGAAAAATTATGGAAAAGTTCAACTGTTCAAAGGAAGTTCGGCTCGAAGTCTAGAAACTTTGTATTTAAAATTTCTGGGATACTTGACCAGTCGAGGGACAAGCTTAACCAGTCGAAGCTCTGGCTCTACTAGTCGAAAGTTACGTAGACTGCACACAGACAACGTAAATTCGAGGCGGTTTTCAGACAATTCCAAGTCAATGCGAAAGCAGAGTTTCCTAAACTATAAATAGGAGTCCCTAGGGCCTTTCTAATGAGTGTTAAGGCTTCTAAAGGTATTTCTAAGGTTTTTAAAAGGGTTTCAGGGTTTGCAAAGGGTTTAACAAGGGTGAGATTCAAGGTTGTTTGAATCAGGTAAGTCCTCTCTTTTTGTAATCTGTGCTTTCATAGTGGATTTGAGTTGCTTTATGTCATAATTTTTTCCAATAAGGGTTTTCCACGTTAAATCTTTGTGTTCTCTTGTGTTTGCTTGGTGCCATTAGATTGTTATCCTAGATCCATCTTTGTGTGATTCCGCAGCGTAAATCCCAACAAGAGTAATATCCAATAATGTCAGTATGCAATCCGTGTTCATTTCTAGTACCAGTGTGTAGGAAAAACACATGTATCACTTTGATCTAAAGCTTCTGGGGCCCCAATAAGTTTTCATTGGTAGGAGTTTAATCACTAATGTTTCATGTGGTTATGGACTGCTTGAGTTTTGAATCTATCTTGTTTTTGGGGTCACATCTTTTTTAAGATCTCGTGAAATTGATGGGCTGGGTGGATGCCACATGAACAATCTGGGGTTGTCATTTTGACCTTCCATAACATAAAATTATTTTTCCTAAAGTATTTTTCAACATCCAACTTAGGATTGGCAGCCATTGATACTCACTTTCAGATTCAAGTCTACACCCCAACAATAGCTCTTATACCACTTGTTGGGGGATCACAGAAGTACACAAAGATGAATCTAGGAGAGTACTCTAATCATACAAACCAAGCAACAAGAGAACACCATGATTTTAATGTGGAAAAACCCTTCCGAGAAAAATACTATGGCACAAAGCATCAGATGAACACTGTGAAAGAAAATATTATAAAGATAAAGAGCTTACACAATTCGAACAACCTCAAATCTCACCCTTTCTACACCCTTTGAGTCCGGATGAATTTGAAAACTCCTTCGAATATTTTCTAATCGTATTTACACTCATATATATATAGCCTTGGGAATAATCCCAAATGGAAAAGGAAACTAGGAGAAATCTCAAATGGAAAAGGAAACATAGAACTTGATTAAAGACATCAAATACAACAAAGCCTAGCTCCACGTATCCAGATGTTGATGGTATTTTGCTAAGTCGACGCGGCTGTGTGCCTACCAGAGCCTTTCTCTAGGGTTTCATACTATTGGAGTATAGATAAGTCCACTCTAAATTTTAGGGCGTGGTGGTCTCGAAAATGAAGAAGATAGAAATTCTGATGGACCACACCACTTAGTGGTCGAGTTGGATTTCATATTAACACCACGGGCATAGCAAAAAGATTTTTATCAAAATAGCCCTAAGGTATGGATATTCCTAGAAAATAGCTCTTTTCTCATCTCGATTTTTGAAAAGCCTCCTACACCTTTTTAGCTTTTTCATGGACCAAAGTGCTTTTACTTTTGGGAAGGTGCCCCGTACTTGATTTTCCTTGCCTCAAAAGCTTCTAAGCTTTGCTCTCGATGCATGAGGTGACCATAACATGATGATTGTGCCCACTTGAAAGCAGGTCTAATTTGTTCATTTTCTTCTTAACCCACTATTTTAGCAAAAATACAATAATTTCAGCCTGATACAAACTCCTTGTGGCCCAAGCAAATGATGAAGGAGGCCATTCACTTTTAATTATTTTCTTGTGGTGTGGTCCACCTTATCTATAAATATAGTTCATTCTTTAGTCATGACCTTTTATGAAATGCTAACTCCAATGGATAGAGTGGATTTCACACATAACCGACTGTGGCCCCATAAACGATATCATTATGATGTTAAGGGTCAATGTCTATGTTGTCATGTGTTAAGGGTCAAGATTGTTATGTGTTAAGGGTTATGGGCCACACCATAGGATATGTATTGAATCTATTTGATTCATTGGATTCAAAATTTAATTTATGTTACGGGCTAAAGAATGAGTCATATCCGCATGTAAGGTGGACCACACCACAGTAAAACATTTGAGAGTGAACTGTCATTATTATTAGTTTTGTAGGCCATATAAAGTTTATATTCAATTGAAATTTGTCTTCGTGTTGAAATGGTGGACCATGAAAAAAATGAATGAATTGGATCTGCCTTCAAGTGGACTCAATCATCATGTGATGTCACATTATGCATTGGAATTAGGGCCACAAAGCATCTCACATACCAATGAAACTCATAAAAGCAAGGGCATTTTTATCCTTATAAAATTAAAAAAACATCAAGAATCTAACAATAAAAAGAAATTAAAAAAAAAAGATAATTTTTTGAAATAATCATATATTAGAGCCATTTTAGTTAAAATCCTTGTAAGAAAAATAAGGACATGTAATGTCTCCTTCGTGGCATTGCTAAAGTAGGTTTGCTACTATTGGGGGACAGCAGAAGCACACGAAGATTAATCAAGTGGACTATTCCAATTACACTAAGCAAGCACAACACAAACATAGCGGATTTAACATGGAAAAACCCTTGTGGGAAAAAAGCACGGCACAAAGCGACAATAAGTACTATGAAAGTAGAAAATTACAAGAGAAAGAGAATTCTCGATCCGAACAAGCCTCAAATCTCCCTTAGAAGCCCTTGAAACCTTATGAATGAATTAGAAAGCCTTAGATACCTCTCAATCCCAATTACACCCAAATATATAGCCTTTGGAAGAATCTCAATCGGATTTGGAAACAAATCCCGTAAATTCATAAATTTGCGTAATTCTATGATACGCTTAATGGCACCTTCAATGGGACTTCGATGTCATTGAACCCACTTCGATGTCATTGGAATAACACCAAAACAATCCAGGGATAAAACATGAAAATCTGAATTTTACCAATGAGATCGAAACTTACTTTGATGACATCAAAAAGGGCATCTAAAGTGTATAGAAACCAAGTCGATATATTCTAAAAAATCTCGATGGCATCGAGCTGACTTCGATGGAATTGAAGCTTGATCGATGACATTGAACATGTCATCAACAGACCATTGAATTACATATTTAAGACATCTCTCAACAATCTCCACCATGTTTTCAATTTTCATTATTCATAGCTTCTTTTCTCCTTCTCTAATCCTACCTAATATCATAGATCCATCATCGCTTCTTGTGTAAACCCCATCCTTCTTTTACACCTTTGTCAAGCCCATAGAAATTGTACAAAACTTGAACTTTTCTATAAGAACCACCTTAGTGAGCATATTCACCGAATTAACACTCGTATGAATCTTCTTCATAGTCAAGTTTCCTTCTTACAGAACCTATCAGATAAAATTGTGACGAATATCAATGTGTTTAGTACGAGAGTAATAAACAAAATTCTTAGCTAGATTGATATCATTTTTATTGTCACAATTAACCAGCACGACCTCCTGTTAATGCCCTAACTAATTTATCATGCTTCTCAACCAAACACCTTCCTTGAATGCTTCCATCAATGTCATATACTCAGCTTTTGTTGTAGAAAGAGCCACCACTAACTGAAGCTTCAACATCCAACTAAGTGCTCCACCTGCTAGCACAAACAAGTAACTTGAAGTCTATTTTTTGGAATCTGCACTGCCCTGCGTAATATGAATCCACATACCCAAATAACTTAGCCCATGTTTTCTCAAAAGTTAAGATGTAGTCTTTTGTACCTCGAATATATATCGAAGTAGCCATTTCACTACTTTTCAATATTGCTTACCAAGGTTTGACATGTATTTTCTTATAACATCAACTGCATGTGAAATATTTGGTCTCGTATGTACCATAACATACATTAAACTGCCCAAAACATTCGAATAAGGCACACAAGACATCCTGCTTTTTCTCATTTGATTTAGGACATTATTCTGAGCAAAGCTTGAAGTGAGTCGTGTTGGGAACGCTAGCCAGCTTTGACTTGTCCATCCCATACTTGATCAACACCTTTTAAAGGTATTTTGCCCGTGATAACCAAAGCATGCTCCTCTTCTTGTCTCTATGAATATATATGTTAAGAACTTTCTTTGCAGCCTCAAATCTTTCATCCCGAATGTCCATGATAATTAAGTCTTTAGTACATTGATTTCAGACATGTTATAATTAGTAATCAACATATCATTAATATACAATACTAGGATGATGAACTTACCATCACTTAGTGACTTGTAATAGACAGTGATCATATTCAGTCCTAGTAAATTTATGACTCAATATTAAATAATCAAATATTTTATACTACTTCCTAGGCGATTATTTCAAGTTGTACAACGACCTCATTAACCTTAAACCTTGTTCTCTGCCCTTTTAACTTCATAGCACTCCGGTTGCTTCATGTAGATCTGTTCTTTCAATTCCTCGTGCAAGAATGCAATCTTCAAATCCATCTGTTCTAGCTTGAGATCATATTGGGAAATCAGTGCCAACATAAATTTGATATATACTTGCTTTACAACCGGCATAAATATCTCTGTGAAGTCGATTCTTTCCCTCTAAGTGTAATCCTTCGCTACTTACCTTGCTTTGTACCTATCCTATTTCTTCTTGAAGATCCACTTGCACCTGACCGCTTTTTGGCCCACCAGATGCTCCACAAGCTCCCATGTCTCATTCTTGTACAAGGGGTCCATCTCAATGTTCATTACCGCCTTCCACTTTGCTACAGTAGGCACATCAAGAGCCTCTTGATGAGTAGACGGATCACACTTGAAAAAGGGCAAGCTTAACAGTCCTAGAGGGGGGGGTGAATACGATTATGCCAGAACTGAAATAATAAATAAAGTAGTAAACTTAATTACTCAAGTATTAAAAACTTGATTCAAACTAGTTCGTAAGACAACTTACACCTAAAACAAAGTTTAGGCAGGACAACCTTATTTCATGAACGTCTTTGAGAATCAAGATCTCAAACTAAGTAAGAGAAAATAAAGCTACCTGTTATAAACATTGACCACTTGTGCAAAAATAAAATTACAATCATTCACTATAAATGTAAAAAGTAAACATTCACCACAACACTAAGAGTTATAGTGTTCGGTGTGTACAACAACTATTTTCAAATGACCACACTTACTCCACTCCTAATAATCACTATCCACGTGATATTATCTTTTACTAAAAATAAAGTTTTCATAAGGTCACCTTAAAACCTGATATAGTTGTGATTTTAAAGGGTTATCACAAACAAAGAAACTCCTCCCTAAGATTTTATGGCTATCTCAGAAAAACCAACAAATAAAATTTTCTGGCTATCTCAATAAAACCAAAATACAAAAGATAAAATATACTTATCTTCACCTTAAAGACGTATATCTTGATGCAGCCTGTAGAACCGCTTCTCTTGAAGTAGATTGTTCAATGTCCAATTACATAAACAAGGGTTCTAGTTTCAAGATTGATTTTAAATTAATTTAAACTGTTGCCTACTTGTTTGAATTCCTCAGGATCTCAAAGAAGAGTGTCTACTCTCTTTATAAAATGAGATTCATAAAAAGAAGATCAATGAATTAAAACAAAAGGCTATTAAAGAAATATTAAAAATACCATGTAATAGCTTGACAATAATGGGGACTTCTCTCTCTCTTGATGTAGGCTTTTTCTAGCTTCAATTGAACAATTTGGATTGAGAGAAAGTCTCTATTTATTGTTAGAAAAGTCACTTCAACTTGTCTAAGGTCTTCTTTAACTTGTATAAGGTTCAACAAATTTTTAAACTTTGAGCGCAATCAGATAAAATAAATCTTTGACTGATCGAAGGCCCTGCTCAACTGGTCGAGAGCCTTATTCGACTGGGCGAGGCTGTTAAATTTTAGTTACTAGACTTCAAGTCGAGTACACCACAATTGGTCGAGAGCCACTCTTCGACTAGTCGAGCAGTCTGCTCGACTACTCGACTGGTTGAAGAATTAACGAAAAAATCCATTTTTTTTTTAATTCGAAGCTTGTACTGGTTGAAGATTTATTTGACTAGTCGAACCTAAGACTAGACTAGTCGAACTATAGCTTATAACAAGTATACAAACCCATATAAGCTTATGTTTTGAAAGAAGCTAAGCCTAAGGTCTTTAAAGGTCTATTATACCTGAAAAGACTGAACATTGAAGTAGCTTGAACTTCTTAGAACTTGTTCTTGAATCTTTAATAGATCTTGAAACTTGTTGTTGAATCTTCAATAAAGCTTGAAGTGGGAGTTTGATCTTCTACTAGTCTTTAGTAGAATTTGAACTTTCTTCCATTCACTTGAAGGTGAACTTTTCATCTTAATTCACTTAAAGGTGAACTTGCCATCTTGATTCACTTGAGATGGACCACTTCATAAGTTGTTTTGTCTAAACAAAATTTGACAAACAAAGGTGTTCTTTATACACTTTAGCACTTACACCCCTTATCTGTAATATGGGCATATGCGATATTATAGTCATCCCTGTATCTCGCCGATAAACTACAATCTCGCAACAGATTCTTTCTCTTAGGTGGTTACTCCATCTTTTCTTGTACCTCTGTCTGTGCATCTATCTTAGCCTGAGTATCACATGTGTCAACCTGAATGTCCACGACCAACCTTGATGGTTTCGTTTGCTCCTCCTGATCATTCTTGCAAGATATGGATCCTTCGTCGAATTTAACATCATGGCTGGTGATGATTTTACGTGTGATATTTTCATATTTTTTTTAACCTTTTACACCAACACCATAGCCAATAAAAATATACTTTTTAGTTCTTTAGTCGAGTTGATCTCTCTTAACTGATAGTACATGAGAGTAAGCTTCACAACCAAATATATACAAACCTGAGTAGTCTACTTTCTTACCACTTCATACTTCCTTTGAAATTTTTCATTCAATAGTTATATAAGGAATTGATTCACCAAGTAGCAAGCAATGTTAAAAGCCTCAGTCCATAGGTTCTTGCCCAACCCAGCATTATTAGTCATGCATAGGGCTCTCTCCAAGAGAGTCTGATTCATCCACTCAACCACACCATTTTGTTCGCGTGTGTGGTGCATTGTGTTGTGCCTAATGATCCCTTCATCCTTACAAAATTAATTAAATTCAGTGGATGTAAATTCACCACCGTTATCAGTCCTTAAACTTTCACTTTTCACTCTGACTATTTTTTCACCATTGCCTATATTATTTGAAATGGGTGAAAACCTCATATTTATATTTCATAAAATAAACCCAAAATTTCTGGGAGTAGTCATCAATGAATGTAACAAACCATGATGATCCTCCAACGGAAACTAAGACGATGGCTCCTATACGCCAGAATGCACATAATCAAGCACTCCTTTACATACATATTTACTAGACTTAAAAGATAACTTTGAATGTTTACCATATATACAATGATCACATATATTAAAATCGGTGCCTTTAAAGACTGGAATTAAAAATCGATCAAAAAGTACCTTCATGACCTACTTGCTCATGTGGCCCAGACATGCATGTCACATATGTGCAGACATGGAATCCGCTTCAGCTCCACTTATTGAAGTGCTCCCGTTCAACCTATAAAGATTATCATGCCTCTATGCTCTCATAACTATGAGCGCCCATTTTGAAACCTTAAGGACACCATTGAAATTGGTGAACTTGTAGTTAATTACCTCAAGTGCACCAAGAGATATCAGATTCTTTTTCATGTCAGGAACATGCCTCACAGTAATCAAGGTACGGTCCATCTCATTAAACATTTGTATAAGCACCGATCCAATAGCCACAACATTACAGGCATTATTATTTCCCATAAATACTTGTCCACTATCACACTCCTTATAGCTGGCAAACTAACTCTGATGAGGAGTCATGTGATATGAGGCCCTTATGTCTGGAATTCATTCGTCTCTATGATCATCGTACAAGTGTCCGATCATAAACACTAACAACTAATCACTTTCGCTTATTTTTTCATCGAATGTGACAGTATTGGCCTCCTTGGAAGAAGCCTCTATATTTTCTTTCTTCGCTTTAAGATTTGTATAATCCTTCTTCATGTGTCCTGACATCCCACAGTTCCAGCACTTTAACTTTCTCTTACCCTTGCCCTAAGATTTTGATCTTAATCAAGAAGATCATGTGTCCCGCTCAGAATTCCAATCCCTCGTAAACAATGCATCAGTGGAAGCCCTCATGCTACCATTTTTCTTTCTCATCGCCTTTCCCTGAAGGGTTGAGATGATGGTATCGACACTGAGGGATAGGTTACCGATGCACAACATGTCTTTAAAAGATTCATACAAAGCTGTTAGTGAATTCAACAAGATACACGTCTGTTTTCATCTTTAATCACTTCCTCCATATCCAACAATTTATATATCATCTTGTTAAAATTGCTTATGTGAGTCTCAACATCTCCTCCCTCTAACAACTTGAAGTTGAACAACTGTAGCTTCGAGTGTAGGTAATTTTCAAGGGACTTCTTCCCATAGATGTCTTCTAACTTTGCCAACAAATTCGTTGCAGTTTTCTCTCTCATGACATTGTAGAGAACCCATTCGTTAAACACAATTGGATTGAGGATTTTGGTTTTTTATCCAGTTTATTCCATTCATCATCATCTATAGATTCAGGTTACTTCTCAATGATCTCATCCCATCCTTGTTGAACCAATAGGCTAATCATCTTGGCCTTCTATAATTCAAAATTATTTTTTCAAGAATATTTCTTAACATCGAACATAGGATTAGCAGTCATTGTTACTTACTTTCAGATTCAAGCATGCACCCTAACGTTAACTGATACCACTTATTGGGGGTCCGCGGAAGCACATAGAGATGAATCAAGTGGAGTATTTCAATTACACCAAGTAAGCACAACACAAACACAATGAATTTAATGTGGAAAAACCCTTGCGAGAAAAAATCACGGCACAAAGTAACAATAAACACTATGAAAGTAGAAAATTACAAGAGATAAAGAGAATACCTGATTCAAAAAAGCCTCAAAATGCCCTTACAAGCCCTTGAAATCTTGGGAACAAATTAGAAAGCCTTAAATACCTGTCAATCCCGATTACACCCAAATATATAACCTTTGGAAGAATCCCAATTGGATTTGAAAATAAATCCCGCAAATTCATAAATCTATGTAACTCTGCAATACGCTTGATGACACATTCGATGGGACTTCAATGTCATCGACCTAAACCTTTGATTTCATCGAGCCCACTTCGATGTCATTAAAATAACACCAAAACATTCCACCGACAAAACATGAAAATTTAGATTTTACCAATGGCATCGAACAACCTTCGATGACATCAAAACTTACTTCGATGGCATTAAAATGGGCACCTAAAGTGTCTAGCAATTAATTCAATATATTCTAGAAAATCTTGATTGCATCGAGCCAACTTTGATGGAATTGAAGCCTGCTTGATGACATTGAACTTGTCATCGACAGATTGTTGAATTACATATTTAAGACATCTATCAACAACTACAATACATCATAATGCATTAAAGTAGGATACATTTCAACTTTATCCCCAAGTCTTTTCAAATGTTCGAAATGATTTATATAATAGGCCTTAACGAGGATGCAAGGTACCCAAAATTCACACTCCGATTGAAATATTTGAACCCTTTAATTATTCAAAGGTTTAGGAGACCATCCATGTTCAACTGAAAAGAGCCAAATGATCAAAGAACCATGACCATGAGCTCTTAGTTCTTTGTTATCACCCATCTAAGTTAAGATTCATAATATTAAGGGTTTTAGTCATTAAAAGAGTACCTAGATCCAAATGCTAAAGTCACAACTTATTCTATTTTAACATATAGTGATATATTCTGGCAAATCTCATCATATACATACATATCCTAAGTCAGTCGTCATGTCTGCTCGAAATCGTTTATAACACCATGACCTGTGGGGCCCACCATATTGTATATATAAATCAAATTTGTCCATTAGGTGAGAAACCTTAACTTTATCCTTGTGATTCAAACTTGGTTGACAGTTTTTATTAAAGATGCACAATATAGTGGCCCCATAAACAAACTTATGATTAACATTCCATCCCCATTATTCCATGCGATGCGGCTCACCTGAGATATGGTCCTAACTAAGGATAGAACCTGATGGACATAATGGATTTTGCATATATGACCCAGTAGGCCCAAAGAGTATGGGTGTTGTAAAAGTTGCGGAAAACAAGTGTTGCAGAGGATTTGGGTCCCATCGTCATGGCTGTAACCAAGAGAGATGATCCTCCAAAACGGCCAACGCGATCACAGTCTAGCATATACTAGAACCCCACCATTCACACAGCGGGACCAAATTGATTCATGGCTTAGATCTGGTACATGTGCCACATTTCATAGGTCATGAGAGTTGGATTAATGACATAGAGAAAGACATTATGAGGTTGATCATCATCTTCCTCAGGGATAATTACTCTGAATCCATGGAGCTTATCTGGACTCCTCACAGAGATTCCTTGAATCCACTAGAGATGAAAACATAAATAATTTCTAATAATTAGAAATAAATTGATTGATGATTTTAAAAAAATGAAATTACAACACTTTAAATAGTAAACTCAAACCTTGGAGGAGTTTCATACTCAAACTCGCTAAAAAGTGACTTATTATTGATCGTAAACATACTATTTATAAACGATCATAATTCAACGAAAAATAGTAACTGTCCAATTTGGCCTAACCACATTATTCCCTAATTTTTCTAAGCCCTTTTCATGTTGGGTACAATTCCTAAAAGTCAAAGGATTAAGACTATAATCTAACTAAAACTTACTATTTATAGTAAAAACGAAAATAGTAAGATATTAAAATAGAAAAATTATAGAGTTGAGTTGAGGTGTGACGCGAGTCACTCAGCTTGAAATCGAATTTTCTCCCCTTGAATAACATCCTAAGTGAATAGCATTCCAAGTGCAACAAGTTTCTAGAGCAATTGATTTTGAGTGTGAAATATTTCATATTTTCCCCTATTTATACATTAGTTTTTATAAACATGAATGTTCTTAATTAATCTAATTACAACTCTTATGAGGTGATTTTAAGAGCTAAGGAGAAAATAATGCTTAAAGCATGAATTTAATGCTCAATTAATTACCAAGATGAGGATTGAATTTTTGCAAGTTAAGATTAAAGAATTCAAGAGTCTGAGATCTAAGGAAACCAAGTGAAGAAGGAAAAAAAACTAAAGAAATCAGCGTGCAAAAAATCGAATTACTGAAATCGACTCCTCAATGCCATCAATGACATTGAAGTAAATGTTTGATGTCATCGAAGACATTGAAGTAAGTATTTAATGTCATCGAAATCACTTTGATCCCATCTTAAAATCAAAGAAAAATTGAATTTCTTGCTAGACATATTGGAGCATCCTTCGATCCCCATCAAAGTCAGTCTAATGACATCGAAGGTAGTTCGTTGACATTAGAAAAATATGAAAATTCAAAATTTCTTTATTTGACAGTTTCATAATTTCACTTGGACTCTTTGATGAGAGCTCGATGCCATTGAAGGTGACATTGAAGCTATGATATCTGCATAAATTAAAGTCGATTTTGAACTCAATACAAATCAAGCCTATTTAAAAGGGATGTTTTAGGAGTGTTTAAGCACAAATTAGGGTGAAAGGAGTGGAGGTAGGAGTTGTGGAGTTTCAAGGAGTCCTCTCTCCTCTTCAATCATTCGGTTCTAGTTAGTTTTTATATTTTTCTTTAAGAGTTTTAGTTTAATCATATCTTCAATTGGTAATCTCTTAGATATAGCTAAGAGGTGAAGCATGTCATTTTTCTTAATATTTATTTTACTTTGATTCAAGCTATTTGATCAATATGTTGAACAAATCATTATTTTGGGTTGAATGAAGTACTTCTAGTTTATTTTGATCCATTGTCGACTCCAGGCACATTAGATACTTATGAAGACTATTAATATTTTTTTACTTATGAGGATTTGATCTGTAAAATTCATTGATCTATCATTGACTCTGGGTATGATAGATGCTTTCAATGAATTACTATTAATTTGCTGATGCTTTATGATATCTGTTTGATGAATTAATGATGTTTTAAGCACTCCATTATTTGGCTAGATAGGATAAGACTCTGATTCCAGTTGTGTTATCTAATTAAATCAAGTAACGTAGCATTAAGAAAGCTATAAGTAAACCTTGGTGATTTAGTATTTTATCTTTGATAGTTCTTCACCATTGATCTCTTTAATTCAGAATTTAATAGTTAGTTTATATTCTAGTTTTAGTTCTAATATATTTTAAAAATCACAAAAATAGCACGTCCTTATGGGTACGACCTCAATCTCACTAAGTTATTACTACATCGCAGCCCTGCACTTGGGATGTGTAAAAAATCGACCTCTAAAATACAATGATTATGACCTGGTCCCAACAGTGCACTCGTTGTACGTGGGCTCGAACTACTTGTTGTTTAATCTGAAAGTGTTGAGTTAATTCAACACTGAACTCTGCAACCAAAGAAAGACAGGAGTAGTATCAACTAAGAAAATCTTTGAATAAAAAAGAAAATGATTTTGGTTATTGTAAAATAAAGTGAGGAAGTCTTTATATAGATTTCGAAATGGTGCCTTAAGTACCCTTTCAAAGGGTTTGGTCCATCGGGCTTAATCAAACATCTCTCTATTTGAAAAATGAAATGGCACAAGTATGAACACTCTCTCACAAAATAAAGTCACGAGAGTATACATACACACGCCCACGCGAGTACACCCACACTGCAGCCACAACCCAGCCCATCTTAGTGCTGCGCACACGCACTCGAACTCGACTTGGCATGAAATAGCTCAACTTGACGGAAGCCGCATTTGTGATCAATGGCATATATTAGAGCTATTGGCATAACCCCCTCACATGACCAAATTCACATGCCCCCTAAATGGAACTAGAGCCCAAGGCAAAAAGCCCTTCTCATAAACATGAAAAGTTTCTTAGGGAAATTCGATGTGGGACTAAACCCAAACACAAAAAGAAATGCAAATTTTAAAATTTTGAGGGAGAACAGAAAATTCAAAACCCTTTTTATTTTAAAACAAAAACACAACAATCCCACCATATGTTTTAAAAAAAAAAAAAAAAACCTTTCGAGTTAACGCATAATAGTTGTGCAATGGTGCTAGTGTCACCATAAACTTAAACCGACATTACATGTTTACATGAAGCAAATGACACCATAGTCTTGAACATGACTCTTTTTTACACAAATCACGAGTACATGTCACTTTCACAACTACACTGCTGCAAGTGATTCTGTGGTTCAACATTTTTTGTCGTGCACCATTACCTATATTTCATGAATGATCTTAAGAATTCTCCTACATTCTCATAAGAAGCTGCCTCCACCTCCACACCCATATAGGAAAATTTCATCAAGTATGCATAATAACTGCATACACCACCAAAACATGGTTATGGATTCACTAAGAGTTCGAAAAACACACACATCTTCATTACCAGTTACACTACTATACTATAGAAATAGATCATTTATATCAGTGCAATCATTTATCTCGTGTCTTATTGTTTATCCATTTAACCTATCTCATGGGATTTCCACTTATATAGGTTAGGTTGTTAACATTGCTAACTTATATATTAGGCTCGACCCCATTCCCTTTGATGTATCATTAACTAATCTTTTAAATAGTCTTTTGGTCAGAGAATCTATCAAATTCTTTTCTAACATCACAAATTCAATATATTTATGACTTCATAACTCAACATGTGTCTCATTATGTTATGCTTGACTTGAATATGCTTTGTAATATCACAGATTTTTGCTATTTGGATTTTCAAGAACCCTTAAAAATTTTCTCTATGATTAGCTTACGTTGTCACTTACTAACCCTTAACGTTTGAGGTGAGCCTATATGCAGGTGATACTAGTAAAGAAGTGTATAAATCTGATTAATCAATCATAGGAAGTCAACAAATCTACCCGATCAGTTAAACATCGAGTCTAGCTTGGTGATTTACTCATATGGGCCCTCAAATCTAGCCGACATATCACTAACTAATCAAGACAATCATAAAGTACAAACCTACTTAAATCCAAGACAACTAGGGGCTAGATCTTAAGTAACAAATAAAACTGACCTAGTTACTCTTTTAGCCTAAGCACCAATGGTATAGGGTGATTAGGATCAGATTGCTATTTTCGCTAGTTGCGAATAGGCAACACTATGAACTTAGCTAATCCAAATCAGAATCATCATGTACAAGAAATATCGCTAACAAATTCATTCCTAAAATGCTTTGATTATCTGAACAAGCTCTAAACCACTCATTAGTGAGCCACTAAACCCAAGAATATAAAAAGATATTCGTCTTAGTGGGCTTGACGTTTATCATAGGACATCGAACCGAGATTGCATCTCAAATCACTCAACTTAGACTAACAAGGCCAATGCATGAGATATGTGAATATTTCTGAAATTAATCAGGAATTTAAGTTAATTTTCTATATCTAGTCTTCGCCAAAGTTATGGCTTTCAAACCATTAAATGGTGATCAAATTTAGGACACCAATTGAAATTATTACCGGACTCACATCCACATATTTGTAGACCCGATTAACGCTTTGTGATCATCGATCTAGGTTAAGGCCTTCTTAGTTCATCGACACGTCCGACCATTCATGGTTGTGTCCAAACATAGATTGCCTAATAGGACACTTATCCCATCACTTAAATTGACTCGTACACTCCCAGTGGGTTCCATTGGTTGGAACAACCCCCTTTAGGGTTAGTATAATGAATAAAGGGTCATTGGGGGCCATTTGTGCACCTTTTAGCATTAGAAAAATTATTTTATTTCACTAGCTCTCCCCTAAAATTTGTACCCTAGCTTTGGAAGGGAGAGAAAAAATGAGGAGAAATGAGAAAGGAGAAAGGAAATAGGTGAGAGAGAGAGAAAGAGATATCGGAAGAACTTATTCTTCTCTCGTTTAATTAGTGATCTAGCTGCAACTGGATCCTTCATCGGAGTCTTCTCAGTGATGATTAAAGGTAAGTGTTGAATCACACTTATAATTTAGGGCCTGTTTGGTCGGACCGATCCCACGGTATTAGGAGGGATGGGATCGCAATATCCCGGGATATGCATGACAAGCCAAATAGATCCAGTGAACTTGTCCCGAGATATAAGCAATCCCATGGATCTTAAAACAATCCACTAACATCACCATCATTACCTTAAAATTGATCCCCTCCCTTGGTTGGACAGATTAGATGGTAAAATCCTGGGATATACCGGGCATGCCAAATAGACCCAATGAACTTGTCCCGGGATATAGCAATCCCAGGTATCTTAAACCAATCCACTGACACCACTATCATTACCTTAAAATCCATCTCATCCCTCCTAATCTCATGGGATTCACTGGCCAAATAGGCCCTTAGGGCTTTAATAGTTTTTATCCCAAAGTTTACTATCTTGTATGCTTGTTTAGGTTTTTCGACAGTTTTCCCTAAAACCCTAACCCTTGAAGCGTTAAGTCAGGCAAATCATTGCAAAGGTACGAACCATTATTCTTAAGGTGTCATTTATCGAATCTTGAGAGTTTCAGTTAATGATTCATGTTTTTGAATGAGTTAATGCATACTAAATTGTCTATGTTTTGATTTAATTGCATATTCTGCTAATTCTGACTTGTTAATCCTTACATGTTTGATGAAATGCCTAAATAAGTAAATTTCTAGATTTAGGGTTTATGCTAAATTTTGTTGTTATTGTCTGATAGATAGTTAGTCTTTGATTGATATTTATAAATGCTTAAGATGTCGAGTTAGTTGAAAAATTGATGAATTCAGGGGTAGCCCGAGTTAGGTCAACCACCCTAGGCTTGTTTGATTGAACTAAGTCGAACATGGAGGACTGACAGTAACTTGACTACATGGGATGCCAGTTGCGTTAGGATTCTCATAAGTCAATCAAATTTGTCTAACAGACGACTAATCATGTGTGTTCACCATGTATGACCATAACCATTTGAATTTAAGATACCCCCATTCTCATTGGATGAGTCTACTTATAACTGTTAGCATAGCGATACAATCTTACAAAGACTCATAGTCGGGCATGGTGGTATGGGACAACATATTCGAACTGTTGGCCTACGCTGTGGTAATGTTCCTGCCATATTAGTGAAAAATTAGGTAATAAGCCTCCCTTATCACGCCCCAAACTGAGAAACTGAGCTCACAAAATTTTTGATCGTCTAATCCGGCACTGACAGCCTCCATAGTACTCCATTCTCGGCTCCCGACACTCATATATCAAGTTCTAATCCTGGGATCCTACAATGAGGATTTTCAATATAAATTTGTTTCATAATAAGCATAACTATAACATAACCCACGAACAATAACAAGGACACCATCAAAAAATTCACTATTATCAAAATCTTTAGAGTATAATGCATAAGGGAAATACAATGATAATATCATGATAATATCGGGACTCTAAAAGCTTATCTGCATGCTCCTGCTCCTACTCAGCTACGTCCTAGTGTCACCTGCATGCAATGGTCATGCATAAGCTTATAGAAAACTTAGAAGGTGGTGAAAGTGTGTGGGCAAGGTAAAAATGAAAGTATACAATATCAGAGTAATGCAGAATGTTGGTAAGTCCATGAATGTTATCAGTCGTCCAAGGCTATGCGATACAAGGCATGAATGCTATCGGCCACACCAAGGCCATGTGATGTAAGGCTTACATGACCAATGTCATATGCGAGATGCAGCTCAAGCATGCCAGTCCTCATCTGAATCCACATATCAATACAGCTCATCTCTGAGATATCACTAGGGTCTAATACATTGTACACCAGATCGCCGCCCCAACCGGATGCGTAACCATGCAAGTGGAAGAGACCTCATGTAACACCCCATACCTTTCAGTACTCGGGTGTTACTAAGTAGACCTCACTTAGTAACTCAAATTGAGTTTTCTTAGACATTCACCTTCATCCTACCCTAAATCGGGATGTTGCAATCAGTCTTCACCCAGGGATCAAGCCATCCACACGTTAACACTCTAGATAGACCATCACATTATTAGAGAAATCTATTTTAGAATTTTAACTTCTTTGATAGGTGAATTTAACTTTCTAGTATCAATATTGAAGCATGAAGCGTCAAATTCACTACTCATTGGACCCACAACCCTGAACCTAACAATTCATTTACTAGATCTCCACCATTATGTCATGTGGCCCCTAAATTTACTATGGAATTCCATTCGAAAAAAAATCCTAGAACACTTGACCATTGAAGTTTTGAAATCAGTCGTTGAATTCGAGATCAGATAGTAGACTGAGACTTTACATCACCTGATTAGGCATCTAATCATTAAGATCAACTATCAGACTCATCTAAAAATGCCAAAGGGCATATGCACAATTGGAAATCTATTCTGAAACAATCCAACTATTCTATTCAAGATCATTCATTCACTTGAGATATACAATCATCTAATTATAGAAATAATGGCTGAATTTCCCTTAAATTGGATTACAAACCATATAACTATTGGTGATCAATACAACTAGGTCATGGGTCGACAAGTTAAAACAATTCAGCCATTACACCTTATAATTTTTCATTAAATATTAAGAGTAGTAATTAATGTAGATTACGAACCATTGATATGTGAAATTAGGCATCTAATCATCCAATATTGACTAGGAAGCATCTTGATCATCCGAACAATCTCTATAAAAAATGTTGAAGTTCAGCTTGGAGTCAATCTAATCGCTTGATCATTATGAACTAACAAGTCAGACAAAAACCCATTGTTATGGCCTACCTGATTTATGGATTTTTCCCATTTTTGGCCAGGAGTCCTAATTAGACCCATGAAGTTGAATGGACAGAATGGATTTGCACTAACCATCACTGTGGGTCCCACATCCATCGTATGTGTGCACTAAGAGTGGTGCACCCATGTTGCACAAGACCACATATTTGGTCAAAACCAGTTTGACATGATGAAAATCAGAGAAATAAGGGATTTCTCCATTTGTCCCGCCGCTTGAAATTTCAAACAAACTGCACCATCTGTTGAGGTGAAACGGCCACCATCAAGGGCCATCTCGAAGATCCAAGTCGTCCATCATATTTAGCAGGGATCACCAACCACAACCACATTCTCTTCGCATGTGGTAGTACACACGCACATACACGATCGTGCGACGCTTACTCCCTCACCACATGCGGCGATTCTCTCCAACTATTCCACATCAGCAACTCCTCGCTAATAGTTTTGTTCACCCCAAACACTCAGAGCTTGTCCACGCTGTCGACTAGAGTCCACATCATGCGTGCCATTTTAGGAAATAACTCCCTATCCGGCAAAAGGTGGAGGGAACCTTTCCTTTTAAGGAACGATAAATCTCAGTCGTTTCTCCACTTTCTAGAAGCCTTTTACGAGTGATCTAAGACGTAGGAGTTAGGGCTCTTTGAAAATCTCATAGCTAGACAAGAAAATCATAAGAAGCTGACAAGAAAATGGATCGGCGCCAAAAGTCCCTGTGCGGCTAAACTCGATTAATCCATGGTCCATCCCTCACCGTGCAATGGATCTCATGAGCCTCCTGAGTATAATCCAACCCATCTAAATGCTCCCAATAGTCCAATCATTTGATCATTATAAAAACATCGATTGGTCTTCTCCTCCAAATCGGCCCAAAAAGTCACCTCCTTGAAACTATCCCATTTACCAATCTAAAACGTCCATCGTGTGGCCCACCTCATTAAAAACCCATCTAGGATAATTGTATAGACCCATGCAACTGTTAAACCAAAGTTTAACAGCCCTTAAACTAACTTTCTCTATCCTTCTCCCACTAATGATACAACTAATCCGTGATTAATTATCGGTCCTTCTAGACATCTAAGAGGGTATAAATAACCCTCTTTCTTTTTAGGGCAACAAATTCAAAAAAATAAAGAGAGAGAAATGAGAGAGAGAGCGTCGTTGACTCCCTGCCGCACCACAACGAGTTGGGCTAGGTCCCGACTCGGTCCTTATCCTTCAGAGCAGAAGCAAAATGAAAAGGAAAGAAGGAGAAAATGAGATAAAGAGAAAAAAATCTGATAAAGAGAGAGAGAAGTCATGCGCCATCCTCCATCGCCGCATCTAGTTAAGATGTGACTCGGTTTAGTCGTTATGAGTCGTGTTATATCAAGTCCAGTTGTTGAGCGTTAGCAATAAAGAAGCAGAGGAGGAAGAAGGAAAGGAAAAAAGAAACAGAAATGAATGATGAAGAAGGGAGTTGTGATACTAATGCATCTAGGCAGAGTGCTTAACTCACTGATTGAGTTTTGACGGATCGACTCACTAAGTTGGACTATTTTGCATGGCTAGTTTGATAACCAACTTTATTAAACATGTTAAAGAAATGTGAGAGAAAGAAAGAGAAAGTTAGAGGGGAAGATGAAAGAAAAGAAGAAGAGAAGTTGGACGAGTCACTGAGTCGACCTGGTTCAAAACCGAGTCCGGTCCCTGACTCACTGTTTGGTCGAGTACAGACCCTGCTCGAAGTTCACAACAGAGCAGGGAAAGAAGAAAAGAAAAAGGAAGGAAAGGAAGAAGAAAGGAGAGAAAGGAGGAGTGAAGATCATGTGACTCGCCTGAGTCAAGTCGTCGAGTCAACAATTAAGTTGGTGAGTTTGATCCCATGAATTTTAGTTTTAAATTTTGTTTTAGATTGAGAAAAGTTGATCTAGACACTTGTTTGAAATATAGGGAGTGTTGATTCCCAAATGCCTCCTTAGATTGTGAAATGAGTATCGAGTTGCGTGGAAAACCAACTCAAGTGAGTCGTCATGCATAGAATGCAAAACAAGCAAGTAAATTCAACTAGAAAGTTGAGGATTACCCTTCAAGCTTTTCTACATCATGATAGTTAGCTTTGTTTATTCATTTTGTTTATTTATCTCATTGATTGCTTAATATGGTGAATTGCTTTTATTGATTTGGGTCCTTTATAGACGATTGATGGATTATATTTAAATTTAGTTATTTGAATATACAATTCAATTTAAATAATTTTATTCTGACTTAAAATTAATGCTTTAAATATGTGTGTGCTATATTATACATGATTTAATTTTTCAATGATGATTACTTGATGGTGTTTTAAGAGATCCTTGAACTAGTGGCCACTCATGAAATGGGTTAAATAAATTTATATTGTGGACTTACCACCTTGTGGACCATTTGTGCCTATATAACTTTTGGGGAATGATCCCTTTTTATCACACCATTAGGTGGAATAATATTTGGCCCTTGTGGATTTTATGGAATACTTGCACTTTTGCGGCTTTCATGAATTATTTTATACAACCTTGCGATGATAAGTTCCACTTGTTGAACTACGATTGACCACTAGTTGAGTAGATAACCTTAAAACATCTTATTTATTAGTCTCATGAGCTAGGGATGGTAGAATGAGATACTATGCCTGAATTATCAGCTTATGATTGAGCTTTCTTAAAATAGATTGTTTGAAATTAGAATAATAATGGTTGAGCTAATCATGTATTTTCGTGGCATGTGGTCTTTTCTGGGTGACTAATTCTTCTTGGGCGTATCTTGAATACTTTTCTGGATGGCTAGATCTACTTGAGTGATCTATATATTATAGTGTTTTCTGGGTGGTTAATTCTCCTTGAGCGTACCTTTGTGTACTTTTCTGAGTGACTAGTCCTCCTTGTGCGATCTATATATTATTATGGTCTTTTCAGGTAGTTAGTTCTCCTTGGGAGTACCTTTGTGCACTTTTTCTGATGACTAGTCCTCCTTGGGAAATCTATATAATATTGTCCTTTTCGGGTGGTAAGTTCTCTTTGGGCGTACCTTTGTATACTTTTTTGGATGAATAGTCCTCCTTCGGTAATCTATATATCATAGTCTTTTCTTGATGGCTAGTTTTCCTTAGGCATACCTTTGAATACTTTTCTAGGTAGCTAGTTCTCCTTAGGCGACTGTAAGACCGTATGTTAGACCGTACCGTTCCATAGACTTCCGCGGTCTTACCGGTCGAATTCCGGCAACCTTCGACCCTTAACCGATATCGACACGCGACCCTGAATCATATGTCGATAAACCGAGTCGACTTAACCCAAGACCACTACCATAGCAACCGTGTCGTCGTTGCGGTTCCAATGCTGCGACTTGCGCGCCGAGGTGATACCCTGGTCAAGAGATGTGGGCCAACGTTCAGTGGGAGGAAAACGCCGCGCGTTGCGAAACCCAAGAGAATCTCTACGATGTGTCACATCAATCACATCAATCCCATCAATCAATCAATCCATCAACCCATCACATGTCAAGTACACATCACTTTCACCCCTTTTCCCAAGCAACCACAAAAGTCTTCACCTCCCATACCTCTCTTACACAAAAGCCTCAAAAGTCAAGCTCTTCTTACACCTCCCATACCTCTCTTACACAAAAGGTCACAAAAGTCAAGACTTTCTTACACAACCATCACTCGCCACATCCATCCATCACTCTCTCTCTCTCCCTTTACAACTCTCTCTCTTTCTCTCTTTCTCATTTCAAATCTCCAAGCAAAAATTTCAAGCTCCATACGTATGGAATTTCTCCAAGCTTCCTAAACTCCAAGTGTGGCCCACCTCTTCACCTCATGATCTCCCCATCCTAACCTTCCATTCTCCATCTCCTCCATTGAAATCTAAGCTAAGGTGCCAAGGAACCCCTAGGAGCAAGAAGATCGGACGGTGGGTGCTAGATCATACTAGTTTTTCTTATTTTTATGATGGGCCAAGTGAGGCCCACCGATCAATGGTGTGGATCTCACTTGGGACCCTAAAATGTGGCCGATGGCCCACTTAGATCATCATGATCGTTCCATGATGGGGCCATTCTTCATGGACCCCATCATGATGTTTATTTCATTTGAAAGGTCATCTAGACCATCCATATTGGTGGGGAAAGGATCCCCACCGTTGATTTTAAGTTCTGATGGTCCCATGTGCTAAATGACCCACTTGATGTATGATTCATTGCAAGGGAGGGCTCATAGTGGCGGAGCCCTCCATCACAAAGCGTGTCCCACTCTCCATGTCTCTCTCCCTTTTATTTTATTTTCTTTTATTTTGAATTTTTTTTATTGCAATAGGGTGTTGTGGCCTATTTGAATGGACCCCACCACGAGACCGTTATTTTATTCAAATCACCAATGTGGCCCACTTTATGTATAGAGTATCCACACTGACGCTGGACGTCCCTGTACAAAAAAAAAAAAGAGAAAAAGAGAAGCTTTTGGGGTGGTCCCCTTGTGTAGGCTCCACCTTGATGTATATTCCCTATCCAAGCCGTCCATCCTCTTACCCATCCCGTTTTAGGCGTTGAGCCAAGTGATGGGGCTGGTTGGAAGGTCTGGTGGGCCATAGCATTAGAGAGTCGCACCCTTACCATTCAAGATCATTATCTCATTTTATTTTACTTTCCAAGCATCAAAAAAATTCAAACTCTAGACTCTTTGGGCTCGTCTTGGGCCAGGGCAACTAATGGGCGGAGTGGATTCTCATGATGTGGACCCCACCCGACGAAAACCCTAGAAATCGGGTTTTCCCAAATTTTTACAAGAGGCCCTGCCTCCTTCTCTGACCGATGTGCAGCAGCTGCACGCTGCTGCGTGCAGCGTCAGCGTGCGGGCGGGCGGTGTCCAGCAAGGGACCCACGGCTCCAGCCATGGGCCCCACTATAATGTTTGTTTGTCATCCAACCTGTTCATGAGGTGGGTCCCCTCCTCAGGTGAGCCCCCTCCAAGTTTTGGCTCGATCCAGAACTCAGGTGGCCCACACCACAGGAAACAGTGGAATTGAATATCTACCATTGAAATCTTTTTTTGGGGCCCACAGAAGTTTTGAACCAAGATGAAATTTGTATTTTTCCTTCAACCAGGTCTGTTTGACCTTATCAACGGGTTGGATGCCAAATAAATATTACAGTGGGCCCCACATGGGACCCACAAATGATGCATGTGTCTTAAGTCCACCGTCCAGTGGACGGTGGCGCCCACCTTGATGTTGTATTGACTCCACCGTCCAGCGGACGGTGGAGCCCTCCCTGATGCATATGCCATCCCCGCTGTCCAGCGGCAGTAGGACCCACCATGATGCATGTGATGCATCTAGACCGTCCATCCACTCGGTGAGATCATTTTAAGGCATGAGTTGCTGATTGGGTGGGCCACTCATGTTTGGGATAGGCCCATTTGAATTACAAAAGGCCTATGGGTTAGGCCCATTTGAATTACAAAAGGCCTATGGGTTAGGCCCATTTGATATATGTAAGGCCTATGGGCTTAGGTCCACTTGATATGTAAAGCCTATGGGCTTAGGCCCACTTGATATTTAAGGCTTATGGGTTTAGGCCCACTTGATATGTTTCAAGTGCATGGGACTAGGCCCATTTGATACATCCCAAGGCCCAGGGGATTGGACCCTTTTGATGTATTCCAAGGCCCATGAAATTAGACCCAATTGATGCATTTTTAAAGCCCATGGAAGTAGGTCCATTTAATTCGTATAAGGCCTATGGGTTAGGCCCATTTGATATATGTAAGGCCTAGGGGTTTGGGCCCACTTTGATATGCATGCAAGGCCTAAGGGTTAAGGCCCATTTGGCGTACATATGGGGTTCAATTGGTGTGACCCATTCGACCCATGAGTTAAGCTCATTTGATGTAATCCAAGGCCCACGGGTTTTGACCCATTGCAATGCACATAAGACCCATTGGTGTGACCCATTTATGTGGCCCATCTGATAAATAAAAGGCCCATAAGATATGGCCCATTTGATATACATGTAAGGCCCAATGGGAGGAACCTACGGTCCATTGCAATGTGTAATTCCCATACAGACTAACTAGCGATGTTTACAAAGATTGTGCCTTGGGAGCAATGTTGGTTTGACGTCCACATTGCGAGTGTAATGCTGGTTGGATGTCCACATTATGACTCTCCTTAGGGCCCATTGTTAGGCCCGTACTTATTGTGTATAGGTCGTCCAGGTCTATCTGCATTGTAAAATAGTTCATTTTATTATAACATGTTTAGTACAGTTCCATGACTCATGATCATACGCATCATATGTATGCTTGACGTGAGAATTGTCTGATCATAGCATTTGCCTTCGGGCAGGTTATTTATGGGTTCCCGGTTAGGCGGTGTTTCCCTACATGAGTGCACGATATGCGCAGGATTTGATGCATGACTGGATAGCGTGAATCATGCATATCGCATTTGTATGACATGGATATTGTACGCCCTAGCGACATCGGAGTCGTAACTTCCACAGATGTATCGTGGTTGGCAGGATTGGATACCGAAAATCTTGTTCTACATGGGGTACTATAGATATCCCTGGATGAAAGTCCCTAAACCCTTATGGTACTAAGAGGTTGCTCCAACGTATAGTCCGAGCGGGTAGATGATCATTGAGTGCCGATTACCAGACGATTACGCTCTCCACTGTGTCGTGGTCAGTTGGAAGGGGGTGCGGCCTTATCCGCCCGAGTGTAGGGGACAATGTTAGGCTGAGTCTAACCAGCTCGAGGAATGGGTCCGCTATCGACGAGTCGCGTCCGATATTGGCAGACGGATAGTGAGGTCTCTTCCACTTACCTTATTGCGCTCGATGTGGCGACAATCTGGTTTAGAGTGTACTAGACCCCGGTGATATTCTATATTTGAGCTGTACTGATATGTGGACATAGATGAGGATCTGTATGCTTGAGTTGCATTGCACATCGCCTGGCCTTGGGATGGCCGATACCATTCATGTCTTGCATCGCATAGCCTTGGTACGGCTCATGATATTATGGATCCATCTGCATATTCCGCATTACTCTGACATTGTATGTTCATGTTACTACCTTGCGCATACACCTTCACCACACTCTAAGCTTTCTATAAGCTTATGCATGACTGTTGCGTGCAGGTGACGTTAGTTTGCAGCAGCGCTGAGGCAGGAGCACGTTGCAGATTGTTTTGGAGTTTTTGTTCTTTACCATTGTATTTCCCTTTATGCTCATTGTACTTGTAAAGTTTTTGATCATAGTGGAAATGTAATGGAGTTCTTGGTTGTTGTTTGTGGGTTATGCCATTGGTTATGCTTATTACGAATCAAACTGATGTTGAAAATCCTCCTCGTAGCATCCCAGGATCGGAACCTGGCGAATGGGAGCTAGGAGCCGAGAATGGGGTTTTACGGAGGTTGTCGGCGTCGAATTCAACGATCAAAAATTTTGTGAGCCCGGTTTCTCAGTTTGGGGCGTGACAGAAGTTGGTATCAGAGCATAACTTGAGAATAACCGAGAACAACATTACATGTCTTCTATGAGTGTAGAATGGTTAAGTTCCGAAGTTCGGATAGCTTAGCAACCTTCCATTACAGACCGTTAACGTCTGTACCTTCGAGAGTTTTAAAGTTGATAGGCACCTTCGCTCTTTCCTGTAGGACATGGCGCCTGGGAGGGTGACCCGATCGACTCCCGCACCACCACCCGAGGATCCCGCTTCACCACCTGAGGCTCCAGCTTTACCACCTGCGCCTTCCGTTCCACCCTCAGAGATCCCTGCTCCCTTCCCTGAGGATGACATTCCTCCACCTGAGGCCGATGCGGAGCCGACTGTGACTGTGAGTGCCTCTCAATTGCAGCAGATGTTACAGGCTGTGACAGCCGCACTCAAGGGACAGGGCAGGCACCCAGTTGTTTCACCAGCTCAGGAAGAGCAGGAGCCCGCGAGCGCCTTACTTCTTGAGTTCAGACGGCTTGATCCCCCACATTTCCAGGGCGAGCCAGATCCGACTGCAGCAGAGAGATGGCGCTCCGATGTGGAGAAGATTTTCGATACCATGTCATGTACGACCGAGCAGCGGGTCCGGTTAGCAGTATTTCTCTTTCAGGGTGAGGCCGAGCATTGGTGAACCTCTGTTACCCGTGTTGCCGGACCTGAGTATGTCTGGACATGGGAGGACTTTGTTGACCGATTCGAGGAGCAGTACTTCCCCGACCATATCCGTCGTCAGCGAGCTTTAGAGTTCGAGACTCTGGTGCAGGGAGACATGACTGTGGCGCAGTACGCGGCCCGTTTTGTGGCACTATCGAGATTTGCACCGTATATGGTTGATGACGAGGGGCGGAAGGCCCGCCGTTTCGAGCACGGCTTACGTTACGGCCTTTGAGGTCGTGTTATTGGGCATGAGCTCCCTACTTTCCAGGCAGTGGTGTGGAGAGCTTAGATTTATGAGACTGAGTAGGCCGGTTCTTAGTCTGATCGTGGTCAGAGGAGAGACCGGAAGAGGCAGGCTTCTTCCAGTGATTCCCAGCAGCGTTGACCACAGCAGCAGAGGCATACAGGTCGTCTAGCTTTCCGTGCACCATCAGCACCAGCAGCACCTCCACCACCACCTCAGAGGCAGTTCACCGGCACTTGCTTTAGGTGCGGTGTGATGGGACACTGTTCATGGGAGTGTCCCAGCCCCCAGCAGCAGCAGAGAGGTCTACAGCAGCAGAGGGCTCCCCAGTAGCCTCCACTGCAGCAGTAGAGACCCCCACAGCAGCAGCGACAGCAGCCTCCACCACCGAGGCCACCTCAGCAGCAGCATCAGCATCATCACCAGCCTCAGAGGCCACATGTTAAGGGTCAAATATTGCATATCAGACCCCATTTATTGCCTAAATTTACGAACAAGATACTGTTTGATGACCCGTTTTAATCATATTTGTGATGCAAGGTGTAATTACAAGCTTGGACTGAAATAGGTGCCTACAGCATGGATTTGACGCTTAGAACATACCAAAGCAAGGGACAGACTCCAAGGGACCAAGATCAATGGAATTACATGCCAGGGATCTGCGAAAATTGAGAAATTGAAGCTCAAATGGCTTGAAAATCATCAAGAATGCAAGATCACAGGGTTCCCACCATCCGTTCGGCTTGAAAATTCATACGTGGCCTGAAGACCATAAATTAACCGTACACGTCAAAAATCATCCATTGGATCGTTGTGGAAGTGGCCCAACGAGTAGATCAGCCCGTTAATCTTCAATTTAGGGCCCACCTGATATCTGGATCTGCTTCACTTTTGGTCCCAATGCCTAAAATGATATGTCAAAGCTGATGGACGGTACGGATTTCTCACAACCATCACAATGGATCTACATGTACATCGCATGTACACAAAGTGCATGTGCACTCAATGTACACTGGACTAAAATCTCGGTCAAAACTTGGTTTGACCGAGCTCTCCTTCTCCAAAACGGAGTTTTCCTTCTTTTTTTTTTTTTTTTTTTTTTGCTCCAGCGTGCGACGCTGTTTGTGTGGGGCGATGTTGTGGGCCACCATCGTGATCTGAAAGTCTGATCCAGACCGTTAATGTGACTCAAGTGGTCCATAATTCCCTTGCTTAGGTGACAAAAATTCAAGGTACATTGTAGATTGATTTTTAACTTCCCAAACGTAGACAGACGGCAGGAAGGAAAATTCCTATGGGCCGTACTGATTCAAGCCGGAAACCATTAATCTCATCCAATTTTCAAGAGAAACCCAATCAACGGAATGGATTTTTCATGCATCGCCGATCATGAGTCCCACCTTCATCACAGCGTAATGATTTTTCGGGCTCTATTCGCAAATAGAGCGTGCGGATGATACTGATGGGCCACCATTAGGACCCATCAGTCAAATCCAGATCGTCCATCTTATAGAGGGAGAGAAACCAGTCTAATTAATGTTGATTTTTGGCGTCCATGCACATGCACATGATCTCTACAGCAATCGTAAATAGACCATTCAACTGTCGTGCATTCTGATTATCTCAGTGGGCCACATTAACGGATGAAGAGAACCGTCCATCCCTGGTCGAAACTTCGAGGAGAAGGTTATGGATGGTGTGGATTCCTCGAAAGAAGGACGATGTGGGCCCCACCGATCAACCTGCGTAAGCTCTCTACGCATGCATGCGTAAAGGAAAGTTTCCTCCGTCTTCTGCTGTGTGTAAAACAATGCCGGCTGGGTGCATCTTGTGGCAGCTCCCATCCCAGCCGACCTCCGTTCCTATAAAGAGCAAGGGGAACTTGGCTCGGTCGGAAGGGGGAACGGTAACGAGAGAGAGAGAGAGACAGGGAGAGTTCTTTTAAAGGTTTTAATTTATTTTGTTTTATTTATTTTATTTTTATGTGAGTTCAGCCCATCTATGTATGGCTAAACCTCTTAGTTAGGGCTAAGAGGTGAAGCTTGTAGTGAGATGGGAGATTTTATTTTATGTTTTTAATTTAATTTTAATTCATGAATTGATGTTGATTGTAGTTGATTATTATGGGAATGTTTTAGGTTTTTAATGGTCTGTTGTGACTGAAATTACAATGGGTCTGCAATGACTTTGAGCATGTCTCTTTCCTTTTTATGTTTATGACGTCAGGGAGTCCTGTTGTTCACCATCGTCTCCTGGACATGGTTGGATGTCAGTACCCTTCCTAACCTTCATGACATGTGATTGGTTGGTAATTAGTTTAATTCTGTTGTTTGTCATAGTCTCCTAGGCATGGTTTGGTGACGGGATCCATTCTAATTCATATACCTTTCATCTCTTTAAAAACTAGATCAATGGCAGTTCAGTAATTTTCATGATTTCTGATGCAAGTATAAGATCTCCCTGATCTCTACAAGTGGATCTTCTGAATTCCTAGTTTCCTTACCTCTAATTTCTCCTATAAGTTTTAGATTAATAGTTTACAATTATTCCTCAATTTATAATTCAATTCAAATTTCATCTCATTCTAGTTCTATTTTCAGTTAGTTTCAGATAGCATACAAGTTTCAGTCCTTTGGGATTCGACCTCGGTCTTACCGAGTTATTACTACATCACAACCCTGCACTTGGGGAGTGAACACCACAGCAGCAGAGGCAGCAGTTTCGACCGCCTCAGTGACCTCAGTAGCAGCAGCAGCACGTTTAGAGGGGACAGGCACCTCCCCAGCCAGTTCAAGCTAGATTCTATACGGCTCAGCAGGATCCGCAGTCATCTGGAGGAGTTGTTGAGGGTATACTTTCAGTTTCTGCATGCATTGCACGTGTACTGTTTGATTCCGGTGCATCGCACTCTTTTGTGGCCGAGAGCTTCTGTCGATCGGCTGGCTTACCTTGGAGTCTGCTAGTGAGAGCCTATCAGTATCGACTCCCTTGGGGATAACTGCAGTGTTGGGACGATTTTGCTCGTCTTGCCCCGTTTTGGTTGGGGATACCTTTCTGCTTGCTGATTTATTTATTTTGCCGATATCTGAGTTCGACGTCATCCTGGGCATTGATTGGCTCGCTGAGTATTATGTCATTTTGGACTGCGCCGCGAGGACCGTCATGTTCTGTATACCCGGCGTGCCACAGTTTCAGTTCGTTGCAGAGGCCAGAGGAGAGCGGTTGTCTTATTTGATGTCCTGCACCATAGAGGAGTCTGTTTTCGCCTGCATCGACCATTTGCCCGTGGTTTGCAATTTTCCCGATGTGTTCCAGGAGATTCTGGGATTACCGCCTCGTTGACTCACCGAGTTTCAGATTGATCTCGTGCCCGGTACTGCGCCTATTTCGAAGGCCCCATATCGTATGGCACCGTTGGAGTTACGGGAACTGCAGAAGCAGTTGGACGAGTTGCGAGAGTTGGGTTTTATCCGTCCGAGCAGTTCGCCGTGGGGAGCGCCGGTACTCTTCGTGAAGAAGAAGGATGGCTCGTTGAGGCTCTGCGTTGACTACCGCGAGCTCAACAAAATCACGATCAAGAACAAGTACCCGCTCCCTAGGATTGATGATTTATTTGACCAGCTGCAGGGTGCACAGTTCTTTTCGAAGATTGACCTGCGTTCCGGTTATCATCAGATTCGGGTCCGAGATGAGGACATTCCGAAGACAGCATTCACTACGCGTTACGGTCATTTTGAGTTTCAGGTCATGTCCTTCGGACTGACCAATGCACCTACGGTCTTCATGCAGCTGATGAACGAGGTCTTCTGCCCTTATCTCAATCAGTTTGTTGTAGTCTTCATTGACGACATCCTGATTTATTCGAGGACCCGTGAGGAGCATGATCAGCACTTGGAGATTACCTTACAGACCCTCCGTGCACACCAGCTGTATGCGAAGCTGGAGAAGTGCGAGTTTTGGCAGGAAAAGGTGAAGTTCCTCGGTCACGTGGTGACGAGGGAGGGCATCACAGTGGACCCCTCGAAGGTTAAGGCAGTGCGTCTGTGGGGCCAGCCCACGACTGCTACTGAGATCCGTAGTTTTCTTGGTTTGGCGGGTTATTACCGACGTTTCATTGAGGGTTTTTCTCATATTGCAGCCCCGCTGACCAGGTTGACTCGGAAGGGCGCAAAGTTTATTTGGAGTGACGCCTGCGAGCGAGCATTTACGGCGTTGAAGGACCGTCTGACGTCCGCTCCTGTCCTCACTCTTCCCTCTGGGAGTGAATGTTTTATTGTATTCACCGATGCCTCACATATCGATTTGGGTGCTGTCCTGATACAGCACGGGAGACCAGTGGCCTTTGCGTCTCGTCAGCTCAAGGTCCATGAGCTGAACTATCCTACGCATGACTTAGAGCTGGCTGCAGTTGTCTTCACACTGAAGGTGTGGAGGCACTATCTTTATGGGGTTAGGTTCGAGCTTTTTTCTGATCACAAGAGCTTGAAGTACCTCTTCTCGCAGTCTGAGTTGAATATGAGACAGAGGCGCTGGATGGAGCTCATGAAAGACTATGATTTGGATCTCCTGTACCATCCGGGCAAGGCAAACGTGGTGGCAGATGCCCTCACCCGTCAGCCACGAGGTCTAGTGGCGCGTATGATGATTCAGGAGTGGCGGATGCTTGAGAATATTGTAGCGTATGATTTTGAGTTCAGCCTGCAGTCTTCCATCGTACAGTTATCGAGCCTGTCGATTCAACTCTCTCTTGTCGCTAGGGTGATCGAGGCTCAGCAGGCTGATGAGTCGTTGCAGAGTTATATGGCTGAGGCGGCATCTGAGAGTCAGGCAGATTGGCAGATTGGTACAGAAGGTGGACTTCATTTTAGAGGCCGATTATGTGTCTCGGATATTCCAGAGTTGCGCAGAGATCTTATGACCGAGGCACATCGATCACAATTTTCTATCCACCCGGGCTCGACGAAGATGTACCGTGACATGAGGCGACGGTATTTTTGGACGGGGATGAAGTGCCAGATCACCAGTTTTATGGCCGAGTGTGACACGTGCCAGCGTGTCAAGGCCGATCATCAGAGACCTCCTGGTCTATTGCAGCCGTTGAGCGTCCCGATGTGAAAGTGGGAGCACGTGTCGACCGATTTCATTATGGGTTTACCGAGGACTCAGCGCGGTCATAATGCCATTTGGGTTGTTGTGGATCGTCTGACGAAGTCGGCACATTTCCTTGCAATGCGTGCAACTTGGTCTATGGACCGGCTTGTGAGATTATTCATCGAGGAGATTGTGAGACTGCATGGCATTCCAGTCTCGATCATTTCTGACCGAGACTAGAGGTTCACGTCTCAGTTTTGGAGGAGCTTCCAGCGAGCAATGGGGACTGATTTGCAGCTCAGCACCGCGTACCATCCGCAGACCGATGGCCAGACTGAGAGGGTCAACCAGATCCTTGAGGATATGCTTCGGGCTTGTGCGATTGATTTCGAGGGTAGCTGGGATGAGCATCTGCGATTGACTGAGTTCGCGTACAATAACAGCTATCAGGCGACCATCGGCATGGCTCCTTTTGAGGCACTATATGGCAGACCATGCAGATCACCGAGTTGTTGGACTGAGGTTTGAGAGCGCCGTCTCCTAAGCCCCAAGCTTGTGCAGGAGACGTCAGAGGCTATTGACATCATCAGGTAGAGGATGCGCACAGCTCAGAGCCGACAGAAGAGTTTTGTTGATCGTCGGCGTCATCCCTTGGAGTTTGATGTAGGGGACCATGTGTATCTCAAGGTCTCGCCCATGAAGGGTGTAGTTCGATTCGATGCGAAGGGCAAGCTTGCCCTGAGATTCATAGGACCTTTTGAGATCACCGGGCGCGTTGGCGCCGTGGCCTATCGGCTTGACTTACCATCTCAGTTGTCTGGCGTCCACAATGTTTTTCACGTCTCCATATTGAGGAAGTGTGGGTCAGACATTATTCTCGTTATTGATTGACAGCCGCTGGAGGTTCGTGAGGATGCTTCTTACATTGAGCAGCCAGTCCGGATCCTTGATCAGAAAGAGCAGGTCCTCAGAACCAAGGTCATTCCGTTGGTGAAGGTGTAGTGGGGTCACCATTCTGTAGAAGAGGCTTCGTGGGAGCGTGAGGCTGAGATTCAAGAGCGTTATCCTTATCTCTTTGATGGTTGATCATGTGATGTATTTTGTATGCTATCTCTGATTCTATATGATGATGTTATGTCGCTTCTTCTTCATGAGTAATGCTTAGTTGCGATGCTTGTGTAAATTTTGAGGATGAAATTTTTATAAGGTGGGGAGAGCTGTAAGACCCGTATCTTAGACCGTACCGTTCCATAGACTTCCGCGGTCTTACCAGTCGAATTTCGACAATCTTCGACCCTTAACCGATATCGACGCGCGACCCTGAATCATATGCCGACAAACCGAGTCGACTCAACCCAAGACCACTACCATAGCAACCGCGCCGTCGTTGCGGTTCCAATGCCGTGACTCGCGTGCAGAGGCGATACCCTGGTCAAGAGATGTGGGTCAACGTTCAGTGGGAGGAAAACGCCGCGCGTTGCGAAACCAAAGAGAATCTCTACGATGTGTCACATCAATCACATCAATCCCATCAATCAATCAATCCATCAACCCATCACATATCAAGTACACATCACTTTTACCCCTTTTTCCAAGCAACCACAAAAGTCTTCACCTCCCATACCTCTCTTACACAAAAGCCTCAAAAGTCAAGCTCTTCTTACACCTCCCATACCTCTCTTACACAAAAGGTCACAAAAGTCAAGACTTTCTTACACAACCATCACTCGCCACATCCATCCATCACTCTCTCTCTCTCCCTTTACAACTCTCTCTCTTTCTCTCTTTCTCATTTCAAATCTTCAAGCAAAAATTCAAAGCTCCATACGTATGGAATTTCTCCAAGCTTCCTAAACTCCAAGTGTGGCCCACCTCTTCACCTCATGATCTCCCCATCCTAACCTTCCATTCTCCATCTCCTCCATTGAAATCTAAGCTAAGGTGCCAAGGAACTCCTAGGAGCAAAAAGATCGGACGGTGGGTGCTAGATCATACTAGTTTTTCTTATTTTTATGATGGGCCAAGTGAGGCCCACCGATCAATGGTGTGGATCTCACTTGGGACCCTAAAATGTGGCCGATGGCCCACTTGGATCATCATGATCATTCCATGATGGGGTCATTCTCCATGGACCCATCATGATGTTTATTTCATTTGAAAGGTCATCTAGACCATCCATATTGGTGGGGAAAGGATCCCCACCGTTGATTTTAAGTTCTGATGGTCCCATGTGCTAAATGACCCACTTGATGTATGATTCATTGCAAGGGAGGGCTCATAGTGGCGGAGCCCTCCATCACAAAGCGTGTCCCACTCTCCATGTCTCTCTCCCTTTTATTTTATTTTCTTTTATTTTAAATTTTTTTTATTGCAATAGGGTGTTGTCACCTATTTGAATGGACCCCACCACGAGACCGTTATTTTATTCAAATCACCAATGTGGCCCACTTTATGTGTGGAGTATCCACACTGACGCTGGACGTCCCTGTACAAAAAAAAAAAAAAAAAAAGAGAAAAAGAGAAGCTTTTGGGGTGGTCCCCTTGTGTAGGCTCCACCTTGATGTATATTCCCTATCCAAGCCGTCCATCCTCTTACCCATCCCGTTTTAGGCGTTGAGCCAAGTGATGGGGCTGGTTGGAAGGTCTGGTGGGCCATAGCATTAGAGAGTCGCACCCTTACCATTCAAGATCATTATCTCATTTTATTTTACTTTCCAAGCATCAAAAAAATTCAAACTCTAGACTCTTTGGGCTCGTCTTGGGCCAGGGGAACTAATGGGCGGAGTGGATTCTCATGATGTGGACCTCACACCACGAAAACCCCAGAAATCGGATTTTCCCAAATTTTTGCAAGAGGCCCTGCCTCCTTCTCTGACCGATGTGCAGCAGCTGCACGCTGCTGCGTGCAGGTCAGCTTGCGGGCGGGCGGCGTCCAGCAAGGGACCCACGGTTCCAGCCGTGGGCCTCACCATAATGTTTGTTTGTCATCCAACCTGTTCATGAGGTGGGTCCCCTCCTCAGGTGGGCCCCCTCCAAATTTCGGCTCGATCCAGAACTCGGGTGGCCCACACCACAGGAAACAGTGGAATTGAATATCTGCCATTGAAATCTTTTTTTGGGGGCCACAGAAGTTTTGAACCAAGATGAAATTTGAATTTTTCCTTCAACCAGGTCTGTTTGACCTTATCGACGGGTTGGATGCCAAATAAATATTACAGTGGGCCCCACATGGGACCCACAAATGATGCATGTGTCTTAAGTCCACCGTCTAGTGGACGGTAGCGCCGACCTTGATGTTGTATTGACTCCACCGTCCAGTGGACGGTGGAGCCCTCCCTGATGCATATGCCATCCCCGCTGTCCAGCGGCAGTGGGACCCACCATAATGCATGTGATGCATCTAGACCGTCCATCCACTCGGTGAGATCATTTTAAGGCATGAGTTGCTGATTGGGTGGGCCACTCATGTTTGGGATAGTCCCATTTGAATTACAAAAAGCCTATGGGCTAGGCCCATTTGAATTACAAAAGGCGTATGGGTTAGGCCCATTTGATATATGTAAGGCTTATGGGCTTAGGTCCACTTGATATGTAAAGCCTATGCGCTTAGGCCCACTTAATATTTAAGGCTTATGGGTTTAGGCCCACTTGATATGTTTCAAGTGCATGGGACTAGGCCCATTTGATACATCCCAAGGCCCAGGGGATTGGACCCTTTTGATGTATTCCAAGGCCCATGAAATTGGACCCAATTGATGCATTTTTAAAGCCAATGGAAGTAGGTCCATGTAATTCATATAAGGCCTATGGGTTAGGCCCATTTGATATATGTAAGGCCTAGGGATTTGGGCCCACTTTGATATGCATGCAAGGCCTAAAGGTTAAGGCCCATTTGGCGTACATATGGGGTTCAATTGGTGTGACCCATTCGACCCATGACTTAAGCTCATTTGATGCAATCCAAGGCCCACGGGTTTTGACCCATTGCAATGCACATAAGACCCATTGGTGTGACCCATTTATGTGGCCCATCTGATAAATAAAAGGCCCATAAGATATGGCCCATTTGATATACATGTAAGGCCCAATGGGAGGAACCTACGGTCCATTACAATGTGTAATTCCCATACAGACTAACTAGCGATGTTTACAAAGATTGTGCCTTGGGAGCAATGTTGGTTTGACGTCCACATTGCGAGTGTAATGCTGGTTGGATGTTCACATTACGACTCTCCTTAGGGTCCATTGTTAGGCCCGTACTTATTGTGTATAGGCCGTCCAGGTCCATCTGCATTGTAAAATAGTTCATTTTATTATAACATGTTTAGTACAGTTCCATGACTCGTGATCATACGCATCATATGTATACTTGACGTGAGAATTGTCTGATCATAGCATTTGCCTTCGGGCAGGTTGTTTATGGGCTCCCGGTTAGGCGGTGTTGCCCTACATGAGCGCACGATATGCGTAGGATTTGATGCATGACTGGATAGCATGAATCATGCATATCGCATTTGTATGACATGGATATTGTACACCCTAGCGACATCGGGGTCGTAACTTCCACAGATGTATCGTGGTTGGCAGGATTGGATACCGAAAATCTTGTTCTACATGGGGTACTATAGATATCCCTGGGTGAAAGTTCCTAAACCCTTATGGTACCAAGAGGTTGCTCCAACGTATAGACCGAGTGGGTGGATGAGCGTTGAGTGCCGATTACCAGAAGGTTACGCTCTCCACTGTGTCGTGGTCGGTTGGAAGGGGGTGCGAACTTATCCGCTTGAGTGTAGGAGGCAATGCTAGGCTGAGTTTGACCAGCTCGAGGAATGGGTCCGCTATCGACGAGTCACGCCCAATATTGGAAGACGGATAATGAGGTCTCTTCCACTTACCTTATTGCGCCCGATGTGGTAGCAATCTGGTTTAGAGTGTACTAGACTCCGGTGATATCCCATATTTGAGCTGTATTAATGTGTGGACATAGATGAGGATCTATATGCTTGAGTTGCATTGCACATCGCATGGCCTTGGGATGGTCGATACCATTCATGTCTTGCATCGCATAGCCTTGGTACGGCTCATGATATTATGGATCCATCTGCATATTCCGCATTACTCTGACATTGCATGTTTATATTACTACCTTGCGCACATACCTTCACCACCCTTTAAGCTTTCTATAAGCTTATGCATGACTGTTGCGTGTAGGTGACGTGGGTTCGCAGCAGCGTTGAGGCAGGAGCACGTTGCAGATCGTTTTGGATTTTTTATTCTTTACCATTGTATTTCCCTTTATGCTCATTGTACTTGTAAAGTTTTTTATCATAGTGGAAATGTAATGGAGTTCTTGGTTGTTGTTTGTGGGTTATGCCATTGGTTATGCTTATTACAAATCAAACTGACGTTGAAAATCCTCCTCGTAGCATCCCAGGATCGAAACCTGGTGAATGGGAGCTAGGAGCCGAGAATGGGGTTCTATGGAGGCTGTCGGCGCCGGATTCGGCAATCAGAAATTTTATGAGCCCGGTTTCCGAGTTTGGTGCGTGACAGCGACTTTTTATCAGCTGGATGTGCATCCCCAGGTCTGTGAGCACGTGCATGCATCCATACATTTAAAAAAGATTATCTTGTATAATTTATTTAATAAATGCATATCTAATGAACCTTATCTGATTTCCATGATAATCATTGTGTAATATTTGTTATACATTGTCTCTGATAACTATGCATAATTATCTTAATGATACAATAAATCTTGGGGGTTATACTCATTGGATAGCCATTGAAGCTATCAAACCATACTTAATGTGCAGAAAACGTAGGTGACGCACATGTTGGTGTTTATATGAAATAGGAGGAGCCAGATGATCTTCCGACTCTCTACTCCTGATTTCATTTGAAATTAAGTTGTACTGTCATCTATTATTATAACATAAGACATTGGTTTGTATAAGTTTTCGGATAGCCATTTACTTATTTAGTTATGTATATTTGGATTCCTCTTATACTTAATTTGCTCACATTTCGCTAGTTTATTAAGACTAATAAAAAGAAAAAAATGTATGTGAAAATTCAGGATATTTTAGAGGTTAACACTTAGGTTTTTGGAAAATGAGTAGTATACTTGGGTTTCGGGAATTAGGGTGTTACACCTCACTACCCTCCTGACTAGTAGTCTGTCAATATCTACCTGGCACTTCAATAGCGGACCCATTTACGAACTGGTCAGACTTAGCTTAGCATTGCCCCCTACTCTTGGGAGGGTAAGGCCATGCCCCTTTCTAACCGACCACAACACAGTGGGAGATGCGGCTTAACGGTATTCGGCACTCGTGCACTCATACATCCACTCGGTCTTTACGTTGGAGCATCCTCTTGATACCATAAGGGTTTTGGGACTTTCACCCCGGGACATCTATGGCACCCCTGTAGTTTAATAAGTATTTCTAGTATCCAATCTTACCATCTACTCTATACTTGTATATGCTACAGCCCTAATGTCACTAGGGCGTACAGTAATCATAACACACAATGTAAGATGCATGAGTCACATATCTAATCATGCATCAATCCTACGCGTACTGTGCGCACACATGGGACAACTCCGCCTATCAAGGAGTCCTATAAACAACCTGTCCAATGACATAATGTTTTGATCAGTCACTCGTCGTAACAAGCATGTAGATGATGCGCATGGGCATGTATCATGATGCTATGCTATCACATACTCATAGTCAACATCGATAATCGGCCTATATATAAGGCGAGGTCCACAGAAGGGTAGCGAATCTTATCTATAATGTAAAGATCAGTCCTCAATAGTGGATATACCAAATCTAATACCACATATTTATCCATCTACAGCGAGAGCAAATCACACAATAAGTGGGCTTCCTTACCCACCCAATTATAAAGGCGGTTGGGCTATCAATGGGGCCCAATAGATATAAATGGGCTAGCATTAATGGGGGCCCAATAATTTAGGATAGCCCGAAAAGGTGAGATGGATCATACTTGTACTAGTGAGGGCCCATCAATTTGGTTTAGCCCACAATAAGGGGAGATGAGAACAGGCCTAATAATGGGCCCTAGGGAGGATTATAAGGTGGGCATTTTACCACCATTGCTTTGACAATGTGGACATTTAACCATCATTGCTCCCAAGGCATGGCCCAAAAAATCTATCTCATAATGGGGGCCCATAGGCCTCATACTAGCTAGGAGAGTAGTTGGGCATCATAAACATAATCATGGCGGCTCACACTTCACAATTGGGCCTCATCATATGGGTCTCTCATACATCACATTAGGCCTCATCATATAGGCCTCTCATACATTACATTGGACCTCACTCAAGGGCCTCATATACATCTCATTGGGCCTCACATAAGGGTCATATATACATCATATTGGGCCTCACACAAGGTCCACAAATACATCATATCGGGCCCCACACAAGGGCCCGTGGGCTAGGTACAAGAGATGGATAGTGAGTGCATTACATACATCATAATGGGCTTCATGGGGTAGCCCATATAGTCTAGAAAATAAATGGACAACATGCTCAATATACACAACTAGGTGGGACTCACAGTTCAACCCAAAGGTCCAGAAAAAATAGATGGACAGTGTGCTTACAATACACACATTAAGGTGGGCCTTATGCATCACAAAAATGGGCCTGATGAGGCAGCCCATGGTCTAACCAAAATAGATGGGCAGCAATGTAAATACATCAAAGTGTCCCTACACAATGGGCCTTAACTGGATGACATGGATGCACTATACACATCATAGTGGGCCTGCACATGTAGTAGGTAGGCGTGCACAATCCAGATGGGCCCCACCAAGTGGACAGCTAGTAAAACACATACATCTTAAGGGGTCCATAGAGGACAGTGTGAATATAACACATACATCGAAGTGGGGTCCACATCCCACTATGGATGACTAGATGGTATGGATGAAACACCTCCATTAGGGTGGGCCCATGCAAATGGGGTCCACGTCCAGCAAATGGACGGACGGTGGATAGACTGCAAACATCAAGTTAGCCCCACGTATCACCATCTAGAGATGGATGATGTGAATATACAACACATACACTAAGGTTACCCCCCCTGTGGGTCCCACGACCTGAAAACAGACGGACAACAAGGATAAAACCCATGCATCATGGTGGAATCCCACCATCCAGTAAATTGGATGGTGGGGATGTACAATATATGCATTTATGTGGGGTCCACGTCCCTGCTGGACGATGGAGATCCCACACGTGCAAGGTGGGTCCCACCATCCCAAGGACGAACTACTTGGATAAAATAAATAAATCAGGTGGGTCCTCATGTGTGGGACACACTAGCTTGAAATATCAAGTTGATATCTATGTTTCCTCTTCATCTAGGCCTGTCCAGACGGACAGCCATGTGGGTAGTCTAGACAGTCAGCAAGGAGGGCCCTAGTCGATGGTCGAGCGGTGTGGGTGGCACACATGCATGGTGGGGTCCACAAAAGGGTGGGCCACCCCCATAGACCAAGCTAATATTTGTACTTTCCCTTCTTTCAAGCTGGCCTAAAAATGGGCAGTAAGGATGCCCCATAAGCTGGATGTCCAGAAAAAAATCTTGACAGTCTTGGTTTTACTGAACACATTAGGTGGGCCACACACCTCATTATCACCATAAAAAGAGAGAGAGAGAGAGAGAGAGAGAGAGAGAGAGGGGGGGGGGATAAACGTGCGATGGAGAGGCCCCGCCACTATGGGCCCCTCTAATACATGCATCAATATATACATCAAGATGGGTCCCAAATGTGTAGGCCCATAAACAAAATCAATGGTGGAGATCTCCTTCCCACCAAGGATCAGGGCATAGATGGCCTTCATGCATTAGAAAATTAAATCAAACATCATAATGGGGTCCATGGAGAAGACCCCAACATGGGTACTTACATGCAAGCTTGGTGGGCCATTGGCTACACCTAAGGGGTCAAGATGGGATCTCCACCATTAATTGGTGGGTCCTACTTGTCCCATGCACAAAAATAAATAAATATAGCCTAAGAAATCACCCACCTCCACTTCTTCTTCTTCCCTAGTGCTGTAATGCTCCTATGATGTTCTTTTAATGGTGGAGATGAACTCTTAATGGTTGGATTAGTGGGGAATATAAGTGAAAGGGGATGGATTTTTGGAGAAGGGTGGGACATTGGGAGCTCTCTCTCTTGCTAGAGAATGAGAAAATGGGGAAGAAAGGTAGGAAAAGAGATAAGGGGGAGAAAATGGGGGTAATGATTGCTAGCTCTCTTAGCTAGGCAATCATTAGATGTGTAAGAAGCATGGGAGAGAAATGGCATCATTACTAGCATGCCTAGGGCTATGAGCTAGGGTAGGGTGGCTAGAGCTAGGGTGATGTCATCACCTTCATGATTATCTGGGAATGGTGCCATATGGGATAAGTGGGTCCCTCAACGTGTGGTTCACGACCATAATAATCTGCAGGCCATATCTTATGATCTAAGCGTTATATTAGGGCACAAGACGCGATGTCAGAGCCGCAGCGACGGCGCAATTACAATGGCATAAGTCTCGAGTTGAGTCAACTCGGGTTAACTAAATGGGACTTAAGGTCGCGCATAAATAATATTTGCAGGTCGCAAGTCATCAGAATTCGACCGGGAGGGCCACAAGATCCTAAGGAACGGAATAGTCTCTAGGACACGGGCCTAACAACTCTCCCCTCCTAACGAAAATTTTTTCCTCGAAATTTACTATCATGGAGGACAAAACAAGAAGGAAGAGAAAACATCATACATATATACATATATATATATATATATATGAAAGTGCCCTAGTTTGTCAATTAGCATGAGTGTTGAGTTAATAAGATAGAGAAGCTGCATAGGTCAATCAACTGTCTGCCTCAACTGAATGTGTGCCCGAACTCGTCACAGGTAAATCTAAGCCTCACATCCCATATCCTAAAACACCAAGTACTGAAAACCCTTAAAATTGATTAGAATTTCATATGGTTTTTGGGTTGGAAAATTTTTATAAAATATCAAAAAATCTCTAAGTTTTCTACCTCTGTCGATTTATCGATAGACTCATCGATATAATCGAGTGTTGTCAATGCCCTCGATGATCAATCGATACCATTGATATGAGGACAAAAGATGTCCAACAACCACATATCATTCTGGATGAAATTATCGATGTATCAATACCACTATCGATATCATTGAGATTTGAAACTTGAGTCTATCAAAGTTCACTCGATATAATCGACAGTAGAGAGTATGTGTCCCTGCTTTTTTAAAGAAAATCATGAAGACCTTCAATATATCGATGTAATCCTCGATATCCTTGGAATTTAAAAATCGATGATATTGGAAGGCCTTCGATGATATCGATCTGGGACACAGTTTTCCAACAACATTTTTCAAGTGAATTTTTTAACTTAGATCGAGGGTCACTCAATAGAATCAATATTTAAATATCGATGATATCGAGGCCAGATCGATTGTATCGAGAAAGGACATAAACTGTCCAGCAAGCTCACTAGTAAAATTGTTGAATTTATCGATGCATCAACACGACTATTGATATCATCGACATTCAAATTCTGATGATATCGAGTGTACCTCGATTATATCCTTGACCTGAAATATTTTAAAGGCATTGTCTCTCTTGTCTTCAAATGTCGAGGAATCGAACCTCATATTGATACAATCAGAGTTCGAAATCTGATGATATCGACACCTGTTTTGATTTTCTAGACTAGCTGGAAAAAAGTTTCAAAAGCGTATGACATTTGAGTTCGTGTCATCGAGCGACCAGTTGATGCAATCGAGAGTATATGCTCGATAATATTGACCCTGCTCGATGATATCAAACTCTGTCATAAATGTGACTACTTTATATCCATTGGAACTTTTGCCTATATATAGAGAACTTATCTTTAGTTGCTGATAGAGAGAAAAAGAGAGTGTTTTTGAGTGTTTAACCTTAGATCATTTACCCAAAGCCCTTCTCTTTTAAGGGAGTTCATCCTCCAATCCACCCTCATCATTGATATTCAATAGTGGATGGGGACTAAATTTTCTCATTCAAGGATCCTCCACCTACCACCTTAATGGCAAATCATTAAGTTGGGATGCATTGAATGCATAAATGATTGGGATCACTTTATTTCCCTTATAGGAAAACTTTCAATAAAGTAGGATTCCATTACAACCTTGACCCAACTTGTCATCATGCATTGGTACATCTTCTGAGTTGCGGTTCAAGGAAGCAGAAGACTCTTCATCAACAAAGGAGGAGATCTTCAACAACAAGTTACCTAAGTCTAGAGGACCCTTGTGATCATTCCTTTGTAGGATTGGGTCTAAAGTGTTTCTCACCCCTTTCTAGCCCTTGTAAGAGGCCTCCGGTAGGAGTATAAGTGGTGGATACTTTGTGTTGACCCTTGCTCTGTGGAGAGCATAAACGATTAGGTCCTTGTAGGAGGTCCTTAGTCAGTGTGCCTAAAAGTGAGTGCTTTGTATAGACCTTTGCTCATGGGAGCATAAACTTCTAGTTAAAGGTGAACCTGTCTAAAACCTTGGGTTTGAGGTGAACCATGTGAAACTTTCATTAGGGTCTTATAGAAAATCCTTGGCCAGCGTGCCTAAAAGTGGGTGTGTTGTGTTGACCCTTGCTCGTGAGAACAAAAATAGTCGGCCTAGGTGTAGGTTGTAAAGGTTAAAGGTGAACCTGATTTAAAATCTTAGGTTTGGGGTGAACCATGTGAAACCTCCTTGGTGAAATCCGGTACACTCAAGGGTTGAGTGCAGTTATCGGGAGTGGAGTAGACAAGTAGTCTAGCCACTATTAAAATGACTATGTTTAAGATTGTTATTGTCTTTTATTTGTTTATGTGATTTCCTTAAATACCTTCATATCTGATTATCCGAGATCACACTTCACACACACGCACAATCATATCTATCATAAACTAATTTATATATTGTTCATCTCTCAAATAATTTGTGATTGGATCCTCTACCAGGCTTGGAAGCCAGTAGAGTTATTCTTGAGTAATCCTAATATATGCTTGTTGTTAGGATTAAATTGATAAGATTTTAAATTGTTATAAAATTATTAAAAGTCTTATTCACCCCCCTCTAAGACACATTGGCATATTCCTACTTTAACTAAAGCGGTCTATACCGTAATTTCAATATATATATATATATATATATATATATATATATATATATATATATATATATATATATATATATATATATATATATATATATAACAATCAATGCAATACAAAGCATAATCAATTTACAAACAAATGGGGATAGTCCTCTTTAATCTCAGCCTCGCGCTCTTATGACGCCTCATCAGCACTATGATGACCCCACTATACCTTTACCCAAGGAATGACCTTGGTCCGGAGGACCTGCTTCTTCCGATCAATGATGCGAACTAGTTGCTCAATATAGGAAGCATCCTCACGGACCTCGAGAGGCTGTTAATCAATCACGGGAATGGTATTTGACCCACACTTCCACAACATCGAAACATGTAAACTGTTATGGATGTCAGACAACTAAGAAGGTAAGGCAAGCCTATAAGCCACAATGTCAATGCGCACAGTAATTTTAAAAGGTCCAATAAATCTCGAGGCAAGCTTGCTCTTTACTCTAAATCGAACTATTCCCTTCATGGACAAGACCTTGAGATACACTCTATCCCCAACAGCGAACTCCAAGAGACGACGCCAGCGATCAATAAAACTCTTCTGCCGGTTTTGAGCTGTGTGCATCCTCTGCCTGATGATGTCAATAATCTCTGATGTCTACTGCACAAGCTCGGGGCCTAGGAGACAGTGTTCTCCAACCTCGAACTAATAATTGGGGGACGTACACGACCTACCATACAAGGCCTCGAATAAAGCCATACCAATAGTCGCCCGATAGCTGTTATTAATGCGAACTTAGCCAGGCACAAATGCTCATCTCAGCTACCCGAGAAGTTGATCACGTAAGTTCTAAGCATATTTTCAAGGATCTGGTTAACCCTCTCGGTTTGTCCATCAGTCTATAGATAATACGCGGTGCTAAACTGCAAGGCAGACCCTATAGCCTTCTGGAAGCTCCTCTAAAACTGAGACGTGAACCTCGGGTCTTGGTCAAAAACAATCGAAACTACTACACCGTATAGTCTCACAATCTCATCAATAAATAATCTATTAAAATGGTCCAAAGGCCAAGTCCCACGAATTACGAGAAAATATGTCGACTTCGTCAGGAAATCTACAACAACTTATATAGCGTCAGGACCACACTGAGTCCTCGACACACCGATAATAAAATCAGTAGATACGTGCTCTCACTTCCACGTCGGGACGCTCAGCAGCTACAAGAGACCAGGAGGTGTCTGATGATCGGCCTTGAAACGCTAGCAAGTATTACACTCGGCCACAAAAATGGCGATCTGGCGCTTCATCCCTGTCCAAAAATATTGTTGCCTCATATCGCGTTACATCTTCGTCGAGTCAGGGTGGATAGAAAATCTCGATTGATGTGCTTAGTCATAAGATCTCTGTGCAACTCTAGAATATCCGGGACACATAATCGGCTTCTAAAGCGAAGTCTACCATCAGAACCAACCTGTCAATTTGACAGACTCTCAGATGTCATATCTGCTCGATAACTCTAAAGTGGCTTGTTTGATTGCTGAGCCTCGATCACCCTTACTACAAAGAGGGTTGAATCAACAGGCTCAATAATTGAACGATAGAAGACTATAAGTTAAACTTGAAGTCATACGTTGTAATATCCTCGAGCAACTTCCACTCCTAAATCATCATATGTGCCACCGGGCCTCGTGGCTGATAGCTAAGGGCATCCACCACCACATTCGGCTTGTCCGGATGGTATTGAAGATTAAAATCATAGTTTTTAAGGAGCTCCATCCAATGTCTCTATCATATGTTCGACTCGGACTATGATAAGACATACTTCAAGCTCCTATGGTAGGAGAAGAGCTTAAACTTAACCCCAAAGAGATAGTGCCTCCACACCTTCAATGCGAAGATGACTACTGTCAGCTCCAAATCATGCATGGGGTAGTTCAGCTTATGGACCTTAAGCTAGCAAGACGCAAAAGCTACTAGCTTCCCGTGCTGCATTAGGACAGCACCCAAACCTACATGCGAAGCATCGATAAATAACACAAATCCATTACTCTAAAAGAGAAGAGTGAGGACAGGAGTGGACATGAGGCAGTCCTTTAGCTTCGCAAATGCTCACTCACAGGCATCACTCTGCACAAACTCTGCGCCTTTCAGGACAACCTGGTCAGCGGTGCTACGATATGAAAAAATCTCTCAATAAAGTGTCGATAATATGCCGTCAAACCAAGGAAACTGAGGATCTCAGACACGTTCATGGGCTGGCCCCATTGAAGCACTACATTTATCTTAAAGGGGTCCACTGCGACACCCTCCCTCATCACCACGTGACAGAGGAACTTCACCTCCTTTTATCAAAACTCACACTTCTCCATCTTCGCATACAGCTAGTGAGCGCGGAGGATTTGCAAGGAAATCTCCAGATACTACTCATGGTCCTTAAGAGTCCTCGAATAAATCAGAATATTATCGATGAAGACCACAACAAACTGTTCGAGATAAGGATGAAAGACCTCATTCATCAACTGCATAAAGATTACGGGAGCATTAGTCAGTCTGAATGACATGACCTGAAACTCAAAGTGATCACAGCGCGTCCTGAAAGCCACCTTTGGGATGTTCTCCTCTTAGACTTGAATCTGGCGATAACCGGATCTCAGGCCAATTTTCGAAAAGAACTGTGCACCATGCAGTTGATTAAACAAATCATCTATCCTGGGGAGTAAATACTTATTCTTGATTGTGATCCGGTTGAGCTCGCGGTAATCCACGCAGAGCCTTAACGAGTCATCTTCTTCATAACGAATAGTACCGGCGCTCCCCATGGAGAACTGCTTGGACGAATGAAACCCAACTCATGCAACTCGTCCAACTACTGCTGTAATTTTCTCAACTCCATCGGTGTTATACGATATGGGGCCTTCGAGATAGGCGTAGTATCGGGTACAAGATCAATCTGAAACTCAATATTCCGGTGAGGTGACAATCCCGGAATCTACTGGAATACATCTAAAAAACTACAAACCACTGGCAACTGATTAACACTCACTGCTACAGGCTCCTCTACTCCACACAATATCAAATAAGATAGCAGCTCTCCTCTAGGCTTGAAAATGAACTAGAACCACAGCAAGCTTGGTATACAAAACATGACTGTCCTTGCGGTGCAGTCCGAGATAGCATGGTACTCGGTGAGCTAATCCATACCCAGGATGGTGTCAAAATCTGACATTGACAGCACAAATAAATTGACGGGCAAGAAAGTCTCTCCTATCAAAACAGGGCAAGATAAACAGAAGCAGCCTAACACAGCGGTCTTCCCCAAGGGCGTCAAGACTGAAAATTCCTCACGGGCAGACTTTATCAGCAATCCATTCAAACGTCGGAAATCCTTAGACATAAAAGAATGCGAAGCACCAGAATCAAACAAAACTCGGGCAATGCATAAAGAGACAGGAGGAATGCCCTCAACGACCCCTCTGAAGACTGCGGGTCCTGCTGAGCCACATAGAATCTAGCCTAAGCCAGCTGGGGAGGTGCCTATCCCCTTTGAGGTCCCTGTTACTACTGTTGCTCTACGGTGGCCTATACTGCTGTCTAGGCTGCTGTTAAGGCCTCTGCGACGGAAGTGGTTACGGTCACTACTGCTACGATGAAGGCTATTGCTGTTGCTGAGGGTGGGGGTACTCCTACCTACGGTGTCTTACTCCACTGCACCCAAAACAAGTCCCTGCAAATGGCCTTTGGGGTGGCTTTGAAGGTGTCACTGGTGCTTGGCGTGTCGTGTGCCTCTACTGCTGTTGTTGGGAGCCACCGGAGGGACCTACCTCTTCCAGTCTCTCCTCTGATCTCGATCTCTCTGTGTGCCAGCCAACACATCCTCATAACAAACTACCTCCTCAAAAATCGGGAGCTCATGCCCAACAACATGGCCTCAAAGACCATAACGCAAGTCGTTCTTGAAACGACAGGCCTTTTGCCCCTCATCATCAATCAAGTATAGCACGAACCTCGATAGCACCACAAAACAAGCTACGTACTATGCTACAAAAATATCTCTCTGTACCAAGGTCTCAAACTCCAATGCTCGCTACCGTCGAATGTGGTCAGAAAAATACTATCAATTAAATCAGTCTACAAAATCGTCCCATGTCTAAAAGAAATGAGGCCCTACAGCATGGGCAATGGAGGTTCACCAATGCTCAACCTCACCCTCAAGTATATACACTGTCAATGGGACTCGCTGCTGAGTCGTACATTTCATGTTCTTAAACATCTTCTCCACTCGGGAATGCCACCTCTCTACTGCAGTAGAATTGGGCTCTCCCAGGAATCACGAAGGATCGAGCTGAAGAAAATCTTATAGTAGGGCGCTCGCGCGCTCCTGCTCAGGGTCTTAGTGGGGCGCCTGCCCTATCCCCGGAGGGCAATTATCATAAACTGGAGCATCTGTTACAACTAATCGGCACCAATTGACATGATAGGGGCTACGCTGGTCTCAGTCAGAAGCGTAAGATCTGCAAGGGTCTCGGGTGTGGGAGCAGGAGGCTCAAGTGGGGGAACGAGAACTGTGAGTGGCAGAATAAAAATTTCAAGCGAAGGAATGGAAAAATCAAGTAGCAGAGCGGGGGCCGCTTGAGTCATTTAGGCGCCTCAAGTCCCTCGCATGCCTCATCTAGGTGGCATGTTCTACAAAAAAATAAAGGCACCTATCATCTTTAAGAACTCTCGAAGGCTCAGACGTTAGAGAATCAAACCAAAAGATTACGCATTCGGGACCTAATTGTCCTAAGCTTGTAGCAGATATGTGATTTTAATCCTAAGTTATTCCCAAGTTACTCTTTGATACCAACTCATGTCACTCCCCAAACTCAAAAATTGGGCTCACAAAATTCTCGATCGCCGAATCCAGCTCCGACAGCCTTCGTAGTGCCCCATTCTCAGCTCCCTACATCCATATACCGGGTTCCAATCCTGGGATCCTATAAGGAGAACTTTTAATATAAGTTTATTTCCTAATAAGCATAACCTATGAACAATAACAAGAACACCATCATAAAATCCACCATAATCAAAATCTTTAAAGTACAATGCATAAGGGAAATACAATGATAACATCAGGACTCTAAAAGCCCGACTGCACGCTCCTGCTCCTGCTCAACTATGTCCTTGTGTCACCTACATGTAACGGTCATGCATAAGCTTATAGAAAGTTTAGAGGGTACTGAAAGTATGTGCACAAGGTAAAAATGCAAGTATCGAATATCAGAGTAATGTAGAATACTGGTAAGTCCATGAATATAAGTTTATTTCCTAATAAGCATAACCCACGGACAATAACAAGAACACCATCACAAAATCCACCATAATCAAAATCTTTAAAGTACAATGCATAAGGGAAATACAATGATAACATCGGGACTCTAAAAGTCCGGCTGCACGCTCCTGCTCCTGCTCAACTATGTCCTTGTGTCACCTACATGTAACGGTCATGCATAAGCTTATACAAAGTTTAAAGGGTACTGAAAGTATGTGCACAAGGTAAAAATGCAAGTATCCAATATCAAAGTAATGTAGAATACTGGTAAGTCCATGAATACTATCAGTCGTACCAAGGCTATACAATATAAGGCATGAATGTTATCGGCCACACCAAAACCATGCGATACAAGGCCTACATGGTCACTGTCATATGCGAGATGCAGCTTAAGTATGTTAGTCCTCATCTGAATCCACGTATCAATACAGCTCATCTCTAAGATATTACCGGGATCTAATACACTCTACACCAGATCGCCACCCCAACTAGATGTGCAAACAAGCAAGTGGAACAAACTTCACTACTCGCTTGACTAGTAGTCTGCTAATATCTACCCGACACGTCGGTAGTGAATCCATTTACGAGCTGGTCAAACTCAGCCTAACATTGCTCCCTACCCTCAGACGGGTTAGGCCACACTCCCTTCCAACCTACCACAACACAGTGGGAGATGTGGCCTAATTGTATTCGGCACTCGTGCGCTCATACAACCACTCGGTCTCAATGTTGGAGCATCCTCTTGGTACCATAAGGGTTTGGGGACTTTCTCCCTGGGACATTTTTGGCGCCCTCATGCTTTAACAAGTATTTTTGGTATCCAATCTTGTCATCCACGCTATACTTGCAGAGGCTACAGCCCTGATATCGCTAGGGCGTACAGTAATTATATCACACAATGCAAGATGCATGAGTCACACAATTCAATCATGTATCAATCCTACGCGTACCGTGCGCTCATGTAGGATAACTCCGGATATCAGGGAGTCTCATGTACAACCTACCCAATGACATAATGCTATGATCAGTCACTTATAATAGGCATGCAAATGATGCGCATGAGAATGTATCATGATGTTATGCTATCACATACTCATAGTCGGCATTGATAATCAGCCTATATATAAAGCGGGGTCCATAGAAGGGCAGCGAATCTGATCTATAATGTGAAGATCGGTCCTTAATAGTGGATATACTAAATCTGATACCATATATTTATCCATCTACAACAAGGGTGAATCACACAATAAGTGGGCTTCCTTACCCACCCTATTATAAAGGCGGTTGGGCTATCAATGGGGCCCAATAGATATAAATAGGCTAGCATTAATGGGGGCCCAATAATTTGGGATAGCCCAAAAAGGTGAGATGGATCATACTTGTACTAGTGGAGGCCCATCAATTCAGGTTAGCCCACAACAAGGGGAGATAAGAACGGGCCTAATAATGGGCCCTAGGGAGGATTACAAGGTGGGCATTTAACCACCATTGCTTTTATAATGTGGATATTTAACCATCATTGCTCCCAAAGCATGGCCCATAGAATCTATCTCATGATGGGGGCCCATAGACCTCATACTAGTTAGGAGAGTAGTTGGACATCATAAACATAATCATGATAGCTCACACATCACAATTGGGCCTCATCATATGGGCATTACATACATCACATTAGGTCTCATCATATGGGCCTCTCATACATCACAATTGGACCTCACTCAAGGGCTTCATATACATCTCATTGGGCCTTACATAAGGGTCATTTATACATCATATTCAGCCTCACACAAGGGCCTCATATACATCACATTGGGCCTAAATCAAGGGCCACATATACATCATGTTGGGCCTCACACAACGGCCACAAATACATCATGTTGGGCCTCACATAAGGGCCATAAATACATCATATTGGGCCCCACACAAGGGCCCATGGGCTAGGTACAAGAGGTGGATAGTGAGTGCATTACATACATCATAGTGGGCTTGATGGAGCAGCCCATATAGTCCAGAAAATAAATGGACAACATGCTCAATATACACAACCAAGTGGGCCTCACAATTCAGCGCAAATGTCTTGAAAAATAGATGGACGGTGTGGTTACAATACATACATTAAGGTGGGCCTTATACATCATAAAAATGGGCCTCATGAGGCAGCCCATGGTCCAAACAAAATTGATGGGAAGCAATGTAAATACATCAAAGTGACCCTATACAATGGGCCTTAAATGGATGGCCTAGATACACTATACGCATCATGGTGGGCCTGCACATGCAGTAGGTAGGCCTGCACAATCCAGATCGGCCCCACTAAGTGAACAACTAGGATAAAACACGTACATCCTGAGGGATCCATGGAGGACAGTGTGAATATAACACATACATCGAAGTGGGGTCCATGTCCCACTGACGGCTGGATGGTATGGATGATACACCTCCATCAAGTTAGTCTCATGCAGATGGGGTCCACGTCCAACAAATGGACGAATGGTGGATAGACCGCAAACATCAAAGTGGCCCCATGTGTCACTGTCCAGAGATGGACAATGTGAATATACAACACATATACTAAGGTGGACCCCACCCCCCACACGTGCAGCACATGTGGGGTGGTTCCCACATCCTAAAAAAAGATGGACAGCAAGGATAAAACCCATATATCGTGGTGGAATTGGACGATGGGGATATACAACACATGCATTTATGTGGCGCCCACGTCCCTGCTGGACGGTGGAGATCCCACATGTGCAAGGTGGGTCCCACTGTCCCAAGGATGGACTACTCGGATAAAATACATAAATCAAGCAGGTCCACACATGTGGGACCCACCAACTTGAGATATCAAGCTAATATCTATGTTTCCTCTTCATCTGGGCCTATCCAGACGAACAACTAGGTGGGCAGTCTGGACAGTCAGCAAGGCGGCCCCAGTCAATGGTCGGGCAGCGTGGGTGGCACACATGCATGGTGGGGTCCATAAAAGGGTGGGCCACCCCATGGACCAAGCTGACATTTGTATTTTCCCTTCTTCCAAGCTAGCCCAAAAACAGGTAGCAAGGTGGGCCCCATAAGCTAGACATCCAGAAAAAATCTAGACAGTCTGGATTTTGCTGACACATTAGGTGGGCCACACACCTCATTATCACCATAAAAAGAAAGAGAGAGAGAGAGAGAGAGAGAGAGAGAGAGAGAGAGAGAGAGAGAGAGAGAAACGTACGATGGAGGGGCCCCGCCACTATGGGCCCCTCAAATACATGCATCAATACATACATCAAGATGGGTCCCAAATGTGTGGGCCCATAAACAAAATCAAGGGTGGAGATCTCCATCCCACCATGGATCAGGGCCTAAATGGCCTTCCGTGCACTAGAAAATTAAATCAAACATCATGGTGGGGTCCATGGTGGACCCCACCATGGATACATGCATGCAAGCTTGGTGGGCCATTGGCCACACCTAAGGGGTCAAGATAGGATCTCCACCATTGATTGGTGGGCCCCATTTGTCCCATGCACAAACATAAATAAATCTAGCCTAAGAAATCACCCACCTCCACTTCTTCCTCTTCCCTAGTGCTCCAATGCTCCTATGATGATCTTTTAATGGTGGAGATGGCCTCTTGATGGTTGGATTAGTGGGGAATACAGGTGAAAGGGCCTGGATTTTTGGAGAAGGGTGGGACATTGGGAGCTCTCTCTCTCTTATTATAGAATGAGAAAATGTGGAAGAAAGGGAGGGAAAGAGATAAGAGAGAGAAAAGGAGGGTAATGATTGTTGGCTCTCTTAGATGTGTAAGAAGCATGGGAGAGAAAGGGCATCATCACTTGCATGCCTAAGGCTATGGGCTAAGGTAGGGTGGCTATAGCTGGGGTGATGTCATCACCCTCATGAATAGCTAGGAAATGGTGCCATATGGGATAGGTGGGTCCCACAACATGCGGTCTACGGTCATAATAATGCAAGGGCCACATCTTATGATCTAAGCATCGAATTAGGGCACGAGACACGACGTCAGAATGGCAGCAACGACGCGGTCGTAATGGCATAGGTTTCGGGTTGAGTTGGCTCGAGCTAATAAGATGCGACTTAAGGTCGCACGCAAACAATATCTATAGCTCGCGGGTTACCGAAATTCGATCGGGAGGACCACAGGATCCTAAGAAAATAAATGGTCTCTAGGACATGGGCCTAACATCCCTATTGTGACCATTGAACACGTATGAAGGCTATGAGACGACTATATTATAAATGGAATTGGTGTCGAGACTCTACCACATTTGTATTTGGGTGATGACCCTTATATTATTTATGGTTGTCCTTATGTGATGAGCACTAAATTGGATCAAGGGACACAATGAGGAGCCATTACGATCGCATCAAATCTCATGATCCGGGTAGAGACTCATGATATAATGACGGTATCCTATCTTCGTTAATCTGTTGTATGAACTGGAATTAATAATTACTCAACTAATCATACATGTCAATCGCATTGCGGTAAAATAAGATATTACGATTTGGCGTTAGAGTCACCTAATGAGGGAGTGTTGGCATTTGCAAAATAGGCGTTGAAGTTGTTTGTGAGAGAGTGCTGGATTGTGAGGCGCATGTATCATTTCATAATCTATTTTTTGCATTTAATAAGAGTATTTAGAAAGTGCTTGATTTCTTGTTTATTATTACATGTACTGATTGAGTCAATAATATATGTAACTTATAACTAATTGAATCACTGTGTTAGCTCTCTCATCTGGGGCAATGTTTTAAAACATCAATGAGGTAAGTTCCCACTTTCCTCGTGAAGTATTAGGAGTGTCAGGAGAAATTAAAATACCTTACATTTATTTTAATTTTGTTCATTTATATATTGGAGCCCCCGACTGGGTGTAATTTGTGTATCGATTTTGTTGTATATTCATTTAGCTTGTATAATTCTCATTTTCAGTGATCACCACTATTGGAATAATACATTCGACTGTTAATCCTATATTTATAGGATTTGTTATTTATGCTTGACTTTTGATGTCATTGATCTAAGGTTACATTGATTATTAATCATCGGTGAATGTTAACCAGATTCTATGGGAATGTAGGAACTCGTCCACATGCATTTATTTTGTTACCAGGAACTCAAGATTAGAATCTCCGTACTCGGGTGCCAATTTTCAAGATGTTACATGCTTGCACTTTACATTATATATATTTTGTTATTTGCTTTTGTTATAGCTTTTTGGAAATTACAATGAAAAAATACGGTTGATACAAGTTTTAGTTACAACAGCATATTAGTCAAGTGATTTTTAAGCCACTTAACTTTTAAACCAACATTTTCTAAAGTAATAAACTTGAATTTCATAATCAACCAATAGATACACGTTTGCTTGATAGACTTCCAAGAAATTGCTCCTCTACCCAGAATGAAGACATATCTGCAAGTGGATTTATTTTTTTCTGAATCAGTGATCCAACACTATTTTTATATTTACTAAGGGTGAAGAGTTTGTATCGTATTGAAACTCCTCCCTTTTATGTTGCACACAAGTTTATGATTCTTAGTCTATCCAAAATATTGTGCATATAATTAACACAATTATAGTGCACCATCCCTACACAATTTTACATCAATCACAACTTTAGTGGGATCCACCGGTATCCCTAATCAAATTATCTAACCCTTAGGGAGATAGACTGTTCATCATCAAGGCTCACCTTATAGAATTCCTACATTGGTTTGATTGGTTGTCGTGTTGGATTGATTGTTCTACTATTTATAGAGTTTTGTGCAGCTTGTTCTTCCGAAACATCTTTCTGTTAGTGTAACGGTTATGGTAGTCGAAAAGTCATCATTCCTCTATTACATTTCTTTTTATGATAGCTTTTTTTTTATTAGTTAAGACTTTGTTCCTCTCAATTGCCTTTGTTTCTTAAATAGCTCAATTACATTTCTCTCTTAGCTAATAACACTCGGTCAACCATCCTCTAATAGATAAAATTGAATTTATGTCGATTATAATTTCACAGAAAGTACTCCAATATCTTGAAAAAAATTTCATCCACTTTTCATTCCTAGTGCTATGACCCGTGTTGCTTTACTACCATGACAAAAAACAGTGCACAACACCAGGCCTAACCTAATTGTTTTACAGACTTAGTTCTTGTCCCAGGTCAGTAGATAGATGGACTGAAAAGGGTAGTCATGTTTCACGCTGGCACAAATGGCGTAGCAAATCTCAACATATCCCGTACAGTAAGTTATCTGCATGAAATGTCAGTTTCAGAGCGTTTGCAGACCACGTTAGCTACTGTACATCCTATTGCATGAAAATAGGAGAAATCGTGAGTTTTCATCCCAAAGCATAAAATGAGCTGGAAAAATGGGAAAAATGAATGGGTGGAGTGGATATAAATCACATACATCAGGATAGGCCGCTCCCCATGGCTCCAGACTGGAAAGATAATCCTCACACAGCAGCCCATGCGATCACGGTCCAGGACACCTTATAATCCCCCGTCCTATCGGAAGCGGACTGCGTACTGTTAAACTCAGCACCCTAAGCGTACAGAGTAAACTCTGTGGGACCACTGTCATTCATGCATTTTATCCACCCCATCCATCCATTTTAACAGATAATTGTAGGGCTCTAGTCCAAAAATTAAGTCTATCCAAAGCTCAAGTGGACCACACGAATGAAAATAGTGTGAATTGAATGTCTACCGTTAAAAGTTATTGGGGCCACGGAACTTTTAGGTCAAGATGATATTTGTGTTTTCCATTCATCCATGTCTTCTTGATTTTATTAACATCTTGGATGACAAATAAACATTATTGTGGGCTTTAGAAAAGTTTCAACGGTAAAAATTAACAGTTCTACTGTTTCCTATGGTATGGCCTACTTGAGCCGTGGATATGCTTCAATTTTGAGTTCAACACCTTAAAATGATCTGTAAAATAGATATACAGTGTGGATAAACCACGTGCATTCACAGTGGGCCTAACATAGTTTACTCAGTACGCTCTCATCGTGGATGCGCACTGAGTAACTCAGTACACAATCCGATTCCCATGTTACCAGTCTAGGACACCTTAGATTCCCTACCATCCACACAGTGGGATCCACCTGATGAGTGGCTTTGATTTTGTACACGTGACAGGCTGCCCCACATGAGAGTTGGTTTGGCTTTAAAAAAGTGCACCGTGTAGTGTACGCAAACGGACGCGGATTGCGTCCTACCTCCGCCCGGAGAGTAATCCGTCCGGACAGGGCTCTGTGGGGTCCACTGTGATGTAAGTATTTTATCCACACCGTTACTTGTTTTTATATAATTATTTTAATACATGAGCCAAAAACTTAGGTAGTCTCATATCTTAAGTAGACCACAAAGTGGGGATTAAACGTCCACCATTAAAAAATTCCTGAGAGCTGGAGAAGAGTCGGATCAAGATGAAATTTGTTTTTTCACTTCATCTAAGTCCTCATGACCTTATTAATAGTTTGGATGGTAAAAAAAATCACGGTGGCCCTTAGAAAGGTTTCAACGGCGAGTGTCATTATCACTGCAGCTTCCTTTGATGTGGTCCAGTGGATCTGTATACCTACTTTATTTCTTTATATGATATCTTAAATGACATGAGAAAAGCGATGAACGGTGTGGATAAAATAATTATATTACAGTGGGCCCCACAGATCCCTGCCCGGACAGATGCCGTCCGGGCGGGGGTAGGACGCAATCCGCGTCCCGCGCGAAAAAAAGTGACATTTTCTTTTGTCTGCATTCACCCGAATTGACGGGGCCTGATTGCCGTCCCTATCCATTGACTACATTTTCTCTATGGAATAGCTATCCTATACTATACGATCATATCTAAGTCATCAAGCATTCACTTTCATACGCGTGTCATGCAGGTGTAAGGTTACTGGGCTGAGCTATCCACAAAAAATTCCACTGCTCAGATGATCCTAGCCGTCGATTGGATGTCTACATTGGCCTGTCTTTTAGACCTTTGAGTAGCTGCCCATTTGTAATTCTTGATTACTGGTCGTGATGCTATCAATGGGTACCCGCCCTTGCAATGGACCCAATCTTTTCAACTGGGGAAAAAAATTGGTTCAGGTCTTACATTCTTGGATCTGATTTTTTTAAAAAAAAAAATTTGGGGTCCAGCCAAGTTAGGACCGTCCACCAATTTTTCCTTGCAAAGATTGGGTTCAGTTGGTCGACTTAAGACATGAAACTACCTCAAGTTTTGGCTCATGCATTAGAATAATCATATAAAAATGAATAACGGTGTGGATAAAATACTTACATCACAGTGGGCCCCACAGAGCCCCATCCGGACGGATTACCGTCTGGGCTGGGGTAGGACGCAATCCGCGTCCCACGCCAAAAAAAAAGTGACATTTTCTTTTGTCTCCATTCACCCAAATTGACGGGCCTGATTGTCGTCCCTATCCATTGACTACATTTTCTCTATGGAATAGCTATCCTATACTAGACAATCATATCAATGCATTCACTTTCATACACGTGTCATGCCGGTGTAAGGTTACTGTGGCTGAGCTATCCATAAAAAATTCCACTGCTCGGATGATCCTAGCCATCGATTGGATGACTATTTTGCCCCGTCTTTTGGACCTTTGATTAGCTGCTCATTTGTAATTCTTGATTACTGGTCGTGAGGCTATCAATGGGTACCCGCTCTTGCAATGGACCCAATCTTTTCAAATGGGGTAACAAATTGGTTCCGGTCTTACATTCTTGGAACTGATTAAAAAAATAATAATAATAAAACAAAAAATAAAAAATAAAAAAATACGGGGTCTAGCCAAGTTAGGACCATCCACCAATTTTTCCTTGTTAAGATTGGGTTCAGTTGGCCCAAGTTACCTTTTTATTATGGTATTAGTGAGTCATGGTATCTACGTCACAAATGGAGCACCTTTAATTAACCATGACTTGAAAATTGCTTTCAAGATAACCACTGTGGTGGGTTAGCAGAAAAAATGCCCAATTTGATTGTTCATATTGAAAAATGTCACATTGTTGATTTGGACTTCGAATGATGTTACTCATACGGAGACATGCACAGGCAGAGGTATATGAGCAAGCGAAGCAGCCACCTGTGAAAAGGAATTAATCCACCGCGAGATATATGAATGACTCAAATATTGCATATGCCCTCATTACAAATGAGAGGGACCTGTCTACTCTTTAAGAGGCTCTTGAAGAGCCTATGTAGGTAGAAAGCAACGACAGATGATAAGATGGACTTCTTGTATAAGAACTAGACGTGGGAGCTAAAAAAGCTTCCAGTTGGCCGCAAAGTGATCAGGTGCGAGTGGATTTTCGAGAAGAAACAAGATATATACAAGCAAGGTTGGTAGCTAAAGGTTACGCTCAAAGAGAAAGAATTGACTTCACAGAGATATTTGCGTTAGTTAAGAATCAAGTATCTATCATATTCGTGTTGGTGTTAGTTGCCTAATACGATCTCAAGTTGGAACAGATGGACGTGAGGGCTACATTCCTATACGAGGAATTGGAAGAGTAGATATATATGAAATAACCAGAGGGCTACGAAGTATAAGGGATAAAGAACAAGGTTTGCAGGTTAAAGATGTTGTTGTATGGCCTAAAACAGTCGTCTAAGCATTAGTATAAAAAGTTTAATTCTTTCATGATAAGTCAGAAGTTTGTGATGAATGAATATGATCATTATGTCTATTACAACACACTAAGTGATGGCCAATTCATCATTCTAGCATTGTATGTTGATCGCCCCTCATAGCATATTTGAAATCAATTTACTGAAGACTCAGTTATCAGGGACATTTGAGATGAAAGGTCTAAGGAGTGAAAAAAAGGTTATTGGCATTGATATACATATAGACAAGAAGAGTAACAAGCTTTGGTTATCTCAGGAAGAATACCTTGAGAAGGTATTGGCCAAGTATGGGATGAATAAGGCAAAGCCTGTTACATTCCCCACCTGTCTCACTTCAAGCTATCTTTGTATTAATCATCTGTTGCTTTTTGCCATGGCTTTTTCCCACAAGGGTTCTTCCACGTTAAAATCCGTGTGTTTGCATTGTGCTTGATTTATACGATTGGATTACTTCACTTTATTTATCTCTGTGTGCTTTCGCGGTCCCCGACAACATCACTGTGGGTCTCGCCTAGCTTTAGTCACAGTAGTTCCTACTAAAGGCTTTCCTAGGCAATCTGCATCCCACCCTAATCCATTTCTGTGTTATGTAATATAGTGGGCCCTGTTGAGTGACCTCAAGACTTAGGAGGGCCATGGTTAATGACTTTAGCCTGGGTTGCTTGTGGTAGACTAAGCCCGACCTAGGGTTGTCATTGGTTTGGGCATAGGCTAAGCAAGCCCAAACAATTTAAAATTCGGGACGACACAGGCCACACACTAAGCACATTGACAGTGCTAGCCCGACTTGACTAGATATTAAGAACAATGAGCTTGACTCCTACCTGGCTCAATCTTTTAAATACGTGTGAAGTCTCAACCTAACTTGCACTCTAGCCCATGAATAAATGAATCAGATGAGTTAAATGCAACTCATCTAAGTTGATTTGGACTCAGTCTGACCCAATCAAATGAGTCACCCCCGTCTAGGGCAAGATGAGCCAATTCACTCCCAGCTCGGGTGAGTTGCAACTCAACTCGAGAGCAGATGAGTTAGCATGGTAGTCCAGCGAAATACTTATTGCATGCCTTGCTACAGTGCGACCTTACATACTCAAGCAGCTAGAATGTGTACATGACTCAAATTAACTCACTATAGATAATTTATCCTCAAAATTTCAGTTGATTAAATGATCATAACCTTTGATTAATGGATATTATCCTTCGATTTTAGACCATTGAATGGCTTTCGTTTCAACTCTACATCAAATATCCACTAAGCGCCCACTAAATAAGTTGAATTAGTGTAGGTTATGATCCACTACATTTGGCTATGTATGATCTTAGTTACTTATACTCTGGTTTTTCAATTTCTGGGTGCCTGAGGCTATGTACAAAAGCCTTTCTCATATTTGTACCACAACAATAACAGGAGCCAATTGCCTATGTCCCTCTGTGCCCGAGGCTATGTGGAGGAGATGTCCATGACAAATTCATTTTGTCCATCTATTTTGCAAGACTAAAATAAGACAAGAGTCTAAAACTTGGGCAGATCCTAAACTCATGTACGTCGTACTAATCATAATTAATGGAAGTAGCGATTTGATCCTAATCATCGTAAACTGTTGGTTATTAGGCTAAAAGAATAATTAGGTCAGTTTGATTTATTAATCAAGATCCGGCCTCTATTTGTCTTGGCTTTATATAGGTCTTTATTTAGTTATAGTAGTCTTGATTAGTCAATGATAGGTTGGATAAATCTAGACCCTAAATGAATATACCATAAGGTTAGACCCAAGATTTCGATGATGGGTGTATTCATTAGCTTTCTACGATTAATTAATTGAATTTATGCAGTTCTTTACCCATAACACCCGCGTATAGGCTAACATCGTGTTAAAGGTTACTAAGTGACAAAATAAGCTAATTCTGACAACAACAAAAAAATGAGAAATTTTCAAATCTAAAATAGTGAAAATCCATAACATTACCAATATAGTATTAAAAATTGAAAATCAAAAAGAAAATAAGAGAAATGAAATAGAAGACTTATAGAGTTGAATCGAGGCATAACGTGAGTCACTCGACTTGAAATAGAATCTTCTCCCCTTGGACACTGTCCCAAGTGCAACAAGTTTCCAAAGAAATTGACCTCCAGGATACAACTCCTAGCGGTGCACTCATTTCACACTAGTTCGAACGACTTACAGTTTAATACGAAAGTGTTGAGTTAACTCAGTAATGAACTCAATAACCAAAAACTAATAAAATAAAAAAGGAACAAAGAGCTTTTCACAGGAAAGAAAAAATAATTTTTATGTGTTTTTATTAAATGGAATGAAAGTCCTTGTATAAACTCCAAAGTGGAGCAATAAGAACCCTTTTGAAAGTGTTTTATCCATTAGATTTAAACCCAATAAGTGCGACCAACTGACCAACCACATCTCTTTGTTTCAAAATAAAAAGGCACAAGAGCGAGTACACTCTCATAATAAAAAAAAAAGGTTACACACACGTGCGCGCTAGTACACCCGCAGCCATAGCCTGGCCCGAGCTGTCATGCATGAGCATGTGGACTCAAACTCAGGCTCAGCTAAGCACGAGATGGCTTGGCACAACTTAGCTCAGCATACAAACGCATGTGTGTTCAATAGCATATATTAGAACTATTAATGCAAGCCATCCTCGCAAACACACACACACACATTTCCCAAGACAAAAAGGTTATCTTATATGCAAGAAAAATTTCTTGAAAAAATATGATGTTGAACTAAACCCACAACACAAAATGAATTGAAATTTCAAATTTAGAAGGAAACTGAAATATTTGTAATTCCCACCTTTTTATATATTCTGAAATAAAATACAACAAATTCCCACATGTTTCGATATATATATATATATATATATATATATATATATATATATATATATATATATATATATAATAGTTATGTAATGGTGCCGGTATCACCATAGAATTGAACCGACATTAAAGTAAGCAAGACAAGTTTACGGAAATCAGGTGATACCATAATTTTGAACCTGAATCAAATCTACAAGTACATGTCACTCATATAACTTTTCTTCTGCAAGCAGAGCTATACTTGAGTTGAGTTAGCTCGGTCAGCTCGCTACACTTGACTCGAAAAATCTCAACTCGAAACTGAATTTTGACCGAGTCAAGTTGGTTTTTGAAGCTCGAAATTTTTTTAATCCAAGTTCAAGTTTGCCTAAGCTCGAATTGAATCAGCTCGGTGACTCTGTCATTTTGATCTTAGACTGCCCTCATATCAAGGTATTCTTGAAATGGGTATTTGAGAGATGATTGAAGAAATAAATTCCCATAAAAAAAATACTTTACATTGTAGGATTGCCTCATATATTGATCTTGAAACTACTCATCAAGTGCCTATAAAGCACTCTTATTTATTTAAATTCAAAGTGTGGGAGATTAAATATGCAAACTATGTGTTTGAAAAAAGTTTGCACATGCTCGAACTCGACTGGAGCTGGCTCGAGCTGCTGATCGAACTGAACCAAGTTGGCCAATCATGCTCGAGGACCAAGCCGAGCTGAGTTTGAGTAGGGGTTGGCTATTGGTTGAGCCGAGACAAGTTGTGCCTGTAAGTGTTATAGTTTCCCGCTCCTTTGATTGTCAAATTTTGTAGTGTCAAAACCATAATCTGTGTCTTGTGTAGCACATTGATATATATGTTCAAGGCACTGCATCATATGTACAAGGACAAGCTTCAAGTCAAGAATAAAGATCTACTTCAAGAAATGCAAGATCACATTGTTTACTCCTTTAAGCTTCAAAGTTAAAAGCGACATTGAGAGATAAGTGTTCTGTTCATACTCAAGACTCAAGGTGAAGTTGTCACGCCCCAAATTCAGAAACCGGGCTCACAAAATTTTCGATCGCCAAATCTGGCGCCGACAGCCTCCGTAGAACTCCATTCTCGGCTCCCAGCGCCCATTCGCCAGGTTCCGATCCTGGGATGCTACGAGGAGGATTTTCAACGGTAATTTGATTCGTAATAAAGACAACCAAACGCATAACCCACAAACAACAATTAAAAACTCCATTACATTTTTACTATGATAAAAAAAAAACTTTACTAGTACAATGAGCATAATGGGAAATACAATCATGATAGACCAAAAGCTCCAAAATAATCTGCCACGTGCTCAAGCCTCAGCACTGCTACGATCCAACGTCACCTACACACAACGGTCATGCATAAGCTTATAGAAAGCTTAGAGGGTGGTGAAAGTGTGTGCGCAAGATAGTAATATGATCATGTAATATCAGAGTAATACGGAATATACAGGTGGATTCATGAATACCATTAGCCATACCAAGGTCATGCAGTGTAAAGCATGAATGATGTCGGCCATACCAAGGCCATGTGATGCAAAGTGCAACTCATGCATGTGAATCCTCATATAAGTCCACATATCAATACAGCTTAAATCTGGAATATCACCGGGGTCTAGTACACTCTAAACCAGATCGCCGCCCCATCACGCGCAAGGTAAGTGGAAGAGATTTCACTATCCGTCTGCCAATATCGGGCTCGACTCGTCGATAGCAGACCCATTCGTCGAGCTGGTCAAACTTAGCCTAGCATTGCCCCCTACACTCGGGCGGGTAAGGCCGCACCCCCTTCCAACCAACCACGACACAGTGGAAAGTGCAACCGTCTGGTAATCGGTAATCGGCGCTCCTGTACCCACTTGGTGTAGACGTTGGAGCAATCTCTTGGTACCATAAGGGTTTAGGGACTTTCACCCAGGGATATCTATAGCACCCCATGTAGAACAAGATTTTCGGTATCTAATCCTACCAACTACGATATGCTTGTGGAGGCTACGGCCCTGATGTCGATAGGGCGTATAGTACCATATTACACAATGCGAATGCATGAATCACACTATCCAGTCATGCAGCAATCCTGCACATAATGTGTGCTAATGTAGGGCAACAGTGCCTACCCAAGAGCCCCTAAACAATCTGCCCGAATGCATATGTTATGATCAGTCACTTCTCATATCAAGCATATATATGATGCGTATGATCATGAATCGTGCAACTATACTAACATGTTATATGGTAAGGGATGTTGTTCATAACGAAGATAGGCCTAAACGGCCTACAAGTATGGGTCTAACAATGGGCCCTAGGGAGAATTATAATGTGAACATTTAACCAACATTTATTCGTACAATGTGGATGTCAGACCAGCATTACTCCCAAGGCACGGCCTTCATAAGGAATTCATACAAAATGTAACGACCACACATACGTCACACTGGGCCTCGCTCATAGGCCTCACATACCTCGCATCAGGCCGTTTAAATGGGCCGATTCAAATGGATCACCATGGGCCTCACATGTGGCCTTATATATACAATAAATGGGCCACACTACTTGGTCTAACAATACCACAAAAGCGGGGGGGGCGATCCGACCTGTCCGAACAACACCATCAAATGGGCCGAGCCGAGCCGACCTGACTGAACAACACCATCAGGTGAGCCGAGCCGACTTGACCTAACTGAATAACACCATCAGGTGGGCCGAGCCGGCCTAATCGAATAATACCATCAGGTGGGTCGAGCCGACCTGACCGAACAATACCATCAGGGGGGCTGAGCCGACTTGACCTAACTGAACAACACCATCAGGTGGGCCGAGCCGACCTAACCTGACTGAACAACACCATCAAGTGGACCGAGCCGACCTGACCAAATAATACCATCAGGTGGGCTGAGCCGACCTGACCTAACCAAACAATACCATCAGGTGGGCTGAGCCGACCTGACCAAATAATACCATCAGGTGGGCTGAGCCGACCTGACCTAACCAAACAATACCATCAGGTGGGCCGAGCCGACCTGACTGAACAATACCATCAGGGGGCCGAGCCGACCTGACCTAACTGAACAACACCATCAGGTGGGCCAAACCAACCTGACCTGACTGAACAATACCATCAGGTAGGCCGAGCCGACCTGACCTGACTGAACAACACCATCAGGTGAGCCGAGCCGAGCCGAGGTGGCTTGACTGACATCTCTACTTGGGCCATTGAGGAGCTCATTAGTCACGACCGGTGCTGGCCGACCTCATGTCCCACTATGCTGTCTGAGTCGACCTCTTCTCTTTAGTCAGGCCATTCTTAACCATAACATGTATCATCATACACTATAAATCCATGGCGCTCATGGTACATCAGAGAGGACCAGCACTGCTCAGACATTGTCCATATAAACCTGCACCTTTAAAACTTATCCAGGTACACCAGCACCACCCAAAATGGATGGATGATAATAGGTGGGTCCCATGGACCCCACGCCAGCTTACACTTCACTGCTTCCACCGCCACTAGGGATGGATGCCAAGACCTCAGTGTTGAAATGAGGTAACTCCGCTCAGTCTGCCAGTTGAACTATGGATCTGGGTGTAAACAGGCATCAAGGAGGGTCCGCACGGACATGACCGCACTATCCAGGGGTATTGGACGGTTTGGTTAAAACACATACAGTATGGTGTGGCCCACCAAAATGGATGGGTAACGAGGATGGGTCCCCTGGGGCCCGCCATCAGTTACATCAATGCCAGTACACACCCATGTTAGGACACACACACCATATTAGCCACCTTCACAGGGATCAATACCAAGACCCCAAGTGTTGAGACAAGGCATCTTTCACTCCGTCTACTACCTGAGCTGTGGAACTAGGTGTGTCCAGCGTTGAAACGATGTATCTTTCACTCAGCCCACCACGTGAGCTATGGAGCTGGGCCCAGGACAGATCACACTTCACTGGTAGCCACACCCACTATTAGCCATATCAAGGGGGCTCCCTATGGACGGTTGGGATGGCATATAAACATCATGGTGTGTCCCACATAGATGGGGTCCACCGGTAGATAGTGTAACATCCCGAAAATCGGGGGGTCGAGCAAAAACCCAACTCCCGAGTTCCAAAATGTTATTTATGCAACATAGATATGTATGATTGAATGTTGTCTGTGATAATGTATTAAACATGAGTGAGATTAAGCCAGAACAGCATATCATACTCCAGAGACAGTTAAATTCGTAAGCGGAAGACTGTGATAGTATGTATAACATATATAAACTGTTGCGTGTCTCTTGAGTGTGAACATGTTACCAGGTTAAACATATACATATATACCTCAAAATATAAAGAAAGTATATACATGAGTGCTCTGAAAATATAAAATGACAAGTGTCAAGACATCTAATCAACCTCCCTGTAATCCCGTCAATCAGAACACGCGTATAGGAGAAATCCTCCTCATCATCATCAAATCCAGCTCTGCCTCACAGGCCGCGCCATCATCTGCAATCACAAAAAGGTCTGGTGGGTGTCCAGGAACACCGTCCCATAACGTGGGAGTGAGTAGCTAACTCAGTGGAATAATAGAGCAAGGATTAACATATTCTCAAATCAATCATGCGATAATAGTAAAGCAATAAATCAAACAATCCTAATACTGTTGTTAATGCAATTATGACATGACGTGATGTATGCCCTCACCGACGATCTCCCTCATACGGCAACATCTTACGACCGCGGTATGCCACACTCCCTAGAGTGCTCCACATCTTCCAGGCACATGCAATGCTATGGTGATATAATTTTTGAGTTGTTATTAGTCCATTCAAACAGCAGGATTGGAAAACTAAGGTACTTCCCTTGTATCAATCCCAACACAGATCCTGTCTAGGGTCGTCACTCCTAGTAATCTCATACGATGTATATTTTGTAGGTCGCTGCAAGGGCTGCCAGGGCTGTTGCACGCACTCGTTGCTCCGCTCCCCCATCACCTTATCAATACAGGCCTACTGTACTCTACTGCTACTGAAGGGTCGTCGCCTCCCGTAGACTCAGAATACGCTCGCAGTCACTACAAAGGACTCGTCACTTGATCAGTGTAGGCCGACAGCTAGAATATTGTGTCTCATACCACCATAATATGCTCAAGAGTCTAGGTGCTCACTGGTCACTACGGGGAGGTTTGTATCCCCAGCATAGGCCGACAGCTCGACCACGGTGTCCCATACCACCATGCCCGGCTCATGAGTCTTTATGGATCAAGGTACTATAGTTAACAGGGTTTACAATGATAAGTTCAGTACCCTAGGTTCAAGCAATTATGACTCATGCAGGGTAAACATACAATGGCCAGTCGGGTTACTTGACGGGCTCGACTAGCACGATCGTATCTCAAGTTGAATGACATAAAGTGCGTAAAACACTTCGTGTGGCCTAACCACTGCCGCCAACTCCAGAACACGGCTCGTGTTCATCTACGCGTCGTTCGTGGCGAAGATAAGCTAACCACGAATTCGCTCGGTTACCGACTGCCTGGACTAGGCGTAGTCCCAAACACATGAAATCACATCAGCAAATCAAGTGAGAGTATTGGAAATGAAATACAACCACGTGAGCCTGTTAACACATGTTATAACATACAACCAGAGTAAATCATCTTACACATGTCTATCACGCATATAATGAAATTATACATAGCACCAACATATAGGACATCATCTCCATCAGCATATTAATTGAGAATTCGATCTCAACTAGATCATAAGGAAATCATCAAGCACATGTTATAACATACCACTCAAGTGAAACATCAAGCATATGCATTTCATACCAATAATGAAATCGTACATATGGCCAACTTGTGGGAAATCATTTACATTAGCAATTTAATTGAGAAATCAATCTCAAATTAATTCATAACACCATCTAATTCAATACATACTAATACGAGCATTTATACAAACACTTACACTACACACTTAAGTCTACATATAGTATGTCGACCCGAAGTGCGCATTTAGGCGAATCTCTTCGCCAAACTAATTATGCACGCATTCCTAACATTCTAATGCGACAATAAACCATGTCAATCATATCAGCAAAATGTGCATGAAAACAGTACTTCCTACAAATGACTAAAATGCCCTAAATCTCATATTCTTCGTTAGTTTACGAAACAGGAAACGGACAGCATGTTGTACATGTCAAACGGCGTTGCCGTCAAGAATCTATTATTAAACGACATTGAAAGCTTTGGAAACAGTCAATCAAAGCGTCTAATATCTACACCTTTTCCCTTTTTGGGGTGTGAGTTCGAACGGAGCGTATACGCTTCGTCTACGGCGATTAGAGAACCTAATACACAAGTTCTATTAGTTACTTAGCTAGGAAATGAAAGGAACCTCAAATCAGCAACTTCTAGCGTATTTTCTTACTTGAGAAAGCGGAGGAGTAGCCGAGAAAGCGATAGAGGTGCGTTGCTTTAGCACGTGCAACACGTAACACAAGTGGCAGGAAGAACTCTCCCACCTTCTCTCACAAACTCTCACCTTTTCTCTCTCCCAATCTAGGGATTTTGCAAATTCGGATGGGAGAGAGGAGTGAGGGTTTCAACCCCTTTTATAAGCTCAAAAATGCCCAAAATAGGCTCAGGAACAAAGTTCACTTGAGGGATAACCAAATCGGGGCTGTTTCGGTCCAAAAGAGCATTTCTGGGGGTCCCCTGGCCAGATGCGGTCGGACTTAAGCTCATGCATCCTGGATCTAGCACGCATCAAGTTTTCAGACCGGTAGGGTTCCCAGATCGCACATGGCGGTCCAATTTCAGTTCAACGGTCATCGCACCTAGATCAGGTCTACAAATCTCGTGATATGAAATAAAAATTTTTCCTGATCCGAGGGTATAATTTGGCTGAATTCTGACGGTCAGAACGCTCAATACTGATGCGTCAAGTTGTGTGCCAGATTTGAATTTTAAAATTACAACTCTACCCTATTCTCACTCTCTTCACTCCAGGCTCAATGAAATAGCCTCAGAATGTCAGTTGGACTTGATTTTCGAAACGATTGCCAAGCCCAGCTAAGTGGTTATAACGGTCTAAGATGGTAGGTATCGGACTTTCAACGCGCGGTCTAGATCCAATACAAAGTTTCAAAGAGGTCCCGAGAACAAACCGGTTTAGAGTTTGATCCGAGGCTTTAGAGCATTATAGCACCATTAGTTCCACTCGCTTTGGGCCTTGTAGAACGTATTTAAAGTGATCAGGGACCATTTCCCAGCTATTCTAACGTCGCGCTAGCCAACTTACACTTATTTTCTAAAGGAATTAATCCTAAGTGATTTCTTTGGCTATGGAATTGGGTTCTAAGCGAATTTCCAGGTGTTTTAATTGACCCATAGCCTAAGGACGTTTAATCCCAGGTTGGCCAAAATCCGGGGTGTTACAGATAGCATGGGTGATATACACACATTAGGTGGGCCATAATCATAGAAAGAGAAGGGGAAAAGAGAGAATGAGAGATAGGAGACAACAGAGACGATGAAGGGGCCCCGCCACTATGGGCTCCTCTTTGATACAAAAATATACATCAAGGTGGGTCCCACTACATGTGGCACTTAAACAAATGAATGAAAATAAAATTTAAAAAAAAAAAAAAATCACCCACTATTCTTTCTTGCTCCTTAGGCTTCCTTTGCTCCTTAGCTTCGATTCCAATGGAAGAGATGTGGTTTGGATGGTTGAGATGGGAGATGAGAGGGGAGGAAGTGGGTCATACCCAAAGCACTCATGGAGGATTTGGGAAGAGCTTGGACGGATGGAGTTTCTCTTGCTTGGAGAGTGTCTTGAGAATGAGAGAGAGAGGGAGTTGTAAAGAGAGAGAGAGATGTGATAGAGTGATGGATGGGAGAGAGAGGGATGGGTGTGTAAGAACTTTTTTGACTTTTGTGTTAGAAAGGTATGGGTGATGTAAGAAACTTTTGACTTTTGAGGCTTACTTGGGAATGGGTGTGAGGTGATGTGTACTTGATATGTACTTGACATGATGGGATTGATTGATTGATGAATTGATGTGACAAGTCGTAGAGATTCTCTTGGGTTTCGCAACGCGCGGCGTTTTTCTCACACCGAACGTTGGCCCACATCTCCTGGTCAGGGTATCGCCTCGACGCGTGAGTCACAGCATCGGAACCGCGGCAACAATGCGGTCGCTATGGTAAAGGTCTTGGGTTGAGTCGACTCGGGTTGACGGTGTACGAATCAGGGTCACGCATAAATACCGATTAAGGGTCAAAGGTTGCCGGAATTTGACCGGGAAGACCGCGGAAGTCTATGAAATAGTATGGTCTAGGATACGGGGCTTACAGAAGTACAACTCGAGTACTACAATTTCAAGCATCAAAAGATCTCGAATACAAGCTTCATCATGTGTCAAGATCTCAAGCTTCATGGAATTCAAAGAACATCAAAGATCATCTATCATGTGAAGAAAAAGAAGACTCAATGTTCATTCTTCACTAACAAGATATAAAAGACCTTAGATTGACCTTAGGGTAGGTTATTTTGGATACATAATTCAAATTATATCATTTTATAAGTGTTTGGTCTGTTCTTCGACTAGTCCTGGATTCTGTTCGACTAGTCCTAGCACTCGCTCGACCAGTCCAAGAAATTTTAAGACTAGTCCTAAGATTATTGTAAATTTTTAAAATTTTTTGTTAAGCCACGACCAGTCCTGGAGATTGCTCAACCGGTCGTGTGAACAATGCACGACTCATTCACAACCAGTCCTGCGCCTACGACTCAAACTCCAGCGACTATTTCTAGTTTCCCATTACCAGTCGTGGAGGTCCTACAACCGCTCGTGCAATGCCTACGACTAGTCATGAAATGGCTTTATCCAATCGCGCTCAAAATTTTAAAAATCCACTGGTCCTACGACCAGTCATAGTGTCCACAGGACCAGTCGAAGCTATGATCTATTCACCTATAAATAGAGCACGAATTTTAAAGTTTGGTATCTAATTCAAGCTAAATCAATATGCCACTCTAAGAGATAAGTTAGTATTCTTTTTAAGCTATATTGTGCACATTTAATATTCTCTTTTATTAGATTTTTATATTTAATTTTGTATTTTGGATTCCAATCTAATTTGAAAGAGGGATTGTTCTTACTTCTTGGAATCAAAATCAAATAGAGCTAGCCAAACTTGATTTAATCTAAAGTCAATCTAGAACTTAGAACCATTTCATAAGTGAGTTTGGACATTAATCTTCAACGTTGAACTTCTACTCTGACTTAATTCTTCCAAGCTGCAACAAAAGGAGAATATCCAGGTATTTTACATTTATGTAAATCTTCTTGGTTTCTTTGAGATTACGCCAAAAAAATCTCTCAGTATTGGTTATTTGAGGAGATCCAAAAAACTCAAAGCATGGAATTTTTTTAATTGTGTAAGCCCACTTAAAAGACACATTTGTGAAGGTTTTAGGTGAACCTGAAAAACCTATTTGCTTAGTGAGCGCTAATATCCACTGTATGAGGATATTATGAGTGGAGTAGTTGTGTGGCTGTTGTTTAACAGTTGGTGTACACACAAGTGAACCACTATAATTCTTCGTATTTTGTGAATGTGTGGTTTATTTTTTATATCTTCTATCATTCAATATTGTGGGATGTACTTGTGGATGTGAATGTTGTAATCTTTTACATTTCAAGCATTATGGCGAATCTTGTAATAGCTTAGATTTTCTTTCTTGCTATTTCCTTTTTTATTCCTCTTCAGTTTGAGTTTTTGATACACAAATTGTTCTAATAAGGTTGTCCTACCATAAATTCTTTGTTGTTTATGGTGTAAGGTTGTCCTTAAAATAACATTTGTATCAACCTCTCAATACTAGAATTTTGAGGATTGCTTTCAATTTCCATATTGTGGATTGTTTATAGTGTTATCTTTCCTTTAAGTATTTAAATTTCGCTGTTATTATTTTAATTTGGCATTGTCCTATTCACCCCCTCCCCACCTCCCCCCCCCCCCCCCCCCCCCCGAGGATTTCCAGCTCGGCCTTTTCAGTGCCAAGATTGACTTGGTTAAACTAGTACAACTCTATCTATAAGTAATTTTGCGGTTTAGTGCTTTTTAGTCATACGTCATTACTTGAATTTCATAAGTGCTCTAGAGAATTCGCTTAGATTCTCATAAAAAGAGGCCTCTACCTCCAAACCCATATAAGTAAATTACATCATGTATATGCTATTGTATACACTACCAAATATATAGTTATAGATAATTAATTAAGAGTTTCAAAAACTCATCTATCTACGTTATACTCTCACTAATACAGCATAAAAGAGGATCATTTATATCAGTGCAATCATTAACCTCGTTTCTTATTGTTTACTGTCTTTTAGGTATCCAAGAATCCTAGAAAAGGCATATATTAGGTTTAGCCTCATTCCCTTCGATGTATCATTAGGCTTAGCTTCATTCCCTTATATGTATCATTGACTAATTTTTTAGATTGTCCTTTGATTAGAGAATTTGTCAAATCCTTTCTGACCTCACAAAGTTAATAGATATGACTCCATCGCGCAACATATATTTCACTATATTGTTTCTAAGTATAATATACCTGCTCTTTTCATTATATATTTTACTCTTTATTTTTCTATAACTACTTAATAGTCATAGTGAATAGACACGGCCAATATAAGAGTTGGCGACAACAGTACATCACTTAAGAGAATTTTAAGTCACTCAACGTTTAATATAGCATTTTTAAAGCAATAAACTCATATTCCATAATTGACAAAGCGAGACACGTCTGTTTGGTAGACTTCAAAGAGACTGCTCATCCACCTAAAGCCAAGACTTATCTACTAGTAGATTTTGTTTTATCTGAATCAATTATCCATTAGCATTATTGTATCCTTCTACTATAACAAAATAACCATTATAATATAAATCATAGACCATACTGCCTTTAATTTAGGTTTCCAAGAATCCTGAAAAAGGCATTCCAATGCTTTCTTCAAGATTATGTGTATATCAAATTAGCCTTTATACTACAAAAGATATATCTGACCTAGTATAGTTTGTCAGATATATGATGCTACCAATTATCCATAAATATTCTAATTGACACATAACTATATGTATTTTTTATGAGAGTCGCATTGTAATCATAAGGTGTATCGACGAGTAAATAATCAAAATAGTCAAGCTTTCTCAATAGTTTCTTAATGTAATGAGATTGTGATAATACAAAACCACCATCTTTTTCATTGTATTTGTAATTATTTTTTGATGGGTTAAATTTTAATATTATGGGTGGATGGATATTTCTCTCTTTTTATTTATACTATTCAATTAGTTAATGTTGCTTAAATCTATTATTATATTGTTGGGTAATTATGTTCATTCATCACTATAAATTTTTTTTATGTTGTCTTAACCCTACTAGATATACACCTATAGATATATCATTGAAAGATGATGCATCGACAAATATATAGGATTATGGAGTCCAAGTCTCCCAAAATGGAAAGATAAAGTTACAATATAAGTTATGTGGAAAGTAATTTGTCAACAAAATAAATCGGCTGAAATTACATTTGGCTTGTTGGGAAAAAGACGTTGCACCATGTAGCAAAGCTCCTCAAGAAGTCTGAGATTTATTTCAATTCATTCTCAACTCAAATACAAAGACTTCTTACACCCCTCACCCTACAATTACAACCAATACAACCAACCAAAGAATATATAAAAGTAGGCGTATTATAATTGAAGAATGGTTAAGCAGAGGAACTACCTCTGGTTCCATGCCTACCACAATTAGTAGAGAAGAAGAACAAGAGAGAATTTTAAGAAAATAATAAGAACACGATTATAAAGAGGCTGTTAAAGAAAGCTTGAAAATAACATACAGATCAAGAAGGCCCAGACAACAATATCCACCTCCGAGACAACATGATGCTGAAGCAAGCACGAGTAAACCATCAAAGTTTCTTAAAAGTTTCGTAGCATTTTATAGGTGGTTGGGAATCCCGTACATATCAGAGCATAAAAAACTTGTTGTATCTATGATTGAGGACGATGGAAATGAATCTCCACCATCTGATTCAGCAGAGGTGAATGAACATTTTTTGGACACCTCTAGATCAGAGTCGGCCTAGAGTTCTCCTGCAGTTGAAATCATAAAAAGAGAACAGAATGATGATTCTGGCGACGAAGGTGGAGGTGGAGGAGGGAGTTACTATTACGGTTATAGATAAGGTTCATCTAATTATATGCCACAAAGGCATTCATCATACAGAGGTTATTGAATATATGAAAATTTTACCTAATCTATATGTCAGTGTAAACATATTAGGTTTATTTACTTTTAATTTTGGACATGGTTTATTTATTTTGTTCATTTTATGGATGTATTTTATTTACTTTGAAAGTTGGATCTGTGATATTTTAAGTTTTTAAGTTTTAACAGTTGAATCAGAATGACCTAGCTAAATGGTGTAACATAATAATATATGCGAATATTCAATCATGGCATATGCGATCTAGCACAAATGTGATTTGGCACAAATTAGTTACTTAATCACTTAGGAAAGTTACCCTTAATTTATTATTATGAGCCACACTATGGATGAAGCATATCTTTTAAATAATAAATATGTTAGTCGTATTATCAATGGATATTAGATGGACGGAGTGATTAAGATTCAAATGAAAAAATCAGGTAATTAGTAATTTAGCATCATTGTCTTAGACTCTTAGTAAAACGTTTGGCCATGCACCATCAATAGTTAAGTCGGCCTTAATTTCTTATTTTTTTAACAATCTTTTAGAATCTTTTTATTCTTTTAAAATTTAAAAAATAAATAAAAAATAAAAACATCAGGACAGATACGAACTGTACCCAATCCGATCTGACTTGGTTTCCCTGACCAAGTCGGATTCAGATCAGATCAGGCCAGCAGGGCACCGGATCGGATCAAGTCAGATCACCCGAACTCGGTCCCGGATCGGATTGAGTTCAGGTCAGGCCATTGAAATTTCGAACTAAGTCAAGTTGGACCTAATCCAATCTGACTCGACTCGATGCCCAGCTCTACCTCTCACACCCCCACTCCCTTTTAAAAAGGGGGCGTGTGTTCCCCTCTCCACTCACACACCTATCTCTCAAATGTCCAAGGAGAGAGAGAGAGAGAGAGAGAGAGAGAGAGAGAGAGAGAGAGTGAGTGAGAATAAGAAGCCTATACATCCATCATTCGCTCCCTCCTTCCAGCATCTGGTACGTCCCTCTTGCTTAAGTGATGTTGTGTTTCATGTAAAAGCTTTCCTACATGGATATCTACCTAGGGTTTAGATCTAAGGCTAAAGTGAGGGATTCTTTAAGCTTACTTTAATTTGAATTGATATGAATTATCTTGTCTCTTACTTGCTTTCATGATATTATGATTCTCTCCATGCATCTATTAATTTACTACCAACAATTATTTATCATTAAAAATTATGGTATGATGTTAATTACGAGTGATCTTCATTATTTTTGTAGGGCGATGGATACAAGCCTTACCTTTGCCTTTACTAATTTTGTTGAGTTAGCCCTTGCTGCTCCTCTTTGTTGAGTTAGCCATTATCACTCTCCTCTTTGTTGAGTTAACCATTACTACTCTTCTCTTTGTTGAGTTGGCCATTGCTACTCTCCTCTCTATTGAGTTAACCATTGCTACTTTCCTCCTTATTTTATTAGTCGTGTACTATTAAACTTTATAACTTGGGCATGTGCCTTGAAATTTCAAAACTCTCATAATTTGAATTATCTCTCTACCTATGCAAGTGAGGTGTTAAAGGTATCACAATTAGTGATTCAAATATTTATCATGAACGTAATGTATTACGGGTAGTGGACCTCTTAGTTGGCACATAATTTCGTGGGTTAGTTAGTATGGTGCACAATCTATATAAGTAAAATGGCATGCGTGTTACATCACTTTTTGAGATTGGATGTTAAAAATAGTTGCTTCATGAAGACATCGTGTTACGTAAATCCCCCAACCGTATTATTGTGTCTCCTTGAGATATTCACATAAATCCACATTAACGTTGGACACGCCTACGAATCTCCGTAGTTATGAAATGCGGGGTGAGTTAGGTTTTCTATTAATTATATTTCATATTGTGATGATCCCTACGTATAATATGCCGCACACACTTTACTAAGAATGAATTCATGTAGGTTGTTTGTGCATACTTATATCCCTCGTAGTGGTGGAGTACAAGGCATATCAGAACCCTTACATTACTTTTATGAATATCTTGAATTATTGTTAATCTTAAAGGATAACCATCATTATAAGTAGGGCACTGACCCTCTCCAACCGTACAGATGATGCAGGTGATATACAGATTGAAGACCTAAAAGACCACCTTCCAATGGAAGAATATACTAAATGAATAAGAAGATAGTTTTATGATTTAGTTTTATATTTTCACTGCAAACTTGATAATGTAATAAATTACTCTCATTGAGAAGGCATTTGATAATTATTGAATTATTTTCCTCCAATGAAATAATAAATTTAGTCGAGTTTATTTTCATGAATGGTTACCTTCATGAATATAACTAGATATGATCTAATATATATATATATATATATATATATATATATATATATATATATATATATATATATGGTTCGATTTTTAAAGCATACAATTCATTCAATTATCAACACCTAGTTTTCTCGGGCACGAGTATAAACTCTGGCCGTGAAAATTTCAGGATGTTACAGTTGGTATCAGAACATGAGAATGAGATTAACTGGGCCTGAGGGCATGGACCATCATAAGTTTTACATGGCTAAGATAGGTTTATGAATTAGATACATATACTTAGTTTAATTCCCAAAGAAATTAGGAAGTTGAAGAATTACAAACCCACATTTTGGTTCCCATTGAGAATGTTAAGTTAGATGTGAAATTTAGATATTATGAATCTAGGTACCTTTAGAAAAATTCTAAAAATCCTAAATAAACTTGTTATGAATTTAAATTCATCCTTAAACAAATTTTCAAGCAAGAAAAACAAGTTTCCAAAACTGGAATCGGATATTTTCCAATTTTCCAAAAGTTTGATGAAAATTGACATGTTAGGAAACTTTAGCTGATCTCAATAGGTATACTTATCAGAAAATTTTGAAAATTTTTTTTTTACCTCACTTAGCTCCCCATAAATCTCCTCCTAAAATTTCAACCCAATCCAATCTGTATAAAATTCTATAAAAATTCAAAAATAACAAAAATAGGTAGGAATTGTTGTCGAACAGCAAGATTGTATACACCTCACAAGCGTAAAACAACCCCCAAACCGTGGAATATTACCTCAAGAATTTTTCTATAACTTCAGGAATAAGCCAAGGACTTAATTTCCAAATTTTAAATAAATTGGACAAACGGATCATAAATTAAAATTTTGAGAGTGATAGGTTGTCAATATAAATCAATTTAGAAATTTACAACCCTTTATATAAAGGATACACTAAAGCTTAGGTTCAACAATGAATGGATAATTTGGGTCTATCCTTTATGAAACATAGGGTAATTTTACGGTGGAATGAATATATATATATATATATATATATATATATATATATATATATATATATATATGTGTGTGTGTGTGTGTGTGTGTGTGTGTGTGTGTGTGTGTGTGTGATATTCCTCAAGGATCTAGAATGATCGGGACCACGAACTTACAGAATCATATCCAAGCAAATTATAAGTGGTTTGATCTAAATAATAAATCCTGGGTGCTTACCAATGAATTCAATGCCCTAATCAAGCATAAGTTCGAGACTCACCTGGTATGAATGATACCAAAGAACTCACCACCCTTGCCAGGCAAGAGTTCGGCGTGTTAGAATTAGCCGTACTATAACCGTTTTTCGTGTTGCCCCGATATACTAATATATATATATATATATATATATATATATATATATATATATATATATATATATATATATAAAATAGAAAATTTATTGTAGATAGTGGAGGGAGCTTATGTGTGAAATACTATAAAGCTAAATACATAAATAAATGAAATAATTATCTATATATAAATCTCGGGTCGAGATTTTCATTTAAGGGAGGGTAGATTGTAGCGTCTCGCTTTCGTGTAGTTAATTATACGCACACTTAGACATATATATTCACATCATAAGGAATAGATTGGAAAGTTAAACATAATGAATAGGCATAAATGGCAGAAGTAATTAAATTTCGGGGACGAAATTTTGTTCAAGGGGGATAGATTATAACACTCTGAACTTTTTAATACCCGAGCATTGAAAGTTCTCGAGTGTTATCATGAAATTTAACTTAATATGTACATGTGTATAATACCAATCTAGCTATCATAACCTTATATCTATTCTCCAACATGAATCTAACCATTTACAATGATCTTCATACATAGATCAAGTTATTCGACTGTTGATTTTAAGACAAGATCATCATATGTTCAAGTAAACTCACTTAGAATTTCGTTCCACATGCATCACTTACATATACTAATCCCAAATTAATTCTGTGAATAATTTTCAATAAGAACTTTTTTTTTAAGCATGATAAACAAACACCAAAATAAGTTGTTAAGTGGATGAAATCTGATTTTAAGATTTCCATGGTATATTAAGTAGTAAATAAACATCTGGTTTGCCAAGGTGGGGCCACTGTTGGAGAGTAGCATGCACTTCATTACCCATCCATCTTGCCAGCTTAGCCATGTCGTGTTACATCTTGCTACCATGATGTAGCGGGATTTCACCACCAATGGGTTTTGAACCAACACCTCGTGTTGAAATTCCCCAAGTCTACCACTGAGGCAAGGACTGGAACCGCTCAGAATTATCCGTTCATAGATTTATTACCACTCGCGTAGACTGTATGAACGAAAATCATCCCGATACAAAACTTCTGTCACAACCGAGTGTTGATCTCTACTGTTTCTTACGGTATGGCCCACATGAGTTTTGGATCTGCCTGATTTTTAAAATCATGTCCTACTGTTGTCTTTCAAAACAAGTGGGCAGAGTGAATTTTTCACGAACATCTCTATAAGCCTCACACAACTCCGGTCATAGAGATATCCCTGAGGCTCACACTATTGGATGTAGACCAGTGAGGCCCACTTGTGAGCAATCACTAGTGGGTATGATTGCTTTCAATTAAATTTCAAATTCAAATATGAATTTGATTTTTAAATTGAAGATAGGGACATGAGCGGATCATGTAGCCTTATCCCAATCCCATCCAAACTCCCCTTCCTCTGTTATAAAAAAGGAGTGTGCTTCTCTCATGGAGAGCATCGAATCACAAGAAACACGAGAGTATACAGAGGGAAATAGAGTGCATTATAGTCTGTCTATTTCGACTTGTCCTTGGGACGATCTGATCCATAGATCGCAATCCGGGACCACTATATACCATAGGATCAAAGATGTGAATAGTTTCATCTGCTCCAATAGTAGATAGGCGGGCCATTGGAGCATCAATCTTCAGCTTTGTGAGGGTCTCCAAAACTCGTGTATACCGTCGGATCTTGAGGGCTCACCTTCCGCGCTTCCCTACACACACAGCCCTGGGTCATACAATCTGCTCCCATGCACGTGCACATGAGCTGCCTTCGTAGTTCGTACACACAGCAAAGCTCATCATATCACGTATAGCAAAATATCTACATGCACCGTCTTCTACCTAGCGTGTGTTCGTAGACAAGGTTAGCTACAGTACAGCCCAATGCAGTAAAATAGTATACATCGCGACTTTATCAGTTGAATCAGGGCCCTTTTCAAATGTTACAAACGGTTTATATGATGGGCCATAATGCAGATTCCGGGGAAAAAAAGGACATGCCAGGATTGAAATATTAAAACTGTTTGATTACTTAAAGGTTAATTGACCGTCCATTTTTAAAAGTAATAAGCCAAATGATCAAAGGACAAATCCATGAGCTTTTGATATTTGTTTATCACTCATCCAAGGTGGCATCCATAATATTAACGGTTTTGATTATTGAAAGAGGACCCAGGATCCAAATGCTAAAGTCACTATGTATTCTATTGTAACACGTCGTGATGTACTTTAGCAAACCTCAATGTGGATATGCATATCCTAAGACCGTTGTTATGGACCAAAATCATTTACAACACCGGGATGTACGGGGCCACCATATTGTATATGATAATCCAATCTGTCCATCAGGTGAGAACCATTAGTGTAACTGCACATACAATATGTTAGATCAATAGAAAACTGATATGGGCCAGAACAATCAAATCAATGTAAAATCACTCCTGAAAACTATATTTTCATGAGGTGTGACTTATCTGAGACTTCCATCAGGATTAATTTAGTATTTTAAATTTATCCGCGTTATTTAAAATTGATTGACTAGAGCTGATTGTCATTACTACCTATATTCAGCATTTTTTCCTCATGGAGTAGGTATCCTATGCAAGACTATGGTATCTAAGTCATCCAACACTCACTATCCATACACGTTATGCAGGTCTAGGGTTAATGTGGGACGACGGATTGCGTCCTACCCCCGCCCGTCTCTAGCAGCGAACTGTCAGTTCTATGGGCGGGGCCACCGTAATGTATCTGTTTATCCATACCATCCATCGCTTCTCTCACATCATTTTAAGGAGTGTGCACAAAAATGAGACAGATCCAACGCTCAAGTCGACCACACCAAATAATAAGATTAGTTACATTAAATGTAAGTTGCATTAAATGCAAGAGTAATATGTGGTGTAGTCCACTTGAACGTTAGATCTGCCTTAAAATGACCTGAGAGAAGGGATGGACGGTGTGGATAAATAGGTATATCACAGTGGGCCCACCCACACAACTGACCGTTCCTAGCTAAAGATGGCCAGCGAAGGACGCAATCCGTGCCCGTTAATGTGAACGGGATATCCACAGAAAATTCAACTGGTCGGACGATCTTAGCCATCGATGACGCTACATTGCCCACTTGTAATGCCAACGGCTATTTGTAAGGTTGCCCATGGGTACCCGGCCCGTGGAATGGACCCAAACCTGTTAAACGGGCCCGGGTCCCCTTTCCGACCCGCTAGCAAACTGGTTCGGGTCTTACATTTTTTAACTGAGTTGAGTTGCGTCAAGTTAGCTTTTATAATACCATCATATGCGTTGATTATATACTAACCATTCTAGCAATGAAGTTATTTTCCAAATCGTGAAAATGTTTAAAAACCTGTTTACATGCACTTACCTATAATTAATATATATATATATATATATATATATATATATATATATATATATATATATATATATATATATGAGCAATGCTCACACACAACTAGCTGGGCATTGCATTTTCGTCCAACTAGCTTTGCATTTAATGTGAAAATTCACTGTTTTATATGATGCATACGCTTACATTTTAGAGGTTTTAGAATACATGTCATAGTTATGTAAAGTAACATGTGTGTCAAAGATCTAGGTCATTCATCAGTTAAGACCCACTAAGAAAAATTACGTAACAAAAACTAAGGAACAGCACTTGTAAGAAAAGTACATATGCATGTTAAATCTGGATCGTTGGACAGTTTTACTAACAACTAACACTTTTTATAAGTATTTGACATGATTGATCATAAGATCGTCAAAAAAAATAATTGTCCTTGACATGCTGACATGTAATTTATCTAATGCACGGATCTGATTTTGAGTTGGATGGTCCAAATCTATAATAGGTGTGTAGCCCATCATATATTTACTCTCCCTTCGAATGTATCCTCTTTCCAAATATTTAGCATAAAGTTTGCCTGGCATTCCTAAGGGCAACGTGGCATTGCTTTCCTAGATGTAGATTTGTACATGGACTTACAATTAAGGTAGATTCAACACTAGACTGGGTTAAACCATGGTAAGTAGTTAAGATAGAAGGTCTTACCATTAAAATTAACCGAATTGTGTTTGGCCAACTAACTTGTATATTTGGTTGCTATGGTGTTTAAAAAAGGTAATGCTTGTGATGGGTCAACCTATCAGACGTATTGGATGTCATTTTTAAACAATAGGTTAGATGATATGTACCGGCTGGATACAAAACGGTACTCCAATCCGACGAACTTTGGACTGTTTTTTTTATTGGAAAAAAGAATTTCACCATACGCGCTATTTTGATTTTATTTTTTATTTTTTCCAATGGGACTCACCTTAATGTGCATGTGTGATCCACTCCAACCATTAGATGTGTAATCTTATGTTGGGTATAGAAGACAAAAATAAGCCTACCTGTGATTTAAAACTAACACCGTGGTGGGCTGACCCGAACGGGCCACTCTTTTCCAAAGTTCGTTTAAATCACTCATCTGCCGGTATTACGAGGATTAATTACCAAAACAACCCCAGTTCTCTTCCAAGCATTATGAGCCTTAATTATCATATTAAATTACGCCAAGCAGTAGTGTTTTGGGAAAAAGGAGCCACACGGACTTCCACCTCTTATTTTTATGGGCCCACCCTGACATGTATGTGAGATCCACTCCGCCCATTAGATGTGTAATCCAGTGATAAACCTAGATCCAATAAATCAGGCTAACCGGTGATTCATATGGGCCACACCAATGGGAACAATTAGGAGGGAGACATCCATCCTTGATTTTTACGGGGCATATCATGATGAAACTCTGAAATCCATTCTATCCATTAGATGTCACACCAAAAGTAAGCTTGGGTCCCAAAAATCAGGCCCATATATGATCCATGTGAGCCACACCATAGGAAATAGTTTAGTAGGTTAACCTTTTCACGTACACTGTTTCCACTAGTGTGGTTGACTTGAACTAAAGATGGGGATGAGAATTGAGACGTTGATCTAACATGGGGTGACATACCTGATGGCTGGGGTTGATTCTACATTAACACAGAGATGGGGCCCACCCAAGCTGTGGTCCCCTTTCCCTGCCAAAATGAAATTAGTATGCGGTGGGAAGCATTTACTTGCATTAATTAAAAGGGACTTGTTTCATTAAATGCATTGCTAGTTGGACGAAAATGCAATGTCCAACTAGTTGTGTGTGAGCATTGCTATAAATATATATATATATATATATATATATATATATATATATATATAAAAGGCCATAGCGGCATGAGTAAAGATAAGGACCCAAACTTGGTTAGGTTAACCCAATCACATGTACTAAGGACCTCGGAAAGACTTAGGTATGAGTACTATAGGACCCAACCCATTGACAGCCCTAAATATTTGTTCGCGAAGGAGCAAATTATGTGGGTTTTTTTTTTTTTTTTTTGGCAAACTCAGGAGTATTAAATTTTAAAATTAGCTTAATGTTTCTTAGTGGAAATAAAGATTTTTGATTGATACGTTAAGTTTTGATGGGGAATAAGAAGAGTTTTAAATTATGTTTCGTTCAAGCTAAGATTTTTCTTGGAAAATACTGTAATTTGGTGGGTCCCAGCATCTCTATCACATATATTGCGCGTTTAACCGACCATGACTTGACCGTCGCTGTAAAGATAGCTCCAGCTATTGATTAGTGGAAAAACAGGCTAGTTTGATTATTTGCATTGGAAAATGTCATCTCATTGATTTGGATTCTCCATGACTATCCCACCTTTGATGGCTCATCTCTACGTAAAAAACCACTTTATCCCCATCTAATCAATGTCTTCGAAAATGGACAATCCATATAGCTTACAATGGAGATAGTCCAACAGGGACCATCATGTGGGGCCCATCGATCTCAGAAGTCAAGTCATGGGATGATCCTAACGAATCTATTATCAATGGTTATGAAAATGAGTAGTCCATAATGATTATACTAAAAACAGATCTAGCCATTGATTCGGTTCATCCATGATGTTGGTCTGCCGCCTTTGATTACCCGTAGCTTGTAAAATCACTCATGATCTAATGATCCCAACCATTTTATCAATACAGAAGAATGGATGGTCCTATTTATTATTGTATAAAAGGTCTGATCAGCAATCCATACCATAAATCATGTGGGCCACAGCTCTATTGAAGATTCATACCAAAAAGCTATTTCGACAGAGGATCTTAGCCATCCGATCAACAGCTAGAAAATGGGGGACAATATTTATTATATAGAATATGGTCCTATTTATTAACCATCATGTTGGTCCATCCTACTTAAAAATTACATTGGTCAAATGATGCTAACCATATGAGCAATGGCTTGAAAAAATGGACGATCAATGTTGATTTGGACCTTACATTATGTAGGATTCACCTTTGATTTCCCTTTTAAAACTCACTTTTATTGTATGATTATAACCATCTAATCAATTGGTTAAAAACTAACACTTTTTGCAGTGGTTAGGTAATATCCATTCCCCAAAATTTCCGTGAGAATCATTTCCAGCTAAAAGCTAAGGCGTGGATTTTGGAAAAATGTTTGAGATCCATGGGATTCCAAAGGAATAACATAACACATAACACAGTTAATGAGACAAAACTAATATGTTTTTCAGTGAGATTTAGGATTTCTAAGCCAAGACAAACCTTACGTCATCAACCAAACAACCTCAAGAGACTTCGTATTAATAGCTAGGAATGCCCAATCAAGTGATTCATGTTATTTGGGTATGCCCTATCCATGGTAAGGCCCAATAGATGAGCGGCTTGGATCTCATAAATGACACGTTTTGTTGTCTCTATGCCTTTATACCACCTTTAGGCCCATCTAAAATACTATTCCTTATCCATTTCTCCTTACTTGACTCTTACATACATATGTTGTCACTGGATTTCACAAGTGGTTCAATTCAAACTTAACGACTATGGCCTCAAGTACCAAGATAGGCAAATATGTCGGAATTAATTGTATCTGACCAAGATTGAAGAAAATCAGTCGCCTATTCAAGCACTTGCATCATGTTTAAAATTATCAGGCGATTATCAAGGAGTAGGGTTCATCCTCTAAAGATAGGATTGCATATTTGCCTTCCGTATGAAAGGACTTTTCAATACAGATAAAGCAAAACAGAAATTTCATACAGTCAGCTGTGAGAATTGCAAAGTGTCTTTCTAAATAGAGATCTTGCTTGATACTTAAATTGAATCCAATGTATGAGTGTAGACACAAATTACAACTAGAGTTAAAAAGCTACATGATTACTGTTACTTATTGTTGCTATCGATTATACTAAAAAAATGTAAACGACTGATAATGATAATGCTAAGGAGTACAAAGAAATTGAAAACTAAATTTGATTTGGTTTGGTTGGTATGAGAAAACTTCTTCTACTAGCTTCTTTCATTATTTATAGCATTAGATCGATCATCTAGATACTTCCCACATCCTGATGGTTATCATAACCATTTTAACACTACTTGCCTTCCTTGTCACCTGTCTGGATAACTGATCCTACACGTTCACCTTTCGCTCGACCACCCTCACGTAATGGATGACGTGGCACTACTCGATAAACATCTGCTATATCATCATAAAAATATCTTCGCATATTTCTAAAGATTACTAAATACACTATGTAACATCATGAACTTTTTAATACTCGAGTATTGAAAGTTTTCGAGTGTTATCATGAAATTTAATTTAGTATATACATGTGTATGCTACCAATTTAGCATATCCTAACCTTACATCTATTATCTAACCCAAATTCGACCGTTATGAATAATCTTCATCAATAGATTAAGTCATCTGATCGTTGATTTTTAAGATGAGATCATCATATATCCAAGTATTCTCACTTGTCCATCATAACTAATCCTTCGGTCAACTATTCACCACTGGGTAAAGATATTTAATTGTCCACTTTGAGTTTGGACCACCCGATCATGGTAAACTAACTATGATTTTTAAGATGAGATCATCATATATCCAAGTATTTTCACTTGTCCATCATAACTAACCTTTGAATTAACTATTCACCACTAGGTAAAGATATTTGATTGTCCACTTTAAGTTTAGACCATCCGATCATAGTAAACTAACTACCTAATCTTTACATCCGCTCGTACACAAATCGAATCAAGATGTTGATGCATTATTCTTGTTCACCATTTATAAATATGCTTAACTCATCATCAAAACTACATATGAGGAACTTATATATATGAACAAGACACTTAAATCATCTGAAGGCATATATGTTTTATCTCTTGATCATTCCAAAAACTCACTTTATATTCATCCGTTTAGAAAATTGATCGTACATCCACTTAAATACATAGACAAAGTACTAACAATCAAGTTTTCCTATTTATAACGTATCATCTAACCATCCATCATATTGTTCGATAAATGTATTTCGCATTAATTAATAATAATTTTATATTATTTGGTGAATAACTCTTTATTTGTAATGATTTAGATATAGTTTCTTTTATAATAATTGCTTAGAAATGTGCCTATTACCACCTAAAATCATTAAATTTTTCAAAACTCTTCAATTAGCAATAATTACGAAAATGACATAACTTAGATCTTTGAATTTTAGATCACCTAATTCTCATGATTCGTTTGATGTGAAATTTTATACATGACTATGTATCATAAATTAATCATCACGTCAAATTTCACTCCTTATATCATTGTAAAAGTAGCCGAATTGACAAATCAACCCCTTAACCGTTGATTTTGGTGTCCATCAAGTAAGGAAAGCTCATGGATACTCATAGTAGGATATTTTTCTTCATATGAATGACTTGGATTACCCATCATATGGATCGAGTGTAAAATGTAAGAACTCCACCTTAATATGCCTTTTCTTATGCGAGAATTTGGCCATTTTAGGCTTACCAGCTCTTTTTAAATCTGGAGCTTCTGATTAACCCACTTTACACCATCAATCGCAACTCAAATTTGGACCACACTTTGGCCTCACGTGACTACAAGATCATATAAAAAAATTATGTCCCGATATATGATCGTACACCGTTGAATGTTAATCGCATTAAAGCTAATTCCTTCATTTTAACGCAGTGGATGAAATTTTAGATTTATACATTTTCCACCATCGATCAACCATAAAATTGTATCTAATCGTTTGCCTATTTTGACTATACATTTCTTCTAAAATTGGGTCTTGATCAGTAAGCGTAGACTATTAATTGAGATCACGTCCGTTTTGGCACCTATTAGAAGAATTTTCAAGATAAACCAATCTAAATTTCAAATCACCAGAAAAGTTACGTACCTTAGCCTTATTTGATGACCTCATCACCATGAACGAATTAGATTTAAAGAAAAATCGTCATAAGCTACAAATTAGAAAAACTCAATTCAAGTGGGATGTGACGCACCCCCTCTCACGCCCACCCCTTTACAAAAGGGTACGTGTGTCCCTTCTTCACTTAAAAACTCACCTTCCTCCATCCATGTTAGAGAAAGATAGAAGGAGGGAGGGAGAGGGAGATTAAAGCTTACACGTCCATCCATTCTCTTCCTTCTCCACACGTGTAGTTTCTCCCTCTTGCTCGAGTAACGTCATGATTCATGTAGAAGGTTTCCTACGTCGAGATCTATCTAGGGTTTACATATAAGACTAAGATAAAGGATTCCTTTAAGCTTACACCAATTTAAGTTGAGTTTATATATAGTTTTCTTATTTTTATGTTAAATTATGTAAATTTAATTTTTACTTTGATTTTTATGTTAATAAGTTACTGAATTATTATAAATTGTTAATTCATGTTGGATTTATATTTAATATAGGATTTTAATCATGTCAGACATATTTTGTGGGTTATATAACAAAAATATGTTTTAAATCACTAAACTACACATATTCGGACCCCGAACGATGCATAGTTTGCACATCCAATAGACCAAATAGTTATGTCAATAAATATTATGAATTTAATGATATTAATCTGACCTAAAATTCATATTTTAAACCTTAAGGCATTGGGTTTCACTTTTAGAGTAATTTGGACTTATCGAGTGACCCGTCTGACCCGAAATCCCACTATTGTAATTATGGATTCACTTTGAAGTGAGTGGACTATTTTTTACCCTATTGAGATTTAGTTTATTATAATTTCATATTAATTATTGTATGAAAATATCGCTAAACTTTTTATGAATTCACAAGGAATGATAGATACAAGCCTTGCCCTACGCCGATTTTAAGGGTAACGCATATTTTCACTTTATATTGAGTTGATTTTTACTCCTCTCTTTATTTATGTTGAGTTAGCCTAATGTTACTCTTTGTTATTATTGGTTAACTTATTGGTACTATGTTTCTCTTTATTGTGTTAGCCTTTTAATACTTTTCTTATGTTATGGCTTGGGCATGTGTCTTGGAGTTCTAAAACTCTCATAGTTCGATTTAATTCCTTATTGATGCAAGTGATGTGTTGAAGGTCTCACAACTAGTGACTTATATGTATTTATCGTGGACGTAATGCACTCTACGTAGTGACCCTCTTAGTCGATACATAAATCCATGGATTTAGGTAGTGGTACACAAATCGATGTAAGTAATCCACAATGCTTGTTACATCATCTTCCGGGATTGGATGCACAAATAGTCGCTCTATAAGCAAATCATGTTACGTAATTCATCCAATCTATGTGTTGTGTCGTCTAGAGGTGTTCACATAAATCCACAGTAATATCGGACATGCTGACGAATCTCCGTAATTATGGGATGCGGAGCGAGTCAAATTTTTATGAATTATATTCCACAATGTGGTAGTCACTATGTATTATGAGCCGCAGACACTATGCTAGGCATACATTCATGTAAATTGGTTTCGCATTGCAATACCATTCGTAGTGGTGGAGTACGGAAAGTATCAAAACTTCTGTATTATCTTACTTTAAGAAATTACTTGAATTGTGTTAATCTTAAATGATAACCATCACTATGAGTAGGGCATTAATCCTCTTCGACCATATAAATGTTGCAGGTGATGCATAGGTTGAAGATATGTATGATGCATGATCTCCCTATGAACAACTACGAGTGACGTGGGATTATGTTGTTGATGTTTTCATTTAAGTTTACTTTTATTTACGTTTCATATTGTAATTTAAATAATTGTAATAAGCTCTCACCTGAGTGAGTAATGAATGATTAGTTAAACTTTTATGCTTAAATGGAATAAGAATTTTAGTATAGTTGGTTTTATTCTCATGAATAGTTACATTCATAAATGTGATCTAAATGGAAGAAAAAAAATGCGTGATTTTAAAGTATTCAATCATTACATTATTAACACCTGGAATTCTTGAACACAAGTGTGAACTCGGGGTATTATATATTATGGAACTCTCGCTAAATTACACACAATCCTTCCTAATTAGCCCTTGTAGGAATCAACAAAAATAGGGTAAAACATTACCCCCACGTTGTTTCGCATTTAGGTAAAAGGTGAAAGCGACGTGTGATCCCTCATAAATACGGTCATCCTTTAACCCACGTGGTGACATTTCACTTACCATACCTAATCGAAATAATTCTGAATGGCAGTCATGATTTCCTTTTTTTAATGGACAACTACTCCCATGATGACATGTATGCAAGCGTCGTACCAAATGAGAACATAATTATGCCCTAATTAATGTGCCAAATTCCAGGTAATATAAACCCCATTTCAAAACACTTTCCACTTATCATGCCCTCTTCCTTACTTGTTCATCTCCAAAACGTTTGTTAACTTTCTCATTCTTACAATGGTCACTTCCTCATCCTCTATTTCCTATAACTTTATAACAAGATCTAATAGATGCTTTAGATGGCGTTTTTAAGAAGTTCACCAATGAAATCATCTTTAAATCACCAATTGGAGATTTTTACTGCCTAGGACTGGCTTTCTTTTTCGAAATCGACCTTGATGAGTTCACTCATTGGATCGCTTCTTTCCAAATTATCATGTCGAGACCATGATAATTCAATCTCAATCGGTTCTAGATCCTTCCAATGCTCTAGAAACTCCACGATCCTAGCTGAAACTGTTACTAGGATGGCGCAATTGGTTCGATCACATCACTATCCAACATGAAACTTTTTGAAAGGAGATTGGAATTTACAAATGCATTAAACCCTCGTTGTTTGATTACGAATCAAATCCCCCTCTTCTTACTGCAGCATCAACATTTTGGAATTCATCCACCAATACCTTTTTCTTTTGGTGTGGTCTCATAAGTCTAACAATCTTGGACATTAGTGTTCTTACCCAACTTCTTCCCTCCGGTGAGGCAATTTTTTCAGGTTTCGTTCGAGAGGAAGAAAGATATTTCAATAACAAGGCGGGCAAGGCTTATTCTCATTTCATGCAAGCATAAGGTAAGCACGAATTAATCGAGTTGAGTATGAAGAACATACAGCCTTCTTGTTACTATGGATCTATCATCACTTACTCTGTGTGAACACTCTTCAAATCACTAGCGACTACATTCAATTAGCCGAGGCACTCACACAGGGTCGAAAACTCGCGCTTGCCCCCTTTGTACTCAGTCACCTGTAAAGAGACATATATGAAGTAACCACCAAGGGTTTATTTCTCAGCAGAAGACCATTATGGCCTCTCTAGATATGGATGTATGAATACTTCCATTATTCTCTTATACATTTTTCTCTCCTTACTGATATTGTTTACACCTCTTACGATCACCACAACATTCATTTTTTCAGGAGGTTCGTATGTTTTCTGCATATATTGACTCCATATTCTTTCCTTTCAATAAAGGTAAATGTTACCACACTTTTACCCATTTCTACCTAAAAGAATTCAGCCCAGCCTGGTTCATAGGCGATTTTGAAGAAAATGATGAACAAACCACATCTCAAATGCTCCTTGATTGGGAAAGTTACCTCATTTATAGGGATCTTCCCTACAGTGGCACAATAGATACTAGTAAAAATGTCAAGGCCAACAGCGAGTAATATTGCTCAAATTTACTTGTTCGATAATTCGGCCTTGTCCAATGCATTCCTTGTCTGTTCACCCAGAAAACTTACAATCAGCTCCTTACTCTTGGTTGATTGTTGATCAAGTTGATCTCTATCATTCCCTTCATTCTACCTTTCAATCGGTCAGTATGAATTTTGAATTTCTTAAGTTTTCAAATCATCCTTAAATAACGGACACTTTCTCTGAATGGTGTGAGGGCCATTATAAGCAGTTGGTCAATAAATTTGTGAAGCTCATCACTGCTCAGCTCTATTCCTCGATGGAATTGCGAGGATAGAAAAGAATGACACCCCAATCAGCCACTACTTTTAGCCGAAAAACAACCAAGTCGAAGAACACATTGGTCGACACCATAAATGCAGCAACAACTCCAATGGCCGACCTTGCTCCAAAACCATAATGCCAAAAAGGTTATAGTGAAGGGCCTTTTCTCCAAACATTTACACCCGCTCCCAGGAGGATCAGAGATCTGGGACCTCCCAGCTCCATAACCTCCTACTCTAGTCATCACTCAAGCTAGATTGACCCAACAACCAACATCAGCGAATCAGCCAATGTCAACTGTAGCGTGCATGCAAGTAGCATCAAAGCAATCAGGTACTTCTTTGCTCGACACTATGTCTTCCTTTGAAAAATATTTCAAAACTAAGTACAGAACAGGGTTATCCATTAAAGACTACACCACAAAATTTGAGGATATGGAGAGATGCTGAAACAAACGTCATAAAGACACTCATTATAATCGATGCTGAAACAAATGGTGGTAGGATATGGAGAGATTGGATGACCCTAATCTTCCTTTTGATGACAAATATCTTACCCCATATCAATCCAATCTGCCACCATTTCCAACTTCTAATCAGGCAATGGCAACAATCCTAAGAAATCCTCACTCCGTGAACAGTCAATTCACCATCGTCATTGTCCATTTCGATTTAGGTAGATATTGCTTTCATTTTCACTGTTCACGTCCTTTTCATCATTTCTCTTTCTAACTCCATTCTCTTTCCTTATAGTTACTCGGGTGTTGTCGGCCATAGAAAAGCAAGTTGTTCGAAAATCAATACTTCAACAAATCAAACACATGACTGATACCGTCGAGGCAATAAAGATGCAAGCCACCAATTTTGAAGGGACAATAAGCAATGAACCCCTTCATCTTCATCCTATCTTAAAAACTACGGTATACAAGACAGAACTTGCATGTATAGTCAATCAACCTTAGACCACGACTATTGTTCTCATCCAACAAAAAGAAGAAAATGAGACCAAAAGGGACACCCGCCCTCTAACTATGACTCGCCAAAGTTACAGAAGAGAATCATCCTCACGATCCACTCAAGCATCTACTCAACATTTATCTCCAACCTTGAAATCCCTCCATGATGACAAAGAACCACTTCGGTCATGTGCAGAGCACAAAGTCATCATCTTTGGTCAGACTAAAATGATAGAACTTCAAACGGCCGATATTTCAATCCCTTAGTTGGAACCAATACCTAATCAAGTGCCGATGTCAATTGATGATGCTCTGGAATCTCTTATAACAACTGAAGATATGCTTCTAATTGAGGACATTCTCTCCTCCATCTAGCAAGCTCATAACGAAGATATTATCATGGTTGAGTCTCTTATGCCCTCTACCGAGCTACAACAGCTTAAAGATGAAATCTAGGAACTCATACCCTTAGGGGTATAGGAAACTATGTTGATCGAGTTGATCGAAAAGCTTACAGAACTCATCTATCACTTCCAAGTCTTCTCTCGCTTAGATGACAGCCTTGTGGTCAAACTGCCAACACCTAAAGAATTTCTGGATCTCATAAAAGAACATCATGAACTCCATATCATGATTGAACATCTTGAGTCTGAGCAAGTGAATGGAACTTCTCAAGTGGGTACAGTCAGTGACGTCACAAAGAAGTTATCAGTTGAACATGGAGAGTTAAATAAATTTGAGGCCAAACTAGAGGATATGAGTTTACAAATTGTTGCTCTGGAAGCACATTTGGAAATGTTAAAGAGGTCCTTCAATGAGAAGATAGAGGCAAGAGACCAAATGAGAAAATTCATAAAATATCTAACCAAGTTTGCTCGAATACAAACAAAGGAAATCGGCCAGATTAGGCGCACGTTCGGGATCCACTCAACATACTTAATGGACCTAATGAAACTAGCCTTTAGTAGCCCTTCGATCTCTTGTTTTATTTTCTAAGTGACCTTTGTTGTCATTCACTTATGCGATTACTTGTACAGTTAATACCCTTCCTTTATTGGTAACATGTGCTCAACTAGGCTTCGATCTAGCCCCGGCATTTAATGATAGTCTAACGCAGGGATGAACATGATGAGGTCGATCACCGTCTTCCTCAAGGATAAATACTCCGAATCCATGGAGCTTCTCTGGACTCCTTACAGAGACTTCTTGAATCCACGAGGAAAGAAAGCAAAAGAATAGAAATATATTCTAATAAAATTTGAAATTAATTGATGAATATGCATAAAAATGAGTTTAGATCCCTTTAAATAAGGGAACCAAGCAATAGGAAAGAAATCAGACTCAAACTACAACTAAAACTCCTAGAATCCGCGACTTATGTAGATAGTAAACTTACTATTTATAAACGGTCGTGATGTCTACTAGTGCGCAAGGTTTTCGGCCAAAAATAGTAAGTGTCCTATTTGGCTTCACCAAACCGTTCTCCTAATTATTCTAAGCACTTTTCATGTTGGACACAACTCCTAAAGCCCAATGAACGAAGAGTTATAATAAAACTAGAACCTACTATTTATAGTAAAAATGAAATTAAAACAGGGAAACGACCGTCGATCAGGGGGTTTCTCATAAATCTGGGTTGCGCAACCTGGAGTGGGAGGGTTGGTTGGCTAAAGTAGCTCGTTCTACCCCAAAATCATATATTTTACGTCAGATAACTCATTCCGGATTACAAGATACGCCCAATCTAAGGTCCAACGGTCCGGATCACTTATGTCGTTGACCGTGCCTTTTCTGATCCATCTTGGCTATGAACTTTTCCGTGACCCACTCTACATCAATCCCCTCCACTTGAAAAGAACTCGTCCTCAAGTTCTCCTCCTGCACTGGTTCATGATAATCCGTCAGGTCCGCGACGTTGAAAATTCGTGAGATCGTCAGGTCATCTGGAAGATCAACAACATAAGCATTGTCATTGATCTTTTGGATGATCGGTACCAGTTCAATCTTCTAATTTTTCAACTTGTTGTATGTCCCGGTCAAAAATCTCTCTTTACCCAATGGACCATAACGTGGTCGCCCACTTCAAACACTTTTTATCACCGGTGCTTGTCTGCTTGCTCCTTATACTTCTCGTTTGAGGCATGTAGCTTGGCCTGCACTCTGCATGGATGCTCATGATCTTATCTATCATATGTTCTGCTGCAATGCTCATGCCTAGGTGCGTGGGCAAAGGGACCAAGTCAAGTGTGTAACGAGGCACTCGTACGTGAATAATCTGAAATGGCGATTTCCCTGTCGAGCGGTTCATCATGTTGTTGAACGCAAACTCTTCTTGAGACAAGGCCAAGTCCCAATGCTTCCGCTTTTCTCCTGCAATACTACGAAGGAGGTTTCCCAATGTGCGATTCATAACTTCGATCTGCCCATCAGTCTGTGGGTGGTAAGCACTGCTGAATTGAAGTCATGAATCGAATCGAGTCCACAAAGTCTGCCAAAAGTGGCTGATGAACTTCATGTCACGATCAGAATTAATGGTCTTAGGGACCCCATGTAACCGTACGATCTCCCTGAAGAATAGATTCGCCACATGTGTTACATCAGGGTCTTCTTGCATTGGATAAAGTGCGCCATCTTGGAGAAACGATCTACCACCACGAACACCGAATCCATGTCGCATTGTGTTCATGAAAGACCAAGCACGAAGTCCATTAATAAATACTCCTAAAGACCGTCAGGCACAGGTAATGGGGTGTAAAGTCCCGTATTCTGAGATTGTCCCTTGAAAATTTGACCAATATGACAACGTTGTACGACTCTTCCCACATCACGTACTAATTACGGCCAGTAATACCATTTTTCCATAAGAGCTCGCGTCTTGTCTCACCCAAGGTGTCCACCGAGGCCACCTCCATATAGCTCTTGAATAATCTGCTCCCTCAGAGAACTTTGGGGAATGCACAATCGATTCCCTTTGAAGAGAAAATTATCATGTATATGAAAGTCACTGGGGTGACCTTCTTGGCACTTCAACCAAGAATCTTTGAAGTCCTCATCCTCGGCGTACAACTCCTTGAGACAGTCAAAGCCGACCACCTCGTTGCTCATTGTAACAAGTAGTGATGCACGACGGTTAAGTGCATCAGCCACCTTGTCCTGCTGTCCTGACTTGTGCTTCAGAACGAACGTGAATTCCTGTAAAAACGTAACCCATTTAGCATGCACACGATTCACGTTAGTCTGTCTGACTATTAATAAACTTTAATAATTGATGGTGAGTATACAGAACAAACTCTCTTTGAATCAGATAATGCTGCCAACGTTACAGCGCCTGAACAACTGCGTACAACTCAAGCTCATAAGTTGACCACTTCTTTCGGACTTCGATGAGCTTCTCGCTGTAGAAGGCTACCGGCCTGCCTTCCTATGATAATATTCCCCCAATTTCGACGTATGAAGCGTCACACTCAACCTTAAATAATTTATCAAAATTAGGAAGCACCAAGACTAGTGTTGTAGACAAACGATGCTTGATCTCGTGAAAGCTCTTATCAGCTTTATCAGTCCACTGGAACGATCCCTTTTTCATACAATCTGTTATAGGAGCGACTATGGTGCTAAAGTCTTGCACAAATCACCGATAAAAAGTCGTCAATTCGTAAAAACTCCTCACCTCATGAATGTTTGTCGGGATCGGCCATTCCTTAATAGCTCGCACATTTTCATCGTCCACTCGAATGCCTGTGGACGTTACAACAAATCCTAGAAACAACAGGCTGTCAGTTAAAAAGCTACACTTTTTCAAATTGAGGTACAACGTGTTATCTTGTAAGACCTGCAACACCTACCTAAGATGTTTCTTGTGCTCCGCCTCATCCTGGCTATATATTGAAATGTCATCAAAATATACCACCATAAATCAGCAAGTGAACGGTTTTAGAACTTGATTCATCAAACACATAAAAGTACTTGGTGTGTTCGATAGGCCGAAGGGCATAACCAGCAACTCATACAACCCTTCCTTTGTCTTGAATGTCATTTTCCACTCATCACTGGGTCGGATACGAATCTGATGGTACTCGCTCTTCAGATCTAGTTTAGAGAACACCTTGGCCCCTCCCAGTATATCAAGCATGTCGTCCAACCGTGGTATTGGGAACCGATATTTAATGGTAATTTTGTTGATTGCTCTGCTGTCGACACACATGCGCCAACTTCCATCTTTTTTTGGCGTTAATAATGCTGGTACAGCACATGGGCTCATGCTCTGTCTTAATAAACCCTTACGGATCAATTCCTCCACTTGCACCTAAAGTATCTCACACTCCTTCTGACTCATCCGATAATGAGGTCGATTGGGCAGGCTAGCTCTAGGGACAAGGTCTATGTGATGTTGGATGTCCCTCATGGGGGGCAATCCATCAGGTAAATCTTCAGGCCAGACTCCTTTAAATTTTTTTAACAACAGTCTTAAGCTTGGAGGGATGTTTGAGGGTTCCTCTTCCTTGCCCTTCACCACTACGGCGTATACCTTGCCGGTTTCCTTGGATTTCTCCATAAAATCTCAAATGGTCAAGAGAGAACTTCCCTCCACTTTAGAGGCTTCAGGGTGGTTCTCTGGTGTCATAGGGGGAAGAATTAATTTTCGACTATTCTTGACAAATATGTAGACATTGTCTCGTCCCCGATGGGTCGCATCACGGTCCGACTGTTAGGGTCGACCGAGTAACATATGGCAGGCTTCCATGTCAACCACGTCACAAAGTATCTGATCCTTATAATGTTTACCAATTGAAAACAAGATAGTGCATTGTTCAGTTACCTTGATCTCATTCACCTTTTTTATCCAGCCAATTGAGTAAAGAAAAGGATGTCTCATCGTTGGTAGCTACAAATTGTCCACCATCACTCTTGAGACGATGTTCTCGCTGCTACCACTATTTATGATCACATCACAGACTTTTCCACTGACAGTGCAATAAGTACGAAATATATTGTGCCGCTGTGGATGTAATTCCTTTTGTGAGGTATACAGTAGTCGCCTCAAATGAGAGATTCGCCATAATCCTCGCCTGTCACTTCATCGCCACGTGCTATTTTCTCAGTAGTTTGTTCATATTCATCAAAGTCATGATCTTCTTCTACGGCCTCATCTTCAGTGCCCCTTCGTTTATAATCAAGTGTGCTGCCGGACGTTGAGGACAAGTGTTTGATAAGTAGCCTGGTTGGCCATAGCGGTAACAATTGTTCGGCCTTAGCCAAGCATAAGAATTCGCAATCCTACTCGGGCCCACTGTTGTGGGTGCTACTCGTTGAGGTCTGGATGGTCCGCTCCCCATAACACGGTTTACGAGTGAAGGAGGTTGAGGGCGTTCTCCTACCGGATCTTTTTCTCGAGCTAGCACTGGATCCTGTGTGGGACCCCTTATAGGGGGTCGATTTGAACGATAAGACGAACAGGAGCTCTTGCAAGTTATGGTTCTGCCCTTACTGTCAATTGAACTGCTTCATCTACAGTCCCGACTGGGTACATCTAAACTCGGTCATGAATTGCCGGTTGCAATCCACCTATAAATCGTGCCACCTTTTATGACTCAGATTCTAATAGATCGTTTCGTGTAGCCAACCACTAGAATTCTTCAGTGTAATCTATAACAGTTTGATTCCTTGTCGACAATTCTGGTATTGCTGGAATAAAATCTGCTCATAATCACTGAGGAGAAATTGTGAACGAAGAAGACGTCTCATCCGAGGCCATGATGCGATGGGCGCCTTGTTCTGGCGGGCTCATGAGAGTTGTAATTATTCCCACCATGCAGAAGCACTAGATTTTAATTTAAACGCTACCAATTTCACCCTTTTATGATCTGGCACATCCATATAATCGAAATATCTCTTTACTTCAGCTAGTCAATCAAGGAAATCTTCGATACGTAATAAACCGTTAAAACTAGAAAGTTCAGCCTTACCTCGATAGTCTTTTTCAGCACGATCTAGACGATCGCCTCCATGGATTTATCGTCAGTCAAAACCCTCACCAATGTCCTCGTCGCTGGAATTAGAATTATCTGATGTAGCCCTACGGTTGGCCACTGGTAGTGCTCTGCGATAATCAGGATCACGTCGTACAGCAACCACGGGTGGTGGAGCAACCATAGGTGGTGGAGCACCCCCTAGGGCTCGGGGTGGAAGTAGCGCATCTGCAAGACGGTCGAGGGTTGCCTGCAGCCCTTGCACGGTCAACTGATTCTCCCGATGGAAAGCTTTCATTCTTTTCGAAAGATAACGAACCCCTGGATCAGCATCCACGGGATTTTGATTCATACCTTCGTTGTTTGCCATGGCCCGAGGGAAAACTTGCTCTGATACCAAATTGACGCAAAGATGAACATGATGAGGTCGATCATCGTCTTCCTCAAGGATAACTACTCTGAATCCACGGAGCTTCTCTGGACTCCTCACAGAGACTTCTCGAATCCACGAGGAAAGAAAGCAAAAGAATAGAAATATATTCTAATAAAATTTGAAATTAATTAGTGAATGTATAAAAATGAGTTTACATCCCTTTAAATAAGGGAACCAAGCAATAGGAAAGAAATCAAACTCAAACTACAACTCCTAGAATCCGCGACTTGCTATAAATAGTAAACTTGCTATTATAGACGGTCGTGATGTCTACTAGTGCGTAAGGTTTTCGGGCAAAAATAGTAAGTGTCCTATTTGGCTTCACTAAACCATTCTCTTAATTATTCTAAGCACTTTTCATGTTGGACACAACTCCTAAAGCCCAACGGACGAAGAGTTATAATAAAACTAAAACTTGCTATTTATAGTAAAAACGAAATTAAAACGGGGAAATGACCGTCGATCAGGGGGTTTCTCGCAAATCCGGGCTACGCAACCCGGCGTAGGAGGGTTGGTTGGCTAAAGTAGCTCGTTCTACCCCAAAATCATATATTTTACGTCAGATAACTCATTCCAGATTGTAAGATACGCCCGATCTAAGGTCCAACGGTCCGGATCACTTATGTCGTCGACCGTGCCTTTTCTGATCCATCTTGGCCATGAAATTTGTCCATGACCCCCTCTACATCATAGTCCCACGTAATGCCGTCAACAAACTCTCTGAGCAAGTTAGTTAATTCATGTTTATCTTTTGGTTACAGCAATCCACTGATAAAGGTTAGTTTAGGATCCTATTTAGTTCATATATTCACCTCTACCAAGGGATCCTGAACCTAAGCCTGAGAGTCTATCAGTTTATCATGTGCTTCCTTTACATCCATGTCTATTTCATTTCTATCTACCTCATTAGCCGAAACAACCATGTCAGCCAAATTTACGAAGCAACCATTGTCAATACCCTTTAGGCTCTCTTCAAGCCTTCTTATCCTAGCGTGAAGTGGGTCATTCGTTTCTCATCTATTGGAGTATTAGTCATGAAATTTCTTTGATGGTGCGGCATGAAACAGGCCATGAAGGTATAATACACCTCGACAGGTTGTTAACTAGGTGGATCGCATTTGTAATAACCTGCACGATACTATCTAGATTCTTCTTGATAGATATCTTGGTTGGACGTTCCTATTTTTTCCTCCCAATAAACCAAATCGGCCTCACCTTTATGTGGGACCACCTTGATTTGGACCATTCATTATGTGGGCCCCACCTTCAATATGAGTTGTTCGTCATGCAGGCCAACTTTTAATGTCTAGCATCCATCATGTGTGTCTCACCTTTGTTGTGGACTGTCCATAATGTAGGGTCCACTTGACGTTGATAGTCCACCATGCGGGGCCACATTTTGATGTGAACCATCCATCATGTGGGACTCATCTTTGATGTCCACCATCCATCATGTGAGCCCCACCTTTGTTGTGGACCTCAATATAGGTTGTTCATCATGTGGGCCTACCTTTGATGTCAACTTTTCGTCATATGGTCCCACCTTCAATGTCCACCATCTATCAAGTGGATTCCACCTTTGATGTAGATTGTCCAACATGTGGGACTACACTTTGATATCGGGTCCAACTTTGATATGACTGTGCATTATGTGGGCTCACTTTGATGTCGACCATTCATCATGTGGAGCCCAACCCTCAATATGGGTAATTTGTCATGTGGGTCCACGTTAGAGATATTGAGAAAAGAAGAGGGCAAGATGGGAAATTACTTAAAAAGCTTAAGGACAAACTTGGCAAAAAAATTAGTAAAAAAATGTTTACCAGTTAAAGCCAAATAAGCTCTTGTAAATATTTTATTTTTTTTTTTTAAATGACCTCTCATCACTTATTTTAAAGAGCTTTTTCGCTAGTTTTTAAAATATTAAGTGTTAAAATTAGAGCTAACAAAAATATTAAAAAGTGACAAAATAGAAGCTTTACCGAACAGGCTATATTCAAAATAAGAACTTTTTTAAAGAATAAGTAAATAAACTCTTATTAGTAAAGATGTCAAACAACCCCTAAGCTTTGATGTGCAAAAACTATCTATTCTAACACCAAATTAGTCCCCTCACATAAAATGACAGTCTAATCATATGATAGGTATGCACAATAACCTGTATGGTCATCCACCATGACAATGAAATTTATGGACCATAACTCTCCCTTGCCTAACCGTTGTACCCAATCTCCAGTGCCCAGTCCTCTTAAATCCAAGTAAACATGTTCAATAAGAATTAACTCATGTCATTAATTAATGTCTAATAACATTGATTTACCAAAACATAATCCTAACACTCATTAAGTGAGCCACCAACGTACACTAACTCATACCATCAGTTGTCCACTGAAATAAACGGGTAGCTTTTAGAGAGAGAGAGAGAGAGAGAGGACATGCATTCTTAGCAACATGTTTGTATGCTGTGACCCACATTTTACATGGCTAGGATGTTCTGCTCAAAATAAACAAACTAATTTTAGAGTCAATGGTCCGGGCCAGCCCTTAAGCGAGTTTAGTGTTCCAGGTCCCAGCTTACATGGCCAGCCACCCGGCCCATTACCATCTCCTACGGTTATTCATTCCTTATTAATGAATGGGGTACTCAGAAAACCTTAGAAGACTCGGTTTATTTTTCCAAGTCGACTCAGCCCAATTGCACTTTTATGCAACTCGACAAGTTAACCCCAGTCTTGATCAAGCAGGTTTTTCAATTGAGTTAGACCCTCTACAGTTGAGTCAAGTCGACCCAGTTGAGTTCGTAAATTTTCTATACTATGGTGAAAACTATTGCATGGTAAACCAGCCCTCACCCATTCTCAGATGCTAGAACTGAGCCGAGTTCAGGTTGGCTCTAGTCAGTCACATGTAAATTCTTGTTCATTGGTGGGCCATTCAACATCTACAATTTATGTGGAGATGGGAAGAACGTATGGCCAGGATTGAATTCCAACACCTTGAGACAAACAAAAATCGTCATTTTATTTGGATAGAGTATCAATTGCTCATGTAACACTATTTTTATCTTCATTATTTTCTGTGTTATAATCCATCGACATTGGGTAGAAAGTTTGTATAGTATGTATGCTTCTGGCTTTTTATTGATACAAGTGGGCCCATGGTCCAGTCATTTCAATAGGTGGCCAAGCAATAGATAGTTAAGAAAGAAAAGGCAATGGCAGTTTACATTCAATCAAGAAAATGCTAAGCATTCCGTGGCTCGGACATTTTGATCTGGGCAATGCTTTGGTACATGGGCCATACACAGTGAAACCCACCATACCGACCGTCCAGATCATCTCCATAGGCTGACCTGACCCGTTTCCAGCCCTGTATTTATGTACTTTTGAGCAAAAGTACTTATAGATGTTCTTACATATCGTTCATGGAGAGCTTGGATGACAATCATCACTGCCCCTTGTTGATGATCCCATGCATCTTTGGATGAGTGGACAGCAGCATGGGGTCTGGAGGAAGTACTGTGCTTGCAGATGATAACGTGTCATGCTGGCTGTTGGTAGTTCTTTCCATCGACCTCCTTGAATCATCTCCACTCGTCAGGCCACTTACATCATTGAATTGCCAATCACTCAAGTAGCCAGGCCTGGATGTAGCAATACCCACCTCGACGTCCCCTGATAGCATTGCCACCACTCGTGACATGGGCGGGCGTAGCGTGGGCGATGCCTGAGTGCATAGAAGAGCCACTCCAATCACTCGAAATGCTTCCTCTTCAGAGAATTCGGATAGTGCAGGATCGATCACTTCCAATGAACGGTTGTTTTCATGTAAATACCAAGCCTAAGAGATTACAGAATGACAAAGGATCAGTTCACATGCAAAGGAAATCCAATGATCATGAGCAGATGAATTCTCTACGTCAAGTGCCCGGCATGGCCATTCATAAGGCAGGTACAAATGGGATTTTGACCTGGAACGAAAATCAGTCCTGTCCACACAGGTGGGCAACAAATGTGAGAAATGATGGCCGGTAGATTAAAAAAAACACAATTAACAAATAGTGCCCGTCCATGTGTGGCCCACCTGATGGGTGGACCTACTTAATTTTAAGGCTATAGAACATATGCTACAGAACCCAACAGATGAACAATATATATGTTGGACATGTGTGCCGCATTGGTGCCGACGAGGTTAAGGGAATATTTGAAATAATAATTTCCAAGGGGGCATTATTTTGGTAAATATTTCCCAATACAATATGTTTTGTACATTACCTAACCTACAACTATGTAGGGATCACACCCACCCCATCCATAAGGTGAGCCCCTTAAAGTTCACCCCATACCCCCAAAAATCAGGCCAATAAGAAACATGGGTGGGTCACACACTAGGGAATGGTCGGGATGGTATACCCACCACTAAAACCTTCCAGATTATGTGTGTGGCCTACCATGATTTGTACTACCATCCAATCCATTCATAAGATGCAACCCACTAGGATGGATGGACACCCCAAAATCAGGCCATTCCAAAACTCATGGGACCCATCACATTTAGAGTTTTAAGGCATGATTTTACATGGTGTGCCCCACCCTAGTTCTGGATCAGCTAATTTTTGGGATCAAAGAAGAACATAAGGGGACTGGCATGTAATTGTAGAATAAGCTTATTCTACCAAAGTTCTAGAGGGTCACAATGAAATGAGTAGAGTTCAACCAAGAGTGACATCAGCATATCTCAAGCAATTATGCATAGAAACTCCATACCTCTATAGGATTTGCATTTGAGTTTTTTCTGGAGATGGTTGCTCTAACATCTCTATTTTCCACTATATACATGCCAATCGTTTTTGGGGGTTGCTCTACTATCTCTACTATCGCCACTATATACATGTCAATCGATTCTGGGGGATTGAACTGTTGAATATGGCATCCACCACACCCAAAAAACTATGATTGGACAATCCATTGTTGTGAGGTTCAGCCATTTGAAATGCAAAGCATTGATCGGTTATTTTGGTCAGCTTTTCCCAGACCATCAATTTGCATGCCATTGTTGTGGCAGCTAATACAGTAAGCAGCCCCTGTTTATTAGTCTACAGCTCGTTCATATGGTGACCCAAAAGATTTCACAACTCAGTATGTATACCATAGTTCAAAAACCCCAAAACCCTTACCCGACTCGACTCAATGTCCATCCAGGTTGGGTTGACTCGAAGACCCGCCTAGTCTTCACATGACTCACTATTTAACAATAAAATTAAAACATAGGGATATTAATAAAGAAATGCTCCTATGCTCTTAGAGCCCTGTAAGTTATAGTGCTCCTAGTTGCATTGTAGCACTTGGACAGTCCAATTGACCAATCTGAACTGTCTATTAAGTCCAGAACAAAATTCTTGGGCTAGCATGAAAAAAAAAAAAAGATCCAATCCATCCATGATTTGGCCTTAGCATTGTAGCCATCCTTTCTCCAATCCATGGATGGGATGGTTAGGATTGCCTGACAGGAGTGATTCTTTAGAATCATTAGCAATCCATGATAGGTTGCTAAGAGAGGGATTGAACAGTTGATTTGACCTGTTTTTGTTCAAACAATTTTGGCTGTCCATAATAACGGCTACTGAACAGATGGTTAATTGTCAGGTTGGTGCAAAGTTAGCAAGGTGGCCATTAAATGTGTTGGACTTGACGAGTGGTCTATATCAATGGATATGACTATAAGTGTCCCTTTGCAACTAGTAGCACTATCACTTACAGTGGCCTGAGAGAACTCGATCATTTCTCAGTAATAAATGCTTACAATATATGGTAAAAAAGATACAGAAACAGCAACAGCAAAAGGCAATAACAAAACATGTTTAGTTTACTGGTTTAATACCTTAGGAGTTCGAATCTCCCTCCACCTTAATGTTTTATTAAAAATAGTTGCCCGAATGGGCACTCAACAAGTCTCTCTAAAACTCGGCTGAGTCACATTCAAAATCGAGTTTCTCACTGACTCGGCTTGAAATCTCGACAGGTTGAGTTGAAAATCAGCCAAGTTTCGAGTCGAGTCAGTGACTTTCAAAACTATGGTATGAGCATACTTTTCTAAGAAGAAATTATTGAGATATGGCACTCCCTATCTTAGCCTTCCAAGGTAATCAAAATGGCATACCCGTTCAAGGAGGTATATCTTCTCTTGATCCAAGCTTGAGTATGAATTTCGCTTTCCGCTGAGAATCTCGAGAGCGACTACCCCAAAGCCAAACACATCAGCCTTCTCCGTCAAGTGCCCAAGCATGGCGTACTCTGGTGCAAGATAACCCCTTCAAGCGTCCAAAATAAATTTCAATGTTACTACCAATCTAAGTGAACTCGTACTTCAATACAGACCATCCCAATTGTTGTCCCCATTATAGATGGATCATTATCCAAAAATCACATCAAATGGATGGTAAAAAAAATATGGTTTGCAGACCAAATTCTACATTTGATATTAGATGTTCAAGAACTTAAGATCATCTAACTAGAAAGACTTATATGCTATGGTACATCCATGTTGGGCTGTGTGATTCGGGGATGGTCTGGATTGGGTTACATGTATGGTACTGCATCTGCAGTGGAACAAATCAAGTAAAGGGTCCACCAATGCTTACGTTGTTCCTGCAACACGTGTGCTGATGTGGGTGTCATCGTCATCATACAGTTTGGCCAGACCAAAATCTGAAATTTTTGGATTGAGATCTGCATCGATCAGAATATTACTGGCCTTGACATCCCTGTGTATAATTCGGGGTCTCGATTCCTCGTGAAGATAAGCAAGACCTCTTGCTGTTCCCAAGCATATATTATAGCGGATCGGCCAACTAAGATGCAAACTGCTCCCTCCTACAAGGCAATGACAGGCATTTACAAAAAGACATGAACATGTTTCACATCATTTCCTGTTTGTGTAACTTGGTCACAAACACAGGTGTTGGACCATAGTTTCACGAGGAAGCAAAGGGGCAACAGATTCAGGTGTGGCAGTGTGGAAGTGTCAGCTTCAAAATGTTATCAAGCACCAACAACTAGGAAATGAGAGGGGTGTGAGTACAAAGCATAACTACAAGCAGGAACATGGCATGTTGTAAAAGCTGTTACATAAAGGTAATAGTGGCAGCCGTTACACGTTACGGGGTCGTAATGGCCGTAAAGGCTGTTATGGAAAAATGACACTTAATAGCCCATTACACCCCTAGTAAAGGCCATAATGGGCCCCATAACCACCCATTACGGGACTGATACACATCTTTTGGTTTTTTCCAATAAAAAAAGGCAATAACAACCGTTACAACCCGTATCATAAAGGTAACAGTGGTCGTTACAGAATACTTTTGAGCAAGAGCAGCACCAAGTTAGAAAGATTATGCAACTAAGTGTGGGTATTAACACATGGTAGCAAACATGGGGACCTCAAAAAATCCAACACACCAAGACATCTGTGTGAATAAATAATCATCACCATCATCTAAGGCTTATCCCAACTAACTAGGTCGGCTACATGAATCATGTTCCGCCATTCCACTCTATCAATGGCCTTACCCATTTTTCAGTGCAACTAGGTTCCAATGGAGCACGTCGCTTTCAGAGAATGCCCCAGCTTGAATACATATTAAATACATAATGATATTGATTGTTACATAGATATTACTTAGAATACGCATAAGACACAGACATGCATCTACACAACTAAAAACATATTAGGACCTGGGTAACAACTATACAAATACCACCAAAATACAAGAAGATAAGGTAAACTAAGGTTTTTCCAAATAGAAATGTTGATGTGTCTGACATGTGTCTAGCATGGACGCTTGGCACTTCTTAAAAAATTGTGTCCTGGCAACATACTTTCCCGAAGATTCCAATTATTATATAGAATAAAGGAAACATGAATGGACAATAGCCCATTGTTGCAAGAATTCTCTAGAAGCACAAAGAGCACATGTCAGATTAGTTCAGATTACAACATAAATGCATGATACTTAAGGATCTTTTTGTTCACTTGCATTTAAATTCCATGATAGATAAACATTCCATAAAATTTTCCCACCCTTTAAACTGCAACATTTTATGTGGAGATTATAACATTGAGCAATGATTTTGTAGACTAAGTGTATGGAATGTTTCCATGCACATAGTTTTGTGTGGACTCAGTGGCATCCAGATCCACCTATTTGGACCGTCCACTATGTCTAGTTTGCTCTTCATAAGCCGCCTTGAAAAATACCTACTAATCAGATGATCCAAACCATCCAATTAGTGGCATACAAAATGGATGTACAAGACTGTTCATAGAAGATAGGCCCAGTCATGGATGTATAGAGACATCTGATTGCCATCATTTTTTTCCCAGTAACACAATAAGAGGGGACTGGATCTAAAGGCTGGTTCAAGTATGTGACAGTATGTGACATGAATGCCAAAAGGTCCAAAAACAACCATGTGCACGAGAAGGTTTACATGCACTTAGCCCACTAGATCATAACTAGTGATTTAAATATCAATACTGATGCATGTATCGCACCCTTGGCATAGGGAAACATATCGACATTGCATGACAAATATCACATGTATCGCTGTTTAAGGGTAACATTTGGAAAATGATGGAATTTTTCCATAAAGCTTCGGGATATGTTGAAAGAGACGTGATTACACTCAAAACTGAAAAGAACACAAAACAAGGATGCACAGAACATTTCCCTAGTATGGACAATGCGCTGCCTAACAGAAGTAATGCAATTATATCCAAAATGAATTCATATGATTCATAAGTCATACAGTACAGGTATGAAAACAGATTCCCCAAACAAATCTGGGAGAAGTGGATTTTGTGGGGATTTTTGCAAAAAAAATTAAATTATTTCCAATAGGGGAATGTATCACAATGTATCGCCTATACATATCACAATGTATCACATGTATGAATAAATTAGGGGAATTTTATTGAGAGTTTTTGGCATACATTGCGATATTTTGTGCAATACAGGGGAATTTAATAATTGTGTTGTATATCGTATCGATAGTATCGGCCAATATTGATATATAAATTACTGATCATAATTCTATAACATAAAAGGAGTGGTGTGGAAGCTCAACATCGAGAAAGCCTACGACCATGTTGATTGGGTCTTCTCGCACTACATGCTTGATAGATTCGGTTGTGGGGTTGGTTGGAGGCATTGGATGAAAGAATGCATTAGCTCAGCCAGATTCTCAATTTTGGTGAACAGATCTCTGAAAGGGTACATCAAAAGTAGTAGAAGCATTAGACAAGGTGACCCGCTATCCCCATTCCTGTTCATTTTTATCGCCAAAGCTTTGAGCAGGATGTTGTCCAAAGGAGGTCGGTCTATTCAAAGGATTCTAGGTGAGTCAGGAGTTTCCCGCAATATCTCAATTCAGCGGACGAAGCTAATTCTAAGTGAGTTGGGAGTTTCCTGCAATGATTAGTGCACTACCTTAGGATATCCTAGATGTGTTGTTTGGATTCCCCAAAACGATCTCTTGGTCAATGTACTTCCATGGGATATCCTTGATGAATGTGTTTGGGCTCCTAAAACAGTCTTGGTCAGTGCATTGCCCTGGATGCCCTAGGATCACCCTAAAACTGTCTTATTTGATGCATTGCCTTGGACGTTTCCCTGTTGTGTTGGTATGTGAATATGAAAAGTGATGATTGATTCAAGTCGATTCATGGGAAAACATTACACACATTGTATCTCTTGTTTGGAAATTCATGATATTGCTTCTTTGTGTTATTTCAACTTTATTCTTTATTATTAACTGCACGATCTAGTATTCTTCAGTAATTAGTTGGATATGATCCCACGAGCCGCCGTGCTCACAACCCTTAAGCAGTTTTGTAAGTACATGATTTGAGTATGCGGTGCGAGTTGGACAATCTTGAAGAATTGCTATTTGTTTATTTTAGGTTTAGTTTGAAATTCCTTTTTTTATTTGTTATTAGGTTAGTTTGATTTCAAAATATCAATGTAATAAGACTCCATTAAGATTTGATAATGAAATAGTAGACAATTCAGTAATGAGAATTTTGTTTATCTTACTTTACTTGGCTCTGATTGCCTTATGGTATTGAATGGACTTATGTGAAATGCAATTAAAATTGATGAAATATAAGATCACATCATGGAATTTTGGATTTGGGCCTGGCCAACTCGGGTACTAAAATTCGCCACGTGACAACTACAGCCCTGTCTAGTAAATGCCTAAAAATGAGATCATCTCATTTAGTTAACCGCCATCATTTTAACAGTAATTATGATCTCTAATGCATAATTGATGTATCTAAAATGAGATGGACTCATTTTTAGGCATGTACCAAACAGTGCCCAAGGAAATCCCAATTTGGCTATTTGCACCTTTTGGTGCTAAAAATTCAAATTCAATTCAATAGTGCACGTGCATCCAAATGCACCCTAAAGATTTCATACCGAAAAGTGCTTGATCAAGGCTCTTGTTGTCCAGATACTCATAAACCAGAAGTCGCCGATCTCCCTCAATGCAGCATCCGTACAACTTTACAAGGTTTCTATGTTGAACTGCAGATATTGTAGCAATCTCAGCCATGAATTGACTCCTTCCCTGGCGAGATGCCGCCGAGAGTTGCTTGACAGCGACCACCTTCCCATCTGAAAGTGTACCCTAAAGAAGACCACAATTGAATAAAAGCAAGTGAATACTCTCATGTGCATGTATGGAAGTGGGCATGCCTTTATGTATTATACATGCACACACATTTGTTCAATCCCACACTGCTAAACGAGTCAAAGGGTGTGTTTTGATAGCAGGAATCCGAGGGAAAATGGATTTTTTTTTGTTCATTCAAAAAGATAGCTGTGGCTATTTGGATAGCAAGAATACCCAGGATTCCAATAGGATAATCATTACACTTGTCCACCCTAGCACAAGATATGAGGTGACTTTTGTCAAATAAAATTTAGATTTCCACTTGTATCCTAACAGACCCCTAATGCTGGAAGCCTATTTTCTAGAGTAAATATGGAAACAATCATTGCATAATCATTGTGATCACCCACACCTTTGATTCCTTGTAACCATACACACCCTAAGGATGCATTTGGATATCTAATGATTGAGTAGTGATTATTAGTCTAATAAATTGGAAATAGCCCAATTGTAATCTCCTTAGAATTCATATTGAAGATCTTGGATCCAAATTGCAATTTCATTACTTACATGTTGGAGTTGAAAGAAACACAACTCCAATATGAGGGTGAATCCCTATTATACAATGAAAAATGCTGAGGCAATTTCCATAAGGAGAGATTGAAGAGGGGATTCAGGTGGCACATGCCATCATGACATAGGTGATGAGATTGTTGGTCATCTTCCTTCGAACCATTTAGTTTCCTCATACAAGTGTGGGTTCAACTGACGAGTGGGCCAGGCTGATCTTTGGGCCAGGCATGTTTATGGCGGCACCAGCCCGATGATGGTATGGTAACCATGTCACCATCTGTCCCATAACTATCTCTTTGGTCTCTCTTCACGCAAATCAACCTAGCACTTTTCTGATAAAATGCTAGGAATCATAATTAATTTCTATCATTACATCCTGACTAAACAAAACTATTGTGATTCAGTTCATTTGTGCATCCAAACGTAAGCCTAAATCACCAGGAAATAACTAGCATAACTTCATAGCTCTTCTTCTTTATTTAAAAAAAAAAAAAAAAAAAAAAAAAAAAAAAAAAAAAAAGAAAAACACACTAAACTCAACCATCTGATTGTGATGCTAATATTTACCTTGTAAACTGGTCCAAATCCTCCCTCTCCAAGTTTATTCATAGGATTGAAGTCCTCTGTAGCAGCCTTGAGCTGGGCATAGCTGAAAGTGTTTGGTTTTGTGCCCATTCCTTGAAAATCTGCATACAATCAAGAAGGCAGATTTCATTCATAATTCACTCCGAAGGATATACGTTCCTCAACCTGAAGAGGATATGCACAGAATACACAGATCTCTCCGGTTTCCACAGTGGCTCCCATGGCTCAATGATCCAGAGTGTTGATCGATCAGGCCATGCAGTGGATGCACCATGCCTGAAAACCTAACTTTTCAATCTATAGATGGGAAATAGAATGTTAAGAAGAGAAATACAGCAATGGTCCACATTCAACTGAAAAAATTCCAAGATTGGTGGCTAGGATCTTCCAAATTTGGAGATTCCAGGAACATGGTCCATCCACTTTCCAATTTCATTGGCCATGTTCTAACTTCTGAATATTTATTTATTATTTTAGAGAACATTTTAAATGAATGGTTAGCAGAAGTACAGCATTTAGAACTATAATTACACATAGCAATAACAATCATACCCAATGAATAAACAGGCGTGTCATGTATTCTTAGATCAAATAACGATAATACCATGTTTGGATGCATAAGTGAATTTTATTGCAAAGAGCCAGTTTAATAAAGAGGAATTGGCAAAAACTATTGATCATCCCTGGGATCCATATAAAGGAAGCAAGCAATTATATGAATACCCAAGCGGAGGATCTACAGTGTCTTTAAGACTTGAGTTTGAGAAAAGTTTGATACATGGCTTAGCAATATACACTGTGGATAACAAAAAGGCCCCGCCATGGATATGACTCCCAAAAATTCCCATTAGAACAATCTTAACCCTTTGATTGGTGGCCTATGAATGGGTGGTAAAGAAGAAATAAGTAGCACTCCACGTCGAAATGACATGAGGCTAAAGGTTGAGTGCTACGATCTTCCAAACAGAGAAATGTGACTCCCGAAAATCCCCATTAGAACAATCTTAACCCTTTGATGGGTGGCCTATGAATGAGTGGTTAAGAAGAAATACAGTAGCACTCCACGTCAAAATGACATGAGGCTAAAGATTGAGTGCTACAATCTTTCAAATGGGGAAATTATTGGGAATCACTCATCCACATTTCCCATCCACATTGGACCCACAAGTTCAATACTCTGGATCACTGTGACACAGGTTCCACTTGTACAAACTAGAGCCTCAAGGATACTGTCATTGTCTTCCTCTGAGGAAGTCCCTCATATTGCAGTTACATTTCACAGCGTACGAACTAGAAATCAACATAACTGTGTATTGGAGCCCAGACCCTCAATTTGAATACTACAGAAACTATGATCTGGCTAATTCCACTTTATTAGACTAATAATTGCAATTCAATTTGATAGTCATCTAAACATCCCAAGTGACTTTGGCATCTCTGAATTCAAGCCCTTGCAAGTATTAGATGTTTATTAACATCAATGATACCTTCATCTTCATCATTGACCAATCTTTTCCTTCTTCGTATTAAAATATAAGCAGCGAAAATGGTTACAATGATCACTACTCCAACAGAAACAGATATTCCAACAACCAATCCAGTCCTGTTCTTTGATGAAGTGTCCGTCGGAGGAAGATTACTAACTGACGGTATAAAATCTGAAAATAGAAAAAGAAAAAGAAACAAACAAACAAATGGCAGTCAGTGTCGAACTATTTTGGGAACTTCAACAGTTCCCTTGGTGCTCAGTTGAGCTAAGTAGCAATACCTTAACTGAATATAGAATAATTAACAAAAATGGATGTGCTGGCATTTTAATTCATAATTACCATCAAACCCTAATTGCAATTCCACATGTTTGAAGTTGGACATGAAATTCTCAGAATCGGTTTTTAGGGGCTAGCCCCACTCTGATAATTTCCACTCATGGAATTCAAATGTGTTGAAACAATGACTAAAAGATAATTGTAAACATTCAGTAGAACTTCGTTCACCTGGAGTGACACTGACGCCCGAAATGGATGGTCCATAGTAACCACCATTAGGAGGAATGCAGCACGTTCCCTTTCCAGCCCAAAAGAGATGAACTTCCAGATAGTTCTCAGATACACGAACCTTGAAATCCTTCTGAACAGCACGAAAGGAAACCCCACCTGCGTCCCTTTTTATATTGAAGTCTTTGAGTGCCAGATTTCCCTGAAGAGTTAATGAACAGCACTTCAAAACCAATGGAGATTAAAGGCATCAGGAATTCATATAGTCACATAACCATTTTGGATTTTGCAATTATGCAAAGGGGCATTTATTGCCCAATACCTGACTTGTGGCAGAAGTGACAGAGAATATGTAAATATCAATTTACTAATTCCAGTCAACGGATAACCTGCAGTTGAAAATCATACCAAAAACAATCCTATCCACATAAACTAGCAATCTTCAAATGGGTAGAACACAAATGGATTCAATGGGAGGAACAGATGGCTAGGATCACCAGTTCAATGAGTTGTTAAACCAAGGTTAATAACCCACTAGTTGGATTGCTCGGATCCAACTCCCTACCTGCCATATGTCAGGTACTAGGCAATGGAACCCAGATTGCACTTACAATTTCTGTGAAAATATCACTATGTTCGATATTTGAATGCTTTCAAGGAGTATGGAACCCCTTTCTAATTTGGTAGATGACTAGCACTGTGATTGTTCTATCCAAATTCACAACATCATTGGTTTTTACTGCCACATGTCAGCTACTATGCAATGGACACCCCTTCGAAATCCAGCATGACAATCAGGCTGCCCTAGCAATTTCTGTGAAAATATCAAATATCATAATGCTAGAACTTTGAATGCTTTCAAGGTGTGTGGAACCCGTTTCTAATTTTGTGGATGACTAATATCATGATTTTTCTTTCCAAATTCACAATTAGTGATTTTTATCATCTGTGTAGTTATCTGATGTGTGAAAAAGAAAAGACAAGAAAGTGAGTTCATATTTGATAACCGTGGGAGATCATCTGGGTGTGGGTGTTTTGTGATGCAGGACAATTAACCACTTGCTCTAAAAGCTCGAACTGTTAGAATATGGCGAATTAATCCCTTTATCTCATAGCCTAGGCCCCACATCTCATGGGTTAGGACCTCAGCCGAACCCCCCTCGTGGGCCCCAAATCACATGGGCCGCCCACCCCGAGTGTGTCCCCGCATCCCACAGGCTACCCCAGTCGAGCCTGGTGTGAAATGCGCATTAATCACCCCCGGTGAGGAGTCTCGAACACGATACCTCCCCTGTGGGCCCCAAATCACATGGGTCACCCACCCCAAGTGTGTCCCCGCATCCCATAGGCTATCCCACTGGAGCTCGGTGTAAAAATTTCACTGCATTAATCACCCCCGATGAGGAGTCTCGAACATGAGACCTCTCGTTCTGATATCAATTTGATGCAGGACAATTAACCACTTGCTCTAAAAGCTCGAACTGTTAGAGTATGGCAAATTAATCCCTTCATCTCATAGCTCAGGCCCCACATCTCATGGGTTAGGACTTCAGCCGAACCCCCCTCGGGGGCCCCAAATCACATGGGCCGCCCATCCCAAGTGTGTCCCCGCATCCCGCGGGTTACCCCACTCGAGCCCGTTGTGAAATGCACATTAATCACCTCCGGTGAGGAGTCTCGAACACGAGATCTCCCCCGTGGGCCCCAAATCACATGGGTCCCCCACCCCGAGTGTGTCCCCACATCCCATGGGCTACCCCACTGGAGCTCGGTGTGAAAATGTCACTGCATTAATCACCCCTAATGAGGAGTCTCGAACACGAGACCTCCCGCTCTGATACCAATTTGATGCAGGACAATTAACCACTTGCTTTAAAAGCTTGAACTGTTAGAGTATGGTGAATTAATCCATTTATCTCATAACCTAGTCCCCACATCTCATGGGTTAGGACCTCGGCCGAACCCCCCTCGTGGTCGTGGGCCCCAAATCACATGGGCCGCCCACCCCGAGTGTGTCCCCGCATTCCGCGGGTTACCCACTCGAGCCCGGCGTGAAATGCACATTAATTACCCCCAGTGAGGAGTCTCGAACACAAGATCTCCCTCGTGGGCCCCAAATCACATGGGTCACCCACCCCGAGTGTGTCCCCGCATCCCACAGGCTACCCCACTCGAGCCCGGTGTGAAAATGCCACTGCATTATTTTGTAATGGGCGCTCCTGCAGAGTACCATTCACATATTTGTTTAGGGTTTGTTTATACTAAAGAGATTATGGGTGGAGAGTGATTAAATACTGTAATCCTCTTTTCCTCTCTCCCATCTCTCTTACCATGAATATACTCAGTAACTAAAGCTCAAACTTTTCAACATGATGTTTGTTGGCTATGTACTTACATTAGTAGTCCTTGTGATCTTTCCACAACATTTCTTTTAAAATACAAGATTTATAGATTTTCGATTTACTCAAATACTATTAGTTATGACAGAACCAATGTTCGAAATATTGGTATCGTGTTACGTATCGCATTCTTGGGATACAGATACGTATCAGTTATAGCATGGGATATATCAGTTGTATCGTGTAATGTATCGCTGTTGTTGGAAACATGGGGAAACATTGGGAAATTGGTTGAATTTTTTTATGAAACTTCGGTGAGTGTTAAAAAAGACATCAATACTCACTTATAAATCAAAACATTATAAAAAAATAAGTACACATAATAAGTTTTCTTTGTATGGGGTCCTAATCTATGCGTTGTCTAACTGAATTAATGCAAGTATATTCAATATCTATTCCTATAATTTATAAATGTAAGAAGACGTGTGGAAACACAAGCAATAATTTCAAAAGCAAAAGAAAAATCACTAAATTAGGTTACAAACATTTTTAATGTGATGTTTGAACACAGATTGAAAACGATTTGCAAGAAATTGGGAAATTTTATTTTATTTTATTTTTACAATTTTTCGCCACTTGGCCCATCTCCTCCAAATCTCGAAATAGAAGCTCCCAATCCATGATTTTTCATGCAGAACATGAAAAATCATGAATTTGTAACAATTTGACACTAATTTAAGATGAATTATAGAAAATAAGAGCATCGAAATTCGAAAATGCTCACTAGATCAAACATGTGGGATATATCGCACTACTTGTGCGTTTCATATCGCACAGGTGGGATACAAGATATATCGTGGGATATATCGACCGATATCGTCGATATTTAAAACAGTGCATAGAACCATCAGTAATCAATCAAAAGAGCTGGTTATCTATTTATAATTGCAAGAATACAAAGGGAAAGGGCAGTTCTATGATTTTTGCTTAATACTGCGTGCAGTATATGTAAGCTAGGGTCAACCATCCAGGCCTTAAGGGTACTTTGGTCATTTTCTTTCTTCAACTTTGTTTTATAGCTTGTAACCTGTTTTTTAATGAGATTATAAATAAATAAATTTTATTAAAAAAAAAAAAAACATTAAGATGCTCCTCAGGATTCATGGGTATCAGAGCCCCTTCAATCTATTGTTCCTCTTTCTAATTGAAGATCAAATAAGTTTGAGCAACTGCAGGGTTTCCCTTTTCCATTCCTAGTTGTCATCTTTTTCTTAGTATCTTGTTAGCAAACTCTCGAATGCTTTACATTAAGAGATAGAACAAGCCCCACGCTCAAGCATGGTATTCAATAACAGTAATGGTGGCTGTTACAATATGAACCATAATGGCCATTACGACCCCATCAAGTCAAAATTCTTTTTAGAAGAAGGAAAGGTATTGTCCTTGCATCAGGCTGTTATGGGACTGTAATGAACATTACAGGCCCCTTATGGGCTACTTTTTTAAAGAAGGGGTGCAGTGTTGTCATATGCGATCGCATATGCAGTTTTATGACCATTGGGCGTCGCCGTCATGTTATGGCATATGCAATGGCTTGTGCGATTATGCAATCACATATACATGCAATTACACCATCACTTGTGCCATTAAAAAATGTAAATTTTTTTTCTGGGGGGGCTTTGTGATCGCATATGTGCATAGGCCCCTTGGGTCGCATACAATCACTTGCGCTATTTGACAAATAATGAGTCACACCTTTTTTTTAAGGATGTAATGAGTCGCACCCGTTAACATTATGTAATGGCCATAATGACTGTTACATAACCATATTTTACTACCATAAGTTCAAGCACAATACAATATTGATGCTTTCAAATTTTGGGTGCAATGGCCAATTGGTAACTTCCAAGAAAATGGAAAAGAAGACCATAAGCAATTCAACAGAATACCTGGACATAAATATCGAAATATCTCCTTCCAATGCTATGCCAAATACGTGCGTCTGGGAAGTCTCTCTCTGCAAATTGCAAGTGTACAGTGTAGTTTCCGTTCTCAAGCCCCAAACCATAGTATCTTAGTGATGCTGCTGACAGTCTTGCTGACTGGAACAGCTCTATGTCCAAAGTATTTGTGAACGGGGTTAATGTGTTTCTAGTATATTCTATGTTGCTGCCCTCACTAAACCTTCCGACATTGCTGACAGCCCATCTGTTCGTGTCAACCACATAATAGGATGCTGCGGTGAGAGTTTCGTTGTCTCCTTCGAACTTGGTGCCACTGGAAGTTGTTATTTCTGGACCACCGCAGTTTATTGCAAAGGAAGAATCTGTATAGCATGTAAATTTGTTAAGAAGAGAAGAACTTAGCAGAGAAGAAAATGTCGAGAGAGAAGATGTATTGCCACTTCATTGATTTGAGGGAAATTTACAAAAAGAGTGCTACTCTTATAAGGTATTCAGGAAAGGGACTGAGAATCCCATGCATTCATATAAATTAATATCAGTGTTTTAAATAGCGAATAGTGTGTAGCGTAGCATTCACTCCACTAAAGCATGAGACGTAAGCTGCATAGCATGTAGTGCAAGCTACATGCTACTTTTGGATTTTTACTTTTTTTTTTTTTTTTGAAAGTAACGAAGCAAATATATTAAAAAAGGAGGAAAAACAAAGAGGACTGCTGAGCTAGCAGCCACACAGCAGAGAACTAGAACCCTAAGAAAATGAGATTACAATCTTTAAGACCCATAACAATCGAGACCCATTCGACTATTAGCCTTTTAGCATTGGAACCCACAGAAGAAGGAGAAGCTTGCAGGTTGTTAAAAACTCTATCATTCCTTTCCTTCCAAACCGCCCACCAAGTAGCTAGGATAGCCACTCTCCAGATTTTAGTATGAACTTTACCAATTCTATGGCCATGCCACGCTGCAAGCAGGGATGCAGCAGTGTTTGGACAGCATCTAGAGAACTTGAAACGGGACCAAAAGTCCCAGAGAATTAAACTGATAAAAGGGCAGTGAACGAAAAGATGATCAACAGTCTCTTCGCTTCGCATACAACAGCAACAAATATTGACTATTTGCATCCCTCGCTTCCTGAGGTTATCGATGGTGAGGACCTGGTTCATTGCAGCGAGCCAACCAAAACATGTAAACTTAGAAGGGGCTGAATATTTCCATAAGAACGAGCACGTCAACGAACTGGGGGCTTGTGGGGGCAACACAGCCATGTAGAGAGACTTAACAGAGAAATTACCAGAGCTATGCCGATTCCACGTCAGCTTATCAGGGGCGGAGCTATCCAGAGAAATGGAGGACAGGCATTGGAGGAGATTGACATATTCTTCAATCTCCCAATCCCATAGATTACGGACGCAGATAATTTCCCAGCCTCCTCCACTATTGTCCACAAACGAATAATTGTCAGTAATGAAGCTCTCTCTGTTAGCCGCAATCGTATAGATTGCCGGAAATCTGTTTTTCAAAGTGCTATCACCCATCCAGAGATCTTCCCAGAATCGAATCCTCGAACCGTTCCCCGAGCTGAAAGAAATATAGGACTGCACCTTAGATTTGAGGCGAAGAATACGTCTCCAGATAAAAGAAGCTCTATAGGATGAAGTGTCTTTCGTCCACCAGCCACTGGCATCTGATCCATATTTCCCCTTGATAATTGTATTCCACAAAGCTCCAGATTCGTGGTGTCATGAAAATTTTTACTTATGGTCACTTGGTTACACAAAATATCATGAAAATTTTCATGATATTTTGCACTAAATTAGACTAAATAAAAATGCAATTTCATGATATCTAGTGCAACAAACACAACCTAAAATAATAGAAAAATATGGCAAAATTTAACTATAAAGATAAAGAAAGAGCGAAAAAGTTGATTTCATATTGTTACTTTTATTATTTTGCTAAAATCGCTGAAAATATTAACTAACTTATTTAAAAATAGAAAATGCTACAAATCGTTGAAAACATTGATTGATTTTTGTTTTAGTGAAAAATAATTAGTAGCATAAGCTACGTAGCATGTACCATAAGCTACGTAGAGTTTACCATATCTAGGGTTTGTAGTATCGATGTCGTTACAAGTATCGTTGGCAGGGGCAATATCGCCAATAATACCGCCAATTCCCATAAATGTATCACTGACTGAGGGAAACATTGGGGAACCATAGGGAAAATGGTGGAATTTTTCAGTTAAACTTCAGGAGATGCTTAAATACAAATATTTGCATATTTAGGAATAAAAAATTTGACAAAAAGACGCATACATAATGACTTTCCATTTAATGGGGGCATAGAAGGCAGTGTTGTCGTAAAGAATCGGTGCAGCGGTAACCAAAATGAGTTTATTTCGTACCAATAATATCATTTGGAACACAATAATCACATAAAGATGTTTTTTAAATTATTTTTTTAAAGGTCATAAATCCATCCATGCATGCATGAACCCATACATACATCCAGTGTTCGAAATATCGATATCGTGTTACGTATCGCATTCTTGGGATATAGATACATATCGGTTATCGCACGGGATATATCTTTTGTATGGGTAATTTATTGCACTTTTTGGGAAACATGGGAAAACATTTGGAAAATGGTTGAATTTTTCAATGAAACTTCAGGGATTTAAAACAAAAAAAGACCTTAATACACTTTTAAATCATAACATCTCAAAAAAAGTGCACATAATAAGGTTTCCTTTGTATAGGGTCCTTAGTTATGCGTTGCTTGAATAAACCAATGCAACCATATTCAAATTGAAAGCATACCATTTAGATTGTATGTGATGATCATTTCATCAAACACTCCTAAGTACTTCGAAATGAATCTCAACTGATAGTTGGTTGAAGGGAAATTTCGAAAAAAAATTTAATATTTGAATAATTATTTTATTAATTTTTAATTAAAAATAATTTTTATTTTCCAAAAATTGACCAGGACTTAACAAATCAGTATATCAGTCCTCATACATGTTTGATTTCATATTTGGAGGGCAACATTGCAAGCAATTTGGGAGAAATTGGGAAAATTTTGAAATTTATCCATTTTTTCCCAAATCAGACCATCGACATTCAAATTTCGAAATTAGAGTGCATGTGATGATCGTTTAAATACTCCTAAATACTATGAAATTAGTCTCAATTGACAGCTAGTTAAAGGAAGTTTTCGAAAAAAACGTGGAGAACATGAAGAATTAATGGATATCGAAATCAAGGCTCCAACTCCATGATTTTTCATGCAAAACATGAAGAACCAATGGATTTGTAACCATTTAACACTGATTTAACATATTTTCAACAAAATAAAAAAGGATCAAAAATTGAAAATGCTTACCGGATAGAACATGTGGGATATATCGACACAACCTGTGTGTTTCGTATCGCCCAAGTGGGATACAAGATATATCATGAGATATATCAGCCAATAACGTCAATATTTAAAACACCGCATACATCCATACATCCATGCAAGTCTTTCCATCCATCCATCCATCCATGCATGCATACATACTCTAAAACATACATCCATTCATGCATACAAACAAACATCCATCAATCCAACCATCCAAAAATCCATCCATGCATGCATAGATACATACGTATACGCACATAAACACACATCCAACCATCCATCCATCCATCCAACCACTCATCAATCAAACCATATATCCATGCACACATGCATGCATGATGATCCATCCAACTGATTTCCACCGATAAATGCAACCATTTTGAACAATAAAAATAGAACAAATTAAAATAACACAGAAATCTAAACAAAACAAGTTGCATTCTTCTTTTCTTTAATAAACAGTTTTTTGGCATTTTTTTAAATTTGGGATAAATTTTAAATAATTAAAAAATCAAAAATGGAAGTGGTCAAAATCCACTCCTCAATTAGATCCCCAAAAAATTCCTTCAAAAAGTAAAAAGAAAAATCAAATTTTTTATTACCTTTTCTTTATTTTCACAATTCCAGCACATCGAGCTTTCGGCCTACGGTTTCTCCCCCAAATGGGAGTTCCAATCCACAAGGAAGGTAAGGTGTCGAAATCTAAACCCCCCAAAAGATCTAGAGAAAACCCTCAAGAAAAAAGCATTTTTTTAAAGATTTTTTTTACGTTTTCGCTTTACTTACGTACATTTTCCCCCATAATTTGGGATTTGATTCTTAAAAATTGGAGAGTGTTCAAAATCCACTCCCTAACCATATCCCCCAATAAATCTTAAAGAAAATCAATTTATTTTTTTTTCTTTTCTAATTTTCACAATTATGGCCTACCAACTTTTGATTGGTGATTTCTCCCCCAAGTGGTCATTTTGATCCAGAAGATAGAAAGATGAGATGCGACTTAAGCTATTTTCATGAGCTACATAACGTTAAGGCTAAGCCACACTATGTAGCATTAAGACTAAGCTACACCACATAGTGTAAGCTACATGGTATATAGCATAAGTTATTTAAAACACATATTAATACCTTTTGGAGACAATTTCATAAAGGTCACAAATTCGAATGCTAGTGAAAGTTATGTTTGAAGTAGAGAAATCTGTCCATAATCTACCTAGTAGCCATGTCTACTTGCAGTAGATATGCAAGTAGCCTCCTTCGGGTTATCTAGAGTATAGTTGGTCGGTACATTTTATAGCAGCTAGACAAGTAGCATCTTTTGGGTTTCCTTACAACATCGATAGCCATAGCCACTAACTTTTGCCAGTTGCTAGGTAAGTAGCCACTTTTGTGCTTCTCTAGGATAAAATTTGACACTAGTTGTTTGTTAGAAATTTTTCTTCTTCTTTTTTAACACAACAAAATTCAAAAGTTTTTAAAAGCTCAGATCATGAGATTAACTCTTTGGATCCTCATTTTAATAATCTCAAGTTTCTAAAATGACCAAATATAGAAATTAGAAATGCAATATCTGCGTTCGGAAACAAAAGGGTCAGGCCAAACACAAGATGAAGAGGAAGAAACCACATATCACCCTTAGAGTAGAGCCAGACCAAACGTTAGAGTTATCTATGGGATGGACCCTACATGTGTCATGCGTGTGATGTGTAGCAAGGGAGATGTATTCTTTGTCTCACTTCTCACTTTTCTTCTCTCTTTGCTTTCTTAAGGTAACGCCCATAGGGGGTTTGGGAGTCCAAAGGCTCTTTCTTCCATATTTTGCTCTTCCTCTGGGATAGGATCTTTTTATAAAGAGCTAGGGTATTAGGGGAGACACCATTTATGGTACCTTACCACTCTACAAACTTTGGTAATTAAAAGTTTGTCATCTTGTCTTAACCATGCACTCCAACTAAACAACTCCCTCCACTTACTATGGCCACCGTCCTCAGCAAATATCCCATGCCAGCCTAACATATGGATCATCATATCTTAATAATTAGAGTTTATCAAGCTTAGTTTAAAACAAATCAACAGTCAAAACAAAAAGTTAACAGTTGAAAACCTTTGATTAACCAATAGAGAACTATTGATGTGCTAGTAAAACTTTGAAACACTTGATGAACGATCCAAACCATGAGTAATGTCCCAAGTAAACAAGTGGGTCCCTTGTTGAATTGTGTGAGCTTCAATGGACCTTGATGTATGCGCCAAGCTATACCCACTTTTATTGGCAATGAGATGACCTTGTAAAGTGAGCCAAAGCACATGTAATGAAGACCTCTCGGCCCACACGTCCTCATGTCTAGGGATTAGTCGAAGCTATTGCATCCACTAGCCAATTTAATCCAAGGATAACTCTAGATCTAGAGACTTGTCATCGATCCTTCCAATCGAAGCGTCCAATAGGTCCAAACTAGGAGCCCGAATCCACGGCACGCTCACACTCCTATGTGAGGTCAGGCCAAGGCATACCAACTCATCGTCATGGCCGATGGTGGATACCTTCTATCTTGACTTGTTGTCAATCCCTCACATAGGATGGCCAAGATAAGAACACTGCAGATTTGTCCAACAACCTGCTAATTTGTCATGGCTAAATAGGATACTGAGATACATTGTCCACAACTCTTCCCCAATCTCAAGCTTCCATGGACAAATAGAGGAATCCATCTCTTTAACCCATTCACATAATATGATTTTCATTTTCAATACACATTAATGATGCTAATAAATGAGTACATCACATAATAAACGAAAGTATAAAGGGTATAACATTGGTTTTCTAGGACATAAACCCATCAATGTTTTTAGCAACAAAAAGCAAGGGATTCTATAATGGTAACAGTGGCTGTAAGGCCATCGTCGTTACCAATACAATATGGGCCATAACGGTCATTATGGCCCCCCTTTTCTTAAAAAAAACTATTTTCCGGGCCATTATGGGACCATTCATTACAGGCCTTTTTCTTTTGCAATAGCCATTATGAGCATTTCGACCCCGTAATGCATAATGGCCATTACATAACCGTTTTGGGATACCTTCTCCTGGAGTTAATATTTCATTTGAAACACATTGCAAGTTATAATAAGTGAGAGTAAGGGCATTTTCATCCACTTCAAATGGAGCATTTGCTAGTGTCCGAATTTAGGGCCTTTATGAAATTATTTTTTAATAGTATAATCTTTTTCTCTTTTCTTTTTTTTTTTTTTTTGAAAGATTTGACTGTATAATTTTATAATCCCTATTATATATAGCACAAGTACAGATGGACAATTTTACTAAGGAATCAATCTCATGAACTATGGATTTCAAAAGGACATTGGAAGGGATTTCTAGCATAGGAAAGGGTATTTAGGTAATTTGGATGTGACTGTATCTTCATCAGGACTTCCAACATAGGAAGTACATTTAGGTAATTTGAATCTCTCTACGACTTCAGCTAGGAGCATTTCTACCATTTGAATTAAGTTCATAGGATGATGATGATGGTGAATGACTGTAGCTGAAATGATGATGTTGAGATGGAGGAGTGGCAAGAGAAGGATAGAATTAGAAATGAATGCATGGGTATTTATGAGTAGCACCAACATCTAATAAGATGAGGGAAAGTAGACTAAGATGGTTAGGTTATGTGCAACAAAGACAAAGAACTGTGCCAGTTAGAAAGGGTGAGTTGGTACAACCGTACAAGTTGAAGGCTCTGAAGGCTCAAAAGGATGTGGGTGGAGGAAGTAAGAAAAGGTTGGCCTAACTGAAGTTATGACCTTTGATAGAGTGGAATGGCAATAAAGAATTCATGTAGCCGAACCCAATTACTTGGGATAAGGTTCACCGTTCATCTACCTCTACATGTGTGCTACATGTGTGTTGTGTGTGTCGTACCGCTACTTTCATTATGCATGCATTTTTCAATCCCTTTATTTTATTTTATTCTTGATGAACAAAAGATCCCTATTTAGAAAGTACAATTACAACAACATAGGCAGCCAACACCAACATTTTTGGCATCTTTGTTTTATAAGGTTGTGTTTAGTTGCACCAAGTTTCATCATATTTAGTGCAACCAAATGCACCCTAAAAGAAGCACTCTTTTGTAATTTTCCCTTTCAATGCCATAAAGAATACATGAATTACGTAAGGAATAAAATGCAATCATAGACTGGGAACTAAAAGATAAGAAAAGGCAGAACGTTACACGAGCCAAAAGAACAGCATCACTAGTCTAACAGGCTGAACAATGATTCTTCAGATCATGATCAGACGGTGCAGCCAACAAAATACATACCTCATAAAGGTACCTCAGGTAGGCGGTCAGCATCACCATCTGATCATACATATCCATCTTTAAAAAGAAAAGGAGAAGAACAAAGATGGCTTACAGCGTGGGGAACCCCGATTACATGGGAAATTTCGCTGAAGACAATTCAACCCTCGAGGCAAAATACTGAATGCAGAAAAATCATGCATTGAGAAGCCGTTAACAGATACAAAATTCTATAATGATGTGTGCAGCATAGAAGTAGTAGGAAGCTCCCTTTTCACCATATACATGGCAAATATGTATTCTGATAGGGAAGGCTGATCTAGTGGACCACCATGTGGACAGACCATAGGCCTTAGTCATCGGATAGTTCTCATGAAGGTGAACCATTTCTCTGTTTTAGGTGAAGAATTCTCTTTTACTATTGCATGGATGCCCATCACAGTCCAGTCCCCTTTTTGGGATATGGCCCATCCAAATGGTGTACCACAAAATCAATATCCTGAAATATACACTAGTGTCTTCATACTCATATCATGCATTCTATGATGCCCACATCTACCAGTATACATCTGAGCAAATGGAGTAATGATGATCTCAAGTGCACCACGGAAGATGCCACAATATAGATACAACAAATGCACATGAAGCTGGTATCTATGTGCAGTTATATTTTTGCAAAGGCTTTTATAAGATAAAGAGGTTGTTGCCCTGATCTATCACGCTGGAGGATCTTTTCCTTGGCAAATTCCTTATGGGCATATGTAACCCCTTGGACAGATGATATGAACCATTCGTCTGATAGGCATTGCCATGGATGGGCTTCTGGGTAACTAACACATTAGCTGGACAGTTATTTATATATATATATATATATATATATATATATATATATATATATATATATATATATATATATATATATATATATATATATATATCTGATAAGTCACCTCCAAAATAGGGAGTTAGAAAACAAAAATGTTCTATGGTCCATAATTAACATGGAAAACTCACACAGCCAGTAGCCGTCCCATTACTGTATCTTGTGCATGGCCCACTAGATGGATGGTTTAGATTATCTAACTCTATCTAGGCATCATGGATGCCCCATCATAAGCCAAGGAATGGAACCTCAAGTGCAACAAAACAAAAACTCCCCAAAGATTAGAAAGAAAATTTTTGTTGAAGTCTGTAAAACCTGCTGTTAGAATTATCAAGGACAAAGTTGTTGGCCACCAAGTTCCTGCACACAAAACACCAGGAGCTACTAATCAGTGCCACTATTATAGGCAGTTAGGCACTCAGATCGTTTCTAAGCCTCAGAAATGCCACTCCACATGCACATATAAACCGAAATCTGAGCCGTGCATCAGGCAGGTCACACCATGTGGATCATCATGTGGTACAAATCAGGCCGAATCATCAGATGGACCACACATGTACAACACTGATGGACAGCTTAAAAATAATTGTTATTGGTCCCCTTTCAATGTACATGTGAGGGTCACCTGATGAGTGTAACGGTCTAATTGCACAGCTTGGTCATCTAGTTGGTGGAGCTTGCATCATTCACAGGTTGTATAACCTGCAAGAGTTCCAGGTCAGCAGTTGTGAATTGTGATCATATGAACGTGTATAGAGTTGCCTAGAGACTCAGTAGAATACTGGGCACCCAATACAGTGATAAGGCTACCACAAGATTATTATGAAAAAGACGACTAAATTTATAGGCAGTTTGGTTGAACTACTGGCAAAGGGCCAAAAGTCACTAAGGGGGCGTTTGGATCATAAGTTGCTTAAGATAAGCTACTTATTCCACAAGTAGCTTATCTTATTTTCTACTTATTAAGAAGATAAGTATGTTTGGCAAACAACATACTTATCAGCTTCTCCTCTCTCTCGTCTCTCTTGATGCCTCTCTTCAGCAACTTATGAAAAGTAGAAAGGCTAAAAAATTTAACTGAAGTGATGATGTACTTTTAAGTAAAAAAGTTACTTATAACTAATCATAAACCAAACTTACTTATCTGAAATAAGTCACTTATCTACCGCTGTAAGTAGCAAAAGTAACTTATTTGGTGGTATCCAAACAGGCCGTAATTGAATGTTTTGTACTAACAATAAAAAGTTTGAATACAATCCAGACCATGTTTATAGATTGCCACATTGGATTAGGAAGGCACAATCAGCACGGAATACTAAGCATGAGAACATGGGTGGGATCTAGATGATCCATTTAGTTGGGTCCTTTCCATAAATGGCCACTATTAAAACACTGTGAAGAAATGATCCTAGACATTGGTTTCTCCAATTGAATCCACTTTTGTTTTAATCATCCACTCAAAGACCACCATTTTTATTGGATTGGGTAGTCTTTTTATATAATTCTCATCCAAGGTCCACCCACGGATACGATCCACCACCCCCACATGACATGTATTGTGCAATGATGGTCCGGCTTGAATAAATGTGCCGAAGGCAAAACTTCTCTATGTTAGAAGAAAAAAGAAACAGAGTACGATAATTCATTGTATGATAAATCAGTCCTTGGAGATGAAAATAGATTGAATCAACTAGAAAAATGAAAACGAGAAGGATGAGACATACAGTTGTAAACCTGCTTCCCTGGCCCAAGAGGGAAAGCTTCCTGATAATTCATTGTATGACAAATCTCTGCAGCCACAATAGATAAGAGGGTATAATGAAGAATGGAGTGGATAACAAATGGTATCCTTGTTGTTAGAGACGAAAAAGAAATTAGTGAACTTGTGAAGAATGAAATCTTAGAAGAGAGGAATTATATGATCCTACACAAAGAACACTTGGGTTTTCAGTTTGTAGTAGGGCCCCGTTTCAATGATCCAGATTCCAGAGTATTGGCCTATTGGGCAACACCATCGATAGGCCATTTCGTAGAAGTATCCTGAATCACAACCTAAACATTTCAATTTGTTTCTTGCAAATACACTACTAAGAAGACAAATACAACACTTTTACACATTCAACTGCAAGAAGGGAAAAGATTGGGAGCTAGGATATTACAATCTGGGAGATTTTGGGCAATGGTCAATCCATGGATGGGCTTGATGGAATAAATGGTCTGGATCACTGAATGATGGTCCCCAAACATACAAACTGAAAAAAGAAGTATATCGGGCAAATCTTGGATTGAGGTTCCTATAATTCCTCATGTACCTTTAGGCATATTGAATAAAATTGCTGCAAGGAACAGATCTTCTATAAAAAGCAACAACAGATCTAACAATATGCAATAAGGACCAAAGAAATTTCCAAAAAGAGGAAACATAATCAAGACCGTCAAGTTAATAAAATATCAGAGAAACATGCGACATCAGGTGGGCCACACATGTATAAAAAAAATTTAAGAACGGACAAAAGAAATCAGCTGGCAGGCCACATTTAACACCTATTCTTGACCCACTTTTACACCAGCCAGATTTTTCATCCACAGGACATGCATGGTGGGGCCCACCTGCCATCTGTGGGAGGTCATGAGTAGCTGCACCAGGGCCAGCATAGTGATCATACATACATATTAAGGAGCCCTGAACTTTTCTGAGCAGGCAGTGTACCAGATAACCTGTTGTTTCCAAGAAATCTACACATTAAGAAGATAACAAACAAAAGATTAGATCAAATAAATCAAGTACAGGCTATATGTTAGGGCTAAATGATCCGGTAAAAGTTATAGTAGTCCTAGTTGCTTCAGGCCACTTGAAAAGTTCAACAAATTGCTCCAAGCTGTCCATTAGATATGGCACACATGTTACGGGCTACCATGCAAATATCACACCGATTGGATAATTATACACATATGATCAAATAGCCTATAAAAAGACGGGCCAAGATTTATTTAATTTTTTAATGTAAATATAGGTCCAAACAACAATTCAGGACATCCATTAGTTGGGGACCATCATGGATCACCTTCTTTCTAAAGCATCATTTTTATTAGGCATCCTAATTATCCCAACCATGGCTTAGAAATGAATGACCACAAAAGAGAAGGCCAGCTTATTGATAGATTGAACCATATGATTGGTTTTTTTTTTTTTTGTTTTAGGTGGTAGCCTATGAAAATTGGGTTCTGAACCCAATGAATACTCCAGATTATTGTACTGCCCAAATGTCCTAATGCAACTAGGAGCACTATAACTTGTGGTGCATTGAGAGCACTGGATCATTTCTCTATGTTAGGATCTTCAATGGTCAATGCACATTAGTTTCTTACAAGTAAGTTAGAGAACTCAAATTGAAGAGAGAAGCTGGAATTTGGCCACTGAAATTGTTGAAGCTTAAATCCCTACCAGTATACAAAAATAAGAATGGTGGAAATAACAAAGGTGAGATGTGTTACATAAATTATCAATATATGATCCCCAGGCCACAACTGTATGAATGGAGCCAATGTTTCAACTTTCAACGGTCTAATGGGTTCAACTCCAAATGATGAATGTGTTAAAGAAGTCTTAAATTGAAACATCATAGCCATATATCTGTCCCTTTCCCCATTGAATGCAGATCGTTGCAATATTTCTTTCAAAAAAAAAGGCAGCTGATTGAGGGATTAGGATTGTCTGCTCTGGGAGAATTTTGATTGAAGCATTGGCCCCACTGACTCAATAGGATCTAATAACTCAGCCAACAAATGGAAAATTATAGAGTACTGCCACAAGACACATAACAGGAATGACTTACAGCTGCCTCAATGCTAGGTACTCTCCAATGTTGGATGGAATAATACTGGAAATATTATTATTTCTCAAGATTCTGTAGAAAGCATGAAAAACGCTTGTGAAACATCATTCCATCTCTCATAAAAAGAAGAGAATAATATTTTTTTTTTTTTAAAAAAAAAAACTTTATTGTATTGATACATTTATCAGAACCATGTGATCTTACAAGATGCTTAAATCCTTCAGATCCTTAATAAAAGCCAATGAAGAGCCCCCATTGGATACTTCACTTATTCGCCTGTATAATTATAAAGTCAGCAAAACAAGAGAGGTAATGGCCCAAAAATATTTTAAGAATTAGAATCACCAAGGAATATAAATGCTCACAAATCTTGCAATGAGGTCAAATTAGATAAACTAGAAGGTATTGGACCCTCAAAAGAGTTCCCCTGAAGCCGCCTGCATGAAGAACTAACTGCAGAGTCAGAACAGTTAGAAAGAAATAAATGTTGTATATTTTACTTTCAGTGCTTCCTCAGGACACCATACTGTTTTCTTAATAAAATAGTTACGGATGTTGTTAGCTCCCTAACTATCAACTTTCCCCAAATTCCCTTCTCATGCTCTTCTCCAATAACATGGTATCAAAGCTAGGGTTTCTCCAACCCTAGTTTTGCTACCTTCCTTCCTCCATCATGAACATTATCATCCTATTTGGGTTCATCATCTTATATGATTGGCTGCGCACCAAACATCAACCTTCCTCTTTCAATGGTCTCTTGAAACTGGAGATTGTAGAGGCTCGAATTTACATGACTAACATGCTAGCACAAATCACCCCAGTGTCAAGCCCAGTCCAACTGTTACACGCTTGCCCCAATGAGTGGCAAGCAAGGTAGGGTCATGGAGGGGTAGTTGTCAGGAAAATCTCAAAGCATGAAGGCACACGACTATTACACCATCGGAACAAAAGAGGAAAGGGCATGCTCAAGTAGTTGCTTGCAAGGAACAGTGGGAGTTCACCGATACATGTTTACCAAACACCACTGACATGCCAACACACATGCACAATAATTCACATTAGCCGAATTATTGTGCGTCATCTATGAAAGGAAATTTTCAAATAGTTCAAGATCTCTAGTATGCAATGCAAGACAAGCTTGTTGGGCACTATTCAAATGATAATAATATGACACACAAAAAAAAAAAAAAAGATGGGTATGAATTCTTGATATAAAGAGTCGACAAACTAACCCCCTTGTCTAGCATGTAATGCAAGATGAGCTTGCTAGGCACTATTCAAATATTAATAATATGACACACAAAAAAGATAATGCGTATGAACAATGTTGTCAAAATTGTTATTGTATCACAAATCGTATTGTAAATCATGAGATTTTTTTGATATGTTTTCTTAAAAATATAAATAAATAAATAAATAAGAATTAAAATTTTCAACACTTTCATGACATGGTATTATTTATCCTTCCCTCTTCTTCTTATTTTTGTCCTTCAAGAAATTTTCCTTATAAAACACACAAGGACCCTTTACTAATTTATGTTCTTGTGACCTTTTTTATGTAGAATTGCATTGGAAAAGCAGCATTTGATTCCATAGACCGATGAAAAAAGATATTTGGATTTCTAACTATCATTCCACAATACATAAGTCAACACGATCGTAACCATCCATCAAAACATTCAAGATAAGTCACACATTAATTTGGTGTTTCAATCAGTTAAGAAGTAAGAAATCATAAAATTAAATAATAATAAAAACTCTAGGAATTAACATTGAGAATATTTACCATTTAAAAAAAAAAAAAAGATCTAGGATTTAACATTGCAGAGAATATATCTCAATTAATCTCTTAGAAAGAACAAAATAAAATAATTTACCTTCTCTAAACGATTCGTTTTTCTTTGAAAGGATTTTTCTAAATGATTCTTAAAGCCCCCACAAATTTAAAAATAAACAAAAGCCAAGTGACACTTAAAATAGAGAGAAAATAAAAAACAAGTATAATTTGAATTGTAATTCGTAGGATTCAAATCATAGAATCGTAGAATTCATATGAAAAGCGATTCAAATCATTTTGCTTAAGATTTGACTCAAATTATAAATCGTGGGATTTTGACATCACCGGGTATGTATTCTTGATATAAAGAATCGACAAACTAACACCCTCTTTTGCTGCAATACCAGAAACATCATCAGACTCTCCACCTATGGGGATTAACATAATGTTTATCCTAAAAGAGATCTCCTGAATTCATTAAACAAAAAGATGGTTTCCTAGGTTTGGATCAATTAGTGATGTCCTTAAGAAATGATTAGATGGCGTTTCAAGAAAAAATATCATTTTTTAATTGTCACAGATGTTCGCTGATAACAAAGACAAGTTTTGGAGAATTCCTTTGTATTTTCTCTTCTCTACATTGCTTTACCCCAATAAGGTTTATATAGAGATGTAAAACATATAAACGGAAAGTAAATCAAATTAGAGGAAGAGATTTGATTCTCCTCTCTATAGTTAGAAACTACAGCTATCATTTGTTCCATTAAGAATCTAAATACAATGTGACAAGTAGGACATACAGAGAATATAAACACAGCATGGAGGTTTAAATCCAGATTAGCAATCTGTTTATAGTGACCAAGGATTCCTATCCATATAAAGGTGATTAGGTACTCTAGCTAAATATGTTAGTCGGTCAACATGTAGCAGCTTGTGCAGCTGGGAGCACCGCTTTCATAGTGTGATGTAGGCCTTCTATAACAAAAGCACAAAAAGTGGAGAAGATGAAAGGAAATCTTATAACGATATCTTACAAAGAGGTAAGATTTGTCAATTTCCCAATGAAGTCAGGTATCTTGCCCGTGAACTGATTGTCTGATGCCCGCCTGAAACCAAAGAAGTTCCATGTAAATCCTGGTGTAATATAATTTCATGAATTGAAAGAATGGTATAATCACAATCGCTTACCAGATCCGCAAGTTTCTTAGGTTGGCCAACGTTGAAGGAATTTCACCACTCAGTCCAGAACTATCAATGTAACTGTAAAAGTGAAAACAGATCATGGATTTGACTGTAAGATTTCTCCTTGTGATTTCTCTTCATTCTTTTAGAAAACTTTGAAAAATATACAGGGTTTTGTAAACTTTGAAAACTATATAGGGGCGATCCACTGCCAATGCTTAGAGTATCGGGAAAAGATCACATGCTCCAATTGTTGCCCAAAAGATTGGATACTACAGAATTTGAAGGAATGAAGAAGTTGAGAGAGAATTAGTGAGTTGGTTCGTATCCCCCCCTCCCTTTAGTAATATTGCTCAGTAGTTGCATGGATAAGAGCTAAGAGAGATGAGGGATATTAAAAAGATATCACAATTAATAAAAGATAAACGCTAGATACATTGCGCTACAGGAGCACCAAACTGTTTGGTGCCTCAGAATAGTGTTTTTTTTATATATAAAAAAAAAAAAATCCATTGATCTCATAAAACATTACATGACTCTAACTATTCACGCGGTTTCCAGCTCAAAAAAAGGATGGCCCACGTATCATTTCCTATACACAAAAAACCCCAAAAGTTCTCTAATAGACCCCAATCCTGCCTGGGTCCTTACTCTTGCTCGGGTGGTAGACTCTCAAGAGTTTCAACTCCCGGAGGCCTCCCTGAAAAACCGATTCCCTTGACTAAACTTCCTTCTTTGGCCAGCCCGTCCGCCGCCCCATTCCCTTCTCACGTAATTAGGGAGACCTCGAAGGTTCCCCTAAACCTCAGAATAGTATGGTGCTGTGCAGGAGCAACAAATACAGGTACACTTCTAACACTCACCCTCAAGCTGATGAATAAGTAAGATGCTAGCCCAAAATACCCCTAGAAGCCTTCATGAAGATTTTGCCTAATAGATCCTTTGGTTGGATGAACGGCATGGTTAGTAATTCTCACCCACCCCCCCCCCCCCCCCAAAAAAAAAAAAAAAAGAAGTGATGATCAGCTTCTATTTGTTTGGCCCATTCATGAAAGACCAGGTTGTTGGCAATGCATATGGCCAACTTGAATGTCATAGTGGAGAAGAATGGGTGTGCTAGACTCAAATCCCATTTCTTGAAGAAGAGACTGGAGCCATATAATCTGGCTACTCTCTACTCAACTTCAGTAGATGACCTAGCAACCATACACTGCTTCTTGCTTTTAAATGTCATGGGTTTCCTCCTATAAAGGTGCAGTATCCACTGGTCAACTTCCTGTCATTGGACGACCTTGCCCACTCAACATCACAATGGCCACTAACATCCAAATTGCCATGGTTAGAATGTAACAACACTTTCTAGGAGAATACTTGAGATGTTGAAGAATGTGATATGCCACTTCAAGATTAAGAATACAAAGAGCATGCATGATCTAATTCACCATACTAAATGCTTACAAAATCCCTGGTCGAGTCTCTGACCAGTAATTGATAGATACCTAGATCTCCATGCATTTATGACATTCCTCATAAAGTTGGTGATTAGCTTCAATAGGAGAAACTACAGGCATTGCTCCTGGCATACCCCAATCAGTGAGAAGATCAATAACTTCCTCTGAGAGATTAATATGCCATAATCTAGAAACTTCAATCCCAAGTAAGTATCTCAAAGTTCCAAGATCTTTTATATCAAACACCTCTTTCAAATATAATTTGACCATTTGAATATCCATATTATTGTCCCCTGTAGGAACAATGACGTTCTCGATTCCAACTAAATTGGATTAGGCTTAGATGAAGATGATGATGATGATGATAACAAACAATGTCTTCCACATATACTAATGTGATGATAGTAGCACTGTAATACCTTTTAACGAACACAAAGTGGTCTCAGGAACTTCGCTGAAATATTAAGTCTGAACTATATTATTGCATTATTGAAGTTTTCAAACCATGCCCTAGGGGACTGTTTTAATCCCTAGTGGACTTCTTTAGTCAGCAAACTTTGTCCCTCTCCCCTTAAAGATACACACTCAAACAACTAGCCACATAAACCTCTCCCCGAAGTTCAAATGGAGGAACGAATTCTTTATATCAAGTTGATGAAGAGGCCACTTCTAGAATCTGCAACTAACAGAGAACTCGTACCGAATTCAATTTCGCCATAGGTGCTATTTTTTATTTTTATTTTTGACATCAATTCAATATTGCTAAGTGAATCTTTTAGCCACGAGATGGGTCTTGTATCATTCTATGGGACCATTAGGCTTGTGCTTGATGGTTAATACACACTTGCAGCCTACAACATGCTTTCCTTTTGGCAATTCAACCAAATCCCAGATTCCCAACTACTCCATAGCTGTCATCACTTCCATCATAACTTCTCTCCAAAGAGGATTGACGATGAATGGGAATAACAAAAAGAGATGACAGGTATATTATACAGAAGTATGAAGATAGATTCTTAAGATGATGATATGTACATCCAAAAACTTTTGGCAGAAGAAAAAATAAATTTTCAATGGGTACTTTCCATCAAGTGTTGGGGTTAACATTCTAATCATGTTAGTAGCAATAAGAATTGTTTCATCCTAATATGTTTTATGTGGTCATTCCCAACATACCATCTCTAGTAACCTCCAAAAGTCGACGATTCTTCCTTTCAGCCACCGCATTTTGTTGCGGATGTAAAGACACTATGTTTGTGACTCCAAACCATGTTCAATAAAGTATCTTTGCAGATCATGATGTAGTTATTGTTGAGCATTTTCAAACAGGAACGCTTCTATAATTCTTTTCAAATCGATTCTAGACCATTTAATGAAACATTTGTACAATAGTTGGGACCTCATCTGTAACTTTCCTACATCTAGGGTAAAGCGAGGAAAAACATCAATAAATGATATAAACTACCAAATAGTGAGAGAGAGAGAGAGAGAGAGAGAGAGAGAGAGAGAGAGAGAGATTGGAGCAAGTCCCCAACATCAGAATGAATAACGAAGAAGTAGCTAGAAATCTTGGATTAATAGGTGAAAAGGATGTTCGACAATGTTTAGATAAATAACATGAGTGACAGTAAAATTTAAAATTGTTAACAAATTTATTTGGAAACAATCGTTGAAGGAATTAAAGGAAAATGACCCAAATGAGCATGCCACAACAATACTAATTCCTTACTATCTTTGGATGATTTAGAAACAAATGCATGTGCTATTTTTCCAATCTCTAGCAAGTATGATTGGTTTTTCTTCACAACCACCACCAATCTGCTTCCTGATCCTCGGGTCCGGAATAACATAGTAAGATGGGAACAATGTGACACTACAATTCAATAGTTTAGCAAAAGAACTTCCAGATAAGAAATTTGATGTAAAATATGAAACTTCTACCACAAATGACAAAGAGATGGAATGAACCGATAGCCCTTTCCCTGTAACAATAGAGAAATATCCATCTGCTGGTCTTATTCTATTAGTGATGGGGATAGGAGACAAAGCCATCTTTCTTACCTGTCAGGTGGTCAGAGAAAGGTTTGATGTATCGCCTGATACCAGTACTTACTGTCCGATATGGCTGCATCGGCTTGTATTGGTGGTGAACAATTCTATATGCAAAAACCAATTTGCAAACCATGGTTTAGAAACACTTGAATCTATAATCCAGGATGTGGAAGGACAAGAAAGAGAGACATCATTGGTGTTTATCTTGCTGCTGCATTGATTTATGAGAAGAATTGAATGATGCTTTAAGGGCAGCCAGTTGTTGCTCCAACTCAATCATAGTTTTGGCATTGTCATTTGGGTCTGATGTTGAAGACTTGGAAGTCTCTAGATTATGAGACATCTCCCCCTCTACCGTGGCAGCATTACCAGCAGTATTCTTTTGTTTAGGGCATAAACAAGGGTGAAAACCCTAGAAGAATTGTTTGGCATGTCTCCTTTTTCCATAATGACTGCATTGGAGTATGTCTTTTTCAACAGAAGACTTAGACCTGTCCTGAACTTTTCCTAGATCCATTGAGTTCATGAGGAAGTCTAGCATTTGTACCCAGAGGAAAGCATTCTAATTCATTATGATAAGTTTCAGTTGTTTTTCCATGCACTTCTCTGTGAATATAGTTGTACACAGACCTTATTGAAGGAGAGAATTCTCTCCCAAGAATTTGAATATGTGGTAGCTTGTAGTCAATGTCATGCAGGACATGAAATTCAAATATGATGTGCAAGATTTTTAGGCTTAAGATCACGTTAGTTCAAAAACAATTACACAAATTTCATATCCCACACAAAAGTTCAAACATTCAATCAAGGGGAATCTATATGGGTCCAGACCTACACATGTTAGGGCTGGATCAACAAAAATTATGGACCAAATGATACTCAAAGAGAAGTAAATTCATCCACACATGCACAGCAATATGTCTCTAATCCAAGGGACTCACAGGTTTCAGTTCAGAGAACCCTAGGATTATAAAAAGGGGGCAAACAAATTAAAAATAATGCAATCTAGGGTTAGGGTTATGGAAAGTAAGTACGAGAGGGATGAAAGAGGTGGAAAACAGAACCTGGCGACAGTCCACGCGCACGGACAACACGCCAGACCTGACGCATGTGTGCGGGGGCCTGGCCGCACATGCGAGGGGGCCCCGAACCCAGAAACCAACTCCTTGAGTCTACTCTGCTAGGGGTAGGCTCCAAAACTCCCAATTTTCGGGCCGATCCGATATGCGGTCTGTGTGTGGTGCTTTGCCGAAGTTTCAACCCTCCTGCAGGGCCAAATTCTGGAATTCTACTATAGGAGAAAATTTGGTGCAATAGAGGACGGATTTGAAGTGTAGACAATTGTAGGAGAAGAGAAGTATGTATGGTAGAAGATGGGGGCAAATCAAGATAGGTGTGGCTTCGCACAACGGTAGTCAACCCTTCAAGGAAGGTAGGGTTTCATGCCCAATTGGATTTTCACAACTCAGAAACTCACGAGTAGAAAAACGTAGAAATTTACAACAAAAAAAAAAAAAAACAACGGATTCATTTAAGAAGAAAACAAAAGAAACAAAGAGAACAAAGAAAACAAAGGGCCAAAAGAGAAGTAGATCTGCTGAGATAGCAGAAAGCTACTAACGCCCAAGAAAAACGCAGGAATTTTATTAATCTTCAATGAGAAAAAAGACTACAAGGGGTGCCTATTTATAATAAAACCCTATACCCCAAAACTCGTGTCATGTGTGCAACCCATTACTTGGCGATGAAGTAATAAAAAATAACAATTAATCAAAGTAATCTAAACCGTCTATGATACTCTTAATAACAATAATAAGCAAAACTTAAAATACGAGATTAATTAGAATAGTGGGTCATGATCATAAGAACCCATGGTGGGCTTTACATGGCTATCGGGTCCACTCAAACGAACCAAAACGTAGTCCTCTAACTAGGACGCCCTCCCTGGACGTCGTCATTGATCCAGATCGATGGTGGAACCCTCCTCCTTGCGTACATGCGTGAGGGGGGGGGGGGGGCGTGCGTGTACGCGTGATGTCCCTATAACAAGGTCAAGTCCTACTAGGAACTTGAAAATCTTGTTTTATCTATTTCTTTCTCTTTAGGGGTGCTTGCCAATGGCAGGCACTCGTCTAACTATTCCCACTTTTCTCTCAGAGAAGAAAACTATTCTTTGATAATTGTTCCCCTCCATTTTAAATTATTTATTTCTGATGTAATTGATAAATTCGCACAAGATCATCATGTTTGGAGTATGTTCTTGCAATTGTATCCAAATATCTACAATCTTTAAAAATAATTGACCCCAATAGATGTTGGTACAAATAAAATTGAGCCATGATGTCACTATAAAATTTTCAGTTTCCCAATCATCATGCAATGGATCGTCCACAACAGACTCCTTTTTTATTTCTAGTTCCACAACCTAGTTTATTTTGCTTCTAATGTACAAGTTGGTGACCGAGACCACTCTAGGTAATCCCTCCCCTCTAGTTTAACAACAGTAATTACCAAGCTTGGGTGGTCGAGGTGGTTGTTCCCCTGTGAGACTTGAGCCTTTTGTTCCGCCATAAAATATTCCTTGTTTACAAGTTACAACAAGAAGTTAAATAAAGTTCACATTGCCACATAATGATTGCAAAGAAATCTTTTTTTAAAGTTAAGTTAAGATCAAACCCGAGGCCTTAATGTTGAAACATGCCTTGAAAAAGGAAGGGGGGTGCAACAAAAGGACTTCCTAGGAGGTCACCCATCCTAGTAATACTCTTGCCGAAGCACACTTAACAACAGAATTCTAATGGGATCCAGTGCGTTAGTACTAGTATGATTACACGTTGCTTGTAGAGAAATCTTGCAAGCTAAGGATGGTTAATTGACCAATCTGGTATGTCTGGCTAGGCCTATTGGATGTGTTTAGGGCCTGGTTGGGCCTTTTTGGACATCTGGAAGGCCTGTTTGGCTCTGTTGTATGGTTGGGCATGCAGGACACACTGGTGGGCCTCAATGGGCATGTTCGACATGCGATGGGCTTAAATGGGCCTATTGGACACATTGGCAGGCCTAACTAGGCATCTGAGGGGCCTAGTTGACCCTTGTCGAATGTCTAGTGGGCCTGTTGGACACGCTGGTGGGCCTTTCTGGGCTTGAATGTTAGATGGTCCATGGTTTCTCACATTGGATGTTTGGTCAGCCCAGCTAGCCTCTTTGAATGTTTAGTGGGCCTGGCTAGGCCTACTAGATATGCATGTGCCCAAATTATGTCTTGTTTGATGAGTTGTGGCCCTTTATGAGGTATGTTACCCTAGCTATGAAGACTTCTAGTTCTTCTACCATCCTTGGTGGCCCTTGTGGGGTTTGCTAGCGACAGTGATGATGCTTGGATTCTTATTGATGACGCTGATAAGGAAATAACCCCTATATGGTTTGTTGTCCTCCTTTATAACCACTATTTTTAATGTTGTGATTGCATGAATTGATAGAGTATAAAGGCACAAAGGGCTTTGATACCTAATCATTTAGCCTAGAACGGGTTCTGATATTATGCAGAATTTGAAGATATGAAGAAATTTAGAGTGAACAAGTAAGGTGGTTTGTCTCCTCCCGCCATCCTCTATTTATATTGGTTAGTAGTTACATGGGATAAGAGATGAGAGAGAGATTAGAGAAATTACAAAGAGATAAAAATTAATAAAAGATCAATCCTACATACAGTACACTGCAAGAGCACCAAAATGTTTGTGCCATACGCACGGTATAGTGTACTGCAATAGCACAATATAGAATTGCACTTCCAACATTTACCAATGCTTGTCCATTCACATTGGGTGGGAATCTCTATGCACATCAAATTGGGATTTGTCATGAATCCCACTCAGATTATGTGTAAAGATTCCTGCTCACCACAAATGATGACTGAGCGTCGCTGTACAGACTGTCTAATGTACCAATAGGACTGCAAAAGCTGGGTTGTGCAGTGGTTGTCCACTTGATAATGCTCACAAAAGGCAAATAAATAGCAGATTGGGTGCCTTTATATACACACACCATGATTCGTACAGCAGCCGTTCATTCTACTATAGGTAACAAAATCTGTTGTATTTCTTTTTTCTTTCATCCTTTTCTTTTTTGAAAGGTAAGGAAACTTTTATTAAAGAAGCGCTCCAAAAGAGAGGCACAGGAAACTACAACCCAAACAAGAAAGAGAAATTGCAATCATCAACAACCTTTAAACAAGAGGCCCACCCCACTACTTTTAGCTTTACCCTACTAACCACCCCCAACACCAACCCAATCTTATTGTGGAAGCACCAACTATTCTTTTCCCTCAAATGACCCATAATACTGCAATAAAGACCAGCCACCACACTATCAAACCTTGCTAGCCAAGCCCTCCCCCATGCCAAGACATGAGGTCTCCAATTATCCTCAGCATAAACAGCAACAATTTGAAAAGGGCCAGGAACATATCCCACACCTTTTGAGTGAACGGGCAATGGATGAAGAGATGATTAATTGATTCCGCATCATTCATGCACAGCACGCAAATGTTGGGAAGCACCAATGACCTTTTCTAAAGGTTGTCAATAATTAACACCCTCTAGGTTGTCAATAGTTACCACTTATCACCAAATATTGTGTCACCTAACGTAGAAAGAGTGAGTAGATAGTGGGTGTAGATATCGTTTCACAAAAATTTCTAGAATTTCATAAAATGAGTAGAGATGTGAAGTCCCTAACACCCTTTTCAGTAAAGCTCCTTGGCATTAGAAAAAATTGATTGATCATAGGAAACAACAAATATTCTACCAAGAAGTGGTATATATGGGTCCCACCTATGGGTTACTCGAACTCAAACAATTATCAAGTGAGCCTTATCATGGAATATGCCATGCCAAAACACCTCCCCTCTCAAATGACCCTAGCCTCAGAATTGGGGGTGCACAAGTGGACAATTATAACCAACCGTCCACATTTATTGGGGACCAAATCAGATGGTTAGGATCATAAAGCAAAGACATTATTGATGTGTCTTATGTCTAATGGACCCACCACATGAGTGGTTTAGACTGCCAAAGGCGCATGTACAATTTGTTCGGCCAAAAAATTACTCGGTTAAACGTTTTATATTTCCTCCCTTTCATCACTACTTCTACAAGCCCAAAATTCTGGTTATATAATCTTACTGTAGACTAATTTGTAATGTTGATTTATATTCAAAATGTCGAGGTTTATACTTTGATTTAGGCGATAGCACACATATAATATAACAATATGGATGCTACTTTCCCTTGTTTTGTTACCCATTGATGCTACTCCTAAATTCCCTCAAGTGCATTCATTTCTAATTCCATCCTTGTCTAATCAATCATCCATCTCAGTATCCTCATTTCGCCTACACTCATCCTATGGACACATTATTCCTTAACTGCCCAACAATCTGTCCCATAAAGCAGGCTGGTGTTATAGCCATCCTATATAATTTCCTTGTCAGTTTCAGTGGTACACGACGATCACATAAAAAACCAGAGGCACATTCCCATTTCTTCTGCCCCGCTTAAATTCTATGGGAAACATCATTCCTCTCAATCTCTCCACTCTCATGAACTATTGACCCAAGATATCCAAAATGGTCATTTGGTGATGCTTGAGGATATACGGTGGCAATTGTGATACACTTGACGATGTACAGTAGCACACATGAATGGCATATTCATCGCATGCATGAAATGGTACATCTCGCACATACAGCACATGAAAAGCACTCGAAGGTTGATTGTGTCACATTTGTGGCACTTGAAGATGGACAGTGGCAGTTATGACACATTGGCATGTGTGATACATGTGTACCACCACCAAATAGTTTGGCACATAATATAATAGAGACGAGCAACACAGGTTTTTTTAGGACCAAAAAAGGCTCTCCAAAAGTAAAAAATGAGACCAATTTCTCACTTTTCTTGATTTTGGTACAAAAAAGAAAAAAAAAAATTAGAAAAACCTTGGGCAAGTTGTTAGTCCCAGACGGGCTGCTGAACTTTTGCTTCTACCAAACAGCCCCTTAATATACACATTGGAGCAACCCATACGGCCTACCTGTGTACCGTATGTTGGAGGAAGTAGCATATTGCATACCCGTTCATGTACCACGGACAGGAGAGACATGCAATCCATGTAACCTTATTTTGGATACAGCATCTTAGAATAGCATATTTTTGTGTGGCTACCTGTAGCCTACATAAACTCCGCTGCATCTACACAATGTCCACTTGAGAAAGTGTTAAGAAAAAGAAAGTCTGCTCTTGCATTCTCATCATTGAGAAGAAGAAGACAAGTACTCCTCCCCACATATCCTTTAAAAGAAGAATGTCATACCAAACGAACTCTAGAAGAGAATTTATATAAATAATATCACCAAATATATGTATTCCTTGATTTGAAAACCGAAATCTGCAACAGATTTTATGGCATTTGTTTGAGAGGATGAAACACGCATTTGCATGCTCAATAGAGATGAATTTTGATAACCCAAGCCAACATAGAGGAAATGACCAACATGGGGCTAGCCATGCCCACTCATAATGAGGGACTAGTCTCTCCAAATCACCAAACCATTACAATCATTTCAAATCCAACTTGAAACACATGGAAACATGATTAGGGTTTGGTCTTATGAATCAAAATGGCGCCGCCCCTTCCTTGGTCGTTTCCACTTTACTGAATTGATTTACAATAGAGCATCCAAATGCACACATGGTGAAAGGAATTAGAAAAATAAATATGAACTTACAGCTGTTCAAGTCTGACCAAATTCCCTAGCTCAGGGGGGAGCGAACCAGTGAAGTCATTACTATCCAAACCCCTGAACACAGAAAAAACAAAAAATAGATCGGTATACTTGTAAATGGAAAGAAGATACAACCCAACATTAGGAACATGTAAAATGTTGGAGATTGCTGACATGATGCATCTAACACCCAATTACAAATATATGGAGCATGAAGCAAAGCAGCAACAAATTTGGTTGCAAGAATGGAGAAGCATATGTATCAAAATGTTAGCAAGTATAAGTAGTTAGGAAGCAAGAGCATGAGTACGAAGCGCTATTCGGAGCGGGAGCATCACTTGGTTAGAAGGATTCTGCAGCAAAGCACCCAATCAACATATAGAAGTCACTGATAGGAGGTTTTAGCAATGATCTATCAAATAAACATCCATTTAGGCAATGCCATACCGAGTTATACTGTCCCTGTAAAGCTTATCTGAAAGTAAAGAAATATTGAATTTTCAGACACGTACCACATAGTAGATGAGTGGTATGGGTCAATCACAAAAGCTTCAAAAGGTAATTGGAAATGTGAAAGAACAAAAACAAACAGAATTCAAGGGCATATTTATAACCTTATAAAATGATCCTATTAGTTGTTGTATAATCATACGGATCAAAGATCCATTTTAAAAGAGAATTGTGCATTGTATTCCACAACCCAAGGCTTTGCATAGTATTATGGTGGGTTTGCATTTCTGGAAAGCAGGGCCCATGGTTCAATAATCTAGACCCCTGGTCTGTTGGGTCCTGCCATGTATAGACCATGAGCCAAGAATCTCCTCTACGGGAATCACAGCCATTCAATTGTTCGCATACAAAGTGACTGTTAAGAAGAGAAATGCTGCAACAGTCCACATTCAAAATGCAGAAAGTCCCAAGACTGGTGGCTAAGGTCTTCCAATCTAGGAGATCTTTTAAGCATGGTCCATCCACAGTGGAATGCAACAGACCAATGGTTGAATTACCAAACCATCAGCCCCACTTGTTAGAATCATAATCACGCATAAACCTTGCAAATCCATTGGGTCACATCTTATGATTCCTCTCATTATGTAATAGTAACAACGACAATAAGAATGACATCTGAGAAATGCTATTATGTGGAATGCATCATATAAAGTCTTTGCAGCAACCTCCTCATGGTACATGGTAAGCAAGTGGGGTGATTAGGATTATTGATGTAGCGGGCCACCACGTCAATAGGCCATATACCAAAGCCAAGGGATGGGGTAGTGGTTGCATCTATTGAATATCCGACGAAAGGAACAGTTGAGCAAAGGTCCACATATATACTATATATAACAAGAGAAGCATTTGGCCAATTTTACCCCTTAATTAGTCGTGTAAAGGGACAACTTTTTGGTTTTTTCATCTGTGTAGCCCTTTAACCCCTGGGTATTTGTGTCCTTTTTAACGAGCCATGTGACAAAGACTTTGCAGGGCCCATTGTGATGAATATGTGACATCCACTCCGTACATCTGTTGCACCGCCTCATTTTAGGGAGTCATCCAAAAAAGAAATGGAGATCAAACAGCTTGAGTGGGCCACAAATTAAGAAAAGAGTTAGGATGGGTCACCTAGTATTGAACCCTTCGATCCTTCTCACTCTGTGTTTGCACACCTGCATGTAGTCTCAGCCTCTCTCCATCTGTCTTTCTTCCTCTCTCTTCCTTAATCTCTCCACGTGCATTGCACATGACCCATCCACTAGTTCAACTAACAACATCTAGATGGTCAGAGGCATCTAATCACTATGACTTTTGGCCTATTAACCCATGCATATGGTGGCCGGCAAGATCAATAACAGTCCCCACCATCACATACATTTGCCATGTCTGTACAGTGAGCTGCATTATAGCATTCCTTGTAACAGTAGTAGCTAATCCATGCATCATGTAGTGTTAGACCATTTTCATGTGATAAAATAGGTACTATGAGACCAAAGGATATCTTACAGTGACATCAGACTTCGAAGGTTTCCAAGTTCTTTTGGGATGGTCCCGGATAATTTATTAAGACCGAAGCTCCTGATGAGATTAAGAAGAAAGAAAAAATGTTAGCAGCATAGGGAATGAAGATGAATATAAACACATAAACACATCATCAAGTGCATAAACTAACTCTAATTGATGTATAGGCGATGATTGGCTGACCCACACTTGAAAGGATCTTGAGATAGTAGATCGCGTTGAGATTCTTTAATCACCATATTGGTAATAATGAAACATTGGTAATAAGCTTTTAATCAAGGAATGTTCACTTAAAACCCACTGTATGGTGACATGCCATATTCCTATGTATATCAGCCTTAGGGGCAAGAGAGAAGGGGGGGGGAGAGAGAGAGAGATTGGCCAGGATTGAGATTTTGAAAGGCTGGTATGCCTGGCAAGTTACCAAAGAATTGAGTTGTAGGTCAGAACTTATCCTTTTAATACTTCAAGAACGAAGTGACTTACAAGTATCGCAAGGTAGTTAAGTTGCCGATGAATGCAGGCAATGGACCTGTTAAGTAATTCCGGGCCATATTTCTGAAAAAGAAGATAATGCTTTAGTAACTAGCTGTAGATGAGAATTTTGTGGTACTAGCTGCTGTGGGGTGCACTGTGGTGTATATACAGCATTTGACCCATCTAGAAGGGTAGCCCCATCATGTATATGGGACACCAAAAAATCAGTCCAATCCAAGCCAGCACGTGGATTTAGAAATGTTTGGATGGTTGTCCATTTTTTCTTTGGTGTGATTGGATCGGTTGATATGGTGATGAATCTAACCATCCAAATGCGGGCCACCTTTGGGATGAGCCATAGCCAAACAATGCACCAATTGGAAACTCATTAGTCATTACCATCCAATCAACCACTAATTTTGGACGGTTGAGAAAATCTTTGAGCAACGGCTCCAAAAAAAAAAAAAAATGAGTAGATAGATTCATAGAATGCTTAGAAACACCGGAGGACTATGATTTCTTAGGACTGTCCCAGCTGTGAGGTGGCCTATCAAGTACTCAGTCTGGATTGCTCAATACCTTGGCAGACCTTCTGAGTTATAGGAGACCTGCTAAGTGCACTGGCAAAAGTGATTTTCCAGCTGCATGTCACTCACATGTGCCAACATTGCACACATGTGACAGACTAAAGGCACTCATTGGACTGGCCCCACCATGCAGATAGCCTGGCCCAAAAGAGGCCTATCTGCTCATTATGCGGGCTGCCTGATGACCACATCAGTAAATCAGATGAGTAGACCATCTTGATTTTGTCCCATGCATCTACACAATAGGGTCCATCTTGATGGCTCATTCCTTACACATGCTGCAGATTAAAACATGTGAGGATGAGTACCTTGGAAAGTGCATCGGTGGCAGTGCACTTCACATTCTCATTGTAGTGCTGCACCACTTACTAAATGGTACAGCTCATAGACCCCACTGCCCCAATAAGGGGCCCACCTTAATCACCACCAAATGCTGCCAAAACCATTTCATCTGATGGGTCCCACCATGGATGGGCATGGTGCAAGATGCATCAACAGACAAATCCTGTCAGTTCATGGCCAGTGAATGAATGGTTATAAAACAACAACAGCCCACGGTTTACATTCTGCAGGGGAAAAGTGCATTGTTCCAACGGTTAGAGTCACTTGACCAGTACAAATTTTGTGCCGTAGCCCATCCATGACAGGCCCAGCAATATGCAACAGTTGAATGAGCCTCCATCCTCTGAGATTATCAATGTAAGAAACCACCCAAAAAAAGTTGTCTGGCACAATAGACCATGACAATGGCAGTTAATTGGACAAGTCCTACAGTGTAATGGACCATGGTAGACAAATCGAACTGATCGGAAAATCTTAACCATACAATCAAATCAATAGATTAGAAAATGTGAATATATATATATATATATAGAATGATCAGAGTGAATAGATAAAAGGTCCATCATTCAAACAGGTAGGACCATCCAATCCGCACGCCTCAAAGACAGTGATCCAACAACAGTGGAAACCACCTAGTGAGTGTCCTGATCACTGATCAATTATTGCATGTCCAACATAAGTGCTGCTAGATCAATGTTGCATGTCCAACATAAGTGCTGCTAGATCAATGTGCCATGTGCTTGATGTTAGATTTCGAGATGGAAACTGCAAATCAAGAATGTAGAGAAACCATACATACAGATTAAAGACGAAAGTCAGATTCAATAAGTCTTCAGGAATCTGCCCATTTACGTTCAACTCATATATTTTCCTGGAAAATTAAAAATTGCAGAAAAAAAAAAAAAGGAAAGAAATCAATCCAAAGAATATAAAAACATTATACTCTGGCAGAGTTTGATGATTGATGAACCAACAGATGCAGCCAACCACTGTACAGGTCACAAACATATTTGTTCAATCCAAACAGCCCAAATAGCAGGTGTCACTTTAGATAGGATATTACCCAGAAAGCAAATCAAATGAACGATCTTAAAATGAAAGGCTAAAGTGAAAGATAGTCAAGGTTCAAAATCAATAGATGATGCCAATTAAACAGAGCTTAGTATCATCCAATCAATATGACTTTGTGCCTATACTCCATCCATAGTGGAGCTGATGATTTCAACACGGTATAGTGTCTGCATGCATGTTCACCATGCAATAATGGTGAGGAGAGATTTGGGAGGCGATCGGTAGAGCACAAGTTCGTGAGATCCAGACTATCAATTAGTGGGAGACCACCATGAACATGTCCAGAGTGATCCTAATATGTGAGATGCTTATAAGAGACAATGTAAGAATAGAAAAGTCATGACCAACAGCCTATATTCAACACACATCATGTCCCAACCTGATGAATGCACTGACCTAATTTTTGCGTTCAGGAATGCTTGCAGTGAGACACCTGATGAGGGGCCATGGATCTCCAACCATGTATTTGTTGGTCACATTATAAAAGGGTTAGAAACTTCAAATTTTGGGAGAGTCCAATTCATTTCCCCATCCATTTGCTGCCCCATTATACAAAACGGTTTAGATCATGAAAGGATGGGCCCCACATGCATGAAATTCAACACATTGGGGAGTACCCGTATATGCACATGGTGCTAAATGTGCACCTTTGACTTAATCTTCATGAAATCAGTTGGAACAGTCAAGTACCATTTTGATAATTTGATAAGCTGGTAGAGTGTGATTATCCATACCATGTGCACAACAGCTGTACACAGGACAACATGTACCCTAGTTGATAATCAAGCGCGCGCACAAAAAAAAAAATGTGACGTGGCATATCTGAACATCAATCGAAGAAATGCAAAACTAAAACCACTGTACATGGGTCATAACTGTCCAATATGGAGGCCACCAAATGGATGATTAGAATGGAAAATAGTCAATGGTCCAATTTCAAGAAAAGAATGCCAATAACTAAGAGATTAGAATAATCCATTCAATCTGATTATGGACCTACATCTGAAGTGTGGTCCATTATTTGGATGGTTTGGATAGAAGTAAATTTGCCTCCCGAGTACATAGTAGCAGTACCTTTGAGGACTGAAAATAGAAAGTCATAAATAAATGATGTAGGATCTGCATTCAATGTCTTAAGGTATGGACCATCGATTTAGTGGCCTGAAAGTGAATGACCCAACTCTTGTACACAAGTGCCATGTGTGAAGTGCTAGCTGTGATTGGTTCCAAAAACTAAGGAGCCATCCAAGCAAGGGTGTTGGGGGCTTTTTGCCAGTTGCATGTTTGGGCTTGGTAGTCAGTAACAGGATAGGTGCCTAATCCATTGCCTGTTTGTGTCCAAAGTGTGGTTTGGTGCCCTTTCCAGATTCAATGTGCATTGGGTTATGCTGCATTCTAAAGGAGATATGTTAATGGCTTGGCATGGAGTTTCACTGGGAAAGGATTTGAAAGGTCCGAGGTGGCTGTGCCTGCTAGTGGGTCTTTGGGCAATTTGGAAGGAAACAAATGGAAGATGTTTCTGCAATGTCATTCATAATGTTGAGCGGGTTGTAGGGAGATCTTGGGGATTTGTCCAGGAGTGAGGTTAATGTATCATGGGCTATAGGGGCTCGTTGTTTCATTGTTGTTTCGGGTTGGCTGGTTGTTTTTTGTTTCTTGTACTCTTTGTCATCTGTTGGCACCTTCCCAATAAAATTTCCATAATTTCTCATATATATATACAGGATAGGTGCCCGGTCATCCACCTCACGCATTCCATATGTACAAGATATGCACTGTTCATCAACCAGGGCCTCACTGCAATGTTCCTTCACCTAAAATCAGTCACATGTGCTCATTATATAGGCAAAAAAGGGGAAAAAAAAAAAAACAAAGGTTCAGAAAAGAAGGATAATGGTCCATATTCAACCAGAGTTCAAAAGCTCAATAATTCAACTCGAAATGATACTCAATTGAGTCTTCATCTAACTCGACTTCATATTTAATAATAAAATTAATTAAATTTAAAAAATAAGTACTGAATAAATAAGGAATATAAAATAGCCAAACTAAGAAAATCCACAGTCAGCAGTACGGTGATTACAGGTATTTGCTTCATTAGCAGCTTCAAAACCCACTTCGAGTGATTCAGCTTGAGCCACCATGAGACATGTCAAGCTGACCAAACCAGCAAGCCAAGTCAAAAGGACTTGTCAATTTGAGACCGAAAAGTGAGTTCCTAAGAGACTCTTGAAATCTTGTCAAATCAACAAGTTTTAGAACTACAGATTCGACATCAAAATCAAATGTGGCACACCCAGTAGTGGACTGGCCCAACCGTTGTTTCAAAGCATAGATGCAGTGTGGCCCACTTAGTCATGAAAACTAAAAGCACCTAATCCACACTGACCATCAAATGTCATGATATGGAAAATTGAGTGAATGAGAGTGTGCACATACAATTCCCTCAAGTGGCATGTCGTCCTGTTATCGAATGTACAGTCGCACTTAATGGCCGGATTGATGTTGGTGCTGTCTACCTTCGTAGAGTCGATGGCGCTTCCAGTGCATGGATCACCAGTAATATTCCAAGCGGGATCAGAAGAAATACCAAATCTCTGAAATATGGAGTTCAGCGCCCTTACTGCCATGCCATCCAACACAAATATTTATTAGCATAAGTGACTAAACAGAAACAAGATTAGATTTTATGCCTCAAGAATCAGGCCATTTCACTCATCAGGTGGGCCAAAATGTACAAAGTAACAGAATAACAGTATAACTATTTTATTTGGCCATCCATTTGTTTTTTGTGCTATGAACCACCTGATGTGTCAAATGGCCTGATTTTTAGGACCGGAGATCTAATAGTGCAACCCACATGATGGAAGGCTTAGATCTCGCACATGTTTCATATTGGCACTTCTGCCTCAGGGTGGACAAGCAAGGTTCCCACACGCATGTAGATCTAGTAAACCTCATTGTGAACATAATCCATGTGGCATATTATGCTTAGGCCCCCCTTGTGCAAGTTAAGCCCAAGCACAGCCTGAAATGGGCTGAGCCTTCATAGCCACCTATCACATTACCAGCAATTGATGGACCTAGGCCTACTAATCCAAAATAAAAACCAAGTATCCTGTGCATACCCTCAAGTCAAGAATCTTATGTTTCCTCTATCATTTTTGGGCCTAGGTTCTTATGATTTGTTGAAGACTCATCCTCCTCACTCATGGCATTCATGTACTGCTATCCAAGGCCTCCAAATTGTGGGCACACTGTAGATGGAGCATATCTCTAAAATCACACAAACCAAGGAATCCTAACCATCCAATTGATACCCATCAAATGGGTGGTTAAAAGTAAAATAGTGAATTGTCCAAATTCCACGGGCAAAATCAGATGGTTACTATCATCTTCTCAGTGTGATTTTTAGGCTATAACCCAACCATGATTGAGCTGTCAATTTGGACAGTCTGGATTGATGTACAACTATGCCATGCATACGGAAGGGCCACTACCCTCCCCCCCTCTCAATCAGAAAATCTCCATTAACATAACAGTAAAAAAGGTGGGAATTCATCAATCCATTCAATTAGCCCAAGGTAGCAGATTTAGCCAGAATATCCGCTATAGCATTTCTTTCTCTATAATCCCATACTAAAACAAGCAATACACTTTCCTTCTAAGCAACATAATTGAAAACTGATGATACCACAGCTCCTCCATCAGCAACATACAAACCCATCAAAGTTTGTGTTCAAAGAATCAGGGCCATCGGGAATTCCCATTTGACTAGACATGATAGACAACTAAATATGCTCCAAATAGGATTTCTTCTAGTTAAATCAAGAACAGAATTCAGATACGCAGCATTCTCCTTTTAAAAGGACTGTCTCATGGTCAGAGGTTTGATTTCAAAACACACAGTTGTTTCCCTCTAACGGTCTAACCACATATTCAATAGAGTGGAAGGTAAAACTTTCCAATTAGCATTAGAGTGGCCTCAAGCTAAGTAAGAAATATGCCATTGGAGAAAGAAGGATTAAAGGTTTTCAAGGTCTAGTAATTGTATTTGCAACTATAGTAGCACAAAACGGGAAGCAAAGCAGAAAAAATTCGAATTTGGGATCGGGGAAGTGTCTGTTTTAGAATGTAAACAAGTAGAATTAAGTAGCGAGTGGGAGTGGGAGTGGGAGTTTGAAGCACGATTGAAGCTTGAGTAGCACCTACTAGAAGAATCCAACTAAGTTTGGGACAGAGAAGCTAAGAAATAACAACTTCTTTGAGTAAAATCATGGCAATATAAAAGATGCATATGATTTTCAGCTTCCAAGTAACATGGAACACGGATCAGGTTATGTGGTAAGAGATTTGCGATAAGTCTGTCTTTCGTTACAGCCCATCCATGCAAGACAATCCGCATAAAGAAATTCTTTTGATAGGCTAGGAAATTTCTGGCGGGCAAAGATGAGTGTTTCCAACAACAATGTCGTTGGCGGATTCTATAGGGATTGGAATTTGAAGGCCTCTTGTTGTTGCATTTCAGGGTCCGCTTAAATTTTTGCTACATTAAGTTATTTCGTTGTCATTTAGATGATGGTTATGGTTCGTAGGTGTGGGATTATGATAAGCGATGTATAGGTGGGCCATCTGTCAGTCAGAGATTGATTGACTCACCATCAACTAAGGTCCAACCAATGCATGCAAGATTCAATAAATTTGTGTATTTTACAGAGAAATGGAACCAAATAGGAAAAAAGATGGATGCGAATTCTAATCAATCCATGATTGGCCCAGAGATAGATGGAACAAATTGTTGATTGAACGTATTCTATACAAACGATATAGATCATCCTAAGGGCCTGTTTGGATGCCTGTAACTTTTTTAAGTTGTAAGTTACATGTAACTTACTTATAGGTGTAAGTAAGTTACAGGTGACCCTGTTTGGATGTAAGTTGTAACTTACTTATAGGTAACTTTGTTTTTATGTTTGGATAACCTGTAACTTTGTTACAGGTAATAAGTTGGATATTCACGCTAGATAGAGTTTGAAATAGAGAATCGTTGAAAATTCAGATTGACACATAAAAAAGATTGGGATAAAATTATTCCATTTTATTAAGCCCATGTAAATGAATAGTTTGGTCAATTCTTAGGCTAAACCAATCAACAGGTGGACCATAAAAGCGGGCCCATGTTTTCAAAATGCCAGTAATGTGGGCAAAAAACTTGAGATAACATATCCAAGTAAAAATTTAGCTTTAAAATTGTGTTTGAACCTAACCCCTAACAAAGTTGTGCCCTTTTGATAACCAGTCTCTACAACTGGGAAAAAAGAAAAAAAAAAAAAAAAAAAAAAAGAACAAAAATAAAATAAAAAACACTAAGGCAATAGAATAAGCAAGGAAAACATGAATAAACAACAAGAAAAACAGCGTATTAAGAGAAACACAGTTCATTTTTTAACCAAAATCAATTGACATATTAACACAAGTGAAACCAATCAGTAAAATCTGTACTCATTTCCTTAACCAAGGCAATAGAATGAGCAAGGAACGAGTATACAACAGCAGAAAATCAATATCATTTGCAAATCCTCATTTCCTGCAACAAAATCCTTGGAAACAATGGTGGACTTTTAATCGTTATTGTTTTCGGTGGTGCGGTCCACCTGAGATTTAGATATCCCTCGTTTTTGGAATCAAGCCCTAAAACGATCCAAAAGAATGGATGGACGGCATGAATAAAACAAATACAATATGGTGGGCCCCACAGATCATCTGCATTATCCACGCCACCTCACCCAACTGCCTCCGTCAACGCAAAAGAAAAAAATAAATAAATAAAGGAAAGAAAGGAAAACACAGAAGAGAGAAAGGGGGTTTCGTACTTTGCGGAAGCTCGATGGGAGAGGGAGAAGTCAACTGAGAGAGAGAGAAGGAGACTTGAGAGAGGGAAACGGAGGCGAGAGGGAGATGAAGACATTGGAAAGGGATGGATGTGCAGGTGCGATTCTTCCCAACCGATTTCATTTCAAATTTTTTGACCGTTACCTGTAACTAACCGACTCCAGCGCCTGTAAGATTTTCGGCTCTTTCTCCTGTAACTTAGTTACAGGTTGAGAGAAAATCACAGGTGACTTTCCTCCCCCAAATGCCAACTGTAACTAAGTCACCTGTAACTTACTTACATTTTAGAAAAGTTACAGGCATCCAAACAGGCCCTAAAGATCAGATGGTCAAAATTGTCGGTTTGGTGCGAGTTTTGCATGGCAGTGCATGGAATTTGTGTTCGAGCTAATGGACAGTCCAGATCAATCAATTAGAGTCTGTAAGTTTCCTGAAGCAACCAGGACACTATCCAAGCCACCCATCAGACAATTCCAATCATTGTCGATGTTCTTACCCAAAAATAAACCTGGTCCATTCATCAGGTGGGCCAAGACAAGTTTTTTCTTTCTCAGCCATAAATTGGACAGACCTTATTCTTGAATCAACGCATCAAAATACTGGTACCCATCTGATGAATGGATTGGATCATGCACAAGTGTGCCACGATAGCACGTCTAACGAATTGGAAATCACAGTTTGAAAGAGTAGAATTAAAGAAGAGGGGGTAAGAAAGGCATACCTTCAGATGGGTCTGTTCTTGCTGGAGCTTGAGCTTGAGCTTGGAACATCTCAAAATGGCAGAAAACGTAAATACAATAAAAACCAAGGTCGAAAACTGAAATGAATCTTTTCATCTTTGCCTCTCTCTCTCTCTCTCTCTCTCTCTCTCTCTCTCTCCAGCATTTGAATCGGCAGAGATGTGAAGCAGGAGAGGGAGCTATCAATACTGGATGGAGCTAAAGGTACACTCCTATGTGAGTTCTACACCATTTAAAAAATGGAGGTGACTCTTCAAACGTACACGTGCCATGGACTTATGGCGATCTATACCGTCTAAATCGCTGGCCCAACTTTGCATGGAGTACAACCAAAAAATTATACTGAGAATATATTTATACTTTTGTCACTACAAATTTAAACCTAGCACTATTTGGAAGGCTATGATTACTTGATTGTGAAATTTTAGATCTATTTTACGTTCTACAATGGGACCTACAATTTGTATGGTCTAGATATCTCTAAATCATTGACACGTGTGAGGATTAGGAATCGCCACCTTTTTAAATGGTACATAACTAATATAGGATTCTACATTATTGAGATGACACAGTAACGTTATTTTACGAAGAATTCTATGATACTCCGTCAGCGTATGACACTTGATACGTAGGCACTCAGAAAGTATTCACGTGGTCTATAATAACTCAAGTCAAACTGAGTAAATCATGGAAACCATTGTATTTAAATGACGATCCCGTGATCATATACGTTATATAATCTTAGCCGCTGATTGGTGGACACTTTTTTGTGGAAGGCGGATTGCGTGATGACCCTGCTAGTGCAGACGTCGCTGGTGGTCAGTGCTCTGTGGGCCAAACTATGATGTATGTATACTATCCATGCCATTCATCCATTTTACCATATTATTTTAATTCATGAGTCCAAATATTAGAAAGATCTGAATCTCAGGTGAACCACACCACAGGAAACAGTGATGATTTAACGTGAACCATTAGAAACTTAATAGGGCCCACTGTTATGTTTATCGGGGATCCAAGATGTTGATTAGGTCACGTAGACCCAGATGAATGGAAAACACAAATATCAGATTTATCCAATTCTTTTATGGCCCACAAAAAGTTTTTAATGGTAAGCATTCAATTACCAATGTTTCCTTCGGTGTGGTCTACTTTAAATTTGGAGCTGGCTCATTTTTTAACTCCTACCCTAAAATAAACTGAAAACATGGATGAACGGACTGGATAATGAACGTACATCATGATAGAGTACACAGAGCACCAACTAGCCACGTCGGTACAAGCAGCGTCAGCATGCAATCCGCGTCCGTGATGACAGGGCCCTTGAGTACGTTTGTTTTGTTTCGGTAAGCGAAAACCGACCTTATCAGGAAAATAATGAAACTTTTTGTTCATGGTCCAACTACGCCGCAGACATTATTTAACTAGTTTAATCTACCAGCTTATCTGCCACGTATGCAATTTCTAAAGGCCAGTATCATCCGATTCACACCCGCTAGAGTATCAAAGTTTTCGGGAGTCGATTACGTGCGGTCCCGGCCTCACCCAACACGGTGCGGCCTTAACTGTAGGGATCACTTCAATATATGTATCATATATCCACACCGTCCATCTGTTTTAACAGATCATTTTAAGCTATTAAACTAATATTGGAGTAGATCCAAATCTCAAGTTGACCGTACCATAAGAAATAGTGGTGATTGAACGCCTACCATTAAAAACATACTACGGCCCACCGTAATTTTCATTTTATATCTAACATTTTGATAAGTCACAACGACCTGAATGATGGGAAAAAAAAAAAACAAATACCATCTTGATCCAAAACTTCTGTGTGCCCCATGATAAGTTTTTAATGGTTAATCACCACTGTTTACATTTGTGTGGTCCACCTGGTTTGGAATATGCTTCATTTTTCGTATCATGCCATAAAATAATATGAAAAACGTATTGACCGCGTGGATATATGATCCATACATCATAGTGGGCCCTACGATCAGGGCCGCACTGTGTTGGATGAAGCCGGGGCCGCACCTAATTCGCTTCCCATTTATGGATATGGACCTTCCGCCCCTCCTCTTGCCCATGACGCCTGATACGCAGGCACTCACAAATTGCATACTTGGCATGAGTTATCCCAAATTAAACCGACTAACTTATGGAAATCACTGTCGTCAGGTTACAATCCCAAAATCAGATTTTTGGATGACTATAACCTCTGATCCGTGGATAATTGTTTTAACCGTCCAATGAATGTCCATTGATATGATAATTACCTTCCTAAATGAGTTTTATTTTTAGCTAATGAGACATTCAAAATCCTTCCAAAGTTTTGAATGCTTAATTTAAGTTAATTACATGCCACTCATGCAATATCTAACTGCCTGTGTATCATCCATCAAACACTGCCAGAGTATCAGTGTTTTTTTCTTTTCTAATACTCGCAAAGAGAAAATGACCACTGTAGACAAAACCTTTTACCCAGCGGTTTTTATCGCAGAATACAAACTTAAGTTACCAACTTAGACTAGCACGTGCGGACAGCGACGTTGAGGACGAAACTACCCCTCCTTTTCACTGCGAAGACGAGAGCCGACGCTCCTCCAGCTGAGAGTTGTACGAACGGCTTAGGAGAGATCAAAGTTACATGGATCCACAGCTATGTATTTATCATATCCACAACGTTCATCCATATTTCAAAATCATTTCGGAGCATTATCTCAAAAAAAATAAATCATATCCATAAATCAATGGACCACACCACAAAGAGCAGCGGGAAAATTGATTTTCACCTTAAAAATTTTTGTAAGGCCCATCATAACATTTATTTTCCATCCAATCTATTCATAAGGTCACAAAGGCGTGGATGAAGAGGAAAAATAAATTCCATGATGATCCAAAACTTCTGCAACCCCTAAAAGGGTTTCAATGGTAGACATTCAATTCCCCATTACCTTTTACTGTGTGGTCCACTTGATAGTTAGATCTGTCTTATTTTTCATCTCAAGCCTTAATACGAGTTCACCAAATAGATGGACGGTTTGGATATAACATATACCTCATAATGGGACCCACAAAAATCAGTGGGGATTACAACTGGAAAAGGGAAAAAAAAAAGTGAAAAAGAAGACAGCAAGTTGGTGTCGACCGGGTCAACCCGGTCGACCGGCCTATGGCTACGGATTATAACCGTATCCAAAACTACAATGCTATGCAATTTTTTTTCCTTTTTCCTTGTTATGTTTTATTTTTAATTTTTACATGGAGAATTTTATTGTACTTACATTTTTCTTTAATACATGTTTATATAAATATGTGTGTGAGTGTGTGTGTGTGTGTGTGTATATATATAAATTTTCTCTTTTTTTTTTCATTTCTTTTTTTATTCATTTAACAAGAATATCTTCTAAACTAAAATTGGTTACTTGACGTACCACATATGATTTTGGGGTAGGAGAAGCTATTTTAGCTAACCAACCTAGTTATTTTTCAAGATTTCATCAACTCAATGGTCGAAAATACATTTCATTCACTTCACGATCAATTTCAATCACTTCATGGTCAAACTAAAAATTGAGCGAGGCAAATGTGAAATTGAGTGAGTAAATTGAAAATTGAGCAGGACAAGGTATGAATTGAGTGAGGCAAGCTAGAAATTGAGCGAGGTAATAGAAATTGAGCAAGGTAATATAGGAGTTCAGAGAGGGAATCTAGAAATTGAGCGAGGCAACTTAGGATTTGAGCGAGGAAAGCTAGAAATTGAGCGAGGGAACCTATAAATTGAGCGAGGTTTAGACTACGTTGAAATTGAGCGAGGGAACCTCCCTCAAATCCTAAGTTGCCTCGCTAAATTTCTACGTTGCATCGCTCAATTGATAGGTTGTCTCGCTCAATTCCTAGGTTCCTTCGCTCAATTTATATATTACCTCACTGGATTTCTAGCTTCTTTCGCACAATTCCTAGGCTGTCTCGCCCAATTCATATATTTTTCCAGATCATTTTATGGTATGAGACTAAAAATGAGATATATCCAGTTCTCAAGTGTACCACATTACAGGAAATAGTGTTGAATGAGCGTCAACCATTAGAAACCTTTAGGGGGCCCACTGTGATGTTTGTGAGAAATCCTCCTCGTATAAGTTCATTCATAGGGTCAAAAAGACCTGGATGAAGAGGAAAAAAAAATTTCATAATGATCCAAAACTTCTGTAACCCCTAAAAGGGTTTCAATGGTAGACGTTCAATTTCTCATTGCCTTTTACAGTGTGGTCCACTTGATAGTTAGATATATTTTATTTTTCGTCTCAAGCCTTAATATGAGCTCGTAAAATATATGGACGATTTGGATATAACACATACATCATGATGGGACCCACAAAAGTAACATAGCAAAATAAAAATAAAAATTCAGTTTGCCCCGCTCAATTTCTAGTTTGCCCCGCTCAATTTTTAGTTTACCCCGCTCAATTTTCAGTTTGCCCCGTTCAATTTCCAGTTTGTCCCGCTCAATTTCTAGTTTGCCCCGCTCAATTTTCAGTTTACCCTGTTTAATTTTCAGTTTGCCCCGCTCAATTTCTAGTTTGCCCCGCTCAATTTTCAGTTTGCCCCACTTAATTAGAAATTGAACGGGGCAAATTGATTTTTTTTTTCTTTTGTGGGTCCCATCATGTTGTATGTGTTATATCCAAACCATTCATATATGAGCGGGGCAAACTGAAAATTAAGCGGGGCAAACTAAAAATTTGGTTATATGTTTTGATTTAAGTTTAGGTTAAGGTTTAGGTTTAGATTATAAGTTCTAGGTTATAGGTTAAAGCTTTAGGGATTTGAGAATAGGTTAAGGTTTAGGTTTAGGGAATCAGGTTCAGGTTTGAGATCGGGTTTAGTTTGGATTTTTAAGTTTAGGTTTAGATTAAGGAGTTGAGATTAGGATTAAGTGTAGGTTTAGGTTTAAGGATTTGATAATACATTTAGGTTTTAGGTTTAGGTTTAGGTTTTAAGTTTAGGTTACAGTTATAGGTTTAGGTGTAGGTTATAGGTAATAGCTTTAGGGAATTGAGAATAGGTTAAAGTTTGGGTTTAGGAAATCAGGTTCGGGTTCGGGATCGGGTTTAAGTTTGGGTTTTCAAGTTTAAGTTTAGGTTTAGATTATAGGTTTTGGAATTTGTGAATAGTTTTAGGTTATAAGTATAAGTTTAGGTTAGGTTATGGGTTAAGGTTTAGGGATTTGAGTTTAGGTTATAGGATTAGGTTTAGGTTTAGGTTTAGGGATTTGAGTTTAGGTTATAGGTTTAGGTTTTGAGATTTGAGAATGGATTCGGGTTTAGGTTATAGGTTTTGGTTTCAGTTTAGATTATACGTTTTGGGATTTGATAATAGGTTCCGGTTTAGGTTATAGGTTTTGGTTTTGGTTTAGGCTATAGGTTTTGATTTAGGTTTAGGTTATAGGTTTTGGTTTAGGTTATAGGTTTACGTTAAGGTGTAGGTTTAGGTTATAGGTTTTTGAATTTGAGAATGGGTTCGAGTTTAGGTTATAGGTTATGGTTTAGGTTATAGGTTTTGGGATTTGATAATGGGTTGTGGTTTAGGTTATAGGTTTTGGTTTTGGTTTTGGTTATAGGTTTTAGTTTAGGTTATAGGTTTTGGTTTTGGTTTTGGTTTAGGTTATAGGTTTTGGTTTTGGTTATAGGTTATAGGTTATGGGTTTATGTTAAGGTTTAGGTTTATGTTATAGGTTTTTGGATTTGAGAATGGGTTCGGGTTTAGGTTATAGGTTTTGGTTTTGGTTTAGGTTATAGGTTTTGAGATTTAATAATGGGACCAGGTTTAGGTTTAAGTTTAGGTTTAGGTTATAGGTTTTGAGATTTGGGAATAGTTTTAGGCTATAACTATAGGTTTAGGTTAGGTTATAGGTTAAGGTTTTGGAATTTGAAAATGGGTTCGGGTTAAGGTTGTAGGTTTTGGTTTTGGTTTTGGTTTTGGTTTTGGTTTAGGTTATAGGTTTTGGTATTGGTTTTGAGATTTGAGAATGGGTTCGGGTTTAGGTTATAAGTTTTGGTATTGGTTTAGGTTATAGGTTTTGGCTAAGGTTATAGGTTATAGGTTTAAGTTTAGGTTAAGGTTAGGTTTAGGTTATAGGTTTTGGGATTTGATAATGGGTTCAGGTTTAGGTTATAGGTTTTGGTTTTGGTTTAAGTTATAGGTTATAGGTTTTGGGATTTGAGAATGGGTTCGGGTTTAGGGTATAGGTTTTGGTTAAGGTTATAGGTTATAGGTGTAGGTTTAGGTTAAGGTTAGGTTTAACTTATAAGTTTTGGGATTTGATAATGGGTTCGGGTTTAGGTTATAGGTTTTCGTTTTGGTTTAGGTTATAGGTTATAGGTTTAGGTTTTAGGTTTTAGGATTTGAGAATGGGTTCGGGTTTAGGTTATAGGTTTTGGCATTGGTTTAGGTTATAGGTTTTGGTTAAGGTTATAGGTTACAGGTTTAGGTTTAGGTTAAGGTTATGTTTAGGTTATAAGTTTTGAAATTTAATAATGGGTTCGGGTTTAGGTTATAGGTTCTGGTTTTGGTTTAGGTTATAAGTTATAGGTTTAGGTTTAGGTTATAGGTTTTGGGATTTGAGAATGGGTTCGGTTTACCCCGCTCAATTTCTAGTTTGCCCTGCTCAATTTCCAGTTTGCCCCGCTCAATTTAGCGGGCAAACTAGAAATTGAGCGGGGCAAACTGAATTTATTTATTTTTTTGCTATGTTGCTTTTGTGCGAGGGAAGCTAGAAATCCATTGAGGCAATATATAAATTGAGCGAAGGAACCTAGAAATTGAGCGAGGCAACCTAGAAATTGAGCGAGGGAACCTAGAAATTGAGCGAGGTAACGTAGGAATTGAGATAGGAATTCTAGGATTTGATCAAAGGAAGCTAGAAATTGAGCGAGGCAACCTAGGATTTGAGCAAGGTAACCTAGGATTTGAGCGAGGAAAGCTAGAAATTGAGCGAGGGAACCTAGAAATTGAGCGAGGCAACCTAGGAATTGAGTGAGGCAATGTAGGAATTCAGCAAGGTAACCTAAGAATTGAGCGAGGGAAGCTAGAAATTGAGCGAAGCAACCTAGCATTTGAGCAAGGCAACCTATGATTTAAGCGAGGAAAGCTAGAAATTGAACGAGGGAACCTAGAAATTGAGTGAGGCAACGTAGGAATTGAGCGAGGCAACGTAGGAATTAAGCGAGGAATCCTAAGATTTTAGCGAGGGAAGCTAAAAATTGAGCGAGGGAACCTAGGATTTGAGCGATGCGACCTAGAAATTGAGCGAGGCAACGTAGGGATTGAGCGAAAGAAGCTAGGAATTGAGCGAGGTAACATAAAAATTCAGCAAGGAATTCTAGTTATTGAGCAAGGGAACTAAGAAATTCAGTAAGGCAACCTAGGATTTGAGCGAGGCGAGGGAAGCTACAAATTGTGCGAGGAAACCTAGAAATTGAGCGAGGCAACCTACGAATTGAGCGAAGAAGCTAGAAATTGAGCGAGACAACCTAGGATTTGAGCGAGGGAACATCGAAATTGGAGCGAGGCAACTTAGGAATTGACCGAGGGAAGCTAAAAATTGAGTGAGGAAAGCTAAAAATTGAGCGAGGCAAGCGAGGCGACGTAGAAATTGGAGCGAGGATTGAGCAAGGGAACCTAGAAATTGAGCGAGGGAACCTAGGAGTTGAGCAAGGCAACGAAAAAATTCAACGAGGCAATCGAGAAATTGAGCAAGGGAAACATCAATTTGAGCGAGGCAAGCTTGAAATTGGATGAGGCTAACATGAATTGGAATGAACTTTAAATGTAATTGACCTAGCCTAACAATTCGCTTTGTTGAATTTGACCGATCAGTTAATGAAATTGACCGAGATTTACATGAAATTCTCTTCGGTGAATTTGATCGAGTAATTAATGAAATTGACCGAGTGGTTTATAAAATTTTCAGTACGCACTTATAGTGTTGAGTTAACTAAGTTGGGCACACCCAGATCCATAGCTCAATTGGCAGACTGAGTAGAGATACCTCATATCAACACTTGAGGTCCTGGTATCGATTCCTAGCGGGGGTGGCTAACATGGAGTGTGTGTATTGACATGGGTGTGTACTAACAAGCTAACCTCATATCTCTACTCAATTGGCAGACTGAGTAGAGATACCTCATATCAACACTTGAGGTCCTGGTATCGATTCCTAGCGGGGGTGGCTAACATGGAGTGTGTGTATTGACATGGGTGTGTACTAACAAGCTAACCTAAAAAACTTTTTTTAAAAAATTAATAGTAAAATATTAAAAAAAATAAAAAATTAAAAATATTGAGTTGGGCCCACCTTGAATGTATGTGGACTATCCATGACGTTCATCCATTTTTCCATCTAAAGCAAGGGTTTCAGCTCAAAATGGTGGCATATTGAAATATCAAGTGGATCACACCACAGGAAACCGTGTTTCCACCATGGAAACCTTTTTATGCCCCTACAATGATGTTTTACTTGTAATCCATCATGTCCATAGGATGATTTTCGCATGGATGAACCAAAAATCAAGATGGGAGCTTCATTCGGCATTTCAATGGCCCACAAAAAATTTACGCTGTTTAGGTAGATGTATATCATACCTGTCATGCGTACTGTCTTCCGTGGAGGGAACATTTTCAGGAAAAACGAGATAATGTTGATGAATAGAGAGGGTGAGATTAGGGGTGTACATCGAGTCAAATCGAGTCGAGTTGGCCTCAGCTCGACTCGGCTCAAACAGTGGCTAACCTCAGCTTGAACTCGGCTCATCTCGGTCCTCAGGCCTGATTGGCCAACTCAGCTCAGTTTAATTAGCAGCTCAGGCTGAGTTCGAGCTAAGATCGAACCGAGTTTGCTATTGAGGCATTTCCACAAACACCTTAATTGCAACTTCAAAATCCTACTGTTTTACCTACAAAGGCAATGATTTTATAGGTATTTTCTCAAACACCTTCTAAATAATAATAATAATAAAGAAAAAAAAAAAGGTATTTGTTCCATGTACATACCTTCCTTTCCACCTTGCCACTAGCCAAACCTTCATTGCCACCAGCCACATGTCGTCCAGTCATTTTATCAAACAGCTGGTGAGCAACATTAATGACAAAGTAATCAAGTCACCGAACTAATTCGATCCAAGTTTAATTCAAGCTAGATTTGATCCGAGTCGAGTTGAGCTGGCCTGCTCGAACTCATTTTTGAGCTCAAAAAATCAATTCAACCTTGCTTGAACTCAACACCGAACTGAATCGAGCTTTTTTCAGATTGAGTAGAGCGAGCTAACCGAGCTAGCTCGATTCGTGTACACCCCTAGGTGGGATCCAGCTAGAGCGTGGTGCGATCCAAGCAACAGATGTAGCGGTGGAGTTTTCGTCATTTAAAAAAAAAAAAAAAAAAATGGAGCGAGAGAAGGGAGGGAGAGGAAAAGCAACGGCAGTAAAAAGGACGGGTAGTTTCGTCCTCAAAGTCGCTGTCCGCACGTGCTAGTCTAAGTTGGTAACTTAAGTTTGTATTCCGCGATAAAAGCCGCTGGGTAAAAGGTTTTGTCTACAGTGGTCATTTTCTCACTGGCAAATCAATAGGACAAACGCGTACAACTATATTGACTGTAAAATGACGTGGTGTTCTCGAAAATCGTGCTGTTGAAATTCATGTACTTATAAATTGCCCACTTGGCTTACATTATCTGAAATGAAACCGTTCATATTGTGGGACCCACTGTAAAAAATCACAGTAATTGGAAAAACCCAACATCTGATTAATGGACCATTCTGTTGAATTCTGGTGGTTGGAAATTTTTCATCTTTTCAATCATTATATTTCAGCCAATCGACTACTTGAGCTATCAATTCACTACAGTATTTGGTTCATGATTCACCTAGAGTGGGCCTCACTATATGGACGGTTCGATTTCTATCCTATGGATTCGACACTTACTATAACTGAGCGCATGTATATGACCTCGCATCCTGCCAGAGTATCCAAGTTTCTCTCCAATGGAGTTGGTGGGAATATCTTCTCAGGAGTAACTATGAAAGGAATGAAAACTTTGATACTCCGGAGAAAGTGACAGATGATACTCAGGTACTAAGAAGTTGTATACGTGGCATATGGTTGATTCAATTTGAACTGTCCCGATTATAGTTCTACCTTTAGATGACAAGTAAACCAAAAAAAACACTTATTTGATTGTACAGTTATAATAATGATAGAGATTTATTGGACCATTGAATAAACTTAATCCAACCGTCATATTGCAGCAAACAAGTGTCCATTAATCAGAGGTTAGAACACTTAAACCAGTCTGATTTTAACCCTGCGACTAAGTTATAGTTATTTCAAAATTTAGACCGTCTAAGTTCATTTAAAACAATCCACATTTACGTTTTCTAAGTGCCTATGTATCAAGTTTCATACGCTGCCAGAATACCAAACGTGTTACCACTTGCAAGTCATAGCCATATGGCAAAGTATCGAACTCGGCAATTTGTCGGTCCGGAAAACTTTCAGGGGATTTTCAAAGTTTGGAGGTTTTAATTTTTTGTGTTTTTTTAAGCTTGTTAGGCTGTCAGCTGACACTTTACTGTTAGTCACCTCTACCAGGGATCCATGTCAAGGCCTCATTGTTGAAATTAGGTACTTTTCACTCAGTCTACTGCTTGACCTATGGAATTGGGTGTTAGATTTTGTAGTTTCTCTAGGATAATACTGAAAAAATTTTGATCATAATAAAAATATTTAAAAGTTGTGTTTAAAATTATTAAATAATTTATAATTTCAAAGCACGTGTATATAACAAATCTTTGACTTTTATTATTTTTCAAGTTAATATTGCGATATTTTAAAAGCTGCCAATGAAAATCGAGCAATATATTAACAATCGTGATATTACGAAGATATTTTTCAAAATATGGGATATGACTACCTACGACAGGAAAAGAAAAGAAAGGGACGGTTGAATAAAAAAACATAGTGCCTACGCATTATAGACATCCCATTCCAGCAGCTTGTGCCCAAGGTTTTTGAAAAAGCTCAAAACCACTACAATAATTTAATCAATTATAGTTAAGAGTACCTTTCTTGGATTTTTCGCTTTTTGGGAAGCTGATGGGCTGACAAAAGGGTTGGCATTTAGGTGGGGCCTACATGACCATCAGGTGCATCACCCCCATGTTAGGCCCTAACCTAAAATAACAGCTAATCTTTTTATTTGAGCGGATCACATGATTTAAAACAGTATATAGGGCAATGCTTACTTTTCAAATTAGTTATTTTTTATGCTGCCAATTAGGATCAAGGCTGAATTTTCTGTCCCTGAACCTAAATTTTAGTATATCATCTAGTGATTAGAGAGAATTTTATGTAACTTTTATGATTGGTCCTTTAAAAATTAAGGTTGAATGTTTCCCATCATTGTTTCCTTTAGCATGGCCCACCGAAATCATAAGTCTATTTTTTCTCTTAAAGCTTAATATATGATTATATATAATTTAATTGGATTTTGCATACACAACACGTGTGGTACAGAAAAGATGGGGAGTAAATGTAAAAGATAGAGAGTGAATATTTTGAAGTCTTCTTCGTGCAAGTGGTGAAAGGAATGCCGTCACCCTTGAATTTTTATAGAGTCTATCGTGGCGTACGGAGAGTGAATGTTTCGAAGTCTTCTATATATCATTGTGAAATCCACTTTGACCATCAATATTGCTTTCATTATAAGTTTGTGAAATTCACGTTGACCATCAGATACTACTTGCATACTTGTGAAAATAATTCGGAGAGACATTTGCCCTTGATTTTATAGGGCCCACCATAATGATCATATGAAATTCTGGATGGCACACCAAAATTTAGGCCTTGAGCCTAAAAATTAAGCTCATGTGATAATTTAAGTGGTCTACACCAAGTCAAATAATTTAGAAAGTGAGCGTTACCGTATACATTGTTTTCAATTGTGTTGCCAGCCCGAATCATGAATAGGGCTTATTTTTTAGCTATGAGGCTAACATGTGGTGCTGCAACTGATGGTCGGGATGGATTTCACATAAACATCATAGCATGACCCATCTAATCATCAGACCCTTTGTGGCATACCCAACATCTGTTGACAAATCTAACGTGGTATGAAAACCATTTGAACGCAGGCACCGCAATTCTAAAATAGTATGCAGTTATTTGTGATGCTTTAAGAAGAAAATCCACGGTTGACAAAACCTCGTGGACTAGAGAAAAAAGGTTTTGTCATTAGAATTATAGCCGTCGAATCTGGGATCGTGTATCAATAATCCAAACCGCACGTACGTGTGAATGGATACATAGCTGATGATGACTGCATCCAAAATCTTAAAGATTGGAAGATTGTAACATGGCCTGATAGTCGAAAGTAATTGAAATATAGACTTTTGATATCCATGGTTCCAGGACTCCTCCCATTCGGGTGTAGCTCAGACTAGTCAAGTCAGCTTGCTTGGTTTTAGTACCCTTCCCATTTGGGTGCAGCGGACGTGGATTTCATGCGAAAGCCTTTGGCGTGAAGTTCATGCGCAAGGATAATGGGTGGGGCCCACCGCTATGTTTGTAGGAAATCTATCCTTTTTATCCATTTTGCCAGCTCATTTCAGGAAATTCAACACAAAACTCCAGTGGGCCACACGAGGGGAAACAGTGAGGATTCAGTGAGAACCTTTGAAATATTCTTGTAGCCATAAAAGCTTTGTGAGAGGCTGAATTTTTTATATATTTTTTCACTATTTCCCAGTGGTAATTTTGCCTTGTAAACGGTTTGGATGGCATATAAACCTCAAGGTGGAGGCCAGGAAGGTTTGAACGGTAGGTATTTCTTTCCCCAATTTTCTCTCTCACGTGGCTCACTTGAGTTTTGGATCCATCTCGTTTTTGGTGAGCTCTCCAAACAGATGAACGGGTAGATTTCCCACAAACACAGCATTGGCCCCACCCAGCATCCTTGCACAGGAACTTCCTGCGAAAGCCGCCTCCGGGCGCAGCTCGGACTAGTCGATCGAATCGGTTGGAAAGAACCCAATCTGGTTGACTCGGCAAATCTGGTGTGAACAGGGTGAGTGAAATCCTCTATGACTACACCTCTTTTATGTGCCCAAGATGGAGAGGACCCACCATGTTGTATATGTGAAATCACGCAAGATGACCACAGGACTTAAGCATTGGTTACCCAATCCTACTATAGTGGTTATGGATATTCAGGATACTGGGGTCAATGGTTTACAACTCTCTCTTGTGAAATAAACATTGATCACACAAGATGACCACAAGACTTGACCATTAGTTGCTTAATCTTACTATAGCGGTTATAGACATTCAGGGTATTGAGATCAATGGCACACAACTCCCTCTTTGACTATAAACATTGATCACACAAGATTACCGCAAGACATTATCACTTGTTGCCCAATCCTACTATAGTGGTTATACACATTCAAGGTACTGAGATCAATGGCATGTAACTTTCTCTTGGCCAATAAACATTGGTAACGCAAGATGACCACGGGACTTTATCACTAATTGCCCAATCTCACTATAATGGTTATGGACATTTCGGATACTGAGATCAATGGCACACAACTCCCTCTTGAGCGAAAAAGATTGTTCATACGAGAGTACTGCAAGACTTGATCACTGGTTGCCCAATCCCATTATAGTGGTTATAGACATTTGGGGTACCAAGATCAATGGCACAAGATGACCATAGGATTTCATCATTGGTTGCCCAATCCCACTAGATTATGGACATTTGGGATACTAAGATCAATGGCATGCAACTCTCAAACATTTGGGCTAGATTCATCTTTCTCTAGGACAATTAGAGGAACCTCTCTTTATAATTCATATAATAGTAAAATAGTTTTTCACACATTAATTATGACATTTATGAAATATACACCAAACATTAGTGACTATATAGATCCATGATCATAAATCTGTTGGACCGTGGGGCCCACTTATGGGCAATCACTAGTGGCTGGGTCCCATAAGGTTTAGCATATTTTTTTATTAATCCATTTTCTTTCTTTCGTCATGTTGGGAGTGTTATATAAAAACTTTAGGATCTCGTTTCCCAAAAACACTAGAATTATTGGATATAATAAAGCAATGAAATAAATTAAAGCACAAACCATACGACACGAGACTTTACATGGAAAACCCTCGAAGAGGTAAAAATCACGAGACCTACTCTAGAGCAATAATTCACTATGAAGTATAACATTACAACCGATTACAAGAACACCCCGTTTGGATCAAACCTTCTTCACTCACATAGGAGTAGATGAAAAATAAGAAAATAATGAAAAAACAGAGAGATCTCACCGATCACGAGGACGTAGAAGCGCTGAGACGTCGAATGCATAGTAGATCACCTCTATGAGCAGAATCCTTCCTTCCACAAGTTTCCTCTCTCTCCCTTTTCTCTCTTTCTTTCACCTTGGTCGTGAAAACACCTTAACATACCCTAGAATAGCCCTGGACCCCTATTTATAGTTTAGGCAACTCCCTTTTCGCACCTCTGCGAAACCGCCTCAAATTTATGCAGTCCGCACAAAATCCACATAGAATCTGCATAACCTTCGACTGGTCAAACCGGATCCTCGATTGGTTGAATGACCCCTTCAACCGGTCGAGCCTGACCCTCGACTGGTATTGCTTGCTGGACTTTGAGTCGAGCGAGCCTCGACTGGTCGAGCAGCTCCCTTCGACCGATCGAGTAGCCCAATGAAAGACATTCGTTTTACAACCGAATGCACTACCTCTCCTTTGAACTGAGAAGGAAAACCTCATCAGTTAAATTACAAATTCAACTTTAAACGAAGATTTAGATGGAAAGGATAAGACCCAATAATCTCTAGTACTATTCAAACTCTCAGTTGAAGTCCTCTCGTAAATATCATACTAAGAAACAACGAGAGTACACAGAGAAAATTAAGAGAATAATATTGTTCAATTAACTTGTCCCTTAAACAATCTAAGACATCGATTATAATCTGAGGTCATCTATACAATATAATTAGATGGGTGGTTAGACTCATCTACTCTAGTAATGATTCATCCTCGCCTTTGTGGAGGTCCTATATCGTATGGACCACTAGATCCTGAGGGCTCACTTTTCTACACAAACTTTTAGTAGTATCAAAGCAGGTGTACGGCGAATCTTCGATTTAATGTTTCAATCACAAAAGTTCAGTATCCCTTTCATTGTATTTTGTATTTTATTTTAATTATACATCGATCAATTATCGTTTATCTATTATTATTATTTATTTTCTTCCTGAGATATGAGGATTAAATAAAGATAATAATAATAATAAGAGTAATATCAAATGTATGATATCTAGATTTACATCATATTGGCCCAAGAGTCAGGTAGATCAATTATGAGAAATGGTAAAATCTAGACATTAGAGATTTAATTAAACCCAAAAAACAATGGCATGTTATAAATTGATTAAAGAAGGAAAATGAGAGAAATTTAGAAATTTGCTACAAATTTTAAAAAAAAGGTGTGTTAAGTTTTTTTGAAAACCCTAAAAGATTTGCCTGTTTATGGGCCTATTCATGTGGGTTTTGTAGACTCATTAAACAATCATTTTTTTAAAAGATAATAAGGGAGTTGGGAAAAGAGAAATTCAAAAGATAATAAGGCAACCACATATTCAGATAATGGACTTATGTGAGAATGTAGTGGGCCTATTCAGTTTTGGTATTTAATGAGTTAAATAGAATAATCCATTTGTGGCCCAATATTATTACTAATAATGAGCTATACTTAGTGAAATATGTTGACATTTTCTATCTTTTTTTTTGTCCACATTTCTATTAACTAGTAGGCCCAAATCTAAACTAAGGCTCATTATTATTCATTGATCTATCATTGTCCATTTTCTATAATACCAATTCATATCCATTCTTATTTTTATTTTTACGAATTTTGAAAACCTTTCTAAGGTGTCTATATGTAGGTGAATGGCCTATATGAACCCCATAAGTATGAACAAATAGTAATGGGCCAAATTAAAAGCCCAAACCACCTCCTTTCAAGATTAAGTGTATCTTGATTATGACAATTCAATCAATCGACCATTTGTGAGCCGATTTAAGCAAAGTGTTTGGAAGTGACTTGGAATTTTTCAACAAGATCTAATTGATGGTGTGGTCCATTTTTGTGTTTAACAGCTAAGATCTCTTATGTCGGTGATAATCTATATATGTATTAAAATAAAAGAACTCAAAATGATAAAATTTCGAATTTATGTAATCTTGATTATGATGTATTACTACCATCAATAATTTTAAGGGCTATACCTTTTGGAAGTTCGACAATCAAAACGTATATCTCACGTGTTTCTTGATTATTAAATGTAAGTATGCATGCATGATAATGCATATTCCTTCTCATATCCTACAATTCACTATTGATCAAAGTACCATTAGTGATCAGAACCATCATCAATCATGATGATCAACGTTGATGAGAGGTTCCATCATCAACGACGATCATTAGTGGTATATCGGATCCATCACAAATAAACATAATCATTGGTGATGATATGAATCTCTTAACATGTAAGCATTTGTTTTCTTGAAATATGATGTTAAAGTTTATATGTGTGATATAATTATGCTTGATACAATTAGATATAAGGCCAATTTTCATTAAAAAATAGAAAACTTAATGCTAGGATGCTCTATATATAAAGGTTGTGCATAACCTAAGTGGGAGTTAGGTCTTCTCCACTAAATGATACATGCAACATGTAATGGAATGTTACAAGTTATACAAATATATTCTTATAATAACATCATATTCATCTTAAATAAGAGAACTTGATTGATTTACACCGTCTATTCAGGTATGTGGATTTTTAGATTTCGTTAAAATGAGTTGACTACTTTTATACATTAAAAATTTGAATAACACGTACAAAATGTTAATGATTAGTGTTAATACCTCATATCATGACTAAGTAGTAATACTTAATGTAATGTAGAGATAACCACCGAAGCATTAATCGCTGAACAGTTCAAAAGTTAACAATTTAACGGTAACAACTACGAAAATTGGCCATGCACGATGCATAGCCTTCTGAACAAGGACGACACATTACATACATTAAATGAGGTTCAAGAGAAACCAATATTGATTGAGAATGGAAATTTAAGAGAACATATGGCTACAATGAACCATTATAACAAGTGACATAAACAAAATCATTCTGCTTGTAATGTCCGAATTAGCATAATGCACAAAGAACTCAAGCCGACATATGAAGTACATGACACCGCTAAAAGGAATTGGGATGCACTGGTAAATGCCTATGTGCAGAAATCGACTGTAAAAGTTCGGACAATGGAACTAGAGTTCCAAAAACACGAGATGCTAGTTGACTGCCTTATCAAATATCAGATTCGCAAGATGGAGCTGATGATAAGCATCCTTTAGAATGTGGGGCACAAATTAACTAAAAAATCAAAAGATAATAGCAATGTATCGTTCCTTGCCCGAATCTTGAACCTCAATCAAAAGGATTCTAAACCATCCTGATTCTATCATTACATTTAGAGACTTTTGTAGCCATTTAGTACGAAAGGTGGAAATGAATGCAATTTAGTTGTGTTTGGCCAAGGCCTTTGCAGTAGAGACCCACAAGCGGAATGCTAACAAGAGAGGATGCAAAGCTCGCAAGAAGGCGAAAAAGAATAACTAAGAACAACCAACATTTCAAGATGGGGAAAGGCAAGAAGAAGCAAAAAAGGTCAAACGTAACCTACTTCGTTAGTGGAAACTCCGGCCACTATGCCCATAAGTGTGTCATAAAAAGACGGTAATTCCTAAGTCACTAATACTTTATATGTAGACATTTATTCTGAAATCATTTCAATCGATACTCTATCTAACGAGTGAATTTTGAATTTAGGCACAACAAAACAGATGATATGAGATTGTCGAGGACTCGAGAAATTCCGACCTGTAGCCAGTTTCGACCTGTAGCCATAAGGAGTTACAAGGTGTATATGGAAAATAATGCTATTGAAAACATGCTAGGGATTGGCATTTACTGTCTCCGTACACGTATAAGGTAAATTCATTTTTTCAGGACATTTAATTTCAAATTTAATTATTCTGGACATAGAAAGTGATGATGCACATCTTGCTTTAGCTGCTATGTCTAATGAAATTGTAATATCTAAATCTCTAAAATGGCACGTGAGGTTAGGTCATATTGGAAAGTATAGTATGAGAAAACTAACACGTTCTGGTATGTTGGATTCATTATCCAAAATTGATTTGTCATTTTGTGAACATTGTGTGTTCGGAAAGACCTCAAAGAAACCATTCCCTAAAGCGATTAGGTCTAAGTATCTGCTAGAGATAATCTATTCAAATATCTGTGGACCATTGTATGTACGTACTAAAAATAGATGTCAATACTTTGTCACTTTCATTTACGATTACTCGCACTATGGATATGTGTATCTCAACTCACATAAATTCAAAGATTTTGATTGTTTTCTCAAATGTAAAGTTGATGTGAAAAATCAACTATAGAAACAGATTAAAATCCTTCACTCCAATAGAGGTAACGAATATACATATTAAATGTTCAAATTATATTGTGAAAACATTGGCATTGTCCGGCAATACACAATGACTTATACTCCACAACAAAATGGAGTTGCAGAGAGAATGAATAGGACACTATTGGATATACTTAAATCAATGATGGCACAAGTCAATCTCTTACCACATTCTGGAGAGATGCACCACTGACACTCGTTTATGTCCTTAATAATCTTATCCAAATCCATTCATAAGACCCCATATGAAATGTAAATTGGGAGGATTCTTTTAGCCAACCTACGCTCTTGAGGATCTTTGAGATATATTTTGATGCATACCCCACATAAAAGTAAACTTGATGATAAAACCATTAAATGAGGGTTCATTAGGTACCCTATGCACTCAAATGAATGTTTTATTTTGTAAGGACTGTGGAGGATGGATTAATATATAATCTCGGGGCATAACCTTCATTGACAACATACCCTAGCCGAAAGAAGCAAAATGTTGCAATAAAACTTTTTGAAATTCCCAATGTATCTCAGAAGAGTGGGAATTCTGCTTCTCAAAATGAAAATGCTCATGTAGTTCTTCAGGACAGTAAGAGTACATCTCAACAGGCTCTTGAGTTATGTCGAAGTGAAAGAGGAATGATTCTCCAAAGATACTTCGATATTGAAGGTCGATCATTCTCTTGCGTTGCAGTTAATGATGATAAACTTGATTCTTATCAGGATGCATTATTACCTCTTAATTCGACCGATTGGGTAACTGCTATGGATGAAGAGATTGCTTTCATAGATATGAATAAAGTCTTCAAACTTGTAGATCTGCCTTCATATGGAAAAGCGATATGCAATAAGTTAACACTCAAGATAAAAAGAAACGCATGGCATAGTAGACAAGTACAAAGCATGATTAGTTGCTAACGGTTTCATAAAGAAAGATTGCATTGATTATGATGAGACTTTTTCACCTGTTGCAAAATTCCCATCGATCCGCATGATCTTTCTCATTGTCGCAAGTCTAGACTTATAGTTATATTAGATGGATGTAAAGATTGCATTCTTAAATGGTAATTTGGATGAATAAATATAAATGCAACCCATGGGTTCTGTAGACAACTTAAAAACATTAAAAAAAGTTTGTAAGCAGTTGAAATCTATTTATGGGCCGAAGCAATATTTAAAACAATAGTACATGAGGTTATACTTAACCATTACCACTTTCGAATTCACAACGAGTGAAGAAGATCATTATGTATATATGAAATGATCTGAAAACTCTTTTCTAATAATATCTCTATATGTAGACGATATCCTGATAACTGGTAATGACATACAATTATTAATGTTGATTAAATATTGGCTCTTCTCAAGTTTTGAAATGAAAGATCTTGACAAAGCCAACTTTATTTTCAAGGTAAAAATAATCAATGATCACCCTATAAAATTCTTAAGTTTGTATCCAGCCACCTACATACAGAAAATCTTATAGCAGTTCAAGATGAAAAATTCAAAAGCTATTGAAACCACTATGAACAAAGTTATCCAGCTAGACAGGAAATAATGTTCCCAAACTGAAGCCGAGAAATTAACAATGACATTAATACCTTATGCGAGTACAATAAGCAACTTAATGTATGTTATGGTTTACATCAGATCGGACATAGTCAGTCATTATTATAGTTATACGGGATAGTCTTATTGACAAGCCGTCAAACGTATATTCCATTATCTCAGAGGAATAAAAGATATGATATTGTGTTATGAAGGTATGAGTCTCGATCTCAAAAGATATTCTGATGTCGCCTGAGGTAATGACACTGATGAGTAAAAGTTTACTTTAAGATTTCTTCTTCCTTAGAAGGGAAGCTATCTCATAGTCGAATAAGAAACAGACGTCCACAACTCCTTTATCTATAGAGGCCGAGTACATTGCTTGATGTGTTAAATTCAGAAGTGTGCATGGGTTGATAAATTCTTACTAGGCCTAGTATTATACCGAGCGTTCGTGAGCGTATATCGTTGAGAATAAATAATACTTTACCATTAACTTGACAAAGGACTTCAATCACCACTAGAAGTCCAAACACATTAAGATCAAGTATCATTATGTCCTTGATCAAGTGAGTGATAAGAAGGTCACCCTCAATTACGTCCGTAAAAATTACTGCACATGTAGCATTATTTTTATGTTCATTATTTTAAATGGGTTATAATCCATCTGCATTGGGTAGAATGTTTGTATAGTACATTTCTGGCTTTTTATTGGTACAATTGGGCCCACGGTCCACTCATTCGAACAGTTGATATGATAAAGCCCACCATGGTTGGCCCATGCAATTGAAATCCTTCCGTTTGGAGAGGTCCTTACCCTTCAACATGTGGCCAACAAATAGAAGGTTAAGAAAGAAAAGGGAATGGCAGTTTACATTCAATGAAGAAAAGGTTAAGCATTCTGTGCTTCAGATCTCAGGGGTATGTTTTGATTCATGGGCTATCCACAGTGAAGCCCATCATACCAACGGTCTGGATCATCCCCGCAGGCTGACCTGAGCCATTGCCAGCCCTGTATTTATGTACTTTTGTACAAACGTACTTGCGCATGTTCTTAGATATCATGAATGGAGAGCTTGGATAACAATCATTAATGCCCTTTGTTGATGATCTCATGCATCGATGGCAGTGTGGTCGGTGGCGTAGGGTCCGCAGGAAGCACCGTGCTCGCACTAGATGACGTGTGACATTGGCTGTTGGTATTTCTTCCCATCGATGCCGTTGAATCATCTCCACTCGTCAGGCTGCTCACATCATTGAATTGCCAATCACTTAAGTAGCTAGGCTTCGATGTAGCAATGCCCACCTTGACGTCCCCCGATAGCATTGCCACCACTCGCGACATGGACGGGCGTAGCATGGGCGACGCTTGAGTGCACAGAAGAGCCACTCCGACCACTTGGACCGCTTCCTCTTCGGTGAATTTGGATAGTGCAGGATCAATCAGTTCCAATGCACGGTTGTTTTCATATAAATACCAAGCCTAAGAGATTACAGAATGACAAAGGATCAGTTCAGATGCAAAGGAAATCCAATGATCATGAGCAGATGAACTCTCTACTAAATCAGTCCTGTCCACACAGGTGGGCAACAAATTTAAGAAATTTATGGCTGGTATATAAAAAAGACAATTAACAAACATTTCATGTCCATTTGTGGCTCACCTGATGAGTGGACCTGCCTGATTTTAAGGCTACAGAACATATGCTGCAGAACCCAACAGATGAACAGTAAATGTTGCACATGTGTGAAACATTGATGACAAGGTTAAGAGAATATTTGAAATAATAATTTACAAGGTAGCATTACTTTGGTAAATATTTCAGAATACAACAAGTTTTTGTGCATGACCTAATCTAGAACTGTGTAGGGACCTCATCAATTCCGTCCATGAGATGCGCCCCTTAAAGTTCACCCCATATACCAAAAATCAGGCCAATAAGAAACATGGGTGGGGTCAGGATGGGATGACCACTACTCAAACCTTCCAGATTATGTGCGCGGGCTACCATGTTTTGCAATACCATCCAATCCATTCATAAGATGTAGCCCACCAGGATGGATGGACACCCCAAAATCAGGCTATTCCAAAACACATAGGGCATATCACACTTAGAGGTTTAAGGCATGATTTTACATGGCGTGGCCCACCTGAGTTTTGGATCGGCCTGATTTTGGGGCTTGAAGAAGAACATAAGGAGGCTCACATGATGGACAGAGCGGGCATCATGCACACATCACAGTGGGCCCCACACGTAATTGTAGAATAAGCTTATTCTACAAAACTAGTAGAGGAACCGGCCTCAAAATAGAATAGAGCCCAACCAAGAGAAAAATCAGCATATCTCAAACAATAATGCATAGAAATTCAATACCAAATGGGATTTACATTTGAGTTTTCTAGCATGGTTTCAGACCTTTGCTGGAGATTTTTGTTCTACCATCTCTATTATTCCACTGTACACATGGCAATCCATTTTGGGGGTTGCTTTACCTTCTCTTTTATCTCAACTGTATACATGACAATCGTTTTCCGGAACTGTTGATCTGGTGTCCACCACATGGATGTGCCATAGCCCAAAAAACTACAATCGAACAATCCAAGCTATTACATCATTGTGAGTTGTGACTTTCACCCATTTGTAATGCAGATATTTTGGTCAGCTTTTCTCAGACCATCAATTTGCATGCCATTGTTGTGGCAGCTAATACAATAGGCAGCCCAAGTTTTTTAGTCTACAGCTCGTTCATATGAAGGCTCAAAAAAAAATTTCAATTCAGTATGTGTATGATAGTTCAAAACCAAAAAACTCGACTCGACTCAATGTCCATCCAGGTTGGGTTGACTCGAACACCCAACCTAGTCTTCACATGACTCAATATTTAATAATATAATTAAAATGTTAGGGATATTAATAAAGAGAAATGCTCATGTACTCTTAGAGCCCTGTAAGTTATAGTGCTCCTAGTTGCATTGTATCACTTGGACAGTCCAATTGATCGATCTGAAGTTCTGAACTGTCTATTAAGTCCAGAACATATTTCTTGGGCTAGCATAAAAAATAAAATTATAAAGAAGAAGGGAAAAAAAAAACCCCATACTAATCAGATGATCCAATCCATCCATGAATTGGCCTTAGCTTTGTACCAACCTTTCTTCAATCCATGGATGGGTTGGTTAAGATTGCCTGACAAAAGCAATTCTTTAGAATTGTAAGAAATCGATGATAGGTTGCTAATAGATGGATGGAACAGTTAATTTGACCTCTTTTTGTGCAAACAATCTTGACTGCCCATAATAAAGGATATTGAACAGATGGTTAAGATTGTCAGGTTGGTGCGATGTTGGCAAGGTAGCCCATTAAATGTGTGTTGGACTTGATGAATGGAACAGATCAATGGATGGGACCATTTAAGTGTCCATCTGCAGCTAGTAGCATTGTTACCCATAGTGCTCAGAGAGAACTCGATCATTTCTCACTAATAAATGCTTACGATATATGGTAAAAAAGATAGAGAAATATCAAAAGGCAATTACAAAACATGTTTAGTTCACTGGTTTAATACCTTGGTTCTCTTAGGCGTTTGAATCTCCCTCCATCTTAATATTTTATTAAAAATAGCTGCCTGAATGGGCACTTGACAAGTCTCTCTACAACTCGGCCAAGTAACATTCAAAAGTTTCACAATGCCCCGGCTTGAAATCTTGACAAGTCAAGTTGCAAATCGGCCAAGTTTCGAGTCGAGTCAGTGACTTTCAAAATTATGGTATGAGTGTACTTTTCTATCTTGAAATGATTGAGATATTGCACTCCCTATCTTATTCTTCCAAGGTAATAAAAATGGCATACCCGTTCAAGGAGATATGTCTTCTCTTGACCCAAGCTCAAGTATGAATTTCTCTTTCCACTGAGAATCTCGAGAGCGACAACCCCAAAGCCAAACACATCAGCCTTCTCTGTCAAGTGCCCAAGCATGGCATACTCTGGTGCAAGATAACCCCTTCAAGCATTCCAAAATAAATTTCAATGTTAGTCCCAATCTAAGAGAACTTGCACTACAATCCAGACCATCCAAATTGTTGTCTCCATTATTGATGGACCATAATCCAAAAATCACATGAAATGGACGGTTGAAAAGAAAATGGTTTGCAGACCAAATTCTGCATTTGATATTAGATGGCCAAGAACTTAAGATCATCTAGTTAGAAAGACTCATTGTATGGTCCGTCCACGTTAGGGTGTGTGATTCGGGTGGTCTGGATTGGATTACATGTATGGTACTGCTTCTGCAGTGGAACAAATCAAGGAAAGGGTCCACCAGTGCTTACGTCGTCCCTGCGATGTGTGTGCTAATGTGGGTCTCATTCTCATCATACAGCTTGGCCAGACCAAAATCTGAAATTTTTGGATTGAGATCTGCATCAATCAGAATATTACTGGCCTTGACATCCCTGTGTATGATACGGGGTCTCGACTCCTCGTGAAGATAAGCCAGACCTCTTGCTGTCCCCAAGCAAATATTATAGCGGATCGGCCAACTAAGATGCAAATTGCTCCCTCCTGCAAGGCAATGACAGTCATTTACAGAAAGACATGAACATGTTTCATATCATTTCCTGTTTGTGCAACTTGGTCACAAACATGTATAGGTGTTGGACTATGGTTGCATGAGGACACCAAGGGGCAACAAATTCAGGTGTGCAAGCGTGGAAGCACATACTTCAAAATGTTACCAAGTATCAACTACTAGGAAATGAGAGGAGTGTGCATACAGAGCATGACTCGGAGCAGGAGTGGCACTTAGTTAGAAAGATTGTGCAACCAAGTGTTGGATATTAACACATGGTAGCAAACATGGGGACCAAGAAAAATCCAACACACCAAGACATCTGTATGAATGCATAATCATCATAATCATCATTATCATCATCTAAGCCTTATCCCAACTAACTATGTTGGCTACATGAATCATGTTCCAACATTCCACTCTATCAAGGGCCTTGCACATTGCTCACTGCACCCGGGTTCCAATTGAGTGTGTCGCTTTCAGAGAACGCCCCCAGCTTGAATACATAATGATATTGATTGTTACATAGATATTGCTGTGTATATGCATAAGACAAAGACACGCATGCACATAACTAAAAACATACTAGGACCTGGGAAACAACTATACAAATAACACTAAAACACAGGAAGAAAAGGTAAACTAAAGTTTTTCCAAATAGAAATGTTGATGTGTCTGACATGTGTCTAACATGGATGCTAGACAACATACTTGCCCATAGATTCCATTGATTGATATAGAAGAAAGGAAACATGAATGGAAAATTGCCCATTGTTGCAACAAATTCTCTAGAAGTAAAGAGCACATGTCAGATTTGTTCAGATTACAACATGAATACACAATACCTAATCTTTTAGTTCAATTGTATTTAAATTCCATGATATATAAACGCACCATAAAAATTTCCCACCACATTTTATGTGGAGAATATAACATTTGATTAATGATTTGGTAGGCTAAGTGTATGGGAACCTTTCCGTGCACATAGTTTCGTTTGGACTCTGTGGCATCCAGATCACCTATTTGGACCATCCATTAGGTCTAATTCGCTTTTCATAAGCCACCTTGAAAAATACATACTGGTCAGATGATCCAAACAGCCAGTTAGTGGCATACAAAATAGATGTACAAGATTGTTCATGGAAGATAGGCTCAGTCACGGATGTATAGAGCCATCTGATTGCTGTCAAATTTTTTTTTTCCCAGTAACACAATGAGGGGACTGGACCTAATGGCTGGTTCAGGTAGGTGATATGAATGCCAAAAAGTCCAAACGCAACCATGTGCACAAGAAGGTTTACATGCACTTAGCCCACTAGATCATAACTAGTGAATTAAATAATGGTATGGATGCACGTATCACACCCTTAGGATAGGAAAACATATCAACATCACATGACAAATATCAGATGTATCGCTGTTTAAGGGAAACATTGGGAAAATGATGGGATTTTTCAATAAAACTTCAAGATATGTTGAAAGAAACACGATTACTCACAAGTGAAAAGATCACAAAACAAGCATGCCCAACACATTTCCTTTGTATAGAAAATGTGCTGCCTAATAGAAGTGATGCAATTATATCGAAAATGAATTCATAGAATTCATAAGTCATACAATACAAGTATGAAAACAGATTCCCCCAAACAAATTGGGGAGCAAATGGATTTTGTGGGGATTTTTGCATTTTTCTTTAATTATTTCCAGTGGGGGAATGTATCACAATCTATCGCCAATACATATCACAATGTATTGCAATGTATCGCATGTATCAACAAATTAAGGGAATTTTATTGAGAGTTTTTGGCATACATTGTGATATTTTGTGCAATACAGGGGAATTTAATAATTGTGTTGTACATTATCAGCCACAAGATATCAATAGTATCAGCTGATATAGATATTTAAAATTTTAAATTACTGATCATAACTCCATAATATTATTTATAAGATTCCCAATTACCTTCTGTTTCTTTAAACCAAAAGAACCAAATACTATTACGAAAAAAAATATATTAAACTTTACAAAACTCATTAATTATATTGTGGAAACCATGAATTCTAAATCAATGGGATGGTCATGTCCATTTGGTTACAGATACGAGAAAAGTCAATCTTTTAACCGTGATTTGATTTGGACCGGATGGCCCTATCCGTTTTTGTTTCACATGAGAGATGGTGAGTCCTTTAATGTCATTCAAATCACATATGGTGACCCTATTCAATTGATCAGATAGGAGACAAAACGAAACCAGATAACAAACATTGGCCTTATAAACATCAAGGCGGCTCCTGCCAGCGATGTTTTCAAAGTAACCTCAAATTGCAGTTAAGTTTCTTTAAAGTCCAACTTGTAAAAAAAAAAAAATGCAATCGCAATTTGAAGTCCAAGCCTTCAATATGAATGCTACAGCCTTGCCTGGTAAACATCTAAAAATGAGTTCATCTCATTTTAATTAACCGCCATCATGTTAACAGTAATTATGATCTCCGATGCATAATTGTTGTATCTAAAATTAGATGAACTCATTTTTAGGCATCTACCAGACAGTGCCCAAGAAATCACTGTTTTGTTATTTGCACTTTTTGGTGGTAATAATTCAAATTCAATTCAATAGTACACATCCATATACACCCGACAGATCTCATACCGAAAAGTGCTTGATCAAGGCTCTTGTTGTCCAGATACTCGTAAACGAGAAGTCGCTTATCTCCCTCAACGCAACATCCGTACAATTTTACAAGGTTTCTGTGTTGAACTGAAGATATTGTAGCAATCTCAGCCATGAACTGACTCCTTCCCTGGCGAGATGCCGCCGATAGTTGCTTGACAGCGACCACCTTCCCGTCTGAAAGTGTACCCTAAAGAAGATCACAGTCAAATAAAACCAAGTGAATACTCACATGTGCATGTATGTAAGTAGGCATGCCTTTATGTATTGATAAATGCACACATATTTGCTCAATCCCACACTGCTAAACAATTCTAAGGTCGTGTATTGATAGCAGGAATCCAAGGGAAAGGGGATTTTATTTTATTTTTTTCCCATTGAAAAGATGGCTAGGGTTGATTAGATAGCAAGAAGACTCAGGATTCCAAAAGTATGATCATTAGACTTGTCCACCCTAGCACCAGATACGAGGTGACTTTTGTCAAATAAAACTTAGATTTCCACTTGCATCCAAACATACCACTAATTCTGGAATCCTATTTTCTACGGTAAATATGGAAACAATCATTATAATCTCCTAATCCACATCTTGGATTCCTTGTATCCATACACGCCCTAGGGGTGCGTTTGGATGAACTACCAATTAAATAGCGATTATTAGTCTAATGGCTCCAAATTGCAATTTCGTTACATAATGTTGGAGTTGAAAGAAACATAACTCCAATTTGAGGGGCAATCCTTATTATACAATGAAAAATGCTGAGGCAATTTCCATAAGGTGAGATTGAAGAGGGGTATCACATGGTCTGTGCCTTCATGGCATAGGTGATACGGATTATTGGTCATCTTCCTTCTAACCGTTTAGTTTTCTCAAACAAGCATGGCTAAACTGATGACTGGACCAGGCTGATCTTTGGGCCAGGCATGTTGATGGATGGCAGTACCCACCAGATGATGGCCCATATCTCTCATGTGTATTATGTCCCCATGTGTGCCATAAACTGTCTCTTTGGACTCTCTTCATGCAAATCAACCTAGCACTTTTCTGATAAAATGCTAGGAATCATAATCAATTTCTATCATTACATAATGATTAAACTATTATGATTCTGTTCATTTGTGCATCCAAATGTAAGCCTAAATCGCCAGGAAATAACTAGCATAACTTCTTAGCTGTTCTTCTTACTCAATCAATGTAACTCAACCATCTAACTGTGAAGCTAATTTACCTTGTAAACTGGTCCAAATCCTCCCTCTCCGAGTTTATTCATAGGATTGAAGTCCTCTGTAGCAACCCTGAGCTGGGCATAGCTGAAAGTGTTTGGTTTTGTGCCCATTCCTTGAAAATCTGCATACAATCAAGAAGGCAGATTTCATTCATAATTCACTCCGAAGGATATACATTCATCAACCTGAAGAAGATATGCACAGAATACTCAGGTCTCCGGTTTCTGCAGTGGGTCCCATGGATCAATGATCTAGACTGTTAATTAATTGGGCCATGCAGTGGATGTACCATACCCTGAAAACCTAACCTTTCAATCTGTAGCTGGCAAATAGAATGTTAAGAAGAGAAATACAACAATGGTCCACATTCAACTGAAAAATATTCCGGGTCCTTACTCTTGCCAGGGTGGTAGACTCTTAGGAGTTTCAACTCCCGGTCAAGGGTTGGAGTACCCATAGGTGGTGAAATTTCACCGGCGTGAGTGTGTGGGGTGTGTGTGCGTGTGTTTAAAAAAAAAAAAAAAAAAAAAAAAACTGAAAAATATTCCAAGATTGGTGGCTAGGATCTTCCAAATTTGGAGATTCCGGGAGCATGGTCCATCCACTAACGAAGTTCATTCACCATGTTCTAAGTATTTATTTATTGTGTTAGAGAAGATTTTAAATGAAAGTTAGCAGAAGTATGGAAATTAAAATTATAATTACACATAGCAATACCATCATACCCAATTAATAAACTGGCCCGTCATGTATTCTTAAATCAAATCATGATAACTGCAAGTTTGGATGCAAAGGTGAATTTTATTGTGAAGAGTCAGCTTAATAAAGAGGAATTGGTAGAAACTAGTGATCATCCCTAGGATCCATACAGAGGAAGCAAGCAATTATATGATACCCAAGCTAAGGATATACAGTGTCTTTAAGACCCGACTTTGAGCAAAGTGAGATCCATAGCTAAGTAATCTACACTGTGGATAACAAAAAGGCCCCACCATGGATATGTGACACCCAAAAATCCCCATTAGAACAATCTTAACCCTTTGGTCGGTGGCCTATGAATGGACGGTTAAGAAGAAATACAGCAGCATTCCACATTGAAACGACATTAGGCCAAAGATTGAGTGTTACAATATTCCAAATAGGGAAATTATTGGGAATCACTCACCACATTGGGGCCCACAAGATCAATGCCCCAGATTTAGTGACACAGGTCCCACTTGTACAAACTAGAGGCTTGAGGATACTGTCCTTGGCTTCCTCTAAGGTAGTCCCAAATTGCAGTAACGTTTTACAGCGTACAAACTAGAAACCAACATAACTGCATTTTGGAGCCCGGACCCTCAATTTGAATGCTATGGAAGCTACAATCTAGCTAATTCCACTTTATTAGACTAATAATAGCAATTCAATTTGATAGTCATCCAAACATCCCAAGTAACTTTAGCATGTCTGAATTCAAGCCTTTGCAAGTATTAGTTATTTATTAACATTAAAGATACCTTCGTCTTCGTCATTGGCCAATCTTTTCCTTCTATGTATTAAAATATAAGCAGCAAAAATGGTTAATATGATCATTGCTCCAACAGAAACTGATATCCCAACAACCAATCCAGTCCTGTTCTTTGTCGAACTGATCGTTGGTGGAAGATTACTAACAGTCGGTATAAAATCTGAAAAAAAAAAAAAGAAGAAAGAAACAGTGGTCAGTGTTGAACTACTTTGGGAACTTCGAGTGTTTCCTTGGTACTCTGTTGGGCTAAGTAGCAATACCTCAACTGAATATAGAAGAATTAACAAAATGAAGGTGCCAACATTTTAATTCATAATTACAATCAAACCCTAATTGTAATTCAACATGTTTGAAGTTGGACACGGAATTATCAGAATCGATTTTTAGGGGCTAGACCCACTCTGATAATTTTCACTTCCTGGAATTCAAATGTGTCGAAAGAAAGACTAAAAATAATTGTAAACATTCAGTGGAACTTAATTCACCTGGCGTAACACTGACGCCCGAAATGGATGGTCCATAGTAACCACCAGTAGGAGGAATGCAGCACGTTCCCTTTCCAGCCCAAAAGAGATGAACTTCGAGGTAGTTCTCAGATACACGAACCTTGAAATCCTTCTGAACAGCACGAAAGGAAACCCCACCTGCATCCCTTTTTATATTGAAGTCTTTGAGTACCAAATTTCCCTGGAGAGTTAATGAACAGCGCTTCAAAACCAATGGAGATTAAAGGCATCAGGAATTCATATAGTCATATCACAATTTTGGATTTTACAATTATGCAGAAGGGGTCATTTATTGCCCAATACCTGACTTGTGGCAGAAGCGACAGAGGATCTGTAAATATCAATCTAGTAAGTCCGGTCAATGGATAACCTGCAGTTGAGAATCACACCAAAAACAATCCTATCCACATGCACTAGCAATCTTCAAATGGGTAGCCAGAACACAAATGGATTCAATGGGAGAAACAGATGGGTAGGATCTCCCGTTCGATGAGTTGTTAAACCAATGTTCATAACCCACTAGATGGATTGCTCGGATCCAACTCGCTACCTTCCATATGTCAGGTACTAGGCGATGGAACCCAGATTGCACTTATAATGCCTGTGAAAATATCACAACGTTTGATATTTGAATGCTTTCAAGGTGTATGGAACTGCAGTCTAATTTTGTAGATGACTAGTATCGTGCTTGTTCTATCCAAATTCACATCATCATTGGTTTTTACCACCACATGTCAGCTACTATGCAATGGACACCACTTCCAAAGCCAGCATGACAATCAGGCTGCCCTAGCAATTTCTGTGAAAATATCATACTGCTAGAACTTTGAATGCTTTCAAGGTGTGTGGAACCTGTTTTTAATTTTGTGGATGACTAATATCATAATTTTTCTTTCCAAATTCACAATTAGTGGTTTTATCATCTGTGTAGTTATCTGATGTGTGGAAAAGGAAAAAAGAAAAAGAAAAGAGTGAGTTCATATTTGGTAACTGTCGGAGATCGTCTGGGTGTGGGTGTTTTGTAATGGGCGCTTCTGTGGTTAAGCTCTTGCTCGAATCAGTAATTAAAGCTCAAACATTTCAGCATGATGTTTTTCGGCTATGTACTTGTATTAGTAGTCCTCTTTGTCATCTCTCCGCATTATTTCTTTTAAAATAGAAGTTTTATAGATTTTCAATTTACTCAAATACTATTAGTTGTGACATAGAACCATCAATAATCAATCAAAAGAGCTGGTTATCTATTTAGAACTGCAAGAATAAGGAAATGGTAGTTCTGTGATTTTTGCTCGATACCTTGTGCATTATAGGTAGGCTAGGGTCAACCATCTAGCCCTTAAGGATACTTTGGTCATTTCCTTTCTTTAACTTTGTTTTATAGCTTGTAACCTGTTTGACTGTTTCCTTACGAGCAAAAAAATCACTAAGATTCTGGTCAGCATTCGTGGTACCAGAGCCTCTTCAATCTATGGTTCCTCTTTCTAAATTCTAATTGAAGATCAAATAAGTTGGAGCAACTGCAGGATTTTCTTTTTACGTTTCTGGTTGTCATCTTTTCACTGTAGTATCTTATTAGCAAATGATTCTTTATGTTAAGAGATAGAACAAGCCCCACACTAGAGCATGGCATTCGATAATGATAACAGTAGCTGTAATGGCAGCCTTATGGCTTATTAGGATATGGACCATAATGGGCATTACAGCCCCATGAAGCTAAAATTCTTTTTAGAAGCAGGAAATGTATTGGCCTCTGTATCGACCTGTTACAGGACTGTAACAGCTATTACAGGCCCCTCATGGGCTATTTTTTAAGAACAGGCATTATAACCCCATACTGCATAATGAGTCACACCTTCTTCTTTTCTTTTGTTTTCTTGTTTTCTTTTTCTTTTGAAGGATATAATGAGTCAAACCATTAACATTACATAATGGCCATAATGGCCATTACATAACTGTTTTTTAATACCATAGTTCAAGCACAATGCAATATTAATGCTTTCAAATTTTGGGTGCAATGGTCAATTGGTAATTTCCGAGAAAATGGCAAAGAAGGCTGTAAGCAATTTCAACAGAATACCTGGACATAAATATCGAAATATCGCCTTCCAATGCTATGCCAAATACGTGCATCCGGGAAATCTCTCTCTGAAAATTGCAAGTGTACAGTGTAGTTTCCGTTCTCGAGCCCCAAACCATAGTATCTTAGTGATGCTGGTGATAGCCTTGCCGACTGGAACAGCTCTATGTCTAAAGTATTTGTGAATGGGGTTAATGTGTTTCTAGTATATTCTATATTGCTGCCTTCAGTAAACCTTCCGACATTGCTGACAGCCCATCTGTTCGTGTCAACCACATAATAGGATGCGGCGGTGAGAGGTTCATTGTCACTTTCGAACTTGGTGCCACTGGAAGTTGTTATTTCTGGACCACCACAGTTTATTGCAAAGGAATAATCTGTATAGCATGTAAATTTGTTAAGAAGAGAAGAACTTCGCAGAGAAGAAAATGTTGAGAGAGAAGACGTATTGCTACTTCATTGATTTGAGGGAAAATTACAAAGAGAGTGCTACTTTTATAAGTTATTCAGGAAAGGGCCTGAGAATCCCATGTATTCAAATAAATTAATATCAGTGTTTTAAATAGCAAATAGTGCATAGATAGCATTCACTCTACTAAAGCTTAAGGTGTAAGCTGCATAGCATGTAGTGTAAGCTACATGCTACTTCTGGATTTTTAGTTAAGGTCACTTGGTTACACAACATATCATGAAAAAATTCATGATATTTTGCACCAAATTAGACTAAATAAAAATGCAATTTCATGATATCTAGAGCAACCAAACACAACCTAAAACAATAGGAAAATATGGCAAAAATTAACTATAAAGATAAAGAAAGAACAACAAAGCTGATTTCAGACTGTTACTTTTATTATTTTACTAAAACTGCTGAAAATATTAACTAATTTTTATTTAAAAATAGAAAATGCTGCAAATCATTGAAAACATTGATTGATTTTTGTTTTAGTGAAAAATAATTAGTAGCATAAGCTACATAGAGTTTGGCATATTGAGTGTTCATAGTAGCGGTGCCGTTACAAATATCTTTGGCAGCAGCGATATTGCCAATAATATCGCCAATTCCCAGAGATGTATCACTAACTGAGGTAAATATTAGGGAAACATAGGGAAAGTGGTGGAATTTTTCTGTGAAACATCAGGAGATGTTAAAATACACATATTTGCATATTTAGGAGTAAAAAAATTTGCAAAAAAGATGCATACATAATGACTTTCCATTTGATGGGGGCCTAGAAGGCCGTGTTGTCATAAAGAATCAGTGCAACAGTAACCAAAATGAATTTATTTCGTACCAATAATATCATATGGAAGAAAATAATCAGATAAATTTGTTTTTAAATTAAAAAAGATCATAAATCCATCCATGCATGCATGCACCCATACATCCATGCATGTCCATCCATCCATCCATGCATACAAATATACTTCCATCCATCCGACCATCCAAACATCCATCCATGCATGCATAGATATGTAAGAACATGCACATAAACACACATACATACATCCATCCATCCACCCGTCCAATCCAACCATCCATCTAGCCAGCCAACCATCCATCCAACCACCCATCAATACAACCATCCATGCATACACAGACACATGAACAATGATCCATCCAATTCATTTCCACCGATAAATGCGACAGTTTGAACCATTAAAAAAAAAAACAAATTAAAAGAAAACATAAATCTAAATAAAAGAAATTGCATTCTTCTTTTCTTTAATAAAATATTTTTTTTGCAGTTCTCAAGATTTTAGATAAATTTTAAATAATTTTAAAAATTCAAAAATGGATGAGTGGTCAAAATCCACTCCCCAATTAGAACCTTGAAAAATTTTCTAAAAAAGAAAAAAAAAATCGAATTTCCTATTTTTTGTTCTAATTTTCACAATTCCGACACACTAAGCTTTCGGCCAGTGATTTCTCCCCAAATGGGAGTTCTGATCCATAAGGAAGGAAGAAAAAGTGCCAAAATCTAGAGAAAACACTCAAGAAAACGCATTATAATTATTTCACAATTTCTCTTTATTTATGGACGTTTTCCCTCACAATTTGGGATTTGATTCTAAAAACCTAGAGAGGAGTTTGAAATCCACCCCCCAAGTAGATCCCAAAAAGAAATCCTAAAGAAAATCAAATTTCCTATTTTTTTCTCAAAAAAAAAAAATTATTTTCCCAATTCCGGCCTAGCAGCTTTCGATTGGTGATTTCTCCCCCAAGAGGGAGTTTCGATCCACAAGAAAGGAAGATGAGATGTGACTAAACCTATTTTATGAGTTATGTAGCAATTAAGACTAAGCCGCACTACGTAACATTAAGACTAAGCCACATTACGTAGGATAAGCTACATGCTAGCGCAAGTAATTTAAAACACCGATTAATACCTTTTGGAAACAATGTCAAAATTCAAAATGCTAGTGATAGTTATGTTTGAAACAGAGAAAATTGTCCATAATCTACCCATTAGCCGCGCATCTACTTGCAGCAACAATGCAAGTACCCTCTTTCAGGTTATTTAGAGTATAGTTGGTCGGTACATTTTATAGCAACTAGACGAGTAGCATATTTTAGATTTCCCTGCAATATAGATAACCATATCCACTACTTTTGCTAGTTGCTAGGTAAGTAGCCACTTTTTTGTTTCACTAGGATACAATTTGGTACTAGTTTTTTATTAGAAAATTTTCTTCTTCTTCTTCTTCTCTCTCTTTTTTTAAAAAAAAAAAAAACGCAATAAATTCAAAAGTTTTTCAAAAGCTCAAATCATGAGATTAACTATTTGGATCCCCATTTTGATAATCTCAAGTTTCTAAAACAACAAAATGCAGAAACTAGAAACGCAATATCTACGAGCAGAAAAAAAGGCCCAGACCAAACACAAGATGAAGAGGAAGAGAACCACACATTAGCCTCGGAGTAGGGCTGGGCCAAACGTTAGAGTTGTCTATATGGTGGACTCTACATGTGTCACACATGTGATGTGAAGGAGGGAGGGAGATGTATTCTTTGTCTCACTTCTCACTTTTCTTTTCTCTCTTTGCTTTCTTAAGGTGATGCCCATAGGGTTTAGGGTGTTCAAAGGCTCTTTCCTCTATATTTCCTCTTCCTTTGGTATAGGATCTTTTCATAAAGAGCTAGGGTATCAAAGGAGAAAACATTTATGATACTCTACCACCCTACAAACTTTGGTAATCAAAATCCTGTGACCCTGTCTTAACCATGCAATCCAACTAGTCAAATCCTTCCTCTTACCATGGCCACCATCCTCAACAAATATCCTATGTTAGCCTAAGGTATGGATCATCATATCTTAACAATTAGATGTTCAACAAGCTTAGTTTAAAACAAATTAACAATTAAAACTAAAAGTTAATGGTTGAAAACCTTCGATTAACCAATAGAGAACTTTGATGTGCTAGTAAAACTTTAAAACACTTGATGAATGGTCCAAACCATGAGATCAACCCACAAGTAATGTCCCAAGTAACCAAGTGGATCCCTTGCTGAATCACATGAGCTTCAATGGACCTTGATGTATGCACCAAGCTATAACCGCTTTCATTAGCAATGAGATGACCTCATAAAGTGAGCCAAAGCACATGTAATGAAGACCTCTTGGCCCACACGTCCTCATGTCTGGAGATTAGTCGAAGCTAGTGCATCCACAAGTCAATCTAGTCCAAGTATAATGGGTATCCAAATCTAGAGACTTGTCAACGATCCTACCGAAGTGTTCAATAGGTTCAAACTAGGAGCCTGTACCATGGCACACTCACACTCCTATGGGTGGTCTGGCCAAGGCACACCAACTCATCATAATGCTCGATGGTGGATAGATTCTATCTAGACTTGTTGTCAGTCCCCTCACATGGGATGAGCATGATAAGAATAGCACAGATTTGTCCAACAACCTGCTAATTTGTCATGGCTAAATAAGATACTAAGATCCATAGTCAACAACTCTCCCCCCATCTCAGGCTCCCGTGGACAAATAGACAAATCCCTCTCTTTAACCCATTCACATAATATAATTTCCATGTTCCACACACATTAATGATAATGAATGAGTACATCGCATAATAGACCGACGTATAAAGAGTCTAACATTGGTTTTCTAAGGCATAACCCCAATAGTGTTTTTAGTAGCAAAGAGCAAGGTATTCCATTGCCACCACTGTTACCATTACAACCTTAAATAATTAAAAAAATTAAAATTAAATTTTTTTTATTAAAAAAAAAAAAAACTCTGTTTCAGGCCATGACGGGACTCTTATAAACCTTTTTTCCTTTGTAATAGCGCCATTATGGCCATTGCAACCTTGTAACGCGTAATGGCCACTACATAACCATTTTGGCATACCTTGGCAAGGAGTTAAATATTTCATTTGAAACCCGCTACAAGTAATAATGGGTGAGAGTAAGGGCATTTTCATCCATTTCAAACAGAGCTTTTGCTAGTGTCCAAATTTTGGGCATCTATGAAATTATTTTTAACAGTATAATCTTTTTTAAAAAAAATATTTAACAGTATAATCTTATAATTTCTATTATATATAACACAAGTACCGATGGACAATTTTACTACGGAATCAGTCCATGGGGAGTCATGAACTATGGGTTTTGGAAGGGATTTCTAACAAAGGAAAGGGTATTTAGGTAATTTGGATGTTTGCATATCTTCATTGGGATTTCCAACAAAGAAAGTGTGTTTAGGTAATTTGAATGTCCCTGTGACTTCAACCAGGAGCATTTCTACCATTTTAATTAAGTTCATAGGATGAGGATAATGATGGATGAGTGGAGCTGAATGATGATGTTGAGATGGAGAATTGGCAAGCCAAGGACAGAGTTATAAATGAATGCATGGGAATTTATGAGTAGCACCAATATCTAATAAGATGAGGAAAAGTAGACTTAGATGGTTGGGTCATGTGCGACAGCCAACAGTGACCAAGAACTGTGCCGATTAGAAAGGGTGAGTTGGTATAAGTTGAAGGCTTTAAAAGGGCAAGGGGAAGGCCCAAAAGGACGTGGGTGGAGGTAGTAAGAAAATGTTGGTCTAACTGAAGTTATGATCCTTGATAGAGAGGATGGCGGAAAAGAATTCATGTAGCCAAACCCGCTGGCTTGGGATAAGGTTTAGATTGTGATGTAAGTTACTTGTGTGTGTGTGTGTGTGTGTGTGCGCGCTCTCCACATGTGTTGCATGTGCCGTACCCGCTAGTTTCATTATGCATGGATTTCTCAATTACTTTATTTTATTTTATTCTTGATGAATTAAAGATCCTTGTGCAAATACAACAACGTAAGCAGCCAACCCCAACATTTTAGGCACCATCGGTGTTTTATAAAGTTGTGTTTGGTTGCACCAAATTTCATCATATTTGTTGCAACCCAAATGCACCCTAAAAGAAGCACTTTTTTGTAATTTTCCCTTTCAACAACATAAAGAATGCATGAATTAGGTAAGGACTAAAATGCAATAATAGACTGGCAGCTAAAAGACATGAAAAGGCAGAACATTACACAAGACAAAAGAACACCATCACTAGTCTAATAATCTGAACAACGATTCTTCAGATCATGATCACATGGTGCTGCCAACCAAGTACATACCTCATAAAGGTACCTCAGGTAGGTGGTCGGCATCACCATCTGATCATACATATCCATCTTTAAAAAGAAAAGGAGAAGAACAAAGATGGCTTACAGCGTGGGGAACCCCGATTACATGGAAAATTTCGCTGAAGACAATTCAACCCTCGAGGCAAAATACTGAATGCAGAAAAATCATGCATTGAGAAGCCGTAAACAGATACAAAATTCTATTATAATGTGTGCAGCGTAGAAGTAGTAGGAAGTTCCCTTTTCACCATATACATGGCAAATATGTATTCTGATAGGGAAGGCTGATCTAGTGGACCACCATGTGGACAGACCATAGGCCTATGTGTTAGTGATCGGATAGTTCTCATGAAGGTGGACCATTTATCTGTTTTAGGTAAACCATTCCCTTTTCATGGCATTGCATGGAGGACCATCACAGTCCAATCCCCCATTTTGGGATATGGCCCATCTGCATGGTGTACCACAAAATCGATATCCTAAGACATGCATTGGTGTCTTCAAACTCATATTATGCATTCCATGATGCCCACATGATCTACCAGTATTCATCTGAACAAATAGAATAATGATGATCTCAAGTAGACCATGGAAGACACCACAATATAGATACAATCAATGGACGCAAAAAGCTGGTATCTATGTGCAGTTATATTTTTGCAAAGGCTTTTATAAGATTAAGAGATTATGGCCCAGATCTGTCGGGTTGGAGGATCTTTTCCTTGGCAAATTCGTTATGGGCATATGTAACCCCTTGGAAAGATGATATGAACCATTCATCTGATAGGCATTGCCATAGATGGGCTTCTGGGTAAATAACATATTACACAGACAGATCTATAGATCTGATTAATGGCCCCAAATAGGGAGTTAAAAACAAAATTGTTATATGGTCCATAATCAACATGGACAACTCACGCAGCCAGTAGCTGTCCCATCACTGTCTTGTGGATGACCCACTGGATGGATGGTTTAGATTATCTGACTCTATCCAGGCATCATGGATGCCCCATCGTAAGCCAAGGCAATGGAACCTCAAGTGCAACAAAACAAAGACTCCCCAAAGATTAGAAAGAAATTTTTTATGGAAGTCTGTAAAACCTGCTGTTAGAATTATCAATGACAAAGTTGTTGGCCACCAAGTTCCTGCACAGAACACACCAGGAGCCACTAATCAGTACCACTATTATAGGCAGTTAGTCACCCAGATCTTTGCTAAGCCTCACAAATGCCTCTCCACACACACATATACACCAAAATCTGAGCCGTGCATCAGGCAGGCCACACCGTGTAGATCATCATGAGGAACAAATATCAAGCCGAATCATCAGATGGACCACATATGTACAGCACTGATGGACAGCTTAAAAATAATTGTTGTGGGTCCCCTTTCAATGTACATGTGAGGGTCACATGATGAGTGTGTTGCAGGGCTTGGTCATCTACTTGGTCGAGCTTGCATTATACACAGCTTGTATGTCCTGCAGGAGTTACAGGTCAGCATGTGTGATCATATGATTGTGTATAAAGTTGGCTATGGGATCAGTAGAATACTGGGCACCAATACAGCGATAAGGCTACCACACGATCCAAACCATGTTTATATATTGCCAAGTTGGGTCCTTTCCATAGATGGCCACTATTAAACCACTATGAACGAACAATCCTAGACATTCTCCAATTGAATCCACTTTTGTTTTAATCATCCACTCAAAGACAACCATTTTGATTGGATTGGGTAGTCTTCTTATATAATTTTCAACCAAGGGCCACCCACAGATAGGACCCACCACCCCCACGTGACATGTATTGTGCAATGATGGTCCCTCTTGACCAAATGTGCCAAAGGCAAAACTCCTCTATGTTCTAAGAAGGAAACAAAGTATGATAATTCATTGAATGATAAATTAGTAGTCGGAGATGAAAATGGATTGCAATGAAACTCAAAAAATGAAGATGAGAAGGATGAGAGTCATGAGACATACAGCTGTAAACCTTCTTCCCTGGCCCAAGAGGGAAAGCTTCCTGATAATTCATTGTATGATAAATCTCTGCAGCCACAATGGGTAAGAGGGTATAACGAAGAATGGAGTGGATAACAAATGGTATTCTTGTTGATAGAGAAGAAAAAGAAATTGATGAACTTGTGAAAAATGAAATCTTAGAAGAGAGTAATTATAGGATCCTACACAAAGAATACTTGGGTTTTCAGTTTGTAGAAGTAGGGACATGTTTCAATGATCCGGATTCCAGAGAATTGGTCTATCAGGTACCACCATTGATGGGCCATCTCGTAAAAGTATCCTGAATTGCAACCCAAACATTTCAATTTGTCTTGCAAATAGATTGCTAAGAAGACAAATTTACACATTCAACTGAAAGAAGGGAAAAGATTGGGTGCTAGGATATTCCAATCTGGGAGATTTTGGGCAATGGTCAATCCATGGATGGCCCTATGGAATAAATGGTCTGCATCACTGAACGATGGGGCCCAAACATACAAACTGAAAAATGGAGTATATCGTGCAAATCTTAATAAGGACCCAAAGCAATTTCCTAAAAGAGTAAACATAATCAAGACCGTTAAGTAAATAAAATGAATCAGAGAAACATGCGACATCAGGTGGGCCACACATGTAAAAAAATATATATTTAAAAGGACGGTCAAAAGAAATCAGCTGGCAGACCACACTTAACGCCTATTCTTGACCAACCTTTTCACCAGCCAGATTTTTCATCCACAATACATACATGGTGGGGCCCACCTGCCATCTGTGGGAGGTCATGAGTATCTGCACCAGGGCCAGCATAGTGATCATGCATACATATTAAGGAGCCCTGAACTTTTATGAGCAGGCAGTGTACCAGATAACCTGTTGTTTCCAAGAAATCTACACATTGAGAAGATAACAAACAAAGATTAGATCAAATAAAATCAAGTACAGACTATATAATAGGGTAAATGATCCAGTAAAAGTTATAGTAGTCCTAGTTGCTTCAGGCCACTTGAAGAGTTCAACAAATTGCTCCGAGTTGTCCATTAGATATGGCACACATGTTACGGGTACAATGCAAATATCACACCGATTGGATAATTATACACATGGTCAATAGCCTATAATAAAACAGGCCAAGATTAATTTTTTCATGTAAATATAGGTCCAGTCAACAATTCAGGACATCCATTAGTTGGGGACCATCAAGGATCACCTACTTTCTAAAGCATCATTTTTATTGGGCATCCTAATTATCCCAACCATGGCTTAGAAATGAATGACCAATAAAGAGAAGGCCAGCTTATCGATGGATTGAACCATCTAATTGTTTTTGTTTTCTTTTTGTTTAGGTGGCAGCCCATGAAAATTGGGTTCTGAACCCAATGAATATTCCAGATTATTGGACTGCCCAAATGTACTAATGTAACTAGGAGCACCATAACTTGTAGTGCATTGAGAGCACTGGATCATTTCTCTATGTTAGGATCTTCAATGGTCAATGCACATTAGTTTCTTACAAGTAAGCGAGAGAATTCAAATTAAAGAGAGACGCTGGAATTTGGCCACTGAAATTGTTGAAGCTCAAATCCCTACCAGTATACAAAAATAAGAATGGTGGAAATAACAAAGGTGAGATGTGTTACATAAAGTATCAATATATGATCCTCAGGCCACAACTGTGAATGGGGCCAATGTTTCAACCTTCAATGGTCTGATGGGTTCAACTCCAAATGGTGGATGTGTTAAAGAACTCTAAAATTGAAAGATCATAACCATAAATCTGTCCCTTTCCCCATTGAATGTAGACTGCTGCAGCATATCTTTCAAAAAAAAAAGTTAAAAAAAGGCAGCTGATTGAGGGATTAGGATTGTCTGATCTGGGAGAATTTTGATTGAAGCATTGGCCCAACCTGATCTTATCACTCAGCCAGCAAATGGAAAATTATAGAGTACTGCCACAAGACACAACAGGAATGACTTACAGCTGCCTCAATGCTAAGTACTCTCCAATGTTGGATGGAATAATACCGGAAATATTATTATTTCTCAAGATTCTGCAGAAAACATGAAAACCGCTTGTGAAACATCATTCCAACTCTCATAAAATGAAGAGAATAATAATTTTTTTAAGTATATAGTATTGATACATTTATCAGGACCATGTGATCTTACAAGATGCTTAAATCCTTCAGATCCTTGATAAAATCCAATGAAGAGCCCCCATTGGATACTTCACTTATTCGCCTGTATGATTATACTGTAAAGTCAGTAAAATAAGAGAGGTAATGACCCAAAATATTTTAAGAATTAGAATCACCAAGGAATATAAATGCTCACAAATCTTCCAATGAGGTCAAATTAGATAAACTAGAAGGTATTGGACCCTCAAAAGAGTTCCCCTGAAGCCGCCTGCATGAAGAACTAACTGCAGAGTTAGAACAGTTAGAAAGAAATAAATGTTGTATATTTTACTTTCAGTGCTTCCTCAGGACACCATACTGTTTTCTTAATAAAATAGTTACGGATGTTGTTAGCTCCCTAACTATCAACTTTCCCCAAATTCCCTTCTCATGCTCTTCTCCAATAACATGGTATCAAAGCTAGGGTTTCTCCAACCCTAGTTTTGCTACCTTCCTTCCTCCATCATGAACATTATCATCCTATTTGGGTTCATCATCTTATATGATTGGCTGCCCACAAGACATCAACCTTCCTCTTTCAATGGTCTCTTGAAACTGGAGATTGTAGAGGCTTGCATTTACATGACTAACATGCTAGCACGAGTCCGCCCAGTGTCAAGCCCAGTCCAACTGCTACACGCTTGCCTCAATGAGTGGCAAGCAAGGTAGGGTCATGGAGGGGTAGTTGTCAGACAAATCTCAAAGCATGAAGGCACACAACTATTACACCATCAGAACGAAAGAGGAAATGGCATGCTCAAGTAGTCACATGCGAGGAACAGAGGGAGTTCAACGATATATGTTTACCAAACATCACTCACATGCCAACACACTCTTGCACAATAATTCGCATTAGCCTAATTATTGTGCGTCATGATGTCACCTATTAAAGGAATTTTTCAAACAGTTCAAGATCTCTGGCATGGAATGCAAGACGAGCTTGTTGGGCACTATTCAAATGATAATAATATGACACACAAAAAAAAAAAAAAGGATAATGGGTATGAATTCTTGATATAAAGAGTCAACAAACTAACACCCTTGTCTACCATGCAATGCAAGGTGAGCTTGCTAGGCGCTATTCAAATATTAATAATATGACACACAAAAAAAGATAATGGGTATGACAATGTTGTCAAAATTGCTATTCTATCACAAATTGTATCGTAAATCGTAAGATTTTTTTTTATATTTTCTTTAAAATATGAAAAATATAAATAAATCAAAAATATTTAAAACTTTAACACTTTCATGACATGGTATTACTTAAAAATTAAATGATTCATATCCTTCCTTCTTCATCTTCTTCGTTTTGTTTTTTATGTCTTTCTAGAAATTTTCCTTATAAAACAGAAGGATCCTTTAATAATTTATGTTGTTGTGACCTTTTTTTAAGTAGAATCACATTGGAAAAGCAACATTTGATTCCATAGACGGGTGAAAAAAGATATTTGGATTTCTAACTATCATTCCACAATACATAAGTCAACATGATCATAACCATCCATCAAAACATTCTAGATAAGTCATATATTAATTTGGTGTTTCGATCAATAAAGAAGTAAGAAATCATAAATAAATAAATAAAAACTCTAGGAATTAACATTGAAGAGAATATTTATCATTTAAAAAAAAAAATGATGAGGACATTATTTCACGTATACCCTTGCACACGTATCAGAGGAGGCTAGCCGTGCTGATTTCCTTGTGGCTAGGCCAATATCTGTGATCGTGCTGAAAACCCCATATGCATATGCAAGCATCTGGAAGACCCCACACTGGGAATATGCACATAGGTTACTTTATGGAGTGATCCAGACCGTTCGATCGGCAGGACATGACGATCGGGCCATTGGATCACATGATCGGGCCATTGATCGTGGATCATCCAGATTACTTTTTCTCAGCTTTTATCAACTTATAAGATTTAGTTTTGTTAATGTTATGTTTGTACGCTACTATGAGTGTTTTTAGTTAATTTTAATTAGACTATGGCTATTTTCATCAAAATTCACAAAACATGGTGTTTATTGTAATTTTTGGACTTTTGTGAAGCCATAAAAGAGAGTAGGCGTGTGACCCTCTCCCTCATTGGATTTTGTGAAAAAAAAAGAAGAAAAAAGCTATTGTTTTCTTCTTCCATCTTCATGTGATTTGAAGATACTTCTATGCGATTTAGAATGAAGATTCGTACGAGGCTAATCTTCATCAACGGAAGTGCGAGGTCTCCATCTATCCTCACATCATCTTCTCTCTTCCCCTCCATCAAGGTACCTTCTTCATGTTCTTCGATTCTCCCATCCTAAAACTTCATCTTTTCATAAACCCATCTTTCCCTTACCGATCTACAATCCCAAACTTGAACCGACCTAACCGTCCATCCCACGCCACACATGTGAATCCTTTGGGTTGGTTGTACGGCCACGCCTTGCCCCTTTAGCTTTCCACCATCCTTATATCAAAACCCCTTTCTTTCATTCCCAAAACCCTAACCCTAAACCTAAAATTCCTAATTTTCCTACTTTCCTAAATTACCCAAACCCTAATTTTTACCCTAGGTTGTATTAGGCCCTTTAATTTGAAATAAACTATATCTTATGCTAATTAGATGTCCCTATATCCATTAGATCCTAGTTTCGTTTTATATAATGATCTTGTGTGATGATGTTGCTAACTTATGCTAGGATCATGCATGATGTTCTTTTAATTTTCATGAGATTCATGATGATTATGAAAATGCTCATGTTTCTTTGTTATTTGTTTTAATTCTGCTACTTTATCTCACATGTAATTTGGTTCATGCATCGGTCCTATATCAAAAAAGATCTAGGATTTAACATTGAAGAGAATATATATCAATTAATCTCTTAAAAAGAACAAAATAAAATAATACCTTTCTAAACGATTCGCTTTTCTTTGAAAGGGTTTTACTAAATTATTCTTGAAGCCCCACCAATTTAAAAACAAACAAAAGCTGAGTGACGCTTAAAATAGAATAAAAAAATAATTTTTTTTAAAAAAAAAGCAAGTATAATTTGAATCATAAATCAGGATTTGAATTGTAAATCATAGGATTCAAATCATAGAATCGTAGGATTCATATGAAAAGGGATTCAAATCATTTTGCTTAAGATTCGATTCAATTTATAAATCGTGGGATTTTGACATCACTAGGTATGAATTCTTGATATAGAGAATCGACAAACTAACACCCTCTTTTGCTGCAATACTAGAAACTTCATCAGACTCTCCACCTACAGGGATTAACATTACGTTTATCCTAAAAGAGATGTCCTGAATTCATTAAACAAAACGATAGTTTCGTAGGTTTGGATCCATTGGTGGATGTCCTTAAAAAATTATTCGATGGTGTTTCAAGAAAAAAAATATATATCATTTTTTAATTGTCACAGCTATTCGCTGATAACACAGATAAGTTTTGGAGAATTCCTTTGTGTTTTCTCTTCTCTACATTGCTTTACCCCAATAGGGTTTATGTAGAGATGTAACACATATACATGGAAAGTAAATCAAATTAGAGAAAGAGATTTGATTCTCCTCTCTATAGTTAGAAACTACAGCTATCATTTGTTCCATTAAGAATCCAATTACAATGTGACAAGAAGTAGGACCTACAGAGAATATAAACACAGAATGGAGGTTTAAATCCAGATTAGTAATCAGTTTATAGTGACCAAGGACTCCTATCCATATAAAGGTGATTAGGTACTCTAGCTAAATATGTTAGTCGGTCAACATGTAGCAGCTTGTGCAGCTGGGAGCTCCGCTTTCATAGTGTGATGTAGGCCTTCTATAACAAAAGCACAAAAAGTGGAGAAGATAAAAGGAAATCTCATAACGCTATCTTACAAAGAGGTAAGATTTGTCAATTTCCCAATGAAGTCAGGTATCTTGCCCATGAACTGATTGTCTGATGCCCGCCTGAAACCAAAGAACTTCCATGTAAATTCTGGTGTAATATAATTTCATGAATTGAAAGAATGGTATAATCACAATCGCTTACCAGATCCGCAAGTTTCTTAGGTTGGAAAACGTTGAAGGAATTTCACCACTCAGTCCAGAACTATCAATGTAACTGTAAAAGTGAAAACAGATCATGGATTTGACTGTAAGATTTCTCCCTGTGATTTATCTTCGTTCATTTTGAAAAGTTTGAAAACTATATAGGGGCGATCTAGTGCCAACGCTTAGTGTATCGGGAAAAGATCACATGCTCCAATTGTTGCCCAAAAGATTGG